>CM041630.1:50343225-50382945 GCA_023333625.1 Bothriochloa decipiens | reverse complement strand
AATAGAATAACAGAATCCAAAAGGCACCTGCAGAAGAAGTGCCACTCTCATATTTAGGATGGTCAGGTGCAACCCAGATTAACAGGAAGTGTGAAAATGATTCCTAAATAGGCATTGGCAGCTTGCATAAAATCATATGAAAGGATCCCTGAAAAATATCAAAACTAGAATCCTTGTGTTTTACTAGGAAGAAACTTTCTTTTTGCTTTTTGGTTGTGTGTGTGTGTGTGTGTGGTGGGTTGTTTTGGGGGGGGGGGGGGGGGGGCCAATTTTCCCACCCCGCAAGTGTTATAATTCTCTTAGCTTTCCAATATCGGACAACTTCAATAAAAAGGAATAAGTTGGTAAGGAAAAACAGTATCGCTGCAGGGTTCATGCAAAAGAGTTTATGGATAACAGATGAGCGCATTAGTAATAACAAATATTAATTTTTCATGGGCAACAAGAAAAAAAAGCAATGGTTAAAGTTTCTCACCTTTTTAGATGTTTCATCAACAGGTGTTTGATCTCCTTTTTTATGCTTTGCGTGCACAAGTGGTATACCATCATCCCTGCCACTGTATGGGCCTCTTTTGTTGTTAACAAGGTTGCCTGCAGTTAATTAAGCTGACAATTATTTCTAAAGCGTCATCTTTCAGAGAAAATCCAACAAAATAAACCAATGTGCAAACATAAACAATCTGCCAACTAAATTTAACATAAAAAGTTTCTGTACATACATGTGGGTGGTTCTTTCGTATTTGCTAATTGGACAGGAGGGGCAGCAGGAGATGGAGATGCCTGTGTAGAATAGAACAGTTACATCCTTTCAGATTCTGAATTTAAATAGATGTGGAACTAGCTCATACTTGTGGCAAACCCTGAAGTAAAAGCAATGAAGTTCAAGCATAACATATATGCTTACCTCAAGCAGCGAGGCGAGTGAACTTGCTAACTGAGAGTGGGACCTCTTGGTAGGAAGGTTATACCTTCTGCACAAACATTGCAGCTCAGGGTAGCTGAGACTGAGGAGATGTTTTTTGCTCTCTTCGTACCCCATCGGATTGGCTATTAAAAAAAAGAGAGACATTACAACATGAGCCCACTTCATTCCATCCATCCATAGCGCAAAGATATTTATTGCACAAGGGGAAAAACTTGTTATCATTTGCAAGGGTACTAAAAGTCACATGCCAGTTATCAGTCAACTGCCGTGAACAAGGGCTAGGATCTCTGAAGCATACGAGAGCACAACAGTCACACTTAAACAAGTTCAGCATTCGACTTGATGCAAAAGTAAAAGCAGAGTACACCACATGACACTCGGACCTCCCTGATTTACTCATCTCACTCAGTACCCACCATATATAGGATAGAAAACAACACAGCACCAACATTACAAGCACCATCCTGATTTGCTCACCACACTACTCACGGCAGGGTATAAGTGACGAAGCGAATTGGGACAACATAGGACAGAGCGCCACATCACATTCCCCAGCGAAGGTAAATAATCGTAATTGTAAGAGATCTTACATGTTGCATGGTCCAATTGGGAACAAGCAAGACCCTCTCCTCATGCCAACACTAACAAATAGCCCGAGGTTTTGCTACGGAACTAAGGAGGGGAAAAGGGACAGAGGTAAAAAAACAGATTTAAGCAAGCAGAGGAAAAGCCACCGCACAGGCCACCCACGTATCCACGAGAGCCGCCGGAACCAACCAAGCTCGCACAAGCAGCAGCAGCGCGAGCGCGGGTTACCGCGGCGCCATCCTGCCCCGCCGCCAGGAGGGGTGAAAGGAAGCGGGCGCCCGGAGTGCCGAGCGCGAGCGGCAGGGGTCATGGTGGCGCCAGCCGCCAGGCGGCGGTGGCGGCGTCAAATCCAAACGGGAGGGCATGCGAGAAAGCGAAGAGAGGAGGGGCTGAGCACCGGGATACTCACGGCGGAGGCGGAGGCGGACGTGCGGCGAGCGGCGCCGAGTTCCGTCCTAGCTAGGCAGGGTTTGGAATTCGGCTCCGTAGATTGGGACTTTGGAGAATAACCTGGGTGCGGAGATCGGGACAAGAGTTCCCAACGCGGCTGCCACCCCACCTGGCCTGGCCGCGCTGCCTGCCCTGCTGGTGGCGGCTGGTGCAGTGCAGTGCTGCTGGATGCTGGAGCCTGGAGCGAACAGGTGCAGCGTAGGAGTAGTTTTTTTTTTTTTTTCCTCCGTGGGCGGATGCCGGGCGCGCGGGCGGGTCAGGGCCAGTGAAGCTGGATCTGGCCCCCGTCGGATGGACCACCGCTTGGTCTTTTTTGGACTCCAATAACAGGGAGCCTGTCGTTGGTGCCACGACTCTCTTATTTCTAAAAAAAAAAAAAACTCTCTCTCTTCATGGGTTTGAATTTTGAATTCTCGTATTGGGACCTTGCCAACGAGTTAATGTCATCTTTAGATGACATGTTTGGGTTAGTTGCTAGTCCAACTAAAATTTAGGTGAAATTTAAGTGACTAGACTTACGACTACAAATTGAGTCATGTGCTTTTTAGATACGTGGACTAGTGAGAGGAACTAATAGTTAGTTGGACTAAACTCAAAAATAGTCAACTTTTTAGTTTACTCGTTTAAATGGCTATAGCTAAGCTTAGATAACATTTAGACGATTAAAGTTTAATCTAATGATCCAAATAGGCTTAACTAAACATCAATCACTCTACACTTCCTCAATGTGGGGACTTCAGCTCAACATTTTGATCAAACTCCTATGTCCCACTCCTTGTATTGTTGCATGTCATCTTCTCCAGCTTCATGCTGACTGCCACCTACAACAAGATGATAGCCTTGACGAATCATCCGTACTCATTGTTGTCTTCTTCTGCGAAACACTAACCTCCTCTAACCACTCACCAAGCTCTTCTACCTTGATGGCACCACTTGCCATTACAACTATACTTGACGACTCATTTTTCGTACCACTTGACGACTCATTTTTCGTACCCATCCAACTCATATCAAATCACGAGTTAGTGAACGACTGCCCGCTTGTTTGAATCAGGTGACAGGTTGGCGTGGCAACTATTAGACCGTCCGATGGCTATATCTAGATGTCCTATTAGTTTATGAAAATGTTGATTCCAGCTATACATAAACACAAAGTTTTGCAAATAACAAGTCGAACATGCTAATGTTCATGCTAAACAAAGAAACACATACTAGATTGTCACACGAACCACATGTCGTGAGAAGGCACGAAGACACTAGGGACCAAAGGACTTTGAGGCATCCATATGATAGTGGATGGGAAATTATCGTGAAATGCCACAGGCCCGCAGCCAGGTCATGGAGCTTAAACGTCCGGTCATCCATCTACTTGCTTGGCGGTGTGTTTACTGAATATCCAATATCCAGTTGTCGAAGCTCACACAACATTCCCGGTACATCCCATGAGTTGGTTGCCTAATTAAAATCCTCAAACATATGGCTCAAACAAAACTACTACTACTACAGAAAAAATACATAAAGTTCTAGCAAGATGTGTATCTAGGTATTTCGAGTGTGTTGTATCTTAATCTTATCCTATACCCCACAAAATATTTAACAACATAGAGTCAATCCTATCAACTAGACTAAGCTAGCAAGGTAAGGGCCACACAAGTACGCAGAAGAAATAATAAACATATAGTAAGAGGACAAACTCATAGAGATGAGGCAATCATTACATGGTATCGATGGCTAAATATAATTTCTGAACCACCAAAGTACACTATCTAGATCACCAATTTTTCCTCTAGTTATGGCGTTCTTTTCACCACCAAGTCTCCTGCTATCCAAGGCAAGTGTTGAAGCCACATAGGTTTATCATCATGCTCAACTCTTAAGGCCACCTTAGTGAAAACAGATAAATTCAAATTTTCCAAGCATCCCAAAAAGTGTAACCCAGCATCGCTGCTCAACTATTGAGCATAATAATTCAAAGCTTTTATGTGTCTTTCACAGGAGGCAAGTGTTGTAAGCCACATACGCTCACTATATATTTGACTACTTCATCCTATGGCTGCTATAAAGAAATGCGTCAATAGAACTTTAAAGGTAAATTCAAATTATCAGGACTTATGCAACCATTCCGTTTTGCGTTTTGCATCGGTAGGCACAGTTGGGCCCAAAGTGTGTTTATGTCAAAGCCCTGAAGGCCTACTTCTCAGCGACCCAGCACCCTCAGTCTCCAGCGACTCTGGGCTCTGGCCTAGCCTCCACTCGAATTTTTATTTTTAATTTTTTTTAAATTTTTTTTATAATTTTAATTTTTTGTTTCGAAATATCACAGAACTAGTCGTCCACAGTGGACGTTTTTTAAAAAACGCCCACTATGTGGGCGTTATATGTGATGTGGCACAGGGCCGGCCGCCGCCGGTGCCGGCTTTTGCGGGCGGCCCCTGGCGCCCAAAAAAACGCCCACTGCGTGGGCGTTTTTTTGGTGGCGAGGGGGCCGCCTGCAAAAGTGCGCGCTGTGTGGGCGTTTTTTGCGCGCTAGGGGGCCACCTGCAAAAGGGCGCTTTTTTTGCTGCTCCGAGGCCCGCCCGCAAAACAACGCGCACTTTTGCAGGCGGCCCCCTCGCCACCAAAAAACGCCCACGCGCCAGGGGCCGCCCGCAAAAGCCGGCACCGGCGGTGCCGGCCCTGTGCCACGTCACATATAACGCCCACACAGTGGGCGTTTTTTAAAAAACGCCCACTGTCGACGACTAGTTCTGTCAAATTTTGAAACAAAAAATTAAAATTGTATTTTTTTTTAAAAAATTAAAAATAAAAAAAATTCCCTCCACTCTCTCCCATTCCCCAAGGTCCTCATCGACCTCCCCTCTCTCGGTCTCCCCAGATCTCCCACCGGAACCCTACCCGAGCATCAGCCATGGCGATCGCGGCGCGCGTCCTGCGCCGTCTCCCGCTCCACCTCACCCCCTCTCTCTCGCGCTCCTTCTGCGCAGCTTCCCCGGCCGCCGCCTCGGCTGCCCCGGCCCCCGCCGTGGCGTCCGCCAAGGTCGCCGACCGCATCGTGCGCGTCCTCACCATCGATCCCGACGGGGCGCGCCGCGAGATCGTCGGCCTCTCGGGGCAGACGCTCCTCCGCGTGCTCGCCAATGCGGGGCTCATCGAGCCGGCCTCCCACCGCCTTGAGGAGATCGACGCGTGCTCCGCCGAGTGCGAGGTCCACATCGCGCAGGAGTGGCTCGACAAGCTGCCGCCGCCGTCCTACGAGGAGCGGTACGTGCTCACGCGCACGTCCAGGAACCGCGAGCTCAACAAGCACGCTCGCCTCGGCTGCCAGGTCGTCCTCTCGCCGGAGCTGCAGGGGATGGTCGTCGCTGTCCCCGAGCCTAAGCCGTGGGACATCCCGTAATGGCCTCCCTGCCGCGGCGTAAGGCAAGGCAGATTCGTGCGGCTTTTGACGCTGTGAGCCTTCCTTCATTTCCCCTGGCTCGGTGAAGCTGTGCCATCCCCTTTTATGTTACGGATTTGATGAAGAATAATGATTGATGAACAAACCTTGGCATTTGTTAACTTTTATTCCTTTGAATATGGAGTATATGAATGATGTAATGTGGAATCCCTTTGCAATTACTGCAGCTTAATGTTTCATGGTTGAAGTTTTGTACATTCTGATGAATGGTTGATCTAGTCTTTGCATTTCCATCTTCATGGAAAATACATGTGTAGAGTAAGCTCAATAACTCATAGTTCCTAAACTGAAAATCTTTTGATGCCCTTGGTGCTGGTTAATCTGTGATCTAACTCTTATTGGCTGTTATCGTCAACCATGACCAACATATGTAATGCAATTAACACAAGTAAGCTTATTAAAGTTTCAAAATGTTTAGTCTGCAATATCCAGCAGACTAGTCTTATTTAACAGGATTTCATAGGCATTATGTTTAGCATATTATGTAATGCGCTAATTAGAAGAGTTTAAGTCAGCATTCTTTCAACTAGAATCGTTTGCCTGTCTTTCTAATTTGGTTTTACAGTAGGTGAAAGAAATTGCTTGTGGCAATTGACCATGTTCTTTTGGATATTCGAGGTTAGGCTGCTGTTTACCGTTATATTCGAGATCACTTTGGCTGCATTTCCTTCATTGCAATTGCATGTTATCACACATTCTCTGTAAGGAAGGTCAACATTGCAGGATCATACTTTTGGATCTTTCTTTCCCATAATCTTTCGGTTGTGCAATCTGCCTTGACACGAATTCCCCCATTCGAATGTTGGCTGGAACTTGTATTGCCCTGATAATGTTCTGTCCACAGAATTTCAAATGGCTGTCACAGAGCGTGTTTTGCTCGTCACCTCAATTGAAATAAGTTCTTTGAATGTCGAAAAGAGTTGTTGTTTAGCTCTGACGTGATTTGAAGAATGTCTCAGAGTGCCTGGAGTGAGTGCCTGGAGGTTGAAGATGACAAATAGAATGAGAGGTTTGAGCTTATCAGCCTCGAACATGGAACATGGCGCGTTCGGGGAACTTTGTTTCCAAATAAGGAATAGGAATATCGTGGAACATCATTCCAACTGCAGTGGGAAATGATCCAAACAACGGTATGAAATGGTCAAATGGAGGATCCAAACCTTGCCCATGATACAATTCAAAGCTACGAAGTGGAGGGACCAAACCTGTACTCATGCATTTAGATTCTGACCATGTTTTGTTTGTGTAATTGCTATGTAGATACTTTTTTTTGGAGAATTGCACGGTACAACGCAAATTGCTATATAGATACTAGATGAAAAATATACCAAGGAACAATGCAAATAGGTGTACCCCTTCTTTCATACCAGGGTTTTCAAAAAGTGACGTCCCAAATTCCACATTGTCGTTCCTCAACGCTAACATTCTGGCCGTTTTTTTGACAACAAAAAACTGTGGGGATCTCTGGGAAGGGTACAGAGGTTCTTACATACATTGTTTAGCTATAAGCATCAGCACGTTAGGTTTAAATCTGACTGACTGAAGAAAGCATTGGCTTTTGAAGTTAGACATCCATCTATTTATACTCGGCTCATGTCTCTGAAAGACTGTCATTTCGTATTTTCCACAACTCCCAAGCTGCCACTAGAGCTACTTCGATAAAGGCATGAATGGTGTGCGTTATAGTTGCTTGTGAAAGTCTCTCCAACAACTGAAGTGATGTGTCCCAGGTGATTCCTAATCTTGCCCAGCAGCTTTGTGCAAATGAACATTCAAAAAATTGATGTTCTATGCTCTCCCGTGCTTCAATGTTGCACATGATGCATTCAATACCGCCCTGGACATTTATGTGCCTTCTCTGAAGCATCTTTTTCATATTAAGTTTGTCCACCAGAACTAGCCATGCAAAGAATTTGATCGTGGAGTACATTTTGATTTTCATATCATTTTATAAACTGATGTGCCTTAATAAAACTGAACACATAAGAATAGTGTTTTTTTAAGTGTACTTACTTACCCAAATTGGCCGTCAGATGTCTGTGCTCGTTCTGGCCGTTATGCCTAGTTTTCGTGAAGATCAGTGGGCTCACGCAGTCACGCTAGCTATATATTGTGCAGTACATTATTAGTTAATTCTATTCTCTTTTTATTCAATTCGGGTGATCGCCATCGAATTTTTCTTTTTCTTTTCGGATGGAGCAGAGCAGAACAACAGATTCCATTAAACTTGTACGCCTATAAAGCTGTGAGGGCTAGCAACTGAATTCTGAATACGGAGTACATACAAAAGAGAACTCAGAAGCTCATGTCATCCATCCACATGGAAACGTCAACTTCATTTGAACCTTTCCAGAGGCGAATTTAGATATGCTTATCATCCGGCTGACGAAATCGTAAATCTCTGTAAAGTACTACTAACTGATCAAGAAAATTTGTTATTACAATAACAACACAGTCTTTTGTCCCAAGCAAGTTAGGGTAGACTAGAGATGAAACTTAAAAGAGACATGAAAACAAAGAACACATAAATGATACAAGAAAAAAGATTACGGTTCAGACACGTTAATTGCTAGTCTCTAAGCGCTCCTATCCATAGCTAAATCTTTAGAGATATTTCACTCCTTAAGGTCTCTCTTAACCGATTCGTTCCAAGTCAGTTTATGTCGACCTCTACTGCTCTTTACATTATCGACCCGCTTTAAAACCCCACTACGCACCGACGCCTCAGGAGGCCTTCGTTGGACATGGCCAAACTATCTCAACCGGTGTTGAATTAATTTTTTCTCAATTGGTGCCACCCCAACCCTATCCCGAATATCGTCGTTCCGGACTTTATCCCTCCTTGTGTGCCCAAACACCATCGTAACATACGCATCTCTGCTACACTCAATTGCCGGATATGTCGCCTTTTTGTAGGCCAACATTCAGCACCGTATAACATCGCCGGACGAATCGCTGTCCTATAAAACTTACCTTTTAACTTCTGAGGCACCCTTCTGTCACAGAGGACGCCTGAAACTTGACGCCATTTCAACCAACCGGCTGAAATTCTATGCCTAACATCTTCATCAATGTCGCCATCCTTTTGTAGCATCGATCCTAAATACCAAAAAGTATCCTTCTTGGCCATCACTTGCCCATCGAGGCTAACGTCTCCCTCCTCATTCCTAGTCGCGCTGAAATCGCACCTCATGTACTCGGTCTTGGTCCCACTAAGTCTAAACCCTTTTGACTCTAACGTGTGCCTCCATAGTTCTAACCTCCTATTAACCCCTGCCCTAGTCTTATCCACTAGCACCACATCATCAGCAAAGAGCATACATTAAGGGATGTCACCTTGTATGTCCCTTGTGACATCAACCATCACCAAAGCAAATAAATAAGGGCTCAATGCTGACCCTTGATGTAGTCCTATTTTAATTGAAAAGTCACTGGTGTCGCCATCACATGTTCGGACACACGTCACCACATCCCTGTATATATCCTCAATGAGGGTGATGTACTTGGTTGGGACTTTGTGCTTTTTCAAGGCCCACCACATGAAATTTATAAAGAAAATATGTCATTATATAACGAAAATGACCCTAAAGATATTCTCGGCTTTGTCCCTATATAAACGGTTCCCTTACCTTTCGTTTTTCCCCCTTTTTGATGTGAGGAAAACGGTTCCCGATCTCTGAGTGTGTAGCTGTGGACTGCACGACATCGGTAGCAGATGGACTGCCCTGCAACCTCCATATTCAGCAGCAGCCACACCTGTCTAGCTTGCTTTCATTTGAGGAGATGGTCATCGAGTTACTTCATACTCGATCAAGAGGCTATCTCTAATGATCAGTTGAAAGACAAATTGCTATGATCCTTTCAGAACTTTGGAGTTTGGATTCCCAACAGCGGCAGGGTGACTACTGACTACTACAGAAGGCCACCACCGTAAGGGTGACAACTCCAGGGGCTTTCATTCCGAGGGTTTGCTAGAATAGCTTCAACTGTGTAGTCTACTTCTGAATCACGCACCACCGTAAGGCCACCAAGAAGCGGTGATCTTGTTATAACAAAGTATCTCTGTTGGAAAAACAAGTTAAACATACTTCAGTGCAAGCTAGCTGATCCCAATTAGTCAGCGAAAAAAAAAACAGGCCACCAGAGCGTAACAGGCAATATATGAATAATATCAAGAATAATCAGACAATCAACTTTGTCCAGCTTTGACCAATAGGTACATAAAGCTAGCTGTGTTGGCACATCATGGACATGGTACAAATAAATTGCTTATATACAAATTTTACAGATAACAGAGAAAATGTTTACATATGCGATTGTGTAATTTTAATTTCTACAATGGCATAGATTTTAAAGTACAGGAAGTAAATCAGAACAAGTGTACTTGTATCCAGACTATATAATTGGATGAAATTAACATGGGATGATCTACGAACTAAAATAATGAAGACAATGTAAGTTAAACTGCATAAAAACTAGAAAAAAAATTCTCAGACTTGCAGGAAAAACTAGAAAATGAGCACAACCTGATTCCGAACTGAATTATTTTGACATCTTCCTTAAGTAGCTTAGCCGGTTGCAGTACTCCAATTCAGTCTCCCATCCCCCAAACACTTGAAGAACCCATTACAACAATTGTAATTAAGTAATCCCGTTAGTAGATGAAAGATTTTACTGATACTTAGCTTAGCTTAGTACTCAAATTTGGAAATATAGAATACAAAAAATGGGCACACATACCTGTCTAAGAGACCAAGCATGGTAATTTTTTGCATCAATACCAAGTATCTTCATTGTGAATTCATGCTTAGGTCCCTGCTTAGAATGCTTTCATTTGAGGAGATGATAAACGAGTTACTTCATACTCGATCGATCGAGAGGTTATCTCTAACAATCAGTTGACAGAGAGATGCTAAGATCCTTTCAGAACCGTGGAGTTTGGACTCCCAACAACCGCAGGGTGCAACTACAGTCTAATTCCACAGATTAAACACCAAAGAACCTCTCTTGGCACCGGTTCTTAGCAGGCTACCATAGTACCATGCACGAACAGAGGGAACGCAGCGAAACAAAAGAACATGGCCAAGTCAAGATAGTAAGTGAAAACTCAGATCGTCCAACAAGAAAAGGCAGCTTAGTATCAAGCTATATGACTGTAGACCGAACAAAACATGCAGAAAGTTGTGGCTTTGTGCAGAAAACACCATCTAACCAGATAGTAGGTTCAAATAGATAGATATATATTTGTTTTCACAACAAATAATGCACGCTGCAGCTAGAGAACTCGCAAAAGCAACAACACAATGGTATCCAGAAATTTAAACACAGTGCTAAACATCAGTAATCTCTGGAGATCACGGGACTCAAATAACATCATGATGTTTCTCCCAGAATGTTCATTTGCGAGCTGTGATGGCTGTTCTTTCCAGTCACATGCTTGCTTCCTTATTCAGAAGTCGATACCCAGCAAGGATGCAGCATCAGGGGTTCTTGGATACATGTTGCTCTCCTAGTCTTCCCTTGCCTTCTGCTGAAGCTGAGACAGCATGTTAGACGCCGCTGAGTCTCGTGCCTCATGAGGGGTGACCTTCATATCACCATCTGCAGTCAAGTTGAAATCTGGGCCGGCAAGGTGGACACTGGCCTGGTACATATCTGCCAATACAGGAGTAAAAACTGTAAAAGATCGAACATGTAGGAATTAAAAGCTATGAGAAAGATTGCCGGAGCTGGAGCAAAAAGAGATTCCAATTATATTTACCAGTGGACATTTGACTAAGAATTGTGATTAGGATGTATATGTTCTAAGATCATGTATATAGTATAGTATAAGAACAACTTGTGTAAGCAGCTATCAGAGTCCGACTTTAAAGGTAGCTTTATATGAATAACTGTCATCCGCTATATGTGTGTCAGCTTTATAGTGCATTCTGATGCCTATATGGTCCAAGGACTCCATACTACGACATGTAGGAACTTGAAAAATCAGTGATTATCAACCACATACCACCGGTAACTAAAGGAAGTACTCTGTATCTTGGAAGAATCCAGTTGCTCTCACGGCATATGTCATCCAGTTCCTGCAATGACTACTGTCAGAAAGAGGATTGTATAGGCAGTCATGATAATAATTTACATCAGATGATGTTTCTTGCCTGGCATCTGTTGCGTAGAAGGAAGGCTTCTTTCAGTTTCTTCCTCTTTATGTTCATGGTTTGGCATCCTTCTCCAGAGCTAATTGGATTGGCAACTTCCATCATCTTCCAACTATTCTCATATTTCTTTAGGATTGACCTTACTTTAGGTGTCACCTCTGTTTCTGCACGTGGTTTGAAAATGATACACATTGGTTTGACATAACTTGAAGGTAAAAGATTGTGGTTGATTAGCAACAATCACACAGTTGAAAAGACATGACATATATAGGTCTACAATTATTCTACGGGAATTGAATTTATCTTGCTAGTTGTCCTTGGGAGGCTAAATAATGTTTATGAACTTGTATTCTGCAGCCTTGTTTGGATGGGATGGTGACGCCCAGCTCCATTTGGGACTAAGCTTCACATATATAAATCTAAGCTAAGCCTGTGAGTACAAGGCCCTCGTGCTATGTTTATTAGAAACATTGTGGAATGGAAAGACAAGTTGTGTGCCACAAGACCATTTGATTTCACAGTTATTGTCCACTTTATCAAGATTTAGTTGTGAAAAGGTAAAATACCTGTCAAAATTGTTTGAATGTCCATTTCATACTCAGCACTTCGATCTCCAAGCACAAAATGTTCACGGCGCTGAAACGTACATAGACTAAGATGAGTACACATCAGTTTATCAAGGAAAAGAAGAATTATGATCAACAAGCATCACTATAGCTTCAGAAATCAATTGCAATAAGTAACATACTGTATCATCTCGCATCTTCCTAAGTAACTGCAGTGTCACGTACTTCTTAACATTCATGTCACCTGTGATGCCACCTGAAATGCAATTTGAAGTATACAGACTAAGAGTTGGGAGAATCAATATGGAAGTCATCAATAATAGGAAAAATAAGTTTCTTTTTTCTTGGATAGGATTGTCCTTACCAGACTTTTCAGTAACTTTCTCCTTTGGGTTTTTCAAGGTGTTACAATTAGGTTTTTTCATATTGGGCTAACCCTAGGAAGGGTAGCTATATAACAAGTTTTACATGGGCCTCATTGGCCTAATCCTCACATACTCCAACACCCCCCCGCAGTCTGAACTATCAGCGCAGTGGAGTTTATAGACTGGATACGAAAAGAACGGCACAACATACGAGCCCCCCCACAGACGCAACTAGCCACCGGTGATGTTGAGGCTGGAGCGGAACTCGGCGAAGGTCGAGGACGGGAGACCCTTGGTGAAGATGTCGGCGAACTGGAAGGTTGTCGGGACGTGGAGAACCCGAACATCGCCGATGGCGACCCAATCCCGAACGAAGTGTAGATCGATCTCCACATGCTTGGTCCTTTGGTGCTGCACAGGGTTGGTGGAGAGGTACACCGCACTGACGTTGTCGCAGTAGACCAGCGTGCTTCGGGAGAGAGGGCTGTGAAGTTCGGCAACGGCAAGAAGCTGCCGGAGCCAGGAAGCCTCAGCCACGCCGTTAGCAACAGCGCGGTACTCTGCCTCGGCACTGGAGCGGGAGACGACCGGTTGGCGCTTGGACGACCAGGACACCAGGCTGCCGCCCAGGAAGACGGCGTAGCCGGAGGTGGAGCGCCGAGTGTCCGGACACCCGGCCCAGTCAGCGTCAGTGTAGACGACGAGCTCGGTGGAGGAAGACCGGTGAAGGAGCAACCCGTAGTCGACGGTGCCGCGGAGGTAGCGGAGGAGGCGCTTGAGAGCAGTGAGGTGGGGCTCTCGGGGATCATGCATGTGAAGGCAAATCTGCTGCACTACATAAGTGATATCCGGCCTGGTGAAGGTAAGGTACTGAAGTGCACCTGCAAGACTCCGGTATGCCGTGGGGTCTGCCACTGAGTTGCCCTTGGCCTCTGACAGCTTGCCCTATGTATCAACTGGAGTGGAGCAGGGCTTGCAGTTAGTCATCTGTGGCAGAACCTCCTAAATCATATGGCCCACACGCATGATTATTGTCTAAAGAGACTCCGAATAACCATGACTGTGTTCCATACGATTTAAAAAGTCTGTCGGGTAAATCCCGAATCATCCACGATTCTCCGAGCAGGATCAATCATTGTAGAGAGACATTGCAGTATTACAACAGTTTGATATAAATAAATTACCACGGAGTAAAACAGCGGAAGACTTACAATAACATAAGTTTACAAAACTCTAAGTTTCAAATATTTACAATGATAGGTTAAAATTATACAAACCATAACAGTAGTGGAGTAGCAGTAGATTACAATATTACACAAAAGCTCTGCCCAGGAGCTTAACACCTTTATTCGTCGTCGCTTTCCTCGACGACTGTCATGCAGCAGGATGCATAACACTCCTGCCCATGAAGCTCACCTGCAACAGGGGTTCAACAAACCTTGAGTACAACAGTACTCAACAAGACTGACCCGACGAAAGAGAAGGGTAGAGACTCGAGAGATGCAGGCTAGAGGGACAAGGTAAGGCTTGTAAGAGATAAGAAATTTTTGCAGAAAAAGCTTTACAGAAAGAGAAGTTGCTGGAACTATCTCCCATTATCAACCAACCCCATTAGTAAACCTTAATTGTTGTTCAAGTTGTTACTACGATGATGAACACCGATCGAGTCTTCTTCTCCGAGAAGCAACGGCGATTCGAATCCATTTTCATACCCAGCTGGGACCTAGGTGACTGAGCATACCGGAGACTTTAACTCCGAAGCACCCCAGGTGCACCGATATACCGGGATAACAACCTCAGCCGTATATCACCACATGATACACGTGAGCTCTTCGGCCCAGCGTACCGAGATACATGGGAACTTAAACCCCACAGTAAAACACACTATGACACAGATGGGATTCTCTGGCCCCACGTTAGGTCACTCCATGGCATACACGGCTACAACCATCCGTATACCACTTCATGCATGTGGATTTCTAAATTCTCGATATCACCAGTTCACCAACGGACGGGACCTAGGGCATCAACAGACGAGAACACTATAGAGGGACTCCATTCCCAGTGCAAGTTTGCCGTCCGGACTCGATTTATTACTATTATCAAGATTCCAACAATAAAATCAATCTCATCTTTTTCATTCCTTTTTCCTTTGAACAATTAAATAAATAAGCAGGGCTAAGCATTACTACTCATCTTCCAAGTAGGTAACAAGGATTAAGGAAATAAGACAGGTAATGCAATTTGTAGGTTTTCACTCAACTCCTATCATTTAATGCAACATATCAGAGCTGAAGCGGTAAAACTTTTATAAATAGAATAGGGTTTAAATGTATCCGGGGCTTGCCTTGATGTTCGGGGTAGACGGTCTCGAAATCTGGATCAACTCCCGATTCTTGGATCTGCTCGTCCTTCAGATCTGAGTGATAACGTTAACTCTCCGTTAACGAAAACTATTCGATAATTAATATGCTTTACATGATGGGATAGTAAACATGATGCTCGATGAATGCATGATTAGATTAAGGGATCGAGTACGACTTATCTTTACGATAAAGTTGCAAGCTAACAAAACTTCGCTTAAATAACTCATTAGGGTTAACTTCGTCATTTTTATAATTAATTAAACACATAAAATAACGTTAATTAATCCTTAATGACATGATTAAGGTAAGCGCAAACAATTAATTTAAGTGCCAAAGGTCATTAGGGTTAATGACCTAAGGTCATCAATCAATCCCAAGTCACACAACTCCTATAATGATTAAGTTAATTAAAAGGGATTATTTAATTATTTAAAAGCATTAAATAAAGGCATAAAAATTAAAGTTATCAAATTAAGCCCAAAATTTTATTTTAGAAAGCGCTTAGCCTAATTAGATGGCAAAACAATTTTCAGAATTAAAAGCCAATTATTTTAATTATTAAAAATCATTGAAGGCCCATTTTTCAATTAAAAGGGATAATTTTAACATATGTAAAAAGTACTCAATTTTGGCATTTCATATTTTTCCTAGGTAGATGACATCATAAGGAACATTCACAAAAATTTTCAGAATTTTTGGAGCTATAAATGAATTACTATGAATTTTTAAAGAAATTAGCATTTAAATCATTTTCTGAAAATAGAAAAAGGAAATTCGGCACAGTGCTCCCGGGTCAACAGCCGACCCCGCCGGAGTTGACCGGCGATTCCTCGCCGTCGGTGAGGTCTCCGGCGACCGGACTTGGTCCGTTGGACTCATCTCGGCACGAGGAGTTCAACTAGCTAGCTAACGGCGCGGGGAAGTGGCGGCGGCACCCACGCCGGCGGCAATGGCGGCGCGGCGGAGGTCGGGCACGGTGGCGTCGCTCACCGGAACGATTTCCGGCGATGGCAACCACACGGTCTCACGCAGGACGCTCAACCGGACCGATTTGGTAACTACATGACACCATCTTCGGGTCTCTGGCCGAAGCAGCAACGCACGCGGCGGAGCGGCATGGCTGCGCCGGCGGCGAGCCACGGTAGCCGGCGGCTACGATACGGGGTTGATGCAATTGATGGCACGAATAGATGCAGGAGCTCACCACGGCGTTGATGCGCACGTCAATGAAGGTCCGGAGTGGCTGGGTTGAGCGGCGGTCGACGGCGGTGATGGCGGCGGCGGCGCTCCGATGGCACGACGGCGTCACAGCGGTCTCCGGTAATGCGCTGCTCGAACCAAGGTGCGCATCAGATGCAGGACGACACGGAGAACACGATTACAGGGTCATCGGTAAAATATATTCACCTTTGGCGGCGGCAAACGGCGGAGATGGCGCGGCGGCGCGACTGACCGGCCGCGGAGAAGAAGACTGCGTGCGGGTGGCTCAAGCGAGGAGAGCAGACATGAACTGGCTCAAACTGACCGTGAGGAAGTGGCGGAGCTTTGGGCGAGAGCAATTGGACAGAGGTGGAGCGTCGGCGGCGAATTTCGGCGGCAGAGCGAGGTCGTCGGCGACGGCGGCGGGAGAAAGAAAGAAGGAGAACGGCGTCGGCCGGCGGCTATTTATAGCATGAAGTCGATGAAGGAGCAGGTGACACGACGACGATGAAGTCTCTCGCGTCCGAGAGCGCTCGGTTGGCCGGGAAGGCGCGGCGGTGGACGGCGGCGCGCGATGAGAAGCCGGCCATGGTGTTCACCGATAGGATTAGGTACTGTTCGATTTATTTACAGAATTGCCACTCGATTTAAAATACAAATTACTCCCAAATTTATATAAGAACTTGAAAATCTCCAAAAATATCATTTGCATAACTTTTCAAGAGCTACACTTTTCCTTTAACTGGCATCCTCAAATTCTGTCTAGATTTTTAAAATTTGAATTCAAATTTGAAAAGGGGATAAAACCCTAGAAATAAGCATTTAAAATTACTTTTGATTTTTCAATAAAACTTGAAAATCTTCAAAACTATGAAATGTTGAGTTTGTCAAACCAAACATTTTTCATGTACAAAGTTTTCTCAGATTATGCATAATTTTTGAATTATGGTTTTAAAATAAAAAGGGGATAATTGCTGGAAACTGTATTTTCAAATTAATTTGAAATTCCTTTTGGAAACTTGAAAAACTTTATATACCAACTTTGTAGCTCTTGTCAAGATCTACAAACTGTCTTTTTAGAGTATCTCCAAATTACTTATAGAATTTGAATTAGAGAAAAGGGGATAAAACTAGGGTTGGAAATAAAGGGTTTTTGAAATAGAATTTAAACTCAATTTGGTTTCTAACTTAATTGGTTGGTTATTAGTGATCACAAACATCATCCAAGGACATTTTTAGGTCATTGACCCAATGACACCCTTGGTTGACCAAGTTGACTTTTGAAAAACCTTTTATAGAATTTCCAATTTGACTTTAAATTTGAATTGCTAGGTTTAGGAATAAGCTTGGGAATCCAAATTCAATTTCAAATATGGAAATCATTTTTAGGGTTGAACTTAGACTTATACACTATGCTTGACGCTAGTGTAAACACAATTTACATCTCAAGTACATAGAGTATAAACTAAGCATTTGCGATGACATTCAAAAAATAGGGTTTTATTATTTCATGTGACAAACATTACAGAAACTCAATCAACCTATGAAATGTAAATTTGTTTTAGTGGATGCACATTAAGGTGGACTTAAACATGAATGCTTTGCAGTGCATATGATGACATGGCATGTTTTAGTTAATATAACACCAGAGGTGTTACATCATCCCAGCTCGCTCCAGGAGATCAAGAGTGTACTGCCGCTGGTGAAGAAGAAGGCCGGTGGGACGAGGCTCAACAGTGACCCCTAGGAAGTAGTGGAGCACACCGAGGTCCTTCACAGGAAACTCCTGCTGAAGAGAACTGATGATGCGGCTGAGTAGTGACGAACTGGAGGCTGTGAGGACAATGTCATCAACGTAGAGCAGTAAGTAGGCAGTCTCAGCTCCACGGTGATAGATGAACAGGGACGTATCTGACTTGGCCTCCACAAAACCCAGTGTCACCAGGAAGGCAACAAACCGAGAGTGCCACGCCCGAGGGGCCTGCTTGAGGCCGTAGAGAGGCCGGTTGAGCCGACAGACCATGTCAGGGCGAGAAGAGTCAACAAACCCCGCTGGCTGGCTGCAGTAAACTGTCTCAGTGAGAGTCCCGTGCAGAAAAGCATTCTTGACATCCAGCTGATGCACAGGCCAGGAGCGAGCAAGGGCCAGTGAGAGCACCGTGCGGACGGTGGCCGGCTTCACCACCGGGCTGAAAGTCTCATCGTAGTCGACTCCAGGGCGCTGAGTGAAGCCCCGAAGAATCCAGCGAGCCTTGTACCGCTCCAGGGTAACATCAGCCCGCCGCTTGTGCGTCCAGATCCACTTGCCGGTGACAACATTGGAACCGGGCGGACGGGGCACCAGATCCCATGTCTGGTTGGCGAGTAGAGCCGCGTACTCCTCTTCCATCGCGCTGCGCCAGTGAGGGTCCGACAAGGCGTCGCAGACGGAAGAGGGTACAGGAGAGACCGGCGTGTCACCGGGCATCGTCGCAAGAGCCCGGGACCGCAGGGTACCCGCCGCGTGCCGCGTCACCATAGAGTGAACATGCCGTGGGTGGCGGTGAAGGAGCGGTGGGTGGTACACCGGCGGCACGACACGGGCTGCCGAAGGCGACGGCGGTGTAGGCGTCGCCGGCGGAGAAGAGGCCACCGATGGTGACTGAGGTGCCGGGGCCGCCCGCACACGGCGCTGGTAGACAAGCACCGGCTGAGCGAATCGCGCAGGAGGTGCAGGAACCGGCGTCCCCGGCCCCGTGTCAGGCGGAGGAGCAGGGGCCGCACCGGAGGGCGACGCTACTGGACCCGTGCAGGGCGCAGGGCCAGGAGCAACAGGCACCGGGTTCGCCCGCGCACGGCGCTGGTAGACAAGCATCGACTGGGCAAACCGCGCAGGGGGTGCAGGAACTGACGTCCTCGGCCCCGTGTCAGGCGGAGGAGCAAGGGCCGCACCGGAGGGTGATGCTACCGAACCCGTGCAGGGACAGGGTCAGGAGCAGCACTGGTGTGTGGCGAGCCGGGGCACGGGCCTGGCGAAGGGCACAGTGGAGCAGTACCTGCAGGAGAAAACGGTAAAGGTGGCTGGACAACCGTGTCAGTGGGAAACAGAGAGGCGAGGTCAGGGTCAGGGGTGGAAGGTGGGGTGGTGGTGGTGGAGAAGGCGAAGACAGACTCATCAAACACCACATGGCGAGAGATGAGGACCCGACGAGAAGCGAGGTCAAAGCATCGGTAACCCTTATGATCTGGGGAATACCCGAGGAAAACACACAGAGTCGAACGGGGAGCCAGCTTATGGGGAGTGGTGGCAGTGGTGTTAGAGTAACATGCACACCCGAAGACACGAAGGTGGTCATACCGAGGAGGGGTACCGAAGAGAGCGTGGTGCGGTGTAGGAGCTGGGCATGCAGCGGAAGGAAGACGGTTTAGGAGATAGGTGGAGGTGTGCAGACTCTCTGCCCAGAAGCGAGCAGGAAGTGACGCCTGGAGCAGAAGGGTGCGCATGGTGTCGTTCGTGGTCCGAATCATGCGCTCCGCCTTGCCGTTTTGGGAGGAGGTATATGAACAAGACATGCGCAACTGGACACCGTGAGAGAGGAAGAAGGCACGGGAGGTGGAGTTATCAAACTCACGGCCATTGTCACACTGTACGGCCTTGATGGTAAGGCCGAACTGAGTGGACACTCAAGCGAAAAAGTGGAGAATAGGGAGGAATGCCTCAAACTTCGCACGCAAGGGAAAAGTCCACGAATAATGAGAAAAATCATCAACCACCGTAAGATAATATTTGTAACCAGACATGCTGATGACAGGAGATGTCCATAGGTCGCAATGTACAAGATCAAACACATGAGTAGCATGTGAAGTAGAAGACTAAAAAGGAAGACGAACATGACGGCCCAGCTGGCACGCATGACACAAGTGCTCATCGTGAGCCTGAGTACAATGAATGTCGGAACTACGACTAAGCTGCATCAGAGCATCACGTCCAGGATGGCCAAGACGACGGTGCCAAGTGGTGGAGGAAGTAGAGGCAGCAAAGGCAGCTGACAACGGAGACGGTGAAGAAGGCGAAGCGGAAGCCGGAAAACGAAGAGTGTAAAGGGGCCCCGAGCTGTCACATCGGAGGAGCGGACGCCAGGAAGCCAAATCCTTCACAGTAAGACCAGAAGAGTCAAATTCAACAGAACAAGAATTGTCAGCTGTAAAATGACGAATAGAAAGAAGGTTGTGAACCATAGACGGTGCAATAAGAACGTCAGGAAGACGAAAAGAACCATGAGCGCCAGCGGCACCCACGGACGTGACAGGAAGACGCGACCCATTTGCGACCATGATGGACGAAGGATGAGAAGGAGAAGGAGGGTGCACAGAGGAGAGTATACCAGGGTCGGGAGTGGTGTGGTAGGTAGCACCCGAGTCGGCAACCCAAGCTGGGCCAACAGGAGGAGTCAGGGCCATGGTGCTGAAAGTGGACGCCAAGGCCGCCGGGTCCCAACCGACAGGCTCGGGCGAGGAGCCGGGAGGTGCCACTAGTGGTCCGGACGAACTGCCGAGAGGTGGAGCCCACGGAGCCGCTGAGTGAAACCCCGGAGGAGCACCAGAGAGCATGGCCGCCGGCGGGCGAGACTCACCGCCGGAATCCTGGAAGGGCCACATGGAGATGCGCCCTGCCCACGGGTTGTTGAAGGAGGGCCAGGGTGTACCCCGTGGAGGCGCGGGAGCCGGGTTGCTCCCACGGCCAGCACCCGCACCATGCCCCCCTCCACCCCCGAACTGCCGGCGACGACGGCGGCCACCATGGCCCCCCCACCCCCGCTCGGCCCGAGGGGAGGAAGACTAAGATGAGACGACGGCGACGGATCAGACGAACACGGCGGAGGAGTAGCTGCAAGGGCAACCGAGGAAGACGAGGACCCCAGCGCAGAGGTGGACCCGGGCTGGATGCCCTGAGTGAGCTCCTCCATGACAAGGTCGTCACGGACCTGCATGAAGGTGGGGAAGGGCCGCTGCCAGATGATCCACGTGCGGAGGTGGGCGTAGCGGTCACTGAGCCCATGGAAGACGTTGAGGACCAGGATGCGATCCTCCACGGGCCAGCGAAGGTCACCGAGGCAGTCGGCCATGCCCTTCATCTGGCGGTAGAAACGCTGACGGAGAGATCGCTCTGGACGAAGGTACGAAATCTCGCATCGAGACGTGGAGCCCGTGCCTCGGCGTTGCCCAGAAACTGGCCCTCGAGGGCGAGCTAGGCCCGGCGAGCGTCGACAGAGTTGCGAACGAGGTCGTGTAGGTCGAGGGAGATCGTCCCGATGATCCAGGAGAGCACGATACTGTCGAGACGGTACCACGCTGGGGTCTGGACCACGATAGAGGCGTCGGCGAGGACGTGGTCGTCGAGGGCGTAGCGGCGGAGGGTGAGGAGGACCAGGTCCCGCCAACGGGCGTAGGCGGGCGACTCCGGCTCGAGGACGACCGAGACGAGGAGGCGGATGTTCTGGACACTCCCGGCCTGGTAGTGGAGCTGCGCCACGAGCGGGTCAGCCAGGTCGTGCCAGAGGACCACAGTGTGAGACACGCGGTGGCTCGGTGTGCCGGAGGAGGTGGCCCCAGTGTCGTACGAGGCAGGAGGGGCGAGGAGCTGCTCCGCCTCGGCGATCTGGCGGGCCAATGCGTCGGCCGCGTCGCGCTCGCGCTCCCAAGCGAGGGCGACGGCACGAAGACGGGCCTAGCCTGCCGCCGCTGCCGCCCGGGCAGTGACGAGGACGGCGGCGAGGGCAGAGTCGGCCCCGGTTGATTGGAAGAGGGCAGTAGGAGGCAGTGGGGGTGGGGCAGGGAAGGGAAGAGCACCACCCGCGCCCCCCGGTGCCACCACCTACACCCGAGGTGCCAGGTGCGCGCGGTTGGGGAGCCCAGCCCGGAGGCATGCCCAGGCCGGCACCAACAACGGCGCTGTCCACGGGAGTGCCGCCGACGTGCGCTGCGTCGGCCGGGTCGGCGGCATCCACGTCCCCTGCTTCCAGGCCCTGGCCGGCCGCGTCGGCGTCCTGGCCCCCCGCGTCGGCGCCCAGGCCGCCCACTTCCGCCGCTAGGAGAAGGGCAGGGGCGGCTGCTCGGGGCGCGCCCAGGGCAGAGCCGGGTGGGGGCAGGCGGGGCGCACCCGGGACGGCGGCCGGGCCCCCGGCGGCAGTGGCGGAAGGAGGCCGGCCTCCCGCGCCAGCGCCCAGGCTGCCAGCGTCCGCTGCCAGTAGAGGGGCAGGGGCGGCGGCACGGGGCGCGCCCAGGGCGGCGCCGGGAGGGGGCGGGCAGGGCGCACCCGGGGCGGCGGCTGAAGGAGGCCCATAGGCGGCCGGACCCCTGGCGGCAGCGGCGGGAGGAGGCCGGGCGGCGCCCGAACTGCCGCCGGCGACGGCGGGAGAAAGGGCCACGATCTGCGCCCAGGTGGTGGTAGGAAGGGGGGAGGAAGCAGGTGGGGGATGGAGGAGGGGACGGCCGGCCAGCCATGGTGGCGGCGGGCCTGCCGGCGGCGGCCTGGCGGATGGGTGGGGTGGAGGGGGGAGAGAGAGAGAGAGAGGAACCTAGCTGGATACCATGTTACAATTAGGTTTTTCCATATTGGGCTAACCCTAGGAAGGGTAGCTATATAGCAAGTCTTACATGGGCCTCATGGGCCTAATCCTCACATACTCCAACACAAGGCATGGTCGTTAATTACAGGATCAGCATCTGGTGTCTGAAAGATAATTAATTCTTTAAGTTGAAGTTTAACACACAAACATGCCTATATTAATTATTATTGAACTAGAAACATCACGCCTGATTTGAGTGCATCTTTTTCTCAAGCTCAGATATAGTTCATTACCCGAATGATATCTTGGGGCACATTTGTACTTTTAGAGTTTTTCTTTGTTCTGTTCTTGTCCATTTGTACATCTGAAATTGACTTTATCATAATGACGAGGAGAAACAACAATGTATCAATAAAATCGAAGTAGTGAAGTAATATAAGATTGATAGACTCACTGGCTTGTAAGCCTTTTGTGGGCCTCTGACCATCCCCATGCTCTGCGTAGGTAGCAACTTTAGTGTTGAAGGTTTCAGATTTTCTTTTGCAGTTTGTGTTGTTATCTTTTATGTTTTTGCTGGTGCCACTATCACCAACTGCTTTTACTACCTGCTTATTTTTCTTTGGAGTTGATATGTCTGTGGTTATCTTTTTCATTTTAGACTTGCTATCACTATTAGCTTCTTGTTCCTTAAAACTTTCATCTACTTCAGAGAGGGATGAAGATTTCCCATTTTCAAATACCCGCTCCTTTGGCGCACTCAGTGAAGAACCCAAAGGCCAGTCCCTGCAACATGTCAAGAGTAATCTTTAGTCATTAACCTAAAAAAGTTGTAAGAAGACACATTTTGTTTTCATGCATAATCAGCTGAAATAAATCTTTATGTATACCTGTTCAGGATGTTTAACAAGACCTCCTTATATGGCAGTAAGTGGTAGCATTCAACAACATTTGTCGTTCTTGGGCATGGACCACTTTCAAGTATAGGACCACTCATCCTGTCAGAGGAAAGGAAGAAATACAATAGGGACAACTTTTACAAATTACTACGATTGAAAATTGCATGTTAACACTAAGCAAAGCAACTTATTTAAGAGGGGCAATCAGCAATTATGCCATATACACATGAAACATAGTATCTTGAAAAAGGTGGAAAGAGTTTTAGCAAAGTAATCATTGCTGGCATTAATCTAAGATATGGTATGCAGTATATACAATGGTACAAACTAGGCACAGTGGAAAAGCAAACCTTTGGATCAGGGCATCTAAAGGCATTTCCTTGAGCTTGCCATCGACAGTCTGATCGTAGTCAAGAACGAACAGCATGGTAGCTGTCCCTTTCTTACTCATTGAGTAGACCCGATGTTCTTCAATAAAACGCAAATTTGCACGCTTCATACCTATTAAAACAAAAGTGTGTGAGATATACCATTATACCTAATAAGACATACCAAAGATAGGTGCACAATCATAGAATTTGTAGAATCAACAAAATGAAGCACACAATTCCGCTTCCAAAGCAACTTGTGTATCAAGCATACAATCAGGTGCAATTTCGAAAGGATCTATCTAGACAACACTCAGCAGCCATGCTAGATGCGCGCAGAAGGGTTATGTTTGGTTGCTCGCGCGAAAACAACCTTTTTTTTTTGCACTCGAGGCAACCCCAAATCCTGTGCATTGTAAGTTTAAGAAGAAAACTGTAGAAGTGTATGCAACCAACCTGTCTTGTACTCCACCTCTGAATATGCAGTTTGCTGAAGCACGTACACTTCAGAAGGAGGAAGTGCCATGGATTTATTACTCGACATGTCACTGCCGAGCGAACCACCTAATGCTGTCTTGGTATCTTTCTCAAATATCGACCAGACGCCTTTGGTTTCAGATCCATGCTGTAGCAAGCACGCTTTCGTGGTCTGATTGAGAAGCAGAACTGCCACCTTGGAGATCGGCCAATTGAGCATCTCGGGGGAGTCCTTCATGGGGTCGAGCGCCTCAGCAATGTCGCAGGCATCGATGATTGCCTCGTCAGTAACCGAGAGCCCCGCCCCTGCTCCGTTGCCAAGGCGGTTCTGCCCCTGGTTCAGGTACATGAGCAGATTCTTGTTGCTCACCGTGAGAGACGCGGACATACAGAACCGACCGGGGCTGGCAAACTCAAGCTGCCTGAATTGCTTCCGGTGGTAGTAGTTGTACAGCAGAACCGTCGCGTGGACCTGCGCAACCACAAAACCACATCCATGGCGGCATAGCGGGTTAGTAAGTTGCAGACGAGTTACTGGAAAAGTAAAAGAATCTCAAAAGCCCCAGACGAGTTACTGGAAAAGTAAAAGAGAATCTCAAAAGCCCCAAGCACAAAACAAACAAGACGCGACAAGCTCCATGATGGCGCCGCGACGACAGCCGCAGCTCGATCGGCAATTGCAACAACAACAAAAACAAAAGGTGTGTGATCAACACTAAGCGGAATGGAACAATGTTACGGATCAGCCTGTATAAGCCGCGAATTCCGAATGCCGCAAGCACGCAGCACGCCGCGCGACCCAAATCCACCCCCGGAACGCATCGCACGGGGAGGAGGAGCAAGCGCCACGCTCCGTTCCTCTTCGTCGACCCCGATCGACACTCTAGAAAACCCCACCGCAAGCGGGTCACAACTGACGAAACGGAGCAATGGGAGCTTCCTCACATGACGAGCGACGGCCTCCTGGGTCTCAGGCGACAGGGCCGCCTCCCGGTCGACCTGGACGCGCGGCAGCACCGGCACCACGAGGTGCTCCACCAGCAGCTCCACCGCGTCCTCCAGCTGCACCACCTCCTGCTCGCTGCCAGTGGCGCCGCCGCACTCCTCCTCCATGTCCTCCATGGCCGGAATGCGACTATGCGAGCAGCTAGCGTACCGTACCACGCCGCCTCTAGGGTTAGGGTTTGGCACCGCGTGGGGGCTCGGGGTTCTCGGGAGGGGCAGGGGGCGGCCGCTGTTCCGACGAGCTGCGACTGGGATGGCAGAAATGGAAGGCGAGGCGCGATCAGGTGTGGGGGGTCTGGAAAGGAAAACGGTGGGTGTGCGGAGAGAGCAGGGGAGCGAGATCTGCCGTCCAACACGGGACCTGGTGGATCGGGGCGGCGTCACGAGGAAACGGCCGCGGCTGGCTGGCTGGCTGGCCTTCTGCTTGCGACGTCACGAGATTGACTGGATTCTACTGGGACAGGCTTTTTGTCTGAGTTGCCCGCTCCGGTTCCGCAAGGTCATCATTGGACGAGCTCGAGTACGGCGGACGGGGCTGGTCCGTGGCGTCCTGGCGTTTGAGCTTCATAATTACTCAGTCAGCACTCAACTCTGTTCCAAAACTAGTGACATTTTTGTTTTTTTTCGGCTCTTAGATATCTTGTTTGACTGTTGTCTTACTGATATTTTTTATAAATATAAATTTATTTATTATGATTTATTTTATCATTAAAGATACTTTAATAATGATTTATTTATTTTATAGTTTGTATTTTTTTTAAAACTAAAACTGACAGACAAATAAAATGTCTATAAATGAAAACCCTCATTTATTTTGGGATAGAGGGAATACTCTTGTGCAGCCTAACAAGCATTCTCGTTAGTTGATGTGCTTGTGCGTTCCACTGGAAATTCATGACCCAGTGTGAGGATGTAAGGAGACGAGTGGCGTCTCATGTAACTTGGAGTTGTCGCAATGAGTGAATTTGTATAGGGTTTGGGATCTTAAATGACATAATTTTAGACCATTCTCAGTGGAAAGAAAAGACTTGGCTCAATATTTAACTCAACTCGAGTCGTGAAATGCTATGGGAATGCCTGTGAAACAATATAATTAAATTTTCATATTGACAATAGTTGTTTCAATCATTCTTTACATTGATTCCGTGCTCTTAACAAATGATGCCATAAAACTATATACTGAAAACGGACTCGGTGCTTAAACTAGTAGTGAGCGTGGGATTAAAATCGGTTGGTGGCTCCAATCAAGAGCGCACCCATCTGCCATTGTCCACCCTAAAACCACAGACTTTGTATTATCAGGTGTACAATAAAAGTCACGTCCACTTGCACAATATTCACTTTCAAATAATATAAGCATTGATAAAGGTGTTATTCAAGCTTACATGTGAAACATTCAAACATTGGTTGCACAAGGTGTTATTTGGAACAGTAACACTGATAAATTAAAATTGCTTCCAGTTACAAGTATTGCTTTCAGTTACAGGGAAGGTAGCCTATGCTCTGTCCGCCCTGGTTGGGTATGCATCATGCACATCCAATGAAACTATCTAAATCATGTTTATCTCACAGGGTAAGGCCCAACGACGAGAAGAAGGGGGTGAACCCATGCGAAGTCAGGAGATCTGAAAAAGAGTGGCCTTGAACCATGACCAATAATTTACCCGCAGGGGATCACATTTCTGCAGGATACAGCAAACAACCGTTGCAGGATCAGCATCTGCGGTTTCAGGATTCGAGCTCCTTATTGGTTCAAGAGTAGATTTAAGTTCATCTGAAGGCTGCAAACCAGTGCAGAGAAGATCGAGCAGCAAACTCAAAGCAAATACACAAGTCCAATCATTCTTCAGGACCTTGAAACAAACACCAGAGATGCGCTCGTTGTCTACTAGTAAGTTATTTTCACCCTTGTATAGACCCTTGAGGTATCTCCAGGGGCTTTCATTCTGAGGGTTTGCAAGAATAGCTTCAATTGTGTAGTCTACTTCTGAATCACGCATCACCATAAGGCCACCAAGAAGTGGTGACCTTGTTATAACAAAGTATCGCTGTTGGAAAACAAGTTAAACATACTTCAGTAAGCTAAATAGCTGATCCCAATTAGTCAGCAGAAAAAAAAAAAAAAACTTAGGAAGCAGCAACACAACATAATGTAACAGGCAATATGAATGTCAAGAATAGTCATACAATCAACTTAGCCCAGCTATGGTACATAAAGCTACCTGTGTTGGTTACATGGACATGGTACAAACAAATTGCTTATATACATTTTTTTTAACAAATAACAGAGAAATGTTTACATAGGCAACTGTGTCATTTCTCTAATGCCATGCATACTTTAAAATACAGGAAGTAAATCAGAACAAGTGTACTGTTATCCAGAATAATTGGATGAAATTAACATGGGATGATCTACGAACTAAAATAATGAAGACAATGTAAGTTAAACTGCATACAACTAGAAAAAATGCTCAAACATGAAGGAAAAACTAGGAAGTTTTAAGAGGCAAAAACTATATAATTACCTGATTCCAAGCTGAATTATTGAAGACATCTTCCTTAAGTAGCTGGTTGCAGTACTCCAATTCAGTCTCCCATCCCCCCAATGCTTGAAGAACCCACTACAACAATTACAATAAGCAATCCTGTTAGTAGAAGAAAGATTTTACCGATACTCAGCTTAGCTTAGTAACCAAATTTGAAAATTTAGAATAGAGCAAATGGGTACACATACCTGTCTATGAGACCAAGCATGGTAATTTTTGGCATCAATAGCAAGTATCTTCATTGTGAATTCATGCTCTGAGTTTGCAATATCAGGTCCTAATTTCTCAGCAAGCCATCTCTTATGATGCCTGGTAATAAAATTGGATCCTGGAGGGTTAGTCATAATCTACAGAGCAAAGAAAAAAAGATGAACAAAGTTAAAAACTATGGAAGATATTGCCAATTGTTCAGGCAAAACCTCCAGAGACACTAGAGAAATTAGCTTCTGTGAATAACTAAATGCGAAAAAGATTTGTGTAATGAAACTCACCAGATTTGATAATTTTTTGGATTACATTCAGCAATTTTTCTGACAAATTTCATCTCCTCCATTAAATCAGAATCTAGTGACTCCAGAATAAGGCGCCGGAAATGCCAGACCTATCAAGTAGACAATCATTCTGTAATGTCAAAAAAGTTACCAACAAAAGATTTGACTGATCTAAAAATGAAATACATGATACAAACTAAAATAACATGGTAATAAGCTAGTAATTGCATAAAAAGTAATTCTCTGATACTACACAGTATCTGTGCTGTTTAAGACATGACCATAACACAGGGAGAAAATTATGCCCAAGCAGTATGCCTTTGCCTTCTACAAAAATCATGGAGGATGATAAAGTATTCTGTATGATTGGACAATAGACAGTGTCAACATTAGAGTACAAACGTTTCTGAAGCTGTAACCGGCTACAGGCTAAACTGGGTAGTTTACATGGAAAATTCCAGCTTTCTAAAACTGACTCCACCTCCACTGCTTTTTACTAGTTTCTGCAGCACTGTTGCATAATCATAATTGAACAAGACGAGTGGATAACAAATTGTCTCCATTGTAGTCATTGAAGCTCATCACCAACACTTGGTTTCAAGTCAAAATTGAACTAAACGGTTGAACCTCCGTAGTAGAAGTACATTTACCCTCAAAAAACCATTCTTACTTGACAAAGAAACTTTAAGTTTCAAATAACCCCATAAAAATAAAGTAGGCCAAGAAAAAAGGAGGAGGGGAATTCTCACGGTGCAGTTTCCGGGGTTGAGCTCGATGGCCTCGGCGGTGAGGCGGAGAGCGCGGGGGCTTCGCTCACCGATGAGGTAGAGGGCGCGGAAGTAACCCATGACCTCACGGAAGTTATCTCGGTAGGCAATGGCCACCACGGGGCCAGGCCCGTCGTCCTGCGGCACCGGCACCACATCGGCTAGTTCTGGCCAGCTGCTGGGTCCTGACTTAGCGTGCTCCATGGGCGATGAGTCCAGCTGACCACAAGGGTTGGACCCAGTGAAGGACTGATATTTTTAGCCAAAATAAAATAAGTTAGTAGGCATAACATTACATGTACACTACACCTGTAATTAGATCAGATCTAAATACAAATAATGTAAGTAATTGCACTGTTCAAATCTAGAAACAGAGAAGTCATCAGCAAGATAAGTGAAAAAACACAAAGGACCTAACAATAATGTTGCCTAACAATTGTTCAAGCACGCTATTATTATACTTGAATCATTGAGCTGTCCTGTTCAGTTTAGCAGGTTAAATTTGTTATTTTTCACTTCAACATAATTCCCTCTTAATGTGACCAAGCAATTGTTCAAATATTAATCACCCATTTTATCTCTTCGCTTGTTCTTCACATAATTCATCATGGAAAAAGGTCTCTCATGTAGACAACATAATATTTCTCATGTCTTTTTGTGCTAACAAGCATAACTCTTCAAATTTTAAACCTTTCATCTATGTTATAGCAATCCAATGCCCCCCCAGAAAAACAAATCCTAATTTTTAACTCTGACGAATGGATCTGACACTGTTGTGCTCACCTTGCTTCAACTTCAACGGTTCCGGTTCAACCTTCAAGGCTCAAGCAGCAAGCCGGAGCCGAACCGTGGCCGTCCGCGGGCTGCCGGAGCGCCTTGCCCGCCGCTCGCCGCCGCCGGGGCCGGGACACTAGGGCTGGGCACAGCCGCGCCCGCGCAGGTCACGCTCGCTCAGCGCCACAGGGCCAAGGGGCGAGGATAGAGAGGGAAGGGGCGCGCAGCGTGCCGCCGTGCCCACGAGGCTTGCCGTCGCCGAGGGGATCCCTTCTGCTCCTGCTCGGCAGGCTTCTCTGCTTCCTCTTTCCACCGTTCCTCGCCGGCACCTCCAGACGAGATCGGAACAGCCAGCAGGAAAGAGAAGAAAACGATGGGAGCTCTCTTGTCCTTTGGTGGGCTGATACTGGCTGCTTTCTCTTGGGCTTTTTTTTTAAACTCTTTCTCTTGGGCTTTGTAGAGGTGGGTGGTTATTTTGAAACTCTTTCTCTTGGGCTATCCGATTTCATCAGCAGATGGAAAAAAATTGGCGCCATTTTTACTGGCTTCCCAGCGGTCGGCACACAGAACACGCCCCCGGCATTTACGGGCAGCCAGCCAACAATGGGAAGTGTCGGGCCATTCCTCGCTGCCGCGCGCACCGGAATTAGACCGAAGAGAGGGTAAGGGAAGGTCGAGGCGTGAGGGCGCTAGCGGCGGAGATAGCGAGCACCCGGCGTCCGGTGACGGTGGCGCCATGGGTGGTTGCTACTCCGTCATTGCGGCCACCAAGCTGAAGATGCTGCGCCGCGGAGGCCGGGGTTCCGCTGCCGTCCTCCCTGTCGCCAGCCACGACGACCCGTGCTGCTCCCCGGACCACGACAGCGTCAACGACACCGTCACAGGCAAGGAGAGGAAGAAGAAGGTCGGCAGGAAGGGCAGGAAACAGGTCTCCATCCTGGGCGACGCCGGCACGGTCGACCCGGACTTCTCGCGGCGGTACCGGCTGGGCGCTGAGCTCGGGCGCGGCGAGTTCGGCGTCACGCGGCGGTGCGAGGACGCCGCCACGGGGGAGGCCCTGGCGTGCAAGACGCTCCGGCGGAGGCGGCTGCTCCTGCGGCGTTCCGGGCCCGACGCGGACGACGTGCGGCGCGAGGTGGAGATCACGCGGCGCATGTCGGAGGCCGGCGCGGGCAGGGTGGTGCGCCTGCGCGAGGCGTGCGAGGACGACGACGGCGTGCACCTCGTCATGGAGCTCTGCGAGGGCGGCGAGCTCTTCGACCGCGTCTTCGAGCGCCAGCACTACTCCGAGCGCGCCGCCGCCAAGCTCGCTCGCACCATCGTCGAGGTCGTGCAGGTAACCGTCGTCCGTCGTCCATGACCAAGCTTTGCCTGAGCAAGGCCGCATGAATTCGCCCGGGTCTTACGCCGCCGCCGTTCCTGCCTCGTCATGTACAACAAATCCGATGCGATACGCAGCTGTGCCACGAGAACAGAGTGATGCACAGGGACCTGAAGCCGGAGAACTTCCTGTTCGTGAACAAGTCGGAGGAGTCGCCTCTCAAGGTCATCGACTTCGGCCTCTCCGTGTACTTCAAGCCTGGTACGGATGGTCACCAACATCTCCATCGCAAAAGCCTGGTTCACGCTGTCATACACCTGTTGAGAGCTGGGATGAATGACCATGGGAAGCTCTGCCCGTGCAGGGGATCGGTTCACCGAAGTGGTTGGCAGCGGGTGTTACATGGCTCCAGAGATTCTCAAGAGGAGCTATGGGCCAGAGATAGACGTGTGGAGCGCTGGTGTCATCCTGCACATCCTTCTCTGCGGGTTCCCTCCGTTCTGGGGAGGTGAATGCTGCTCTCTTTTCATTCTCATACATAGTTCATTCAGCGATCAGGATTCAGGAGTACTGAACTGCTAAGGCAATGTTGTTTGTTCCAACGATTGCAGACTCCGATGAGAAGATTGCACAGTCGATACTATGGGGAGTAATTAACTTACAGAAGGATCCATGGCCCAAGGTCTCCCAGAGTGCAAGGGATCTTGTCAAGAAGATGCTTGACCCAGATCCTACTACACGGTTGACGGCAAAGCAAGTCCTTGGTTAGTAGTCTCCAGTCCAATCTTAAGTTTACTGAAAACCAAATGGAAAGGGCAGACTACATCCGTTCATATGAAAAAAAGCACAAGGAATTTGATATACTCTGTTGCGCCATACTGTTATTGCCATTATTCTTTTACAACCGTGCCTGAGAACGTTTTTCATTAAGCTGCTATTGCCATTATTGAAAACGAAAACAAAGTGGTTTAAGAACGCCGCGTTCTGAAACACGAGCATGTTTTCTCCTTTTGAAAAAAAACAGAGCATCCTTGGCTCAAGAATGCTGATAAGGCTCCAAATGTGTCACTCGGAGAGGTTGTTCGGTCGAGGCTGAAGCAGTTCTCGTCTATGAACAAGTTTAAGAAGAAAGCACTTGGAGTAAGTTGCAGATAACTTGCTGTTACTACCCTTAATTCCTTCAAGTGACACGCTGACTGATCTTTTGTGACAATGATTAATGCAGGTCGTCGCCATGAATTTACCGAGGGAAGAGATTGACAAATACCATCAAATGTTCCATACCATGGACAAGGACAATGACGGTAATCTGTCACTTGAAGAGCTGAAGGAGGGTTTCCGGATAAACGGTCATCCTGTTCCAGAGGAAGAGATAAAGATGCTGTTACAAGCGGTGAGTGCAAGGATTACCATTTTTTTTATTCTTATGTTACATAATGTAGTGTTAGAATGACTGGGACATTGGCAGCTGAACTACAATGAATAGAGTCTAAGAGCTAAATTCCATCTGTAATTGCAGCCAAGTATTCACAAACCTAAAAGTGTAATTTGCATTATGAAATCAATGCTCATGCTATGAAGTTGCACAAATCAGTTACCACGGCAATGATCTAACACAACTGTCTTTGTTTTGCAGGGTGATATACATGGAAATGGCACATTAGATTGTGAGGAATTTGTAACAGTCTTACTTCACATTAAAAAAATGAGTAACAACGAGTATCTACCTAAAGCTTTCAAGTTCTTCGACAAAGATGGGAATGGTTTTATTGAAATGGCTGAGTTGATGGAGGCTCTAGGTGATGGTGAACTAAAGTCTAATGAGCAAGTGGTTAACGACATTATTCGTGAGGTTGACAAGGATAAGGTTAGTACTCAGTAAACTAATTAATCACTTAAATATTGACCACACTGTAATTGCAACAAAAAGAAAGGAAAAGAAGTGATTCATTTCACTATCGGTCATAAAGTTTTAAAGCTTCTGGTACGTATTAGGATCCTGGAATTGTATGCAACCTACGTTTGACCATTACACATCTGATGAGAGAGTCAGTGGTTCCATCAATGTTTTTATTCCTCATCCTGGATTGCACAACACATTCTTATGTAGCATAGCTGACATTTTATAAATATATTGAACAGGATGGTCGTATCAGCTATCCAGAGTTTGAATTGATGATGAAAGGTGGATCAGACTGGAGGAATACCTCTAGACGGTACTCAAGAGAAAATTTCAGTAGCCTCAGCCGAAGGCTGTGCAAAGATACTTTATGAAACAAGAAAGTAGTTTGCAAGCAGCAATTACTGACTGACAGTACCACGCCCTCAACTAAACAGCAAGCATCAGAAGACAATGCAAAAGCAGGATTACTGGATCTGATGGGAATAAGGGTTAAAGGAGATCCCATATACAAGTTGCATGCTTGACATACTTCGTCAAGTAGCAAGCCCTCTGGCATTGTCGATTGTTCTGGAAGTAAAACTTTACTATTCCTAGGATACATATCAATGACTTCGACATAGAGAGATGTAAAGGAAGCCCCAGCATCCATGCAATCCACTAACCACAATTTGACGTTTTACTACTGTCAGATTCATAATGAAAAGAATCTGTCCATCTGAATACCTAGAATTAAAATAGAATCCCCAACATTAATAGATCAAAAAAGCTTCAAATTAACAGTAATTTCGTCCAAACAGTATTTTACACTAAAATGATGGAGTGCACAGCATCCTGAAATGTGATGATTTAATCTAACATGAATTTGAGTAAACGACACAACTTGAAAGCTGAGTAATAAATTGGTTTGATCTGCAATTCAGTAGTTCTATATTGAAAACACATTGTGTGCGACTAAAGAGCTAGAATACATAAATAAAATAAAGAAAGTTATCTTGAAAATTAGCTTTCAAGGCATGAAAAACCAATCCTGGTTTTAAACTGTGTTGGAGACAAAAAAAAAAGTCTAAATCTCAAAAACATGATTTTTTTTCCAAAAAAAATTCAGACCTATTTACCAAAATTACCTGAAAATCTGTGTTTGATGGAGAAAGGTGATTGGCTCACTTTTCCAGGATTCCCAAGAATCATATCGGTGACCATTTCAGCAGTGCCTAGTGCCTAAAGAAAAATTGGCAGAACAACATTAACTCTTCTATCTTCTTATAAGGAAAATGACAGTAGCATAGTAGAGAGCAGAGTGCCTCCATCCCTGTTGGCATGCAACAGATTCATCTATCTTATTTGGAATCAGAAACATGCCTGCCGTCACGCAAAGTAATTCAACTACCATGAATCAGCTCCAAGAGGAAACAAGGTATCTATCTATCTTATCTAGTTTTTCTGTAACTACTGTTGACCAGGAGTGTGAGGGTACGTTATGCTTGTACAGCCTTATGCGTGCTCAAAGAACTGGATCACGGAACATTCCACCCTTCACCCCTATGCCAAAAAAAGTTACTAGTCCCATTCAAGGAAAGATCACTCTGTATCTAAATGACAGAACCACTAGCACATTTTACATTTCAACTGCCTATCTAAACAGAAAAAATAATGTAACACAGAAACACTAGCAACTGGAGCCAATTGATACAGTGATCAGTGACTCACCAAAGTAAGTCCATTTCCTTCATGTCCTGTTGCAATCAAAATATTTGGCAGATCAGGAATAAAGTCAATAACTGGCTTTCCATCAGGCACTGAAGCAAATAAGGTATTTGTTCCTGTTAATGTCAGATAAGGGCACAAAGCTAATCGCATTGTAATGAAGAATTCAGACTATGCTTCTCCTTTTCTTGTTCAGAAACTTACTGTATGGGCGATGCCCTATTCTGATTTGAGTATTCTGATCAATATCAAAAGAAACATTCTTCATTGCAGGAAAAAACTCTGCTGCACGTTCCCATATACACTGAACAACGGATCTATCAACCTCCCTCGAAAAACCTTTGAACTCCCGGCTGCTTCCTGTAGTATAAACATGCCATATATTCAACTATTTCCTGTAGGTCACTTAAATTGGAATTCTTGTTTTCCTCCTAAGAAGAAACTGGAACTTGGAGCAACGGGAGAAGATTGTACTACGTAAATTACCTAAAATTAAATTTCCCTTTGTATCTAAGGTTGCAGTCATTGATACAGATAAAGCACCAAGCTCATCTTCGCTAGATTCTGAAGCCATGTGTGTGCTATTTGGCTTAGCAATCTGATGGTCAACATATCCTACCTCCATCAGGGCATGATTCAACTTAACCTTATCAAATTTCTCCAACACAAGAAGATGACCCTGAAGAGGAAATATATGAGATTATTTATTTTCTTTGTTGTTAATTGTCGGATTAGATAACAGGAATTTCATAATGCTATATGTAGCAAGGAATAACATATGAGGATTTACAGATCTATTAGAGGACAAATATTAAGCTGTGGTCATTGGCCAACAGATCAGTTTGAAATATTTCAAATGTTTGCTAGCAGGAAATATGACACTTTTTTTTAATGTAATTTTGATTGTCAACTCCTTGCCTTAGTTCATGCAAAAGGTTACACACTTATGTTGTTGGAGATATGCCCTAGAGACTGCTAACGGGCCCAAACGTTGGGCGTTAGTGGAAACCCTAAAGGTGGGATGCTAATGGGCCTTTTCTGAAAAAGCCCATTAGCAGGGCTATATAACCAGAAGGGGTGGGGGCGCCCAAGGCGAACCCTAATCCAGTTGCCCCCCACCTCACGCCGACGTCTCCCTGTTGCTCTCGCGGACCTAACAGTCCAAGGCGCGACGCTTCTTCCCCGCACGTGTGGATACCTTGGAGGCGCTGCACTTGGAGCGCAAGGACGAACCGCACGTGGGGACGTGTACGATCTGCATCTTCTCCACCGACGCGCGACTACGTTGGATTGATCTACACCAACGTCTTCTTCCGCTACACCTGCGCGTCTAGTGGTAATCCCGTGATCTATAACCTTCTGCGCATCCTGTGGATTGGGGAGAAGTTCTTGATTGTCGCTAGCGTAGGCTCCCCAATTCCCTTCATATGTAACTCTTATTTATAAGCTCCCCTAAAAAAACCTCTTGTTTATAAGCAGGTAGCATTGTTTCCAAGTCAAAAGGAATATTCAAGAGCCCAAATTCAATATAGTATTACTGGCTATGCTGCATCTCACGTAAACACACAAAACAAGTCTTGCAAGAATACATAAAATCCAATCCACTCTACTATTGTCCATATCAGGTAAACATATGATGACTAATGATATGAAGATGGTTGAGTGGTCAGTACTAAAATTTTCAAATCAATTCAAGAAATTTCAGATATACCTTTCGTGGCTTGACAGGAATATCCAACGTCAAAGCTGGTTCAAAGAAACTATGCAATAAGGATCGAGTCCAGGCACCAGAAGCAATTACAAAAGCTTTTCTGCCATACAATATGTTTCTGGAAGTTTGGACAGCTTCAACTGTTCCAGTAACTTCCGATCTGCATAGAACAAAATCAGTTGTCATTTATCAATGATGCGGAGAAAGGGAAATTACTTTGAGATTAAAAAAATAACATCTGAATTCCTAACAGATAACACAAGCCTGGTTGTTTGAAGTATTCTTCAATTAATGAACAAAGGTTGTCTAAAAATAAGAAACTTGAATACCTTATTAATGACATGGCAGGATCATTATAGAACTCCCTATACCTTCCTTCTGAGGAATATGAGTTATTGGTCTTGCATAAGAAAATAAACCAAGAAATATCAGTGAGACACTGTTAACCGCGCACATTGCAGAACAAAAACAAACTCCTGAAGTGGAAAAAACCTTCTCAATCAAAGAGACAGCCTGGAATGCATCAATCTGACAGTCTTGTGGCAAGAACAAAGCACCACCATCTTTCCCTACACTGAGTGCCGGTTCTAATGCATGTAGTGAAGAGGCTGACAAGAACTCCACATGTATGCCTGCCTGAGACAGAACCTTGGTCCTTTCCTCCAATGTGTCCAGCTCTTCCGAAGTTCTCCCAACTAGCAAGCTTCCTTAACAAAATCAACAGCAGCATTTTACTTTCTGTTTAAAATCATGTTTGGGACTGAGAAATGACACAGAATAATACAGCACAGAGCATGTAATTTCCATGACGGGACATCTAATTAAACGATATCAGTAAACTCAAGTAATGTATGGACGGACTTAAGAATCAGACTATCAGCACAGCAAGCAGTGGCATCAAATCGATGACTGCAGGAGATGGCAATAATCTTTCACTAGCAGTAGGGCAGTATCATTCATAATAAATGTAATATACTAGTAATACCATAGCGATTCTGCTACTCAGATTCGTTTGCTAGTGTTTAGATACAATGGCAATTTATTCATAGAGCAATCAGCGCAAAATAGCGGCAGCATGGTTCTACCTGTCCTCATCCAACCCAATCTCCCCCGTGCACCGCCGCCTCCCTGGCCGTCAACCTCAGCCGCCAGCTCCTCCCAAAGTCGCTTGCTCCGTAGCGCCAGCTCCCACGTGTCACTCCCCGGCCTCCGGTGCGACATCCATATGTATCCCTGCCCTGCGCACAACGAACCCCACTCGAAACCAGAGGCCCAGTGATGCATTACATCCAACCCCATGAAGGCTGAAGCACCGAACCATCAACGCAGGCGCCGAAGGAAGCGTACCTGCGCCTGTGGCACCGGAGCAGGGGACGGCGGCGTCGGTGATGGCAACGGAGAGCGAAGTGTGAAGGAGAATGTGGCGCGCGATGGCGAGGCCGACGATCCCAGCGCCCACAATCACAACATCGTGGTGGGAGGCTTCGACCGCCCCGGCCACCGATGCGGCGGTGGCCTGGGCCTGGGACCGATGCCGGAGCGTGCGGAGGGGGCGGCGACCAAGCCCGCGCCATGGGCCGCAGACAGAGAGGCTCTGGGGGACACGCATCGACGGCGAAGCTGAGGAATAGCGCGTGGGGTTAGGGCTTCCGTTGGCGAACGCGGTGGCAGCGTCCATTGTAAGCGGACTAGCGGCGGCCGGCCACGGTGATCTGGCGTCTGGCGATGCGAACTAGTAGAGCGGAACGATGGAGTGACGAGTCAACGGTCTCGCAACGTCAGTGCTTGGCGATACATGTGATGTAAGGGGAAAAATTGTAAATTTGCCCTCACGCTAGATTGATCTCGCTCGATGCCATTAATTTCGCTGGATAGTTTTTTATAAAAATGTTGGCCAATCGTTAGAATGCCATTTCGTAATTTTGATATTCTTTTGACCACTTTTAGGCTAAAACTTGACATTATCTTCCAATTTTGCCCTTGACTGACGTGCTCACCTGTTGTCGTGCTTTGCCATCTTCTCAATCTCGATGTTTCTTTTTCCTTGTAAAATGTTATGTAATATTAAAGTGTTTTCCATTATATATATACCCATTCTGTCCATAAAAGATAACTATAGAATCTATGCAAATTACAATAACTTGATTTCGACCAAGTTTATAACTATAAAATTTATACAAGTTAAACTAAGTTAACTTTAAACAAGTTTATAATCTCTTCAACTAGATTTACTATATGATAATATATTGCATAACTAATAATTAATTTAATATCATAAATGTTAGTACTCTTATATATATTCGCAAAAAAAAGTACTCTTATATAATTTTGATCAAATTGAGATTTGCAAAAAAAGATCAAATTGAAATTGTTTGACTCTTTGAAAAGTGAGAATTGCATCTTTTGTGTATAGAGAAAGTATGCTCTACGTATAAGATGTTTGTCAATATTTCATATATTTTCTCCTGTCATCTAGTAGGTAGTAATCTAGAGATAAAAGGAGGTGTTTCGACAACAAAACCGAACAAATAATTCAACACATGAATACACGATTCATATCTTCTCATCTACTCCTCTTCTGTAAGACAAAGAGCCTACATGCACCAGCATACCTTACTAGATCAAGGAGTACACAAATACCTATGAGATCAAAGCCAAAGTTTACATTATGAAACATTGATGTAGTCTACGTAACTGGAGGCCTAGTCTCTGTAATCTCGGCTCTGGCTTCTCTTGGAGTGATGCCGGTCACCATGGTGTCGGCGATCCGTGTGGTGAGAGTGTCTGCTCTCATATGTATCCTCCCTGTGATGCCGATGGTGATTGTACCGATCAGGGCTGTGACCAGGTTGCCGATGGTGATGGTACCGATCAGGGCTGTGACCAGGTCCGTCTGAAGTTCTCTCCCTTCCATAGCTGCCGTCTTCCTCTGGTGGTAATTCGCCCAGTTCTTGGCTCCGTCTGCGCTTGCGATGATCCCTGCGGTGTGAGTATCTGCTCTCATATGTATCCTCCCTATGATGCTGATGGTGATGGTACCAATCAGGGCTGCGACCAGGTTCGTCTGAAGTTCTCTCCCTTTCATAGCTACCGTCTTCCTCTGGTGGAGATACTTCTCCCGCTTCTTGGCTTCGTCT
>CM041630.1:50307953-50318331 GCA_023333625.1 Bothriochloa decipiens | reverse complement strand
AGCAGATGCTAACTGCTGTCCTACAGTCAAAGATGCTGTCCTTGACAGACAGAGAAACATGTGCTGCGTACTGCAGCAGCCCCACAGCCAACACAATACTTATCCATCAAAATCCATTAAGCATAGAGCAATTACTCAAATTTTGAGGGGTAAACCTGTCTATAGTACATCTCTATTGTGATTATTTGGTCCACAGCCAAGTCAATAGACCAGGGCTGAATTTGACTGCCAGCACCCACATGGCCTGGCAAAGAGTTAAAGCACTGGACACGCACTCCATTCTACCGTGTTCAACTGTGCATCAACTGAATGTATCATATATTCAGACTGAAGCTGGCAGTCAGATTAACTAGCTTTGAAGATACAGTGGCTGTTTTGATTCACGAGAAGATTACATACAATCCTTCTGGTTGGTAGCTAAATGAATTAAGTTCATTATGAACCCAAAAGAAATTTAGTATAATCCCTATCTATTGACTTAAGTCCTTAACCATGTATGATTGATTTTCTTGTGGAACATGAAGCAGTCAATCACTCACATCATGTGACAATGGGGTAAAGCTCGATTTATTACAGCATGGCTGTTCTCCCAAAGTCAATAGTTAGGGCTTAAATAGTGGGCTATAGCATCACTATAGCAGCTTGGAACCCAATTGCTAAGCCAAGTTGGATAGTCACGCTAAGACGGCTATAGGCTCTCTACAGAAGCCTTGGCAGGCTGCTGTAGCAGTTATTCCATAGCATTTAGCATTTTTCAGGTCACTGATTCACCAATATATGGCTGGAATATTTTTTTTTGAACGTATATATGGCAGGAATTTGATAGAGCAAATGAAGTACTGTATCATAAAACCCCAATATGGGTATCCTTGTGTGCTATATATGCTGCAATAGCTCCTATGATTTGTTTCTCTACAGTCCAACAACTCAATGGGGGCATGAGGCAGAGCATACAATATAGTGCAGATTTGTATCTTGCTCATGGACTGAGTTTGATAATTTTGTTTTCATTCTTTCTTTGGTCTACAACTCTACATAATTTTAGATGTGGCTAGTCAATGTACTAAAGCAAGATGAAATTTGCCCATAATCTAAGGGTCTCATGTCAAACAATTAACTCAACTGCGTCAATACTCCCTCCATCCAGAAATATAGGGATTTTCATCAGCTGTTCTTTGTCAAACATCCTAAGTTTGTAGAAAATAATAGTACTATTTATGATACCAAATGAGGTTCACTAGATACAATATGAATTGTATTTTTATAAATTGGCTCTTTGACATGGTACATGTTAATTATTTGGTCAAACTTAAAATGGTTTGACTTAGAACAATTGAAAATCCCTTATATTTTAGGAAAGAGGGGAAATGTATATTTTGTGGAACCTTGTACATACGTTACTATTGTGGTTTTGCAATTTGCAAACACGGTAACTCTTATTGAGATGGGAAATATGTTTATGGAGCTATGTTGTAGTTTCCATAATATAGGAAACGATTTTTTATATAAGCGATATTCACAAGTTTATTTATATTTTTAATACATATGAAATCCGGTCTCTATGTCCACACTTGGACAGTATGTTTATTGAGAGGTACATGTAGCTTAGTTTCCACTATTAGCATTCACTACCCGCGATAGACAGTAATTGCACGCCCATGCCAATAGTTTCGACTTCCGAGCATTCGAGCTGGAAGAGGGAGTGAGGCACTCACCTCTTGAAGCTAGCGCAGATGCGATTGCCGTGTGGAAGGCGGGGGCAATCGGGCAGATGCCGCGGCGCTCCAAGGCCGAGGTTAGGCGCCAATATCTTCCATGGTCGCTCCATCAGCAGATTGACGGAAAATCGGAAACCGCACGGCGGCGGCGGCCGGCGGGCTTTAGTGCGAACGGAGGCGGCGAGCTGGAGCAGATGCTTTCGTGGCCTCGTGCTCCTGAAGCCGGTCGTGGGTGGCTTGGGCAGCACGGCGCAACTGGAGCGGAGCAGCGGCGAGGCCACGAGCGGATGGCACGGCGCTGCTTGGGGCGGAGCAGCGGCGGCAGAGGCGAGGCCACGAGCGGATGGGGCGGAGCAGTGGCCGGGCGCGGCGTTCAGTTTTCTTCTCGTGTGATTTTCCTTGGGCACAAGCGCGAAGGAATAGGATTGAGATTGAGTAAAGAAGGAATAGGAAACCAGCGGTGAGAGGAAAAAGTCTAAATAGCCCCTAAATTATTAGGGCTGGAGGACTTAATGTCATGTGTACAAAATCGGATGTTTTGCACTTTAAATTTTGTTGAGTGATCTAATTAGCGTCCTAGCCTCAAATACGTCTCTCATCCTCATTTTCCCTCTCCTCCCTCATTACGAGGCTAATAGGCCACGAGCGGAGAGTGGAAGGGTGGGGCTCTAAAAAATAAGGGGAGAGGCAGAAACGGGAGCAAATAGAGTCGTATTTGGGCTTAAAAGTGACTCAACACAAGGGCCAGGCCCCTCGAGAAGGCCATCCTAGCTACGGTTTTCCCATGTTGGTATGCCATATAGAAAAAACCAGCCACCAAAACCACTTGTGGGGCTAATTTTAAAGTGTTAAATACATGGTTTTGTACCTGGTGGGTTTAAGTATACCAATGTTAATAGTTCATGGTGTATTTAAACTTTTTCCGAGGTGAGTGCGGACCCCACTCATTTCCTTAGTTCCAAATGGTCCTTTCCTCCTTTCCTCCGTTTTCTTTCCCTTCACTAAAAACCTTGCCCAAAAGTTTTCCCTTTAATGCAAACCAAAGTGGAACACGTAACCATATAAAAAAAAGTCCGGGATGGATATATATGCCGGTACCAGCTGAAGCCGCAGTGATCTCGTCGTCCTTGCAATCGACGACGTGCAGCAAGATCCTCGGCGAGCCCGGCTGCGACAGGTAGAAGTCCTCGAGCGCGAGCGAGATGCTGGCGCGGCTCGCCCTCCCGCGGTCCGACCGGAGGTCCAGGAGCGCCCCGACCTGCAAGGCGGTTGCGCCGGCGCCTCGTGGCGGTCTCTGTCCCTGAGCCAGGCTAAGGCCCAGGCGCGTGGAGTCATGGCTCACCAGGAGGAAAGAGCAGAGCCAGGAAGACATGAGCACGAGGCAGGAGGCCACGATGCCGCAGCTGCGTCCAACTACGACCATGGCTCGATCTACTAACCAAGTTAGCTAGAATCTTTTGACAAACCGAACTACAGAAGCGCGCTCGCTCGGACAATCTATCAGTATATATTCACTAAGCAGACCCTAGTTTTGAGACGTACTCCTATACTGTACTGCCACGCATACGGCATATCAGGTTATCAGTATTATATATTGATATCCTTTTCTACGATGAAGTTTTATGAATGGCAATAATTGATAATAATAATCGAAGTGTTTAACGAGTTTGATTGCGGGCGCATGTCTCAGGACACGCTTTTCGGACACCGCGCGCTAGCTGGGTTGTTTAGAGATGGTTGACCACTGGACATTGGTTGAGATTTTTTTTTTGACGCCTCTTATCTAAGTATAGTTGTAGTATCTGTCCATGAATAGACACGTATCAACACCACACACGCACATCTCACTCACTCACACCCACAAACAGATCTTACAACTACATCTAGATCCAAAGATCGCATCCTTCTAGAGATCATCGAAACTATCCGAGGCTCCGTATACGACGGACACGTCGTTATCCTTTTATGGCTCCATGCGAGATGAATTGGGTTAAAACCCGGTGGGAATCATGGGTCGGACAGCTCTCGAACCCACGACCGGCCAACTCCACCACGAGGAGCTTTGCCACTCGAGCTACGGCTCGATTCCCCATTGGTTGAGAATTGAGACATTGTGAAGTGCTCCCTCTCTGAGTCCTACAGTTGAAGTCGTTTTGGGAATGGACATGATGGAGAAATTTCGTGGCAATGTATCCCTGTCTCTTGCGCTCGGCTTTTCCCATGCATGGTGGAGCTCGCTGCAGGCAACGGTGGACAGTGATGTTGCTTGCAGGCATATAGACCTGCACCGGGAAGGCTGAAACTGACGTTTTTATTGGGAGACGATTTGAATGTTAAAACGTCACTCTTACTAGGCACCTCCATGGCCATGGGAGCAAAGCAGCCTCGCCCCTTTCTGCTCGAAGTCGTCGTTCCGGCAATTGGGTTAGACGTGGCATTAAATGTGTTGTGACAGCCGTCGTCGCTGCTCATTGGTCTGACGAAGTCCTTGGTACTGTATATGGTATTGCTTGGAGAAACGCAATACACTACAGACTAGAGAATCTCGGGTAGGTCTCCTCCAGCGAGCGGAGCTGAGCAGCAGCAGGCAACAGACAGCTCGGAATCTCGATAGCTCATACCAGGCCAGCGGATCAAGTTGTGGCGAGGATCAAGTTTGACCAGCGGTAACGTGACACTTTGACTCGAACAGATGATCCAGCGAACAGCATGAGAGCACAATCTAGCTTTCCTGTGTATTTCCGGGAAAAGATAACAATGTGCATAATCTCACCACAATTCTCACGCATGAGAGCACAATCTAGCTCTCCTGCGTATTTCTGGGAAAAGAAAACAATACGCATAATCTCGTCACAATTCTCACGCATAGACATAAGGCATGCAAACGAAAAGCCTCGCAACCAAGAGTGATGTACAAAAGAGGGGTCAGCTCAAAATCAGACGATAGACAAACCCAAAAAAAAAGAAGGAAAAACCAAACCATGAAAAAATTAGAACCTTCGCATGTTACAGTATTGACCATAACACGGTAATTAGGTGATCACGACCGCTGGCCAACAAGCACACCTCACCCGGCCAACGAAGGCAGCACATGACTCAGCTTAGAACAAGGTAATGACAAGGTGAGGCCTCCTGTCTGTACCCACCTATGTAAATGTGAATATATGCATTACTCCACAGTGCCGTTACTTGTGTGACACTTCACATGCACACGGTAGTACTTTAGAACATCACACGCACCGAAGAGGAAATGGTTCTCCTACATTCATGTTTCATAGCTCGTTGAGAAAGTCAGGCATCTTAAGATGCTGTTGCATCAGTAGTGGCTGGTGGTGGTTGCGGTTTATGTTGAAGAAGGGGAGATAGTGCCTTAACTACGATGCTCATGCTGGGTCTAAATTCAGATTCATACTGCACACAGAGTGCTGCCACAGCCGCAAGCTGCAACAGACAGAAGAGAACCATTTTAGTAAACAGAATGTTCTGGTCGTATTAGCAGACTGCAGTAACCAACACATGGAAGCATGCACACAAGGGATACAAGGAAAGGAGCCAGACCTTAGCAACTCCCTTTGGAGGATACTCTCCCTTTAATCTTGGATCAACACATTGTTTCACTGTGTCCTCAGTCAATCGAGGTGTTGCCTGAATAAAATTTGATAAAATATACAATATAGCAGTCATTAATCTGACAGTAGCGCTTAGCTCCCAATACATTAGCATGCAAATTTTGTACCAAAAGTTTCAAGATGCTATGAACATGCAACAAAATCACTATGAATTGGACCAAACTGTTCCCATGAATCCACTTAGTTAATGATGACTTTATTACAGCAAAAGGAAAACTATAATTAACAAAGAAGGACCACCTAAATTCGAATTGGTGGTTATATCTCCATATAAAGCAGCATGAAATCAGAAGGGCTTAGCTATTGCATGACTTTATAATAGTTACAACCATAGACCATAATACAGGCTAAAATAAACACCAAATTGTGATTGTTTCCTATTAGGATGAACAACACTGGTTTCTGAGAGACAGGGGCGAGTATATCTGAGATTTTGAAATATCTTTTGAAAAATCTAGTCAATGAGCCACCTCTTCTTGTTCATTTGTTTACACATGTTTTCCTTGTTTTGTTTAGATCAATTATCCACAAACAGTTGAAGTGCATGGTAATACTGAGCTTTAGATTGAGATAAATTCTTAAGTTGAATAGTTGGCTTGTCAGGAACCAAATGCTTACCCATGTAACCAGACTCTGCTGACCTCTAGGCATTGTATGATCTACTGGTTTCCTTCCTGTTAGAAGCTCTAAAAGAACAACTCCGAAGCTATATACATCGCTTTTCTGAGTTAGCTGGCCAGTCATGGCATACCTGCATTTTAAATGAAGATAAATTTAGTTTAAGTCATTGTTTGGTATAATCAATCAGCAAGCCCAAATAATGATGACAAATTTGAGTTGAATAATTACTCGGGAGCATGGTAGCCGAAGGTTCCAAGGACACGAGTAGAATGCAAACGAGCAGCCATATCTGGGGACTGATTTGAAAGATTGAAATCTGCAATTTTCGCTTTGTAGTACTCAAACAGAAGAACATTGCTCGACCGTATGTCCCGATGGACTATTGAAGGCTGCACCTTTTCATGAAGATACTCTAGCCCTTTAGCAGCATCAATAGCAATCTTAACCCGCTGCATCCAATCAAGTGCTGGGCCAGGCTGTGCACCTGGAACACCCTTTCTTCCTTTTGTATGAAAGGAAAGGTGAAAGCAAAACAGATCAGGTCATTATTGCAGTGAATTTGTGGAGCATGATGTGCTAAGAAATAAACATGCAACAACTTTAAAACCTTGAAGTAACAATATAAGTAATATTGTAGGGCTTATACTGTGATACAATAGTATTCATACCCCTACAGTGGACAGATCATTTCTTTTGGCGCAGGAGGAATCTGAACTTTGGATACTGGCTGGTGCGAAAGGACTTGGCGCTGTGGTCGCTTCTAGGCCCCCAGGCGTTTAGTTGGGAGTTGGTCTAGCTGGTTGTACCACTCTTGTTTTTGGGGGCAATGTAAGAATGTAAAAGTTTTGCCTGGAGATCACGGGCAAGTGTTGTAGGCGTGTGTGTGTGTGTTCGCGCATGCGTGTACGCTGTGTATGGCTATTTTGGCCTAACTATCCTTTTTCTTAATGCAATGATATGCAGTCCTCCTGTATATTCGAGAAAAACAATAGTATTCATACCATGCAAGATATCATGCAGAGAACCCATTGTAGCAAATTCATAGGCCACTAAACGCTGATTTCCTTCCACACAATATCCAAGCATCTCCACAAAATTGTCATGTTTTAGTTTTGAGGCAATGGATACCTGCACAGAAGGAGAGGACAGAGTACACAGTCAACAAAAAAAGCTTAATATGGATGGACAAACAGTACAGAACATAACAACTGGTAAGACATGAACATAACTATAGAACCATACCTGTGTCAAAAACTCATTATCAAGTTCAGGGTCTGTCGAAGCGTCAAGCTTTTTAACAGCAACATGCTTTTCACTGTCCAAAATAGCATAGTACACTCTTCCGTATGATCCCTCACCAATCAAAGCCTTTGACCCAAAATTGTCGGTCTTCCCTTTCAGTTCTTCAAATGATAATTCAGGAACTTCAATTTTAGGTGGCACCTTGATGGGATCACTTTTAACAGCAAAACCATTTCCTGATAGCCATGTAATGACAAATAACTTTAGTCAGCAGCTAAAGCACAACAGGCAAACAGACCAGCAGCAAAGTAATAACACATCCTTTAAAAAAAATCTAATCGATGGAAATAATATATTACACCTACCAGTAATGAACTAGTCTATGACAGAACTCAATTGGCAAGAACAATCTGAATTGCTTATATACATTGTTTTGCATCAAAGAGAACAGTGTTAATTTCTTACCAGACTTGAAACAGAAAATCATAATGTTCCATATTTTTGGTAATTGTACTTGTTGCCTTTTAAAAGGTCAGACTAGGTGTATGCCATGCATTTTCCTATAGGAATTCAAACTTAGTAGAGAAAGATTTATTGTTCAGAGAACACTATTATCTGATACTTCATATCCTACATTCTGAGGTTCACCTCACAAGCAATGATCCTATTTGAAATAAAAGAAGTGTGAAGTGCCAATACTTCATTACAAAATTTATTGGAAATACCCAACATGCAAATGAAGAATCCAAGAGTGATATATGAATCTGACAAATTCAGTGTCCACAGGATTTTCAAAACCCTTTCAGTCTTCTGAGAACATAGGACTTGTATCGACCCTTGAAGATAAATAATTTAATGCGAGAAGAATAAAAAGGGACTAAGAAGGAAGAAGGCGGTACCTTCTTTCTCCTCCGGACTGATGGGACGTTCATTTTCATGTTCACGATATGAAACATTAAACCTCGTACAGCAAAACCACCGGCGCATACCGACCTCTCCTTTGACTTATCTTTGCCTGTGTCATCAATGCAAACAAAAGTGAACAAGTTCTCCATAATACACAAATTTAACTTAAAGTGTCACTTCAATTACATGGGTACATTCAAACAAGAGAACAGTGTTCCCAAGCCTCATAAGGAAAATTTTACTTCGACTGACTAGAACAAAAGAGCTACGCAGCCAAGTGCCAACCAGCTCCTGGTTTCAGTGAACTACTATCGAAACCCTCTACCATTGGTTTCCTTATAAGTTATATATGGTGATCAAATAACTATGACAAACTGCAAAAACTATGCTCCATGTCCAAATCAGTAAACAGATTCATGTACAAGGATAATTAACTAATAATAAGGTAGATACACATGTACAATCATATTATATGTATGTATCGTACGGCCGCATTTTATAAGCCAGAGTGCTGACACCATACTTCCCGTATCTCAGTCAAGGACAAAAGCGCCATGGCGACGCAAATCGCCACAAACAGAGTCCACCACCGCACCAGACGTTTTCACTTTCACCAACCCCCCGCGCGCGCGCCAAGCACGGCAGCGCGTCCTCGTCCCCGTCCCGTACGCAAGCCGCGAACGGCGAACCTAGCAGCAACGCGAAAATACTGCATCGGACCGGAATTGAGTCGGCCAGACCCTCGAACATCGCATCGGAGAACACCTCCAACCCCGCCGCACCGGCTTCCACCCGCCACCACCCAGGCGGGCACCAGCACGGCGCCCAAGGGCCAAGACCTACCGGCACAAAACCACAGCCAGCCGGAGCATGCCCCGCGGCGCGGAACGACCCCGCCGCGCGAGACGACGGGAGAGAAGAGAGAGAGAGTAGAGGCAGGGCTCGCTCACCTGAGGCGGGTCGACGGCGGGGCGGGGCGCGGCGAGAGGTGGACCCACCCACTCACCCGACGACGACGAGGAGGAGGAGACGCGGGAGCTGAGCGGTGGAGGGCGGTGGCGATGAGCTGGCGAAATGATCTCTCTCGTGCGGAGTGGTGGTGGTGGGGTTTGGTTTTGGTTTTGTGGCACCCTGTCCTGGTCCTGTCCTGGATTGCTTCGGTGGCGTGGGGTGGGGGGGAGGAGATCAAGCAGAGGAGGCGTTCCGTTCCGTTACAGATTTTGATGATGACGAGGAACACGGGGGCAGGCAGGCAAGGCCGAGGCGCGGCGAGCCCACGCGACGTGACAGCCGTCGAGGACCGCGCGCGTGGACGCGTGCCGTGGCGTGCCGTGTGCCGCCAGCGTTTACCAGACATAACTACCCGCGCACCACGACGCCTTGGTTTTTTCTTTTTTCATTCTTTTTTTTTATTCCGCCACTCCACCGCCTACGCGCTTGCTTCGCTTGCGAGCTGCGATGATTTGCAGGTGACAGACAGACGGACAGGCCGTTTCCCGCTACGACGGCTGCATACAGCAGTACAGCTTCGACGATTTCTCCGTGCCTTTTCCAGGTGCCAAGCACGTCTTTGGAGACCATTGCTGTCCCTGCCTGGCTTGCCTTCGGGCGGTTTGAGCACAGGCACAGGGTTTAGAAGCTGTCCTCGAAAATCACATATCTTAGCTAGCTAGGTACACTTTCACAACGAAACAACAAATGGTGTGTTTTGTTGACGAATGGAGCTTGCATTGTACTACTACTCTCTCTGTACCGTTTTAAGTGTCGTTCTGACACTACCGTAATCTATCTTCATTCACTCTCTCTTCAATGCACATAGACACAAACAGGTCCAAGTACAAAGCATCTTTGACTATATATATACAAGTCACGCGGAGACTATACGACTGAACCGGTGCAAAAGAAACTAGAAATCCTATATTCCCTTCTTCTAACATTGTGTGTCATTTCATGACACTTATGGCCAAGGGCGGATCTAGAAATACCATCTCAGGGGGGCTAATTAGTTATAGAGAGACTATTTTAAGTTAAACTTCAAGGATTTACATGGTTGAAGAAGACTTGAACAAAGGGAATTTAGGCTCCCGCCCCGGGCTACAGCCCCCCTAGCACGGGGTGTGGATCCGCCCCTGCTTATGGCATGTTTTTGGTGTTTGAGACGTTGTCCGTCCTGATGATGTTAGACATTGAATCAAATAGCCCACTGTAACAGAATCGACCAATTTATTAGAGCTTAAGCACATAATTCGCTATTAACCAGCA
>CM041630.1:50200081-50282953 GCA_023333625.1 Bothriochloa decipiens | reverse complement strand
CCTATATAATTGTACCCCTGTACCCCATAATCAATCATCTAATCTCGTGGCTAATTGCTTTCAATTGCTATAGCCTCTTTTGAATGCAATTTCATAACTCTCTTACCTTTTGGATTAAGCATCATTGAGCAATCGAGAGAATAGGATTAGATAACCTTATTGAAGACTAAACTTACAGAGAATCATTTTAATACTGCATACCTACAAATCAAATGCAAAGCACTTTAGAGAGAGGGGGGTGAACCCCACTCTAATATGTGACTGCACCTATTTTGATGCAGGTTAAGCAGTTGCACGGTTTGTTATTTGTCCAACAGCACCTCAAGTTGAGGATCTGACATCATGGTATTTTCTGTGGGCCCCACTTGATCACTTTAGTCACTGTGGCAAGACTTCTACAGGAAATCAAGTAGATGGGTATTGTTACCTGCTTCATTGCTTGACAATGTACAATGCTCAACCAATGGTATCTTTTGTGTGGGCCCACAGAAATATATGATGCTGCTATATTAATCTGTGAGACATCCTTCAGAATGTCAAGTATTAGTACTTCCATTCCAGACAAAGATGAAATTCAAAAATGATCTTAGTGTTTAAATTAAATATGAGACTATAGGGTGTAAAAATGTTTCCTGACCTAGATGTCTCCTTCAGAAAGCTTTCAACTAGATCTCGAAAGTACTATATATATAATAGCATGATACAAAACATATTAAAGGTTTCAGGTGGCATTTTATTAGGAACAAAATACGCACCAAAATTTGCCTCGACAAGGACTTGAACCTAGGTGCTCTGGGCATACATGTAACATCCACATGCTTGACCAACTGAGCTAGTTAGCAATTATATTACTTCTGTGACAATTTTGAAATTTCATCAGGGACTTCTTGAAAGTCAGGAAGCATTACTGCAGAGTCATAAATATATCTTTAGCAATGCATGGTTCATGCACAATCTAGCAGCCCAATCCTCTTATCAGCTTACCAAGTTCTGTTTTTCTTAGGTTGGCAAATAGAACTTCTGACTGCAAGAAAATTTTTACGAACATTTGAAACAAACAATCTCTCTCTTAGTACATCATAATTGTAAAAGACCTCATGCATTGAGAATTTATGATTCACACTTGATGAAACCTAAGCACTGCAAATGTTCTCTCTCTTAGTGTATGCTCAATAATGGGAATATTCAATAATATATGGTCAACCTTGATATTTACTTTAGTTTATATGATATAAGGGTCTACATTTAATATGGCTATAGCATCATCCAAGCCTATTGTGTGTGTGCATGTGTGTTTTCTTTTTGGGTGAGTGGGATGTGTTGATTTTTTTTTTTTGGGGGCGGGGGGGGGGGGGGGGGGGGGGGGGGGGTGTATAGTGCCAACTGAACACAATGTGGCAGAGCAGGTTGTGAAAACAGTTAGAGAAGTCATTAGTAAAAAATGGCTAACGCTAGCCTTCACCTCACAAATACAGCAAAGCATTCTAATAAGGAATACACGCTTTTTCAGGCAATGAAATAGTTCCCTATGAAAGCCCGAGGCCACCAGCTGGAATTCATCGAATTGTTTTTGTGCTATTCAAACAGCAAGCAAGACAAACAGTTTATGCACCAGGATGGCGGCAAAATTTCAACATCAGAGACTTCTCAGCAATTTACAATCTTGGAGCACCAGTTGCTGCATTATACTTCAACTGCCAAAAGGAAAGCGGTGTTGGTGGCAGAAGGTAGGACAGAAAACTTTATATTTTAGAAAATACAGCAGTAGATGTTAAATAGACACTAACTTACACAGATCCAAATGGGTGCTCTCTCTAGATAGATGACAATGATTGAGCATTAGGCATTAACATGTCATCCAAGACAAGCACAAAGTCTAAAACGGTTGAAGTATCAAAATTGAGGAATACTCTAAATCTAAAAGAAATACTTCACCTCACATGATATATCCTTGGTTTAGAACAAATGCCTTTTAGGAGAGGAGTGTTCTTTCCTAAGGTGCTGCAGGCCATAAGCAAGCTATGCATCTCAATCGGCGCCTCTAACATTGTTTGTAAAAAGAAGAAAATGTCTCTTTCTAAGTCAAATGAGTGATGAAATGCTCGTTCATCACTTCGACAATTGTTATTTCAATAAATAAGTGATACAAGCCTATGAAAAAATAAAAAACAACACAAACAGTACAAGGAAGATCATTTTTCTGCCTCCTTGCTATAGGCAAGAAAGAGGCATACATAACTACGCTAACACAAGAAATCAGGCATGTTATTATAGGATAACAGTTCTGTTAGACATTTACCATTTCTTAACAATATCTTATGGTTGGTTTAACAGGTTCCTGGGATCAAGCTGAAGAACAGATTCAGAGAAACATCAGCAGTACCATTCACAATTCAGAGATTAATCCACAAAGCAGTTGAAAACATATGAGATGTTAGTTGACAGCTAAGATCTAGAGCAATTGACTTGTATCATATGAAACAAACACAGTATTTGGAGGTCATCTTCCTATGTTACCCACCTCAATAAAGATTACGATGTTCGTATTAGCAATTGAGAAAAAGTGTTCACTTACAACAACTCATTCGTGTCTAAACAGCATGAAGGAGACCATGTCACATGGACGTGGCCACCTTGCGTGCTCAGATAGCGCACCATCTGAGAACTAGCAGATTGAACCGGCCTGCTAAGGGCCTCACATTGTCACACACTCAGCGTCCATTCCAACTAGGCGAGATGCGATCTGATGTTTGCTTTGAACCAAGCTACCCCAGCCCGCCGCCGCGCCGCTAACTGTTTGGCACCGCAGCGGTTCCGAATCGACAGCGATAGAGAAACGAGAGAATCACAGGGGTGGAGACAGGAGGAGATATATTACCGCTGAGAAGAAAGAGAATGGCGGCTGGCGACGACGAGTCGAGCGGTCGAGGCGAACGGCGCCCATTCCGGTTGCTCGTGGAGCGCGCGGGAGGCGTAGCAGCAGGCGGTCGCGTTGGTTCGCGTCGGACCGCCCTGTTCTCCGCCGAGCCTGGGTGAGGCTGGGTTCCTTTCCTCCTCCTTGGAGGGAGGGGACGGTATAGGACGGTGGGCGGTGGCCTCCGACGCCAACGCCGACGCCGACGCCGACGAGGAGGTGGCTCGCGACGGCGAGGAGGCCCTTCAGATTGCGCATTACGGAGTGTGGGCTGGGCTTATCCTCCGGAGTGTAGTTGGGCCTCATCGGGCCCCGCGATGGATGCACATTTTTTTCCTTCCGAACAAATTAACCCCAAATCCGTGTCCCCATTTTGTTGAGTGGTCTCGCAAAACAACACACTCGGAGTCATGATCTTTGAGTACCTCTCAGCTGTGTTCGTTGTTTAGATATAGTTGTAGGTTTGTTGATATACAGTGTGTGTTATGACGTATAGTGTGTACCTGTATCCAAACAGATATTACAAACAGATATTATAGTTGTACTTAGACAAGAGACGTTAAAAGAAAAAAACACGGCCATGCTCAGAAGCTGATGTTCCCTCTGGCCTTTTGGCACTTGGCAGCCACCGGGTGAGCAAGCTGGAGTAGTGACAGACGAGCATGTGTCGCTCAGAACAGGTTGCTCTGGAATAATCTTGTATGTATGGTGTGGTTCTTCGAATTTGGGTGAACTTTAATCTGAGCAATATAAAACGCTCAATTCTATCCTTATGCAATCCAATGGACAGGGGTTAAGTTTGGTCCCTAAAACTCCTACAAGAAAAAACAACATGGTGCAATGAGTTATGGGAAGATAGAGAGAGAGAGAGCACCACGCACTGTCAAATAGAAAATATTATAACTTGGGCGTCCATATCAATATCTCATAGTCAACACCATAGCCCTTTGACCATTTTTCTGAGAAATGTTATAAATATAAATCAGTCAACAATTTACACTGAGTGATGTCGGCCGTTTTATCCAAAGGTACAATCCCATACAATGTTGTATAAACAACATCAAATGTAGCACAAAGGTCAAATAAATTCCTTCCTACAAAAAGACACATCCCTCCTTTGATTCGGTGACCACTGCCCTTACATTAACAAAAATGAAAGGGTGCACAAGGAGAGTTTAGCATTTGATGCCATCGATGGCTCTCCAGTGATACTCCCTGGATCCCCAAAGAATATAATTATCGAGAAGTTAAACAATATTAAATCTAACTAAATATATATAAATACTAACACCTAGATACCAAAAAAGTTTATAAGATCAATTATAAAATATATTTTTGTAGTATACTATTTGGAGTTATAAATAAATATTATTTTATATAAACTTAGTTATTAACTTTAAGGAAGTTTAAATCAATCTAAATGAGTAAATTCAAAATCACTCTTCAAGACGGAAATAATTGTCTCTAGTATCATGTTGATCTAGCAAAAAATTTTCATAGTTGGTAAAATTATTCTTTTTGCGAAGAATTTCAAAGGTGATCTTTCAGGACAAGGACTGTCATATTTCAACCGGATGCAGGACATTCTCATTTAGCTCAGCTTGCAAAATCCATCATATACTATGATAAAAAGGAGACAATCCAGAATTAAGACAGTCATAAATTGAAAATTTTGGAAATCTAAGAAGGTTCAACTGCTTCAGATATATTTGAACAAAAAAAGAGGGAGAAAAATATCTATGGGATAAGATAATACAAAACTCCAATTGCTTTATTTCTCGAATTTGGACTGAAAAACAGACACCCATACATCTTCTTCTTCTTTAGCTAGACACATGACCCTAAAAATTAGTAGTCGGATGCAAAATGATTAGTTCAATGAGAGCAATAATTTTTCTTCACTCGTGTATGTTCAAAACTTCAACGAGTCAGCGCCTCAGCGGCACCTGGGCCCCACAAGCAGCGATTGTGACCCGCTGGTATATAAAATGAAGTAAATAATAATTGCACACGCCGTCGTTGGTTTGTTCGCGTTCGTCGGACACTTCGAACGGACAACAGAGAGAGAGGGACAGAGGGAGAAAGCAAAGCAATGGCGCCGCCGGCGAGGTGGCTGCGGCGGGAGGTGTTCGTGGGGCTCGCGCTGGGCCAGTTCGTCTCGCTGCTCATAACCTCCACCGGCTTCGCATCCTCCGAGCTCGCTCGCCGAGGTACGTACGCTGCGCCGCCGCTGTCCTTTTCTGTCCCCGTACGCCGGTGATGATGTCCTTTGTAACCTGTATCCTTCCTAGGGTAGAACTTCTTGGCGGACCAACGCTGCTGCAAAAATACTGGATCTTATTATCGTTCTGAAACATAAAAGGCATTTTTTCCAGTTAGCTGTGTCTTCAATTGGGTGCCGTGATTTGGTATTAGGCTGAGACCTGTCATTTAGCCCTGTAGCTTGGACTGCCATGTTTGTCCAATTTATTTCTGTGTTCAGAAAAAAAATGTATGACCATATTCAGATGACAAATGGTTGAGAACTGTGTGGATTGAAAAATTCTGAAGATAATGCTGAATCATGAGGGTTTTTTTTTTTCAGGTGTCAATGCACCTACATCACAATCATTGCTGAATTACATCCTTCTTGCACTTGTTTATGGTGGAACACTGCTGTACAAACGGCAACATATGACGGTATGTCTGGACTCTGGATGCTGCTTTTCACACACAAGGAAATTATGAAACTAGGGAAATTGAAGCTAATATTAAGTTTTCTTCGTTCTAAAAATCACTAATAATGAACTATTATTCATCACGTATATTATATACATCAATTCATATGGTATAATAAAAAAAATCTATACTGTTGAGATGCTATTTAAGGTTTCACGACACGGGAGCGATCTCTTTAAAGTCCTGCTTGGATCAAAAGTTGAGATGCTATTTTTGGGTTTGAGCACATGTCCAGCCTTTACATTATTCCCATGGACCAGAAGTTTGTGTCATACTGTTTATCTTGTATGATTGATGTGTGTACATTTCACGTTCAATATACGCGCCCTGCTAACCAGCACCAATGGCCACTAGTCCTTTTTTTTTTTCAGATGGCCACTAGTCCCTTTATGTTAGCCAGGATATTTATGTTTGTTCTTATTCCATTCTTTATAAGTTGTTTGGGCTGTTTGGCGCCACAGTGTTTATGTGATGATTCGGTAATGTGAATGCTACTATCTAAGGAAAGCGTGAAATGTTTTCCGCATTCTGTTCTGCAGATCAAATGGTACTATTACTTGATCCTAGGCATCGTTGATGTGGAAGCTAACTACATCGGTATACACCTACCACTAGTATATGCAAAGAAAGGATTTTTTTTCAGAATTGTAGTTTCCTTTTCTTTTCTTGCTATATATTAAGTTGATTTGTTTTTATTCACACAGTTGTGAAGGCTTATCAGTACACGTCCTTGACCAGTGTGATGCTCCTGGATTGCTGGTCGATTCCATGTGTCATTGTGCTCACTTGGATCTTCCTGAAGACAAAATATGGGCTAAGAAAGTTCATCGGTGTTGGAGTTTGCGTGGCGGGCCTTGTTTTGGTCGTATTTTCTGATGTGCATGCTTCTGATCGAGCAAGTAAGAACATGCTTCACTTTTTTCTACATATGGAATTGCATGGTGTTTGTGGCCTAGTAACACATACTTGATTGTCTGATCTCCTCACATCGAGCTCTGCTAGGATATGGCAAATAGATAAAACATGCTGAATTTATCCCAAGATAGTAGTGTAATGTTCCAACTCAATTTTACATTACACTTTGGACTGTCTTGCAGAAGGACCTAACCCCTTGAAAGGTGATTTGCTTGTCATTGGCGGCTCCATGCTTTATGCCATCAGCAATGTTACTGAGGTAAGAAACAACTACACTTAGCTCTCAGCCTCTCACTGATTAAAATACAATTCTCCTTCAGCATACTTTCATCTGGACTTGATTCTTGTTAGCATATGCACGAGTTAAACATTGCCACTTTTTTCCATGTTTGTGAAATGAATATTGTGTTCATTGATCTTTGAAAATATTTCTGCAATTTTAACCCTCAAATATCTAATTGTCTTTCCTAACATATATGCCTGGAAACTTCAAGGATTTCTGTCTACAACATTTCAGGAGTACTTTGTCAAGAAAAGCAACAGAGTTGAGGTGATGGCAATGCTAGGTGTTTTTGGAGCAATTATAAGTGGTATACAGATGTATCCTTCGTCTTTTAAACCAATAACTTAGCTTGATTCAATACTGAAAACTTATTTTTCTAGTTTCTTTTATTCATAGTAGTTTCTTCTGCAACACTTCTACAGTTCTACTACAAACAAAAGAAATAGTTAGCTATTGAGAGATTTCAAGTACATCAAGTCATCAACGTTTGTGCTTGATGATTTAAACAAGCCAGATTTTTAGTTCATATTTCCAATGATATGCAATCCAGCAGTATAAACACTACTCATAACTGGTTCTACACGACCATCTTGATTGAACCAACAGTACTATAAGAATATCCCTTCTGAAATAAGCTCATAAATATGATTATAGGAACTTGTGAGACAGTTTTTTTTTACTTGCATGAAACAAGAATTGTTTTGACTTCACATTACCACATGTTATAGCAAGAAAATACAGTCCCACATTCCATTTCCTTGACTATGATAAAGAAGCATACTTGAGCAAAAAGAGCTCAGATCGACTCACTGGACTGCTGGTGCGGTGAGTCTCCTTATATCTCTGTGCCTCAGGCAATAATTTGAGGTCAATAATGTTCCATTAGATAGTCACATTGTCAGTTATTATTCTTTTTTTACTATTATGTACTTTTTTCCCTTTCAGATTCTTCCCTTCATAGGGTTTGCATTGGCAATGTTCTTGTTCTACTCAACGGTACCAATTATACTCAAGGTATACATTACTTTCTCTAGCCAGAAAATTCATGAGTTTCCAGAAAAAGAAATTAAACAAGTGTGCATTTGATTGTTACAGATATGTGGTGCAACCATGCTTAATCTTTCACTCCTGACTTCAGACATGTGGGCTGTTCTAATCCGTATTTTCGCTTACCATGAGAAGGTACGAGCACATGGCTTCCTTTCTCTATTCGCTTAAGGCATTTGCCATTCATAAATTGATCTGATGGAAGCAATCTCTGCCATGCAGGTTGATTGGATGTACTTCGTTGCTTTTGCTGGCGCAGCAACTGGCCTTGTTATCTACTCATACAGGTACTGTTCTTTTTTTTTTTGCGACTGCATTTTCAGTTCTATTGGCCCCGAATATGGATAGGTGCAGATTAGCTATTTACTGCACCTGTGTTACTGCTCACAAATTTAAACTTCTGCAAGCAGGGGCTCAAAGCAGATTTCCGAAGAGACAGCACAGATTACACAGACAATGGATGAGGAGGCTGCAACGGCAAACATCACAGCACAAGTTCCTGGTGTCGGAGATGATGGGCCATCCTCCAACAAGGACTTTTCATTAGCTACCACTGCCTCAAGGTAGTAGGCAACCTTATACAGTGGTGGTTGGTGTAGACGGTTGGACAAGTCTTTGGTTGTGAGTGTAAAATTTTGCTATCAGATATGAGAAAATGGGTTAGGAGCTAGGAGAAGTACATTGTATAATATGCTTCCTTGTTCGATATATTGTTATATATACGAAATGGAAATGGAAATACATTTATTAATATGCTTCCTTGCAAAATCATTTTTGTGAGGAGCTATTATTAACATATTGACTAAAAAAGAATTAAAAATAAATAAATAAAATCCCATTTCCGTGCAGGCATGCACTTGAAGCCCTTTATGTGAGCAAGATTTCTCTTCCTTTCTTCTTTATTGCTCATTTTCTTTGCATCATGATGTTCCTTGACTTATTCAGCTATTTTCAGATATTTTTCTTCTTCTTGGTGTCAAAATTGATAAAAGAGATCCGATACTAAAAGATAATGCCACGATTCGTACCAGCGCTAGTGTCATAAGGAAGCACATATTCTGGATTTGGGATGACCACTAGGCAAATACTATCATATGGCCCATGCAGGCCCGACCCTGTCAACTTATAGACCCGGGGCGAAACTGTGGAGATAGGCCCTTCAATAAAATATAATGGTGTTTTTAATAACCACAATGCGTATAAAAACACTATTATGAAACAATTTATGCATATTACCTTAAAAAGATTTCTAACATTTACTGATAACTCATTGATGATGGCCTCAATGACAATTTTATCTAATAATTTCTTCTCGGTACATAAAGTTGTCAAACCATTTAGTTTTTCTTGGGGCATTATTGATCTCTATCCTTTTTCTTGTTTTTCTTTCTTTTCTCACGTCGAGTTCGAGATGCATGTTTTTGAGGCGACATGACTTCAGTGTATATTTAGAAAAGTAGTGAGTCATTTAAAAGTTTTATGCCATGTCAATTTTAGAATTTTGGAAAATCAATGTCATACTAAACATGAGTTGGTGCCTGGCACTCGCACGGGAGTCGAGATTTGTGAAGACCGTGAAGATGACGGGAGTTGCTCTGACGCTCACTCGTGCAGCGCAGAAACGGAGTCTGTCACAGCCGCGCAGCGGAAGGACACGCGGAGTCGTGGGCGCTGAATCGCAGCGTATGCCTTTCCTTCCTAGACTTCAGCTGTTCTTGAGCCATACAAACAATACTATACCTACCTGCTTGGGATGGGCCCCCTGGCCTCGAGGGCCCTGTGCGCTTGCACTGCTGGCACCCCCCAGGGCCGGGCCTGGGCCCATGAGTCTTACCACACTAACGCTAGTGCCATCATCATGCCATGATTCTTGCTAGAGCTACAATGATATCAGAATTCGTGTTTCCTTATGAAACATGCATTTTTATTCTGCCGTAAAAACACTGAGAGTGATAACAGGATGCGTCCCTGTGTTATGGGCAAATTAACATGCTCATCAAAATCCAGAATACTTTTGAAATTATGATCGATTTCATTATTCTTTTACTATGCTCCAGAGTTGGAAGGGACAATGAATATGACAGAAATGGCTGGCAAGGATACATCGTATACGGGGCACTAGTGCTGTTGCCTGCAGGGATTTATATTGTGCAGACATACGGAGTACAACACAATCACCAGAATTTTGTTTCATCTTCTCTTCAGGGGAAAAGGCCAAAATAACAGTCCTCCTGAAGAGATATCGATGACATCTACAGAGCAACCTAATTAGGTGCCAAGGTCTACCACTTTGGATTTTGACACGCAACGCCACTCTGACTTCTCGCTCACACCGAGCCATTTCTTAAGAAGCTTGAATACGTTCTCATCAGACAGGAGGCCACGGTGGTCGGCCTTGATGCCAACTCTTTCTTTCGCAGAGAACCCATCAGCCTGTCAACAATCATACGTGGTGAATACACGTAAACCTGGTTCTGTGACTGATCAGTGATCGCTGATGAAGTCAAGCAAGAGATATGCCATTACTCCTCCAAATGAACTAAAAGGCATTGAAAAGCATCTAAACCTACAATGGACCAGGTTTGTATATTGCTAGATATGTCCAACTTTCAGTGCAAACCATTCCTAGGCCAAAAGATTTTCACTTCACGGTATTTTGGTCTGGCATTTGAACAGGGTTGTGTTGAACTAGGTGTCTTTAACAAAACAATGAATGCAATGCATAGCATTTACCACACAATCCCCTGCTGTATTTAATGTTCAAAAAGACATATACCGCACAATTACAAAAGGATGGTTATCATCTTACCATCGCCGATTCTATGGGAACTGTGCAGTCTCCATCCACGTAAGTGTATGTCGGCTGAAAAGGGGATGCCCATGAGTCATATTCAGATATTCCCGTGAAAAGACATTGAAGTTTACAGTCAGAACCGGAAGAATTTCAAGCAAGAGGGTACAGTACCACTGTGTGACACACTTCTGACAAATCTCCAATCGGCGAGCTTTCTGAGCCAATAGCTGCGAAAAGAAGCAGTAATATACTTAGAGCCAGAGGAACAATATCACATATTTCAACTGTCAGACTTGTCGCTAGAGTATTTTCACTAAAACAAATCTTGAAGTATCCTCACTGAAAAATGTACTCTGGATATAAGTCACAGTTCCAGATGCGGAGCTAGAAAATGTGAATTCTTTGGACAAATGATTGACAAGGATCAGCCTCATTTTTATGGATCAGAATTCATATTGGTTATTAATCTAGAGCAGAAAGAAAAACTACATGATGTGAGTATCAACTGCCATAATAAATTCATAATACTCACCATACATCGTATGGAGTTTCATAAGATGTCCCATATATATTGTAAAAGCTCACTGTATCTGGTAATTCAGCATTGTCTAGGATTTGGCGGGTCTTGGTGGCCCATTTGAGGACTGACATATTGAATGGTAGTGCTACTTTCTTTCCATTATACGTGAGCTACAGACACATGAGAAAATGGAACAATCAGGTGTCAGTGGATTAAAGTGTTACTCATACTAGTAGGAGTTTAGGAGACATGCATAGTCATGCGCGCACGGATTTCAGTGCCTATGCTGTGTGGGATTCTTAACTTTACCAAAGTCACTTTGCATTGATAATATATGTAATAACAAATGCATCAGAAATGTAATATGATAAAAAACATTGTTATAATAGAATCCACCTCATTATTCCTTAAAGCTTCTTCAAACAAGGACACACAATCAGTTGCTTCATACTGAACTAGCTCAACAATTCCATCCTTTTCAGGGTTCTTACGCCAAACCTGAATAATTGGTTTTTCCTTCCACTTGAATTCTGGATTTGGTAACATTTCATAGATTGATGGGCATTCAACAAGCTGCATAAAGGAGAGGTAAATACAACCGCAAAGTTTGTAGTCTTGTAGAGGCTGTGGGCTATTAGAACATGGTGAAGAAATTGTTCGAAAAGTAATGGTAAAGAAATACCAGTTGGTGCATTGCCCATCTAGATACGAAAAAGAAGCTCTCGAAACCATAAACAAATTGCAATCCAGTAAGGAGAGAATCATTGATGCATCCAGGGGCATCTGCAAGATAAATTTACTAATATAAAACACATATTCTGTCAAAGGACCACAATAACAGAATAAATCAATTGAAATGTCCAATAAGTTACCTTGAAATGGACAAGCAATGCAAATCCATTTGTTGACATACTTAGTGAATACCTAGAAAATGGGAAAAATTATGACATGGATCTTTATGCATAAGCAAAAGGCATAGCAAACATGAAAACTCACATCATGATTCATAGACATGAAGCAGCGTACTAGCAATCCGCCCATAGAATGTGAGATTAGATTAACTTTTTTCCCTCCAGAGGCCTTATAAGCTGTCTCAAGTTTTGCTCTCAAACCAGCCATCGCTTTGTCTATCCTGCCAGATAAAACCACTGTTACAGCATCTTGTGCTTGCACGACAGGTCGACAGTGAACTATTGGTCCACTCAATAAGTCAATATTGATGTTACCAATACAATACACAACACATACAAAGGGGTCCATACATAGGAAAGCACCTGTTGCTTTGGAGAAAATCATAACCATATCCAAATAGTGTGGTCCCTTTTTCGTATCCACAATTTATGAGCATATCAATCATATCGTGGAAGTGATACACCATAGACAGATGGAGGAAGTTCTACAAACTGAAGCATAAAAAGAAAATAAAAAACATGTCATTGACAAATTATGCACTTCTGGGGCAGATCACAAAAGGTTCAAGATTCTATGTGATTCTGACCATCCTATTCTGAAAGAGAAATAAAGATACTATCAATCATTTTAGTCAGTCGCAGTACAAAGAAAAACTATGTAGCAGCTATATTGATCCATCAGATGCTTAAACGTGCTTATGTATACTTCATGCGCAAGGCATGACTAGCATTGTCTCACTACTCTAGTTGTTGTTGCCAATACTCCACATAAGCCCACATATGCTGCACCTGCATAGATTAGATGTCCCCAGTTTCCTCTCTAGGAAGTTTTACTAACACTCTGGGCACCAAAAGCATGATTGAACGCACTACAGATTCGAAAAGAGAGAAAAAAAAATAAGTTTGACAAAGTTCATTGATTGCTAGCCCTAATCCTATTAATTTAGGCATTAAAACCCAAAAATCAGATTTGATTATCTATCTTTGTCTGTCCACGACCCAAAAGTATACCAAATGTCTATCCCTGTCTTTTCAACAAGGAGAAAAGACGAAAAGTTGGGAGTGATAACAATCACTAGTTCCTCTATATGGCCGTTTCATCATGTCCCCTTCCTATCCTCGCCTATTCCCAGTGACCGAGTGCGAAGCTACTCCACTCCAAATATCGCAAGGCACCAGTCTCAGAAAAGAATATACCATTCTTAGAAACCAAGGAAAGGCCATTTTTTTTAATACCTCCGACTAAACTAATCACACACACAAAAACAAGCCTGCAATTGAATCAACTAACACACATATGCTCGCTCACCCAGGAAGGATCAAGAATGTCGATGGCGAACAGGCCGTGGTCGTCCTCTGGCACAACAATCTCCAAGTCGTCGTCCAACGGCTCCACATACCCTGCGCAAGAAGAACAAGCAACCAGAAGCGGTCCTTAGACAAGCTCTCCCCACCCCTTCATCGAACACCTGAGGGGCACGGGCACGGACACCCCCCGTTCCCATGTAGCACAGCAACTAAGCACTAGTCGTAGCACAGCTGGAGCTGGAGGCAGGAGGCAGGAGGCAAGGCAACGGACCGGTGTCGGCGTTGTAGAGCGCCCAGAGGTACTTCTTGAAGTAGGAGTTGGCGAGGAGGATGCGCACCCAGACCCGGAGGTCGAACTTGGGGTCGGACCGGCGGCGCGCGTGCAGCACGGAGCCGCCCATCCCGGACACCAGCAGCACCGGCTCGCGGCCTCCCTCGTCGCCGTCGCCATCCCCGACCCTCCTGCCTCGGCGGCGCCCGCGGCGAGGGCGGTGGCGACGGCGGAGCACGCGGACGCGGAGTCGGAGCGCCGAGATACCGAGCATGGTGGCACACTGCTGGAAGCGGCGAGGCGAGCATGTGGGGCGAGCGCGGGCGCGGTATTAATGGGCGGGTACCCGGGAGGCGGAGGAGGCTTCTCGAGCGAACGAGCAGCCATGGGGGCTCCGCCTGCTTCGGTCTCGCCGGCTCGCCGCGCGGGCTGGGCGCGAGCGACGAGAGGAGTCGGTGGACTGACCGGTGGGGAGAGGCGAGCGATCCCGACCGTCGGTTTGGGCGATCGGACGGTGGTGCTCGGGCGTCCGAGCGCGCTGACTGACATTCTGACCCGGCGTTGGTGTCTGTCCGGATCGGAGAGGTATATTCCGGGTTTCCTGTAACACTCCCGTGGGCCCAGTTCAAATAGAATCCCGTGGGCCCACTGGACCACCACACCCGAGTGGCAGAGTGAGCCACTGACCGGTGGCTGAGTCGGCGTTTTTAGGCCGCTGCTGAGTCGGCGTTTCTTGTGCGACGCGATCATAGAGACTGACTCGTAGCCGTAGGACAACGACTCGTCCGCACCCCAAAGCTGACGAGTTTAAGAAACAGTTATCTTCCTCTTCCCTCCATTTTACAGAATATTTCCTTTCTTTTTTTTTACCCAAAAGTATGTTTACTTTAGCTTTGGCACATAACTTAAATTTCTCTAGTTTTAATTGAAATTGTAGAATCGCTCGCTACATACGGGTTCAAGTGAACGTTGACCATCTCAAACCCTTTGCCAATTTACTCATGGGAAGATATCTTTATGAATTTCATCACTAGATTATCAAGAGCCTCATCCGAGCATAACTCAATATGGGAAGTAACTATAGGCCAGACTAAATTTATACCGATCAATCATTGGTCATTAATAGCGAGGTCTAGTGACTTTGTCCAACCCCATAGATTAGTTGTGATCTATGGGGTTGTGTTACAATGGTGCAATAAAGATTATAATTTTCGATCAAGAGACATGATTCATGAGTTTTTTTTAGAGGGTTTCGTGAATCGAGATGCCTTGAGTACAACACCTTAATTTTAGCACCACATATCACCCCCAAAACATGAGGTCAAATAGAAAGAGTAATAAAATGAATCTTGGAAGACATGTTGAGGGCACATGTGATTGTTTAAGGCAAAAACTAGGGTATTTACTTACCTTTTCATTAAATTTACCTCTGGCAATTGCTATCAATCGAGCATAAAAAATATTATATTTTTGGAGCTCTCCATGGGCCAACTTTTTAGATTCTTTTGAACTGAACTGGCACAAAACGAAAGATCAAAGTCATTTCAATCACAATCTTGTCAAATGATTCCATAAGAGGAAGTGAAACAAGTACTCAAGTTCCTAGTTGCCACACGAGAAAGATACACATTCTAAGTCGGAGATAAAGTGTATTAAACCATTTAAGGGAATCAAAAAAGTTCTAAGGGAAGGAAAATTGAGAGCTTAATATGTTGAACCATTTCCAATATCTGAAAGGCATGGAGTAATGCCTATTACATGCTAGAACTTCCTATGTCGCTATTCACTATTTAAGCATTCACCATATTTTTCATGTATCACAACTCAAGAAATATCCTCGAATACCAACCTGAAGTGGTGATTTGGAGGAATTGAGTTACAACCCAATTTGTTCTATAAAGAACATCATATCAAAATACTAGACCCCTTTGAGCAGAAGATCCTCAAAATAAATAAATCCATTAAATTAGTAAAAGTGCAACGGACTCGACATGAATTTGAAAAGACAAAACCTGGGATCTTGGGGACGAAATTCAAGATCAATGCCTGCATTTCTCCAATGATGTGTAAGTATTCAACATGAACCATTTTTTAGTCATTTGGCAACAAGTTGTTTTGTTTAGGTGACGGTTGTTAGATGTGTGGTCGGGTAAGACCGTAGGATCGAACGGTTTAAGCCTTTGGAACTTGCTTAATGCTATTATCGTTTAGGAATGTCGATGCGTGATTCTACTTACCGTTTAAGTTTCACAATTAAGGCTAGGTTCAACGTGGATGAAGTCGAGAGAAAGAGAAGCCGTTTTGGGCACGATCTGGCACTGGCAGCTATCCACACTCTTCTGATTACTGCTCCTCTCTTGTCGCCAACTGACTTGGCTGATTTCGCAATCGTGGGGGTTGTGGCACGCTGGGCTGCGGCGACCGGTGCCGGCCGATCGACCTTGTCGCCGCTGGCCGCCGGCTATTGGTTGGGCTGAGTCGCTGACCGGACCACCAGCCAGCAGGGGCCACTGCACTCAAGGTTGCAATACACGTGCGCCATATATAATATTATTGCTTTCATATTTGTTCATCACATTCGCTTTCTTCCTATATTTTTTGTTTTGTCTAAGAAATCATTGTCTCATTTCAAGAAATTTGAAAGGGAGAGGTTCCTTGTCTCTAGCAGGAGACGGTTTCTCAAACCAGACACTTCTTGGCACTTCTTAGCTACGCATGAATTTTGGAATATGGCTTTGAATCTTTGATAGCAACCAAATTCTAGATACATATACATAGCACTAGTGGATAAGCAAATACTCTCTCGGTTCTAAATTATAGGATGTTTTAATTTTTCTAGATATTTTTTTATTATATAGGTATCTAGATATAGACATAGTGTTTATCTATGTGCATAGCCAAGCTTACATGTCTACAAAAGCTAAAATATCTCACGATTTGGAACAAATCTTAAATAAGATAAGACACGGCAGCATGTACATTTGTCACATTCAAATAATAACAATTCGGTGCTCAGCCATGAGTGTCAATTGAACCCCATGTCCGCATGATCCCTACTTATATGGGGCAGGTTTGGATGTCCATGTGTTGACCTCAATATATGTGTGTTGGATTGAGGTATATACATGGACATTCAAATAAGTCCAGAGCTGGGTTAAAGGACGAGGATATTGACCTGAATTGCACAGCGTCTAACGATATATCCCACTCAAAAGGCAAACCCATCCTCACATCCATTCGTCTCTTGGCGGCTGCTACTCGAGCAGATGATAATGTTGAGGACGTGGCACGTGAGGAGGAGAGAGGCGTGACCAAGTATGGTTCGTTAGCCTCAGAAGAACCTTAATTACCATCCCAAGATAATTCAAGTTGGCTTATTCGGACTTGTAAATTTGTAGAAAGGTAATAAAGTTACATTCATATGTGAACTATTATTCTGAAGACCGCCCCAAGAAAATTTTGGATCCATCTAGTTCCCATTGCACTTCATCTTGGACAAACAGATGAGAGAAATTGTTTGTGTGCACGCATCAAGCAGCCAAAGAAATCACAGATGAAGCATGCAAAGCAAACTTACATGGATAAGAACCACCCAAATTTCATACACGATTTTGTAAAGAATAAGAAGAAATTCAACCACAAGATTTTAAATAAGTATATAATATTTGAAAAGTTTAAAACCCAGCCATACAATGGATTGGGCGGGCTGTTTTCTCCAGATGGTAAGCTTGCTTGAAGACCAAGATTGAACCTTGTCATATTTTCACCAATTCACATTAAAAAAATATATAACAGTGACGCAACCTCGTGTATCCAAGGGATGGGACGAAACTCAACATAGGTGCTTCATGTGACTGCACACGTAAGAGCTTAAAGATTACGCCAAGTCAATAAGTCATGCAGGTCAGCATCGCTTATGCCTTGGGGCCGTGACATCTCCAGTATCGGTGAAGGTTTAATCTCAGCATCGAACACAAAGTAGCACACATCGTTGCCTAATCCCTACTAAGCTACTAGGAGTTGGCATGTACTGATGAGGCGAAAACAACTGATCTTTGCTCAAATACACAATTACACATTACTAGGGGAGTAGGAATGATATATTCAGAAATTTAAAGGTGTAAAATTGGCATCTGAGCAAGAACCCTAGGAAAAACAAGAGAAGTATTTCACTTGTCAGCACTGCCAAAGGAATCAGAGCTTTCACTCTCAGCTGAAGCATCGGTTGAAAGTTTCTGGGCTTCCAAAAGCTTCATTTGCCGCTCAGCATGCTCTCGCTCGCACTGGCTAATGCCCGTGATAATGTCCAGCATGGTTCCTGTGGTGCCAAAGAAGACCAGTGGAGCCAAGGATTTCCTCTTAATGCCCACAGGAATAGCAACAAGAGCACCAGCAACTGAGAAGAACCAAGTTCCTAGAGCACTGCAGTGGACATGAAAAGAGTGTTTTGAGGCTGAAGCAAACCAAATTAGAATTATAGTATCATTCACACAAGACAAGATGTTAAATAAACCACTCTCAAATTCAACAACAACAAAACCTTAGTCTCAAGAAAGTTGAGTAGACCAGATATAGAAACCAAAAACGACCCACCAACAAGGTAAAAAGGAAACTAACTTACACAAAGAAATCAGACTCAATTTCAAACAGGGATATATGTGTTCATATTCTCTTTAGGTATCCAAAACCAATTATGCACACCTACCTGATACCCCCACCCTGGAATATAGTGTATACAAGCATTCAAAAATGGTACCCAAATACAAGGGATTTAGAGGGACAAAAGAAGAAAAGGACAATTTTGCCTTAGTAGAGAATGGCTGAATTTGCAGTCTGAACTAAACCAGCTGCGCCAATTCAAACTGAGATCCAGCGTGAAGATCTCATATTGTAAGTAAACTTGTAGATAGACTTTTACTGTGTAAACTATCATGGGTGTATCAACAGTACTTAACAATCAGTAAAAATGCTGAAAGGTTTACCAAACTTAGAAGTAGAGAAATGAAGTTGAATTGTATTTTTGTAGTAATCAAACAATAGAGGAACTTGTATGGCTCAGAATACAGCTTGCAAATCTTGTATTACTCTAATTCAACATTTTTTCCTTGACATCATCCATAAAACCTGACAGGTGCACATTCCCCATTTCTGATATCAGCATCAGTTTCATTCTGAAGAATGCAACAAACATGTTACTGGTTTCCTGATTACAATTCTGCTTTAGGCACAAACATTTACCCCTTCTGCAGACTCATGTTATTGCAGAGCATCTGAAATTGCTTTTACCTGACAATGTTAGATAAAACTTTTTAAAATGCTTTTGATTCAATGTGCATGGCCCTGTGATAAGCAATAGACTTTTTTTCCTCAAAGAAAATCTGTTACTGAGTAAGAGTAACCAGCAAGCTAAAAACATTATGCAGCCCCTGTTTCCACTGAGGATTGTGACACTGGTTCACACCCTGCCTCTTTGTAAAAGAAGGTTCACACCCTGCCTCTTTGTAAAAGAAGTAGGATCTCTGTAATGGTAACTCAAAAGTACATTTAGTCCAATAAGTCCCCTCTCAACTAGCCAGCTCACAGGGCCCTTGACAGAAAGAATTGTCTTTCACGCAACGAGATTGAGGTGCGCAAACAAAATTCATCGACTATATCTTTTCTTTGTAAAAACATACTATATTTCCAGAGGCATGGCTCTAAAGGGCCGTCAGTTATTTTATTTTTCAGTCTCGCAGCACAGTGCACAAGACTGCATTCTATCAGTACAAGCAAGCTACAAAATCAAACCATTGCTCCCAGCACCATAGGATATGTACGGATCTAAGTTATCGTCGCCACAAAAATTAGCGTCCTAATAAGCAAGACGGGATGCAAAGCACACATAAATCTCGGTGATGCACCTACTACCCACTACCAACAGCAGCGGTAGGATAGTCACCAAATCGACATGGCCACTGTGCAATCTCGGCCCAGAGAGAAGGGACTAACTATCTAATTCATAAATTAGAAAGGGACAGGCACAGAAAGAGGGGAAATCACTAACTTGGCCACTGTGCAATCCTCCAGCTGCTTCTCGCCGCCGCCGACCCGGTCCATCGCCGCAAAGCCTCCTTCAAGCGGCGCCGTGGCGGACCTACCACTAGGATGAGGTAGGGCGGCCGCCCTAGTTTCCGGCCGCGAGGAACCTGATCCTGCCTCCGCCGCCGCCTGCCTGCCTGCCTGCGTTCTCTTCGGAGTGCCAGTGTGTTTTCGAGTTCAGGCAGAAGACTGAAGACACGAGAAATCAGAACGAAGGTAAACCATGTAGGCATGGGCCAGGTAACAATAGAAAAGCCCATTAGACACTACCGCAGAAGATAAGTCCCAGGCATCGGGTGGCTTAACGATACTGAGTGCAAACTTGCACTGGAATACTGAGTGCAAACTTGCATACGAGGCGCAGGAACATACCGGTTGACATACTGAGTGCCAACAATTTGCAGACAGACCATAACTTTTTTTTTTGACAAAAAGAAATTTTCTGCAGCTTTTCTTATTTTAAAAATTCTCTATTTTTAGCGAAAGAAGTTATAAAGTCAGAAGCATAACTTTCATCTATAACTTATACGTCCTAATTTATCACTACATGATCGTCAATATTACAAAGTTATATGCGCATAACTTATACATTTAGTTACATGAAACACATAACTTATAATTTTATAACGTTACACTTTTTAAGTTGTTTTATAACGTTACACTTTTTAAGTACAACTTAGGTGTATACATTTCAACGTATAGGTTATATGTTAGAAGTTAATATACATAAATTGTTATTAGGAAAAAAAATCTTCAAAACATATACGAGTGAGGTATAATTTTGTTCATCTACAAATATATGTTTAAAAGTTATATCATTTTAAATAAAAACTTTTCTTTTTTTTTTTTCATGTCACAGAGCTGATATCAACATGCGGATGGGAGGCACTATTGTAACCGTTCGCTCGGTCTCCCACCGCGCTAAAGACAGCGAGAATGGACTTGCGGTCGACGTACCGCGCTAACGACGGCGAGAATGGACTTACGGCCAACGTTTCCACACAACTGCGTCTGGCAAGTAAGATTTGAGCGGAACTACGACACGAGCAACTTCACGACGAAACTGAGAGCAACTCTGGCGAGATCATTAGAGACATAAAAAAAGGTACTTTTCAATACATGATACAACAGTAAGTTTACAACAAGCAAACGCAGGGTGACTGGAAACATCTGGATCCCAGAGATCTCTTCAGGATCTGTCAGTCAAAACTGTGACAACGGAATTGTAATATAAACCCGGAAATGACCGAGTCTTCTACTTCCGGCGCTTGTACCTGCCAAAAAAAGGAAAAAAAACTCAATTACGTATAAATTCTGTACAGCAGCTAACATTTTCATCACATGCAAAAATTTGTTAGGCAGCCTCATGTAGTCACAAGAGCTCAATCCGGTCCTTTACCCATTTCTATTTCCAGTTGACTGGCAATGCAAACAGTTCTAATTTAAACCATTACTGCATACCTTGCTTTGCTCTTAAAAGCGTTCTTTGATTTTTTGTGTGCAAAACTGTTGGTTTTCTTTGAGGAGCGTCCCTGTTTCCATTCGCTCATATCATTCTGGAACAGCTCACGATTCTCCTCGTGCCTGCTCGGAGTCTTCTCAGAATGTTGTCTTGCATTCTTCTCTTTCTTTCCCTTGCCTGCACCAGGACCCCGTTTGCTGGCCGCCTTCAATGATTTTGCCTTTCGGTAAGCAGCATCCACCAGAGATTGGCCTTTCTTTGGTTTCTTCCCTCTACCATTTTCCTGTAAGAGATTCTTCAATGCTTAGAGCTGAATCCAGTGAACCACATGTACCAGCACATAGTTTCTTTCATATGAAACTGAAGACTAAAGAATAATAAAAATAACATCCCCATGGCAAATCTAATTTGGCTATAAGGTAGTAAAAGAGGTGCTTTCTAGAAATGAATCAACCTCTAGAATAGTAGAATGTGCCTTCTGAAGTATAACTTTTTTGAACATAACATCCAATTCGCATTATAAAAGAAAAATAAGTTACGACCAACCTCTGCATACAAATAATAATAAAATATGGCTCAAAAAAAAGATGATAATAAAATGACTAAATCTTCAGATTATGGCACATGCAATATGAAGTTCATGCAATAGCCAAACTAACTGCCAATTCAAGTGGAACTCAAACCAGACCTTGTTGAAAGAAACACTTCCTATGTTATTATTTCACAGGCAATTAGGTTTTTATGTACAGTTAAAAGACACTTCCACACACCAATTTGTCACAAGTGTTGCACAATTCTTTTTAAAAAGAGTTGGGGCTTTATTTTGTAGGATGCCACGAAAAGTGAAAGTTGAAAGCATCGTTTTCTAAGCATCAACAGCAACGTGTTACTAAATTAGCAAATATTTAAACAACTAGACTCCACAGCACAGGACCACACAGCAACTGCAAACTGGATCAAAATACCAAAGTTATTTGTAGCATGACCTATGTACATGTATTTGTTTCATTCATTCATTGTATGCATTTCCTTTGCAGAGGCTTCTACACACAGGTGTACACACACACATATTTGTATATTGGCACATGGGGCATGTGATCAATGCTTCCTCATCAAATCCATAGGAAAATTAGCAATAACAAGATAGCTCAAAGAACTGAACCTTGGCATCCTCGTCATCTTCATCCTCATCTTCCAACATCTCTCTCTGGGCCTCTAATCTTCGGCGTTTCTTCCTTGGTAGATTTTTCTGTAAAATAAAGATGAGAAGAGAATGTTAGTATAAACAAACCACATGCACATCAATTAATACATTATCCAAACATCACTTCATAAGCATACTGCAAACCTCATGCTCTCGTCTCTTTTTCTCCTTCAGACGGAGGTCTTCAGCCTGCTTAGCACTAATAACTCCAGAGGTACTCTTACCTTGATCCAAAGATTTCTTGGTTAAAAAAAAAAAAGCAAAGCCAGGTCAGTGATATAGTAATGTGTATATGATTTATGAGATATCCTCGAACTAAGGATAAGAAAGAATTTCAGCCCAGAGGAAAAAGAATAGTCTTCTTGTTTTTAAGAAAGGAAATTTTAACAATAGCAAGATAGCAATAAGAACATTGTAGGATAAATATTTCCATAGAAATTTGCGAGGCCAGGTCTATCGGTGCATCAGATGAAAATATGAATATAATAGCAGTGACTACAAGCAAGTGACCTGGGGATATACCCCATAGACCAAAAGTTGAAGCATGGCAAGTAATCATTGTTTCTTTATCCTTCAGCTAGTAACCCGAAGCAGGCCAAGCTGTTGCAAGCGGTCCACTTGTGGACACCCTAGTGCACTTAGGTGGGCGTACACAATACTGGTCTTTGAGGGCTTCTCTTCTTCCCATACCAAAGTGCAATTTGTATACCAAAATACCAGATTCTTGCACTGCTCCAAGCAAACTGAAGCAGCATTGAACTGACAGGTTGAAGGGAATGTGATGGATATGTGGCTGTGGGATAGTGAGTGGGGGATGGAGGAATGGGATGGACTTGGGGGCAGCATGTGGTTCTTCAGAGTTTCATCTGAGCCTGAGTAAGCTGATAAAAAATGGGCTCATGTGCTCCAAAAACTAGGTGGCACCATGCTCCACTGAAGCGCCATTTACAACAGTTTTTGTTTAGGAAACATCAACAGTCTCTCTCTTTCAATATAAATAAGTTACTACAAGCATGGTAAGACATCAAACCCAAGTGTATATATTCAAGCACAAGATAGGTGATTTTGCAACTGAAAATGAAAAGCAATGAGAGCAAACAAATAACAACCCAATCAGAACCAAATCGTAGAAGTCACATAAAATAACAACCCAATCAGAACCAAATCGTACAAGTCACATAAAATATATGCGTGAAAGTACAAGTACAATAGGCAAAAAAATTAAATAAGAAGACTAAATGCATAACTTCTTGTCCAGAGAAGTACAAAGGAATTTCAGATATGCTTACTTTAGCAGCTGTGGCTAAAAGCTTCTTTTCCCTTTCAGTAGCAAACCAGGTTCTCTTTGGCCGTGAGTATATCTCATCCTTATGAGCTATCATATTTTCAGCCTAGTATATTCAAATATGTAATGGCAAAGGTACAAATGCATTTAGAATTCTGAAGCACAGCTCTGTTCAAGTAACTTAAATTCACAGGAAGATTAGTTTATTTAGGTAAAACTGAAATTAAAAATATATAACCTTTGCGATTTCCATTTCAGCTTTTCTTGCTTCTCTTTCCACCCTAAAAAAGGCATAAATATCCACATTATGGATGGAACTTACACAAGTTAAGAGCATAACAGCATGAAACTAACCTTTCTTCTCGAATGATGATAGAAATTTGACCTTCTAGTTGCTCAATCAGTTGTGCACACTCAGCCACAGGTTTCTCTGCAACAATGCGGCTTTTCAGCTGTGAACCAGCCTTCTTGGCCTGAAAGGTAAGTCGAATAAAACCAATAAGCAACAACCGAGGCAAAAAGGAGGGGGGGGGGGGGGGGGGACACCAACACTCAGAAAAGCTCCACAGATGAATAGATGAGTGCATTTCAGTTATTAGTTTGGCACAGAAATAATTAAAAGCCATGTGACTCATGGAACCAGCCTCTGAACCTGCTTGGTATGTTTCCCATATACTACAAGTATATAATAGGTAAGTCGTGATGAAAATGCCCACAGCCCACATGGAAATATCCTGTTCTTTATTTTACACAAATAACCAAACTTTAGAATGAAGGAAATTATAAAAATATTGTCAATGGCAGGCTAATTCTGGAAAAGGTTGCAATTCAATTAACTAGAAGGTTGCTTAAGCAATCTAATTAAAAGAATTACAACACATCTGTGAGCACGTCTATTCTGAAGAATTACAACAATTTTCAGCCTTTAGCATATCACAAAAATACTTACAATTGCTTTTAAGAGGGACCTATCATCATCGGTTACAAATGTCACAGCATAGCCTTCTCTTCCTGCCCGCGCTGTGCGGCCAACACGATGAAGATAACTACAATAAACAATTTACAAACTTAGGAAATAGTATGCTAAAATCAGAAGTAAATACAACTGGAACTAGGAAGCCGCAAAAACAAGTGGCATTATTAAAATTCACGGTTCAAAGTTATTTTAACAAAAAAGGTGGTGGCTATGGAATGATGTCAAGCAAGTACAAAACATAAACGAAAAGAAAAGAAATTCATGGTGCAAACAGAACAATGACAGAAAATGTAAAAAAACATGCCACACGGACAAGACCAATTGGCAGGGTCACAGGTACACCTTAGGAAACATGAAAAACAGTTTATAGTACAGCTTGACTTTGAGAACAGATAATGGTAATAAAATACACTTATTTCAAGAACAATCAACTCTCTCATTAATCAGTTTTTTTTTTTGCAAGGAACTCTCATTAATCAGTTCATAATATATAAACACGACTCCTATAATATATAAACACATCCATGGAATAATTTAAGAGAAGGTTGGTTACTAAGATTTTTGTATTTGAACTACAAGACATGCAACTGAAGGCGACCTTCATAAGGCCTTAGATAACCCATATTGGAGAAGTTGATAAAGTATCTTAAGTAAAACTTCCAGTTATATTTATTGAAACATGGAAAAGCAAAGCACCTAAGTCTAGTAAAAATAGATATACTAAAGATGCAGTGTTTCTAAGTGAATAACGAATGACAGAGTCAACTCATAATCAATTGGACAATGTTTGCATCAATAACTTTGCCCTTGGCAGGAAGCTTGAACATGAACCAAGTAAATAGCAACAATCATTAAGATTTACAGGAAAAAGGTCGATTGTATCACTTACGTTTTCACATCTCTTGGGCATGCAAAATTGATTACAGTCTGAACACCAACAATATCAATCCCCTAAAAGTTAAACCAACAATTTGTCAATAAATCCTGAATAGTGATTTGTATATTTTCTATCATTTAATATCATTCATTACAAATTTACAATACAGTGATCCCTTTTTGTTAAATTACAAGCAATAAACAGTGCAATATCCCAACAATGTAAAAGAAAATTAACAATAACAATGTGAGAAGTACAAAGTCACTTACACGAGCAGCCACATCAGTTGCAATCAGAAAATCTACTTCTTGTTTCTTGAAAAGTTCCAGAGCCTGTAATAAATCAAACAACATAATTCTCTATCAGATCGGTGAAAAGATATATGATAATTAGATTCAATTAATTAACATAAAATCTCAGAATTGCAGGATCCATGTAAACATTATACGAGGTTAACGAAATGAATTGAAACATGTGTGTTATCAGATGTATCCAATATAAATCTTCCAATTTCAACAACTTATAGCATAGATTATTCAGGCACAAATATATGCTGGATCCCTGGTAATAGTTTGTCATGCTGTGATCCAAAAAGCATCCAGTTGGGCCTAGATAGTGACAGCAATCAATTTATGCAGTTCCTTTATTGGAGAAACCGTGTAACGTATTATAACTATTTATGTGGTGAGTCAAAGTCAGAGTGTGTGGTGAGTCAAAGTCAGAGTGTGGAGATTTTCTTCAAGGTAATGTGGTTTGGTTCTATAACCCTATGAGAGCATAATTCAAATCAGGATATTAAGCTCAACTATCTTCCATCACATTGTAAGTTTACCATCAAAACTGTTCAATAAGCTGAGGCGTGGAGCACAGTATGTGGATTATAGAGCCAAAATGATCATAAATTGAGGTGTGGAGCACATTTCGTGAGCTACAGAGCCAAAAGGATTGTAAATCGCATGTACACTGATTTTATCAACAGGAGTTCATACAAAGTTATAGCATTACAACAGTTATCCAACATCTTTGAGTGAACACATTGAAATAACAAATTTCGTAAAATTAAAACTGATATCACATGCCCAAAACAAAACCAACGGAAACTTATAACAGATAAAATCACCTCAAGCCGCTGAGCCTGTGTAAGGTTGCCATGCAGTTCAGCTGCTTTCATGCCAGAGAGACCAAATATTATTTTTAACCTGTGTGCAGATTGCTTTGTCCCACTGCAAGGGGGCAAGACATGAAATATTAATACGATAATACAAATAGTAAAATAGACTATCAAATATCAGCAAACATGTATCCAAACAATAAATAAATAATATAAAAGTCCGGGGTAACAACAGCACAAAAGAGGGCTTGAACTGATGTGTGGTATAAAAATGCAATCCTGGTATACATGCAATCATGCACATACACCAAATCCCTTGGACTCTGGTAACATTGCATGAATGGGTGCTGAACTGATGTGCGGTATAAAAATAGAATTGTGATATACATACACATGCACCAAACCTCTCGATGGACTATGACAACGTTGCATGAATGAATATATATACTGTGTTCATCGCATTATCTTTTCAGCCACGATATTAGACATCGACACCAGTTCAACATAATTCTTAGATATTCGAAGTTAACACAATAAGGAGTAAAACAGTTAATGTTTGACTGTACCCACAGTAAAGGATCCCTAAACTTTAGATCAGGTTACGAGGTTATAAAGAACACAAACCTAAAAATGATAACACTTCGCTTGAAAGTCTTCAAACAGAGTGCAAGAAGAACAGCTTCTTGATTTGACTCACGTGCTCGTCGTATCCTAACAACCCTGTGTAAAATTAGGAGCAAACATGATACTATAGTAAGTTCTATATATATTCAGTAAAATATCAGTGAGCAGATGAAGATGTTGAGACTCACAAGGCATACAGCCACAGATCATACAATAAAGGGGGAGCGGTGGGGAATACTAAAGAGAAATAACAATAGAGGTGGAGCATACTCTTCAGTCAACGTTGCAGGCCGTTTCAGAGAAGGGTCAGCTTCAAGACGTACAGGTTTGTTTAGCGAAAGCTTTATAAGTTCATCAATTTCTTCTGTCATTGTAGCAGAGAAAAGCATAGTCTGCCTCCTTTTAGGGCACATACGAATCTGCAATGATTATTAGGCATAAGTGGACTAGGAATGAAAACAATACAAAGAAAATACTCTTAGTGCCAATTCCAGTATTTGTTTGAATGATGAATACTACCATAAAAGTAAATGCAACAAGAAACCAGCAAAACCAGAGTTCGACACTTACCAGTTCTTGAATTTCAGCACTGAAACCCAATTCTAGCAAGCGATCAGCCTCATCAAGTATCACAACAGCTAGATCTTCAAGCCCAACAGAGAGAGAATTGCGCAGATGATCTATTATGCGCCCAGGGGTTGCTACAACGATATCAGGCATTGATCTTAGAGCAACTTCTTGAACCTGAGTACAGCATTTCATCAACAACACCATAAATTGAACACCAAGAAGCATTTAGCTAAAAAAATAGTAGTGGTCAATAACAGAAGAATGCAAACACGAAAATTTATGACAACAGAAGTGCAGATTGTAGTAATCAAATCAAATAATGGAAGCTTGTACATATAGCAACACAATAACACATTGATAAGAGTGCTGCAAATATGCTGTATATTTTGCTAAAAAAAGAGTGCTGCAAATAGCAAGCCAGATGTCAAACCTGTAAGTTCTATAAGAAATACTATAATATACCATGACTATTCGGGAATTATACTTTCATGATGGTAGAGGGCAATTCAAGCAAGAAAAACATCACAGAAGTAAAACATTACTACAGTATATCAGATCCATATCCTTCTTACACGGAAATAGAAGGGCAAGCAAATAGACTATACCTGTAACCACACTAGCTTAACATACAGTCATAACTAAGACAGAATTAGAGTACATATACACACCCCAAAGTACAGAAAACATTGTGTTCTGCACAGGAATATCAAACACTATAGGTCTAAAACCCTATGAAAACATCAAAAACTTAATAGAACTCGACGCAAGCAAGCAACCTTAGTTGAAAGACCTCCAACGATGAGACAACATCTGATATCAGTAAATTGGGCCAACTTCTCAATCATACTATGGACCCTGCATATGTAAGGTAACAAATATTAGTAATTAAGTAAATGGTAACTCATACTGATTGCAGAAAAGTTAATGTTACTGAGTGTTAAATAGAACACTTGTTATAATGTTAAGACAAGTTTATATAGCAGTCCATCAAAGTGAACAAAAAAGAATAGAGCAGCTCTGTTTTGCTAGCATGCTGGACATTCTCATTTAATATTCTATATACGGTGCAAAAGGGAAAAAACACAAATAGTATCTGATTCCATTGTTTTCCCTTTTTCCACTTCAAAATATTATTGAGAAAAACTCTCCTCACAAATATCAGGTCAATGCATATGCCCAGCACAAATAAACAAAGATCCCAAATAAAGTTGGGAAGTTACAGATACACAAACAGCCAATAAACCCAAAGTTGATAGGATATGACAGGTTAATCAAGAATAACTGTGTAACATGAAAAAAATAAAGGACCAAAATAGCAAACTTTCAACAGAAAATATTAAGACCAAGGCTAAAAAAAAATCCAGCATTTATACTCTCGGAGAATATAATACACCACCAAAAACATTGGCAGCCTGGTGATAATCAATGAAAGATAGGAAATGGACCATGCTTCGATAATACAAGTGTGGTTTTTATTATATCTGAAGGGCTAACAACACAATGAAGTGAGACAAAAGGTGATCACATCAAACAATGAATTTATAGAACTTACTGAGCAGCCAACTCTCTGGTTGGAGTAAGAATAAGCACCCTAATTGCAGGTACACGCTTTGGACGAAAAAGTAGACGTTCCAACACAGGCAAAGAGAAAGCAGCTGTCTAACTTAAAAGAGATTAGTCAACCTATGTATATACGACCTCAAAATACCACACAATATAAATAATATTTTTGTTCATTTGATATACCTTTCCAGATCCTGTAATTGCACTACCACAGATGTCCCTTCCAGTTAATGCCAGAGGTATGCAAGCAGCCTAGAATATGAAGAAAGTTGAGCAAAATGACAATGGAAACCAAATTACGTTGCAAGTTTCAATAGTTATCACATTTTACTAAACAATGGGACATAATACATTTTCGGGCAAAAAATGGGATATAATATGTTCACAAGTCTCAATGCAAACACATGTAACCAAAATGTGGTCAAAAGAAACTTAGATAAGTCTGGCCCTAACTACAAACCCTTATTAAATGTATCTTGGGTACCAACAAGCTCAGTGTTATCATATTATTATCTCCTGTTACAATGTTCCACTAAATAAGAAGTGGCCAATACATATAGAGCCAGTAAGGACAAGTACTTAGCTTTTAAAGCAGGCTTACAATGACTGGATATTTGACACTAGAAACAGGTGACCAACATATACAGACCCAAACATCAACTAATGAGCCAATGAGTAGAAAAAATTCAGTGTGAAACATTAAAACATTCTCACACCCGTTAGACACATTACAGGAACATAGCATCTTCATTCTGAAAACAAAGAATGGATCTAAACAATCTGCGACAATTTTAGGCACTTAAGATAGTTATGTTTCCCTTGAAAGAAAAATATAGTATTGTCACTCATCCACTACATCCTCAAAATAAACAAATAAAATGTGAAGATGCTTGAACCCATAGACTACATCCTACAATCATTTATACTTTGAACAACCTCAATAACTCTTATATAATACGTTCACAAGACTGTTGCATCTGTACTTCGATCTAAACTTGAAAGGAAATGTGTACAGAGAATGCTAATAGGTTTGGAAATATTATTCAAAGATATGTCCTTATCAAACTATAAGTGAGTGCAAGATCATTGAAGTACTGAATTTCTACAACTGTTCACTTTTCCCTACAACTGAATTTCTGCTACAGAGATCACATTGGTAGGGTGGTGTTAGGACATCCAGTTGTGACGCCACCAAACAGGTTCAACCCTAAAAGGGGGAGGGGCTCGCTCGCTGAGATATGGCACTTTCAATATGTTTATGCCTTCCTGGGCTGTCCAGCCTTCGGTTCCTTTTCTCACCCTGTATTGATACTGTTCTTAGTGCAACAATTCAGGCGAGGTATTTCCCCCAGCGATCAATATTTTAATGCCCTGCTATAGTTTGAATCTTATCTGCCAACAAGTTTGACCTAATAACTCCTGTGATATCTAAGGGAGGGAGATTATGGGATCGGGGAGGAAATTGCATTTCTTCGTTATTTGGCAAAAATATTTGAAAACTTTGAATAAGTACAGGGTTGATTTCACAATCACAAGATGTGCCAGCGTAAATCACAACAATAAGATGAGAGTATCCATTATGAGAACAAATCCCATTTAAACGCCACCTCTCCATGGATTAAATTGGTGGCAATTAGAGTAATTGACCCAATTATATCGCCCGTCCCTTCTAAATTCTAGCTCCTACAGAGCAACTGCAAACTCGATACTTCAAGTCTATATTTAAATTACTCCCAGTTAGCTTAACCAACAGGTACAAGAAAGATAGGGGTGAAGCTTTTTTCAGATTTTAGTAAGCTTTTAACATGTGAAACTAGCAATTGGAGTAGTATCTTAGAGTAATCTGAAATATCTCAAAGACCGTAAGAACGCAGATTTGGGCATTTGGTACCTATAATTAATTTCAACCATCACCAGGCAATAAATAGTTGCAAGTGCAAACCTGAATCGGAGTTGGCTTCTGGTAGCCAAGTGCTTCGCAAGCTCGAACTAGTGGACGAGACAAGTTAAGCTCAAGGAACGAATTTGCACGAAACGATGCCCCCTCCGAAGAAGCGAAAAATTTAGAAGGATCGACTGGTCCATTCTGCTCCGCTGTATCTTCTTCCTGCCATTACAGATTAATAGGCGTTTTACACTTTCACAAAGACAGTACAAATGGGAGTGGTGATGGATACATAAACATCGTGGTCTAAATGGCTTGCTATCCTAACTAATTCCATAGCTCGTCATGTGAAGAGCACAGCCTCAGCAGCTAATTTGAGCAGAAAAGAACGAGGTGATGAATCAAACTACCCCAAGCATACCTCATGGGCATCTTCCTCTTCTTCCAGCTCGCCTCCTCCCTCCTCGTCACTCCCGTCCTCATCCGCCTCCCTATCGACACTGGCCTCCTCATCGCCACTCCCCTCTACCTCCTCCTCGTCATCAGCGCCCCCATCGACCCCCTCCTCGTCCTCGCTCTCCTCCAGCTCGTCCTCCTCGTCACCGCTCTCCCCCTCCACCTCCTCGTCGTCGCTGTCATCCTCCCCGCTGCCGCCGCTCAGGTCGCTCTCCGAGTCATCGGAGAGGACGGGCTTCCCGCGTCCCTGGCGCAGGTGCGAGATCTTCTCGTCGATGGAGGTGGTGCGGCGGCGCGCGTGCTCCGCCGCCACGGACTCCGCGTACGACGAGAACTCCCACGGGGACTGCGCCGGGCGGCCCCGCGCTGGGGCGCCCGCCGCCTCGTCGTCGGAGCTGTCCGGGTCGAACCGGAAGCTGGGGTCCATGGCGGAGAGCGGAGGAGGGAGACAGGCGGGCTGTGAATGGGAACCCGCTTTTCCGGCGCCGGGAGGGAGGAGAATGGGAGGGACGAGGGTTTCGTCCAAGGGTTTCGTGTCGTGCGTGGTGTAGTGGAGGAGAGCAACCGAGCGAGGTAGCGATGGGCTGGGCTTTCATTGGGCCTCCATTTTTTTTTTTTTGCGAAAGGATAGTTTCTACTCATAGCTTCGATTCGACCCGACCCGGATGCGAAAGATTATCCGACGTCCATCTTCCACGTCCTCGATTGCCTTCTCGCTGATGACCGAGCATAGCTCGGTTGGCATGCTCCCTGTGGTACGAGCGGCCGGTTGGCATGCTCCCAGTGGTACGAGCGGCCGGTCCTGAGTTCGATTCCTGGAATCAGCTCGGGGGACTCAGCTCAGGAATTTATTTCTCAGTTTTAATTGAAGCCTCTCTCGCATGAAACCATAAAGGGATTATGACGTGCCCGTCGTCTACAGAGCCAGGATAGTCTCGATGATTTTCAGAAGGACGCGGTCTTCTGATCTATATATAGTTATAGGTCTAGTTGTACACGTATGGTGTGAGTGTGTTGTGTGTGTGATGAACAAGATACTACAACTGTACTCAGATGAGAGGCTTAAAAAAAAGATTGCCTTCTCGCTTCTGCCGCCGGCGGGAGTTGCATCGGCCATAGCGTCGCGTGCTCAGCCGATCCTCCCCAGCGGCCCAGCCTCGATGCTATGGAGCTGGAGCGGCCGCCGCCAGCACTTGTCAGCGAGCTCCTTGAGGAGATCTTCCTCCGCGTCGCCTCCCCTGCGGACCTCGTTCGCGCCTCCGCCGCGTGCATCTCCTTCCGCCGCCTCATCGCTGACCCCTCCTTCCTCCGCCGGTGCCGCTCCATTCACCCCCCCACTGCGGGAAACAGGGGCTTTGCCGATTGCCAAAGACGGGGCGGTCGGCAAAGAAGGCATTTGCCGACTGCCCGGCACTCAGCGAAGACAAGGGCTCGGCAAAGACTCAATTTGCCGACTGCTTTACACTCGGCAAAGTTTGGCGGGCGCAAACGGCGTCCGTCGTCGTACCCTTTGCCAAGTGCCCTAACGTCCGGCGGTCAGCAAAGATAGCTTCTTTGTCGACTTTCACGCCGCGCACTCGGCAAATCGACACGTAGCCTGGACTGGGCCTGGGCCGGCCTTCTTTGCTGATTGCCAAGCTGGGCAGTCGACAAAGATAGCATCTTCGCCGACTGCCTTGCCGAAAGAGACTCTTTGCCGAGTGTCGTCCTTGGCATTCGACAAAGTTCTCATTTTTTTTGAATTTTGAGTTCAAACTTTTTCTATAGCCCAAGCATATTGTTTACAAGTACATGTTCGAATTTGGGACCTTTTGATGATATTTTGCTATATTTTGTTCATTTATTTTATTTACTTGAATTTTTTCGCATAATCCAAATTTTAACTGTAGGTGCATGAAATAATGAAACATAGCCATTTAAAAAATAATATTCATGTTGGAGAGTGTATTTTGAGGCCGATTCCATAAATTCATCCAAAAGTTTCAATGCCTTGTTCAGGAAACATGACCATCCAGATACCGTAGAAGTATTTTTTAATTATATAAAATCCAAAAGAAGTCCAAAAATCACGAAATTTGTCTAGGTGTCATGTTATCGCATGTAGAAGCTATGATAAAAATTTAGTAATGTTTGGAGCAAGTTGCGACGTCGGATGTCTTAAACCCAGACATCTTCGTCGCCACTGCCCCGCTAGCCTGTCTCCACCGCCACCCTAGGTATAAATCACCTCCATTCCTTACCCGTTGTCGTACTTAGGTCACGTGATCCAGTTAGGCATCTCCTGTCCGAAAGAGATATAGTCGGAGGTATGCAGGTCTTTGGATATCTGCGACCGTATCTGTTTTGGATTGTCCACGTTTTTTGGACAGCCCGCAGATGCGTAGATGAGTTAGCTTCCATGTTCTGCTCCTGTCTGAGTCGGAGTTTTGGTAGGACCTCCCCGTTGTTCTCTGGATACACACTCTCCCTGTGGGGACGTATATCGGGAAAACAGCCGGGAGGTGCTACCGAAATTCCGACTCGGACGACAGCAGAACATGGAAGTTAACCCATCTACGCATCCACGGGTGGGATTAGGACCTATCCTTTACCTATTAGATGGTAGCAACACCGTATAGATGCAATTGCTGGTTTATTACTCGCTTATGCATGTGTATGACAGAGGATGGATAACCGTGAGTGGATGTACATGGGCTTCACAGCTAAGAGGAAGAGCGATGAATGGGTTTGGGGGACCAATGATTTCCTGGAGCAAGCATTTGGTCCGGCTGCTAAAGGGTCAATTTGGATGCTGTGTCCCTGCAGTTAGTGTAAAATTCAAAAAGAAAAATAAAGAGCCAAGTATACAAAGATCTTTTCAAGCACGGATTTGTGAAAAACTATAAGAGGTGGATCTTTCATGGTGAAGGCAACCGTATTAGAGAGGAAGAGGTGAGAGAACGCCTCGAGGAGTATGATAGAGATGTTGGGATGGTTGACATGGTGGTAGACTATAACGAGGCATGTGGCAATGAAGGATTGGTGGAGGAGGATACAGAGGAAACCGCAAAGGCGTTCTACGAAATGATGTCTTCGGCACAGAAGGCCCTTCACGAGAAGACAACAATGTCGTAACTGGATGCCATTGGACGCCTTATAGCGTTGAAATCGCAGTTGAGCCTGAGTTAAGACGGCTTCGATCACATGTTGACAATTTTTGGCATAATGCTTCCAGAGGGTCACATGCTACCGAAGAACACGTACGAGTCACAGAAGCTCCTTCGTGCACTTAAGATGTCGTATGAGTCGATCCATGCTTGTCCTAACGGGTGTGTCCTATTTAGGGGAGACCTTGAGGAAGCAACGCACTGTGCAAAGTGCAAAGCCTCTAGGTATGTGGAGGTAGATGGTAGTGATGGCAAGAAGAAACAGTCTAAGATCCCCAAGAAGGTCCAAGGTACCTTCCTGTCATACCGAGGCTCCAACAGATGTATATGACAGAGGAGTCCGCGAAACAGATGATATGGCACAAGAATGGCAAAAGATACAGTGACAAGATGGTACACCCATCGGATGGTGATGCATGGAAGTACTTCGATCACCAGCATCAAGATAAAGCTATGGACGCTCGGAATGTACGTGTAGCGATAGCAACAGATGGGTTCAACCCGTATGGAATGATGGCGGCCCTGTACACTTGTTGGCCTGTTTTCGTGATCCCCCTCAATCTTTCCCCCGGCGTCATGTTTGAACCCAAGAACGTGTTGTTGTCGCTGATAATACCTGAACACCCAGGCAACAATATAGGTGTGTTCATGCAGCCACTGTGGGATGAATTGCAACATGCTTGGGAAAAGGGGTACTGACGTACGACCGAGCTACAAAGAAGAACTTCACAATTCATGTGTGGTATCAGTATTCAATGCATGACTTCCTAGCGTATGGCATATTCAGTGGGTGATGTGTTCACGGAAAGTTTCCTTGCCCAGTATGCAAGGCATATATGATGTTCACCTGGCTAAAGAAGGGTGGCACGTTCTCTTCGTTTGACAAACATCATCAATTCCTAGATGATGACCATGAGTTCAGACGAGACATCAAGCACTTCACGAAAGGTATTCAAGTCACTGACCCCATTCCTCAGATTATGAGCGGTGTCCAGGTCCTTGCCCAGTTAGAGGCTCTCGAAATTGATGAAGACAATGGTGGTTTTAAGAAGTATGGTGTCAAACACATGTGGACCCATATATCGGGCTTGACTAGGCTCCTCTACTTCAAGGACCTTCTTCTTCCACACAACATCGATGTAATGCACATAAAAAAGAATGTCGTCGAGGCACTCTGGGGTACACTCATGGACATAAAGGAGAAGTCAAAGGACAATGTTAAGCCTAGACTGGACGTGGAGGAGATCTGTAATAGACCAAAGCTAGTGATGAAGACCCCCCCGCAAGGCAAGAATTAGAAAAGGGGCCAGCCAATTACATCCTGAAAAGGGGCGATAAAGGAAGTGTTGCAGTGGATCAAGACATTAATGTTCCCTGATGGGTATGCGGCGAATCTGAGTAGGGGAGTGAACCCTAAGACTATGAAAGTCTTAGTGATGAAGAGTCATGACTTCCACATATGGATTGAATGGCTCCTTCCTGTGATGACCCGTGGATACCTCCCCGGGCCAGTGTGGCGCGTTCTGGCAGAGTTGAGCTATTTCTTCCACCAGCTTTGTGTCAGGAAGTTATCTCAAAAAGTGGTTTGTGACCTGGAGCGTGTTGCACCTCTGTTGATTTGTAAGTTGGAGATGATCTTTCCACCCAACTTCTTCCTGTCGATGCAGCATCTGATTTTGCACCTACCACGTGAGACACTGCTGGAGGGTCCCGTGCAGGCCCGTTGGTGCTATTTAATCGAGAGGTGTCTAAAGGTTCTTCGAAAAAAGTGTAGAAATAAAGCCAAAATTGAGGCTTCCGTGGCAGAGGCATTAAGAGTGGAGGAAGTGTCAAACTTCACAACAGCGTATATACTGAGAACCTTCCCAACGTGAACCCACCCCCTTGTTACAACGATGATGAGAGTTCATCGACCTTGAGCCTTTTCAAAGGGCAACTCAGAAGGAGAAGCGCAGGTACCCCCAAGAACTTGCAACAACATGAGTTTCGCACTATCACGCTCTACGTGTTGTTGAACCTTGAAAAAGTGGCTCCTTATCGAATGTAAGTTCTCAATGAGCTAGTTACATACGCAGTCAATATCCTCCACCTATCGGTCTGACCCCCTTTGTCCCTTTGTTTTTTAGGGAGTTTATTAAGGAACACTGGACATGGAATAGGGCTCCTACCGACCAAGAAGAAGACAATCTTCTCAAAAATGTCGTGCCCGATTTTATTTCCTAGTTCTGTACAAAGGTACCATCCAACTTACCTTGTTCCAACTTTGAGATTCCACTTTGCTTCTAGGAGCAAGTAATGTAACGATCTAACTGGCCTCACCTTGCAGGCAGGTACGGATAGGGCAATGAGTGGTGAATTGAAATAGGTTGCACAGGGTTTCACCTGTAGGGTCAAGACATTCACCGTTTATGATGTGAATGGCTATCTCTTTCGCACAAGAAGCTACGAGGAGAGTCAGCCCACCCGAAAGACCACGTGCACAGGAGTTCGTATGCCTGGCAACGACGATCGTGACTATTATGGCAAGTCGAAGAAATTTACGAGCTCCACTTTGAGTGCCCCATAGATCTTAAACCGGTGGTATTCAAATGCCATTGGTTCGATCCTAATGACACGAGAAGAGCCGATGAAATTGGGAAGTCAAAATTCGACAGGATTCCGTCTATACTAGAGAAGATGTCTATATTGTGGCTCAACAGGCCACACAAGTTTATTATCTTCCATGAGCGTGCCAAAAAGACGAGAGACTTAAGGGTTGGTACCTTGTACACTTAGTATCACCGCGCGGTAAAGCGCCTGTCCCAAACGATGATGATTACAACTTTGACCCAAAGGCAGATACCGGAGAGTTCTATCAACCCGAGGGGCTAGAAGGGCGTTTGTCGATAGACATTCATTCGCTGATGGACATAGAAGTAGACAACAACATCGATGAGGACGAGGGTGAAGTGGTGAAAGATCCTAAGGACATAATGATGCTTGAGCGATGGACGGCTAAGCGTGATAGAGTTGTTAAAGACGATGGAGGTGGTGAGGACAATGGAGATGATGTGAAGCGTCCCCATTGAACAGGAACTCAAATGTGATACAATTACTAGTCCCAGAAGGCTAGTAACACATTTATTACAACAGATAAGTCTCAGTCCAGTAGCCTTGCCAAACGAGGGCAATGAAGACAAATGATAATAATAATACACAAGAACAGAGCCCAGGTCCAAAGGACCCAGAAATTAAACTCCCATGTATCCATCTGACGGATCCCAATGCCACATGCTTAGTTGGGTGCAGACACGACCTTACTCGTATGCAGCTTCCGGGTCAAACTCTGGATCTTCCTCTGTTAACAAAGCAAGGGTGAGTACAAAGTACTCAGCAAATCCAACCTTACCCTACAGAATGGGATAACAATATATGCATATGAATATATATCAAGGGTAAAACTTGGGGTTATTTGCATAAAGCTATCTTTTGACACATGCAGGTTTTATTTTATAAAAACCATTGCAAAAGACATATTTTTTTATATATAACAGTATTTATGAAAAATAGGTTGTTTTTAATTTTAAGTGCTGCTGAACCCTCAGTTCCCACAGCACATGGCAGTTAACCAATTTCCAAAATCACACTCACTCACATGTTCTCACTCATCCCAACCCAACCAGTTGGTGAAACCAAACCATAACCCGTCCATATACCGTGGACACGTCTATCCGGATAAATTTTATACTCTGCAGAGGTTGTACTAGCCACAAGTAGGGTACCGTAACTTAACACCATAGTGCAAACACAGATCCATCAAAGCCATTACCCTCCTAGCTAATATAGTGCTCACCACGGGCACACTAAGGCAACAACATCAATATAAATTACAGCGCTTATATATATGTCTCATACAAATCCTCAGTAACCAATAACTCTTAGTGCCCCGTTGCACACCTGCCTCCAGGTGATTGCCATATTAACTAGAGGGATTTAGACTAAGCCCTGCCACATACAGGGTCGAGTGGTTGCACGAAAATTGAGTTAGGTGAGATGAATCATCAACGCAGTGGGTAAACACCATCCATACTGGTTCATTAACCCTTTCATATTACCCATAATTCATTCTTATGACTCACACCATTTTCCTTTTAAAATCAATGTATTTGATAAAATCATAGTGATGGGTATCCAGGATGAGTATCAAATCCTAAGCATACTAAATAATAATATAACATATTATTTGCTCCTATGTTTGAACAAGGTAATTATCAGGTAATATCAATTTCAAGGATGGCTATTCAATCAGGTCATAACTAAGTAGCGAAAATACTCGTACGTATATTGTATATGCAATTTAAAACGGCTTCTACGGGTTGTGTTTGAAAAATAGGATCAACATGCATCAAAGGGGAATAGGTTGGACTTGCCTCCGTCGGCGTCCTAATCTGCAAACTCCTGCAGGTCGTTCGGGTCCTCGGTGCCGAACTCGTGGTACTCGCCTCCGACGTCCTCGTTCTCCGGCTCGTTCATTCCGTCAGCTAAAGTACGTAATAAGCAAACAAGTATAAATAAATAATCACATACATACAAATGAGCTCAGAAAATTATGAGATTTTTATGGAAGATAGAATGTGATTTTAGATGAATTTAGGAAAAAGAATCATTGAAATCGGAGTTGTTATGTGACCGTGACAGATGCACGAAATTTAATCATGCGAAAAAGGCTAAGCGCGATTAGAAAATTGTGTGCACGTGAAGTGCTTGGCGAGTAGTGCATGGCATTCTTGCATGTGTTGCTCAGGGCCCGTGCGTCATAGGCACATGCATGGGAATGGAGGAAAGCAAGCTAGCAAAGCTAGTTACGAGAAAACAGGAAGGGGCACGGGTGGTGTTCGTCTTCGTTGCTCGACGTTCACCATTGACGAGCTTCTGGAGCTCGGGAGCGGCTCGGCACAGGCAACGGGAAGGGAAGCTACTGCTTGTGGGAGGTGGAGGATGGCCTAAGGATGTTCTCTAGCTACTCACCTCGGTCTGTCACAGCTCGAGGAGGGAGATCGACGGAGCGTGATCGTCTCTGCTCAAGAACAGAGAGCGCGCGGTCGGGAGGAGGAAGAAGACGGGCGAGTGAGTGGCTGTGGAGCTGAACGGTTCGGCGTGGTCACGTGGAGGAGGGGTGAGCTGTGTGGCGTGTGTTGGGTTTTATAGACGGACAGGGAGCAGCTAGGCCACCGACGCTCAACCACTTGCCACTAATGGCGTGCTGTTGTTCTTTAGGACAAGGCGAGGGGGACGAGGCGAGTTAGGCAGGGCGGTGTGGCGTCTAGCAGGAAGAGGCAGCAGCTGCTTGCATGAGTTGCATGCATGCACGCATTGTGATGCTCAGGCACAGGCTAATGAGATGGTGTGAGCGGCGGCCGACGGTGTCCAGCTCGTGGACGGTGCCTAACCTTGCATGCCACAGGTAACGAGGTGCTTTGCATGCACATATTCTTGACATGCAAATAGACGGTGCCGCATGCAAATAGACGGTGTCTAACTTGCATGCATGGTTAGAGTGATGAGGAGCTGCTGGCAAAAATGTGGATGTGCTATGTCCGCGTGTATATGGTGCACGATGCTGCTGGGGGTTGCTATTTGCACATGGTAAAAATATAGCAGGCATCTGTCGTGTTGCTGCTATGCATGGAGAAGTGAGAGGTAGTGCGAGGTGGGTCCCACGGCACTACGAGCAAGGCGAGGTGGTGGGGTCCACATGTCGCGGTGTCGCGTGAGGCTGCGGTCGGCAAGAGGGGTCCGGGCGCGGGCGTGCCGCGACGGTGATGGCGGTGGGGTCGGCGCATGCGCCGTTGTCGGGCATCGGGCGAGGATGAGCAAAGAGAGAGAGAGGTGGGGGATGGGCGGGCGATGCAGGGGCATCGGTGCGTGAAATATAATTGGAGTGAGAGAAGCAGAAGAGATATGAGGTGGATGAAAGTTTGAATGAGATGATTGAGCTCAAATGATTTATAGTTTTTGAAATATATTTTGAAATAAATTTTAATGCGAGTGATTTTGATTTATAGATTTTTCGGGATGTTACAAACCTACCCCACTTAGAATGAATCTCGTCCTCGAGATTCAGCTGGTTCCTAAACAGGTGAGGGAACTCCTTTCTCAGGGCATCTTCTCTTTCCCATGTTGCCTCTGCTTCAGTGTGTCTGCTCCATTGAACACGGCAAATTCTGACTGTTGATGACCTAGTTTGCTTGGTGACTGTGTCCAAAAGTTGAGCATTCCATAGTTTTGAAGATTTTCAAGTTTTATTGAAAAATCAAAAGTAATATCAAATATTTGTTTCTAGGGTTTTGTTTTTTGTTTGAATTTGAATTTATTTTAAAAATCTAGGTAGAATTTGAAAATACTTATTAAATAAAAAGTGTAGCTCTTGAAAAGTTATGCAAACTTTATTTTTGGAGATTTTCAAATTATTATGTAAATTTTGGAGTAATTTGAGAAATTCTAAAAAATCTTGGGCTGCTACAATGGAGGGTGATGTCATCATCGTCCTTCTCCCTCTCTATTCCTCGCCATCGCCGTGTCCTCCCGGGCCATGCCGGCATGCCGCGGCCGCCAGCTCACGCTTCGTCCTCGAACCTTCGCCGTGGACGTGTCGGCCGCCTGCTCGTCGCCGTCATCGTATAAATAGGGGTCGGCGGCCGTAGTTTCTCTTCTTTTCCCCTGCTTCTCCTCCGCCGCCGCCAACTCCACCGCTCACCGCTGCCATTGTCGAGCCGCCTCTGGCTGCTCTAAGCATAGCACCAGCTCCGCCTCGCCTTTGCGCATCTCCCCAGCTAGCTCAAGTAGCCCCTCACCGGTGAAAATCCTCCCCGACGCCGTCGTCTTCCTCCGAGACTACAGCCGCGACCCGCTTCGCCGTCGACCGTCGTCTTCGTCAGTTCCTTCGCTTCATCAACATTGTAATCGTGTTCTTCATCCCCTTAGCTGTCTCATGCGCTCACTTTTTGGCCCATTGATGCCGAGGTTTCGCCGGAACGCCGTCCTTGCCACCGGAGTGCACCGTCGCCATCGACGCCACCGTCTGTAGCTCGCACCGCCGCGTCTCTGAGTCAGCTAGCGTGCGCACCAGAACCGCGGTGAGCTCCTTGTCACACCCTTGCCCTCCGTTTGGCCTAAGTCGCACTGTGGCCACCGGCCACCGAGCTCGCCGGAGCTCTGCTCTGCCATCGCCGCCGCGCGCGTAGCCGCTTATGCTAGCAGCCAGGAACGGCTCCATCTTTGGGTTAGTTGTGTTCGCGCTGGTGCCCTGCGTGTGCTCGTGCACTCGTTGTCACCGGAGATAGCTCCGGTGAGCTTTGTCGCCGTGTCCGTGCGCTGCCGCGTCGCCATGGCCGTCGCCGGCCATGCTCCGATACCCCCGCCGCTTCCTTAGCTAGCCTAGCTTGCTCGCCGTGCTGAGCTGATTCTGTAGGGCCAAACCCCGTCACCGGAGACCTCGCCGCCGGCGAGTTCTTGCCGATCAAAATCCGGCCGCCGCCGGTCAACGTCGGGAAAGGATTTTTCCTTTTCCTTTTCTATTTTCAGAAAATAATTTAAATGCTATTTTCTTAAAAAATCATATTAATTCATGTATAGATCCAAAATTTCTGAAAATTTATGTGATGCTCTTTATAATGTTCTCTACCTAGAAAAAATATGAAATACTAAATTTGAGTACTTTTTACATAAGTTAAAATTAGCTCTTTTAATTGAAAAATACATCTTCTATAATTTTTAATAAATAAAATAATTAGTTTTTATTTTTGAAATTTGTTTTGCCATCTAATTAGACCAAGATCTTTTCAAAATAAAATTTTGAGCTCATTTAGACAACTTTAGGTTTATGCCTTTATTTTATGCTTTTTAATTAAGTAATTAATCCCTTTAATCATGCTTAATCATATTATAGGATTTGTTGGACTTTGGGATTGATTGATGACCTTGGGTCATTAACCTTAATGACCTTTGGTACTTTAATTAATTGTTTGCGCTTATCTTAATCATGTCATTAGGTCTTAATCAACGTTATTTTATGTGTTTAATGAACTTCTTTAATGAAGTAGTTAACCATAATGAACTTAGTAAGTTTTGTTGGCTTATAACTTTATCATGGAGGAAAGTTGTACGCAAGTCCTTAATCTGGTTATGCGTTCATCAAGCATAATATTTACTATTCCATCATGTTGAAACATATTATATTATCGTGTAGCTTCCGTTAACGAAGAGTTAAACATTGTCGAACCAGACCCCAAGGAAGAGTTGAATCAGAAATCAGGTGTGGCAGAACCTCCTAAATCATATGGCCCACACGCATGATTATTGTCTAAACAGACTCCAAATAACCATGACTGTGTTCCATACGACTTAAAAAGTCTGTCGGGTAAATTCTGAATCATCCACGATTCTTCGAGCAGGATCAATCGTTGTAGAGAGACATAATATACCATGGAGTAAAACAGCGGAAGACTTACAATAACATAAGTTTACAAACCTTTGAGTTCAAATATTTACAACCATAAGTTTAGATTGTACAAACCATAATAGTAGTGGAGTAGTAGCAGATAACCTTATTATAAAACCAAATGAAAAGCTCTGCCCAAGAGCTAAACATTTTACTCGTCGTCGCTTTCCTCGATGACTGTCATGCAGCAGGATGCGAAGCACTCCTGCCCATGAGACTCACCTGCAACAAGGGTTCAACAAACCCTGAGTACAGAAGTACTCAACAAGACTGACCCGACGAAAAAGAGGGGTGGAGACTCAAGAAATGCAAGCTAGAGGGACAAGGTAAGGCTTGTAAGAGATAAGAAATTTTACGAAAAAGCTTAACAGAAAGAAAAGTTTGCTTGGACTAGCTCCAATTATCAACCAACTTCATTATTAAACCTTAATTTTTGTTCAAGTTGTTACTACGATGATGAACACCGATCGAGTCTTCTTCTCCGAGAAGCAACGGCGATTCGAATCCATTTTCATACCCAGCTGGGATCTAGGTCACTGGAATACCGGAGACTTTAACTCCGATGCACCCCAGATGAACTGATATACCGGGATAACAACCGCAGCCATATATCACCACATGATACACGTGAGCTTTGCGGCCCAGCGTACCGAGATACGTGGGAACTTAAACCCCACAGTAAAACACACTATGATACATATGGGATCTCTGGCCCCACATAGGTCACTCCATGATATACACGGCTCCAACCATCCGTATATCACTTCATGCATGTGGATTTCTAAATTCTCGATATCACCAGTTCACCAACGGACGGGACCTAGGGCATCAACAGACGAAAACACTACAGAGGGACTCCATTCCCAGTGCAAGTTAGCCGTCCGGACTCGATTTATTACTAATATCAAAATTCCAACAAGAAAACCAAACTCATCTTTTTCATTCTTTTACCTTGGAACATTTAATTAAATAAGCAGGGCTAAGCATTACTACTTATCTTCCTAAGCAGGTAACAAGGAATAAGGAAATAAGACAGGTAATGCAATTGGGTGGGTTTTCACTCAACTCCTATTACCTAATGCAACATATCATAGCTGAAGCGATAAAACTTTTATAAATAGAATAGGGTTTGAATGCATCTGGGGCTTTCCTTGATGTTCAGGGTAGACGGTCTCAAACTCTGGATCAACTCCCGATTCTTGAATCTGCTCGTCCTTCGGATCTGGGCGACAACGTTAACTCTCCGTTAACCGAAACTATTCGATAATTAATATGCTTTAACATGATGGAATAGTAAATATGATGCTCGATGGATGCATGATCAGATTAAGGGAGCGAGTACAACTTTGCTTCACGATAAAGTTGCAAGACAACCAAAACTTCGTTTATAAAACTTATTAGGGTTAACTACGCCATTTAAGAAATTAATTAAACACATAAAATAACGTTAATTAAGCCCTAATGACATGATTAAGGTAAGCACAAACAATTAATTAAAGTGCCAAAGGTCATTAGGGTTAATGACCCAAGATCATCAATCAATCCCAAAGTCAAACAAATCCTATAATGATTAAACTTAACTAAAGGGATTAATTAATTATTTAAAAGCATTAAATAAAGGCATAAAAATTAAAGTTATCAAATTAAGCCCAAAATTTTATTTTAGAAAGCTCTTAGCCTAATTAGATGGCAAAACAAATTTTAAAATTAAAAGCCAATTATTTTATTTATTAAAAATCATTGAAGGTCCATTTTTTAATTAAAAGGGCTAATTTTAACATATACAAAAGTACTCAAATTTGGCATTTCATATTTTTTCTAGGTAGATGACATCATAAAGAACACTCACAAAAATTTTTAGAATTTTTGGAGCTATATATGAATTACTATGATTTTTCAAAGAAAATAGCATCTAAATTATTTTCTGAAAATAGAAAAAGAAAATCGGCACAGTACTCCCGCGCTGACCGACGGCCCGCAGGAGGTTGGCCGGCGATTACTCGTCGTCGGCGAGGTCTCCGGCGATTGGACTTGGTCCACTGGACTCAGCTTGGCACGGGGAGTCGAACAAGGTAGCTAACGGCGCGGCGAAGCGGCGGCGGCACCTACGCCGGCGGCCATGGCGGCGCGGCGGAGCTAGGGAGCGGCGGCAGAGCTCACCGGAGCTGTTTCCGGTGACGGCGACCACACGGACACGCGCAGCACACTCAGACGAACTCATTTGGCAACTAAATGAAGCCGGACTGGAACTCCAGCATCGGCGGCTTCGCGCGCGGCGGCGCTGGCAACGTTGCGCCGGCGGCGAGCTACGGTGGCCGGCGGCTATGACACGGGATTGATGAAATTGATGACACATATAGATGCAGGAGCTCACCACGGCGCTGATGCGCACGCTAATGGAGGCTCGGAGCGGCTGGTTCGAGCTGCGGACGTCGGCGGTGATGGCGGCGGCGGTGCTCCGATGGCAAGGTCGGCGTCACCGGCGTTCCTGTGAACCATCAAGCCGGTCAAGGTGCACATAAGATGCAGGATAGCATGAAGAGTATGGTAGCGAGGTTAAAGGTAATATATATTCACCCTGTGTGGCGGTTGACGGCGAAAGAGCTCGCGGCGGCGCGGTGACCGGCCGCGAAGAAGATGACAGCGTGCGAGCAGCTCGGGCGAGAAGAGCAAGCACGAACTGGCCCAAAATGACCGTGAGGATGTGGCAGAGCTATTGGCAAGAGTAATCGGATAGAGATGAAAAGACGGCGGCAAATTCAAACGGCGGAGCAAAGTCGTCGGCGACGGCGGCGGGGAGAAGAAAGAGGAGAAAGAGCGGCGGCCGACCGGTATTTATAGAGCGGAGACGATGTATGAGCGGGCGACACGACGACGATGAAGTTTCATGCGTCCAGGAGCGTGCTGGCGATCGAGTAGGTGCGGCGGTGGACAGCGGCGCGCGTTGAGAAGCCGGCGATGGCAGCCGACGATAGGTTTCGGTACTGTTCGAGAAAATTATAGAATTATCATTCATTTCAAAATACAAATTACTCCAAAATTTATATAAGAACTTGAAAATCTCCAAAAATATCATTTACATAACTTTTCAAGAGCTACACTTTTCCTTTAACTGGCATCCTCAAATTCTCTCTATATTTTGAAATTTGAATTCAAATTCAAAAAGGGGATAAAACCCTAGAAACAAATATTTGAAATTGCTTTTGATTTTTCAATAAAACTTGAAAATCTTCAAAACTATAAAATGTTCATCTTTCCAAACCAAACCTTTTTCATATATGAAGTTTTCCAAAATTATTCATAATTTTTGAATTATAGTTTTAAAATCAAAAGGGGTCAATTACTGGAAAATTGTATTTTCAAATTCATTTGAAATTTCTTTTGGAAACTTGAAAAACTTTATAAACCAATTTTGTAGCTCTTGTCAAGATCTACAAACTATCTTTTTAGAGTATCTCCAAATTCTTTATATATTTTGAATTAGAGAAAAGGGGGTAAAACTAAGTTTTAGAATAAAGGGTTTTTGAAATAGAATTTAAACTCAATTTGGTTTCTAACTTAATTGGTTGGTTATTAGTGAGCACAAACATCATCCAAGGACATTTTTAGGTCATTGACCCAATGACACCCTTGGTTGACCAAGTTGACTTTTGAAAAACCTTTTATAGCATTTCCAATTTGAATTTAAATTTGAATTGCCAGACTTAGAAATAAGCTTTCGAATCCAAATTAAATTTCAAATATGAAAATCATTTTTAGGGTTGGACTTAGACTTATACACTATGCTTGACACTAGTGTAAGCACGGTTTACACCTTAAGTACATAGAGTATAAACTAAGCATTTGCGATGACATTCGAAAATAGGGTTTTATTATTTCATGTGACAAAACATTCCAGAAACATAATCAACCTATGAAATGTAAACTTATTTTAGTTAATGCACATTAAGGTTGACTTAAACATGAATTCTTTGCAGTGCATATGATGACATGGCATGTTTTAGTTAATATAACACCAGAGGTCTTACATCAAGTGTTGATCCAGAGTCCGAGATCGTCTACCCCGAACACCAAGGCAAGCCCCGGATGCATTTAAACAATTCCTTGATTTTATAAAAGTTTTATCGCTTCAATTATGAAATGTTGTATTAAGTAATAGGAGTTGAGTGATAACCCACCAATTGCATTACATGTCTTATTTCCATATTCCTTGTTACCTATTTTTGGAAAATGCTTAGTTATGCTTAGACCTGCTTAATTAGTAGGTTTTTAAAAAGAAAAAGAATGAAAAAGATGAGGTTGGCTTTTCTTGATGGAATCATGATGGTACTTAATAAATCATGATGTAGTGTTTTCGTCTGTTGATGCCCTAGGTCCCGTTCGTTGGTGAACTCATGTTTATCGAGACCTAGATAGCCACCCACACATGGTCTGGTATACTTGTGGGGTTGAGAGTCCCATGTATATTGATATGCTTAGGAGTTTGAGTCTCCTGTATATCATGTGGTTGATATATGGCTGCGGTTGTTATCCCGGTATATCGTGTCATCTAATATGCTTAGGAGTTAGAGTCTCCTGTATATTAGTGACCTAGGTCCCAGCTGAGTATAAAAAATGGATTCGAATCACCGTTGCTTCTCAAAGAAAAAGACTCGATCGGTGTTCATCATCGTAGTAACAACTTGAATGATGGTTAAGGTTTATGAATGGAGTTGGTTGATAATCTTGAGCTAGAGCAAGAAAACTTTACCTTCTGCCGAGCTTTTCTGCAAAAATTCTTATCTCTTGCAAACCTTACCTTGTCCCTCTACCCAGCATTTCCTGAGTCTTCACCCCTCTTTTTCGTCGGGTCAGTCTTGTTGAGTACTTTTGTACTCAGGGTTTGTTGAACCCTTGTTGCAAGTGAGTCCCATGAGCAGGTTTGCTTTGCATCCTGCTGCATGACCGTCATTGTGGAGAGTGACGATGAGTAGAAAGTTTGGCTCTTGGGCAAAGCGTACCGTCAGGGTGTTGTAAATAAGTTATCTATAGCTACTCCACTACTGCTATGGTTTGTAATAATCCAACTTATGGTTTGTAGGTTTTGAACTAAATGGTTTATAAACTTATGTTATCGTAATCCTTCTGCTATTTTACTCTGATGTATATTATTTGTATACAATTATGGTAATACTGCAATGTCTCTTTATAATGATTGATCCTGCTCGGAGAATCATGGATGATTCGGGATTCACCCGACAGACCTTTTAAGTCTTATGGAACACATGCATTGCTATTAGAAGTCTCTTTAGACAATGATAAGTGTATGTGGGCCATATTATTTAGAAAGTTCTGCCACAGCTACTTTCAAAGAATTCACATCCCTGGTGTTGTCTTGCCTCCGTTTCCTGCCTCGATGCTCGCCTACCCCCTCTTCTTGGCCCTATAGGGACTCCGGTGAGTATATATGTTTGTCTATTGTTTTGGCTTGTGCAACCATCCCGCAGGAACTAATGAGATCGCTTCTCCTTTGTGCAGGCGTAGTCGGCGGGTTCGAACCCGACTCCTCTAGCTGGCCCTTCTCCAGGCCATGAGTTGCAGGTTGGCCCGAGTCCACACCACACGTGGCCAGGTGGCGCTCCTCCTCCGCCTCCGCAGCACGGGTGGTCTCCGTGGTCAGATGGCGCAACTCCTCAGCCTCAGCAGGACGGGTGGTCAGGTGGTGCTCCTTCTCCTCAGCAGCCCGGGGCCTGGACGTACTCCTCAGCGTCACCGCATGTATCGGCGCCGCAGGGGTGGCCGGGGTGGCAAGGTGGGGGCTCTTCTCACTCTCGGGGCCATTTGGAAGCTGGGTCGTCGTAGGTACCTCTTGTTTAGCTTGTGATGGACTTTGTGATGGATGTTGAATATGATGAACTTGTTATGTATGTTGGACTTGGATGTGGATGGATTTGTTATGGTATGCAGGCTCTCGTATTTGTTATGGCATGTGATATATATGTGGATTTGTGCTTTACATGTGGATTTGTGTCGTGGCACTCGGCAAAGCTGGGCACCGAATGCAAAAAGCACCAGATTTGCCGAGTGCCAGCAACGGCACTCGGCAAAGGCTATTTTTTTAAAAATAAAATTTCTTTGCCGAGTGCCGGGATTGGCACTCGGCAAAGACTTTTTTAAAAAAATAAAAAATCTTTGCCAACTGCCGTGTCAGCAGTCGACAAAGAAGCCACCAGACTGCCATGCCAGCACTCGGCCGCTTCCTTTGCCAAGTGCTGATATGACAGTCGAAGAAGTCTATGCCGACTGCCCGCCACGTGGCTGTCGGCAAAAATTTCTTTGTCGACTCAGGCTTTGCCGACTACAACGTAAAATACAGTCGGTAAAGGATTTGCCGACTGTATTCCGGCCTTTGCCGAGTGCTCCGTGCACTCGACAAAACCGGTGAATCCGGTAGTGCCCTACTCCTTGGCTTAGTCGGTTCCTATGGTTTCCAACCTAACGAGGCGCCCCATCCCTCCGCTGCTGTCGGCCGTGCGGTCGTGTTTTCCTTCGACTTCCTCCCTCACACCCCCAAATCGGGACAGCTGGTACGTCCTCGTCGAGTGCCCTAGGGAGAATGGCCTCGTCTGGGATCTCGCGGTGTGCGACCCGTTGTCCCGACGATACCTGTTGTTGCCTCGCATAACAGACGACCTACTAGCTTCTATCGGGATCCACAAGAGTCTTTTTCTATTGTGGGGCCTCTTTTATCCCTTCAAGAGGCGTAGAGGACGATACATCATTCAGTGTGATCAGCTGGATACAATCCTCTTCTCGCTCTGTCTGCTGGACTGTCAGCACGTCTATCAACTGGGGCGATCTAGGCCTGGACCAACATGATATGATGATTTCAGGCCAACGTGCATACGACTGCTTCTATTGGAAATTATACGACCTGAGCACGGTGATCAAGCTCGACATGAATAGTATGCAATTTTGCACTATTGACCTCCCACCTGGCCATGATGTTCGGGAAATCGCCGTTGTGGAGTCAGGGGGTAAGCAAGGTTGCAATGTTTAGTCTTCTGAACTATGGTGCCACATCTGTGGATTATTACACATTTCCACAAAATGGCAATGAGAAGTCCCATGAGTGGCATATGATTAGTACCATCCCCTTGCCAAACCATTGTACTAGACAATGCTGCATTAATGGTTCGGGGTGAAGAAGATACAACATATTCAACGTTTTTCTCACTCGAGATTAAGTCTTTTAATATTGAGAGGGTCGGTAGGACAAGTTTTTTTTTTCCTGGTAGGACAATTTTTTATGCTGGCACCTATCCATATTTTGGTTTCCCACCATCTCTGTCACCAAGGAGGATTTAAGGATATGGAGTGGTACACTTTTCAGCGTAAGTTTTGCCTCTTGCATTTCAAAGACCTGTACATTTGGGCATTGGTTGTGTGAATGAGCAATTAGTAAGCACCCAGCGCAGTCTGCTTGCATTTTTTGGTCTGAATCAAGATGGCCTGTTGAGCATATTTGCCGTGAAAAAAAAAACTGACTCATAAGATAGGCTTAAGATGAGCCAAATAAACCTTTGTTTGTAATGACCTTCAGGCAGTTCTAATGCATGTGCCGGGACTCCAGTCTTGTTCTTTGTTCAGCCTAGCTAGGGTTGGGCAGAAGTCAATTGTTGGAGCTATGTCAGTTCAAAATTTTCATTTTTTGTCATTGCAAATTAATTCTTACTGCGATCCATTTTGTTGTGTTCTCTGTGAGACCAAAAAAGTTGGCGTGCACCTTTGCTTTTCAGTACTACATTTGTGTAATTCAGTTAAATTTTGCCCTCCATGCTTTCAGAAGTTCAAACTATGCATTGGCACTGAAACTTTAAAAAACGGCTATTTCTTCTGCATTTTTAGTGGTGATTTTCCAAATTCTAACTTAATCTGTTCAGTTGTGGGACTAGATTTGATCCTTGTCAGTGGTTCCATCAGTGCCATGCTCCTGGTTTGGGGTAGTGGAGCGCACTTCTAATGGATTTTCCTTCTTTTTCCGTACTGATATTGTTTGTTGAATTCTGTTCAGTCCGGCATAGGTATCGAACTTGTGTTCTATATGTTTCACTGAAGTGTTATTACTGATCTGTGTGACTGCATTGCATGGATGTCGAGACTTTGCATGTCGTGTGCCACTAGACAAACATGGATGAGGTCTGAGTTATTGTAGTTTCTAGTGATGTTTTTACACCGGTTTTCTGACTATATATCCAATGTCTGTCTTAGGAAAGCCGGTTAATATGTGAATCTTTCCTTATTGCATTTATTTTATCCCAGTCCACATTCAGTCGTTCTAATATATTTCTTTGTAATCCAAAAAAAAAATATAAAAAGCAACCAAAGAGTATTTTTGCTTTCTGTGTGTGTATATTTGAAAGCTAAATTCTGATCTCATCCAAAATGGGTTTTATTTGCAGGTAGGCATATGCCCACGAAACGTGGCTCATTCAGAGCTAGCTTCCTTCATAACAAGCTGAAATTTTTTTCCTAGCTATACTTCTATAAGAGGCACAGTAGCAACCAACCTTTTAGGCAAGCAACTTGTACACAAGCGTATCCTTGAGGATGATGGGTGTTGCCAATGTGATGGTGCTTCTGAAGACTGTTACCATGTTTTCTTTGAATGTCCCGCCCTCAGCGCCTGTCTCGATGAAACTTACACGGTGATCTGTTGGAACTTTTGTTTGTGTTTGTACGGGTGATTGTGACATGCTCGTTTGGTTACAGTTTGAAGTCACTAATTATATTATGATTCTTTAGAGCAACTGAGCGGAGAAGAATTTTAGATAGACATCCAAGACATGGATATCCATGCCGTCTGATTATACGCAAATGTGAGGTAGGACGTGGTATTAATGGAATCACGAAGTGGATTATCTGACCTTTTTGTGATAATCAATGCCTTCTGATTATACTGCACTAAGGCACATTCCCCTTTCTGTAAAACGTCTTAATTTAAAATGGATGGAGCACAAGCTGCTCGATTCCTTGGACTGTTTTGCTCTAGATTATAATAAGAAATAACTATATGCATTAGTCTATGCATTAGTCGATGCTAGGATATCAATATATTTTTTTTCCCTTTTAAAAAAGGCAGCTTGATGCCTCCATCATGGCAGGTCTGTCTCGACTCGAGAGCAACCAACGATGCGAAAGCGGAGCAGGCGCGGCTCGACGTTTAGCTGAGACTGTCTGGGCTGATCCGCGTAGAAGGTGACGCCTAGTGACTAGTGACTTAGTGAGGCGACGTGCGTGCCTGCTACGAAGAAACGCTTGGTGCTGTGGTGGTGGCAAGTACAAACTCGCTAGCTTACAGCTCCTAGGACATATTCGTCGCCATTTGCATACTGGTGCAGGTTAACGGCTCTGTGGGAGCGCGCATCAGTTGCACGCAACTAATCCACAATCGCTAATCGGTGATGCTGCACCAAGCTGTAAGCATCATTTCCACCTGTACCAGATAAAAACTGCTGCCCCCGGAGGTTGCGGGTTTACGGCACGATTTTGATTTCAGGACCTCGGCGCTACTACAGCCAGTTCTTTGCCCCCCACGATCCCACCCCAAGAAAACATTGAGAAAACTAGCCTTCAGAATGACTGTAATGGATGCAATCGAATCGATTCTTGTAACAACAACTGTGACGACAGATCCATATGGTGCACAAGAACAAGCCCAGGCATTTCTTACCATGGACTAGCTGGAACACAGCATTCACTATGAAAAGAACATCAAAATCACAAGTTACCGACACAACCACACCAAATCGGGATAAATAAACCAATGTAAAACCAATAGTTTGACGGCAGTACTTTAGCCTGGCGGTTCTCTATAGAAAAGCATCCTTCTCTAGCAACTTGAGAACCTCATCCTGATTGTTGAGCCTGGCAACCTCGATGGGGGTTTTCCCGTCCAGATTCTGGAGCGTGCTGTAATCGTCTTGACAAGTTAAGCACAGATTACAGATTGGAATCACCAATGTTAAGAAATAAGAAAAGCAGACAGTTGACTTACACAGCAGCGCCATACTTCAACAGAAGATCCACACATTCCTTTCGACCGTACCCAGCAGCGTAATGCAACGGAGTGTTCTTGTTCTTATCTAGGGCATCAACTGCAGCCCCTGCCTCCAGGAGGATTTCTGTACACTTCAACTAAATATACAGAACATCACTCAATTAGTTGCCACTAGTAAAGATATCTAAAATATGGGAATAAACGAACAGAAATGCAGAGCACTACAGCATGCTCCAGACTGTATTTGTGATCACACATTGAAACCTAATTCCATTATACATGTCGTGACATAACCACATAAGGCCACTAAATCAGAACACTACATATATCTAAAACTATACAACAGCACAGCAATGCCACAACAAAGGATCAAAAAGTGCAGAAAATTCCTCGCAATACAGCATTTGTTGAAATGAAGAAATTCCACAGCACAAACTAAAACAATTGAACAGCAACAAGAAGCCCTGGTAAAAAAAACATTCAACCAAACAATGTTTGTTGCTCAACTCATGGAACATACAAAGTGACAAATAAGAAAAAAATTGTGGAAGTCCTGCTGCAGAAGGATATCCATTTCCATTTAAGAAAGGTTAACACAGATTCACTTACCTCACCATAGCCACATGCAAAATGTAAAGCCCTTCTTCCCTCGGCATCTTCTTCATCCTTGTCTGCTCCACCATCTAAAGCTTTCTTCAGACCCTGTTGTGTTATCGAAATTGTAAATGCAGCCTTAACAAAGAACAAGTGCAAACATTCAAAGGACATTCCTCGGGGAAAAATAAAAAACTGGTGTTTTTTTGTTCAAAAATAAGAAGGGAAAATATCCATTTAGAAAATAAACAGCAGTTAGGAGTTTCAGAGAATTCACCCATTCCAAATGGGGCCAAACACTGCTAACCCAAATGAAAAGTTCTCATAATTTAACCATAGATTTTCCCTAATTCATAAAAGGGAAGAACTGAATTTATCAGATAAAAACATATGCAGGATCTACTGTAATTGAAGAATACTGATTTGCAGGAACAGTATTAATCGCTCATTTAGAAGCAAGTATCAGAGAGATAAAAGCCCAGGGCAGCCAGCTATAACATAAATCTATCTAGAGAAATAGGCCCTAACTAACATATGTCAACGCTGTTCAGTCCTTTTAGAAGTCTGATCTAAAGTCACTTTTAGCTACATTACCTCTTCATCACCAACACTTGCAGTGTGATGAACAATGGACTCATCATCGTCTCCACCTTCCTCCTCAGTCTCTTCAGGTCCAGAGAGCACAGTGGACGCACTAGAATCTCCAGGAAGGTTAACTCCCATTGCCTGGCCAATCTTTTGAAGAACCTCAGGTTCATTCCAATACCTAAATTTAGTAAAGAAAATTATCTCAGCAATTTAACCATGGATAGTAATAGTATACAATAGAAACAACACCTACTTCACCATTGCCGATGGACCGCCATTCTCTATCTCATCAAGAATTGACTTCAAGGATGGATCTTCCTTGATACGGGCCATCCTCTCCTCAAGCTGCTCCTTATGAGCTGGACTGGTAAAGTTCTCGAGCATACTGGACATAGCAGGATCCTATCACAAAAGGAGAGAGCATAAGGGAAGTCGCCATCTGGGGGTAACCCGAGCAACAGGTGGGGAAATCAAAGCATGGTACCTGCATAAGAGCATTCCCAAGACGCTCTGCCATTGACACAAACTGAGGATTTTGCATGACTTGTTGCATTGTTTCCATGTACTGTTGAGGATCCAATGCGGGGATACCCTGTTCTCCAGCACCCTGAGCACTTTTCTGAAGTTGTTCAGCCATCTGGTTGAACGCAGGGTCACTTGCGATTTGCTCGGCCATCTCTCTTATTGATGGGTCCTGCACATGATGAGCATAATAGTATTAGTAAAATTAACAAAATGAATGAATAGGAAAGTGACTTAGCCGAGATAAAGAAAAAATTGTACTTCTACAACATAAGCATATTAGCAAAACATAAAGGCTTGCTAGAGAGCTTACATTGAGCAAGCTGCTCATAGAAGAAAAATCAAAAGGATTGGGGAGGCCTGCACCAGCTGCTGAAGATGGCTTCTCTGGTTTCGAATTTTTGCTCTCATCTGAAAGATAATTGGGTGGAGAATATTAGAGATCATAAAATTATCTAATATTAGAAACAACACACATAAGGTAATTACTCTTGTAGCCTAATCATTCACACAGCCAAAGTCACATAGTCAACAATCCTAACTTGTAGCAAACAATGCCCACATATTATCACAACAGTTCCCCTGATAAAAAACCTCCAAGACGCATCAAGCAACAGCACACAATGTTTCAATTTTTCCCTGACTAGGCCTGTATTGAGGACCAGGATATAATCAACTTTATGAAGCCTTCATGTCACTAAGCACACCGATAAGTTTCTGTGTAGGCATCATCTAACAAAATTGCTCATTGTTCATAAAGCAATCAGTGAACAGACAACTGTAATGTAAGAAAATCGATACCTGACCTACAAATTTGCACCAAAGTAAATCCAAAATCCACCACCAGATGCCCAACTACCCTCTCTCGGTCCCTTATTGATTCAGCACGCAGATTAATTCCCCGGCCCAGAAACGTTATCCCCTGCAAGCAATTCCCTCCCCTGCCGCACCGATCTAAACCTATCCATACAAATCAAATGCCCCAAACGAAGCAAAAAAAAAAAGTAAATACCACGGATCTAAGCTGCCGGCAGCGCGCCAAGGAATCGCACGGACAACCAAGTAACGCGACCAAACAAAGCACCACAACGGACAGCAGCGGGAGCTGCGGAGACTAGCGGTGGTGAGGTGAATTGGGGGCGCCCGGGGGTAGCAGTTACCGGAAGCCATGGCGGAATCGGCCGGGCCGGCGAGAGGCGATCCTTTGCGAGGGCGATGAGAAATTGAGAGGCGAGGGAGGACTCGGAGAGGAAATCCCTGGCGAGCTTGGTGACAAGACGAGCCGACTGAGTAGACAGTACAATTTGCTTTTTTACTTTTTATTTTTTTTAATTTGCCTTTTATTAGACGGAGATGATTATTGATGGGCAGGCATCTAATTACCTTTTTTTAAGGAGAGCTCTAATTTTATTTATTCAGTAACATAAGATTTACATACTTCTTCAGGAGACTCCAGACTCCGTAAGTTTACAGAGCCAGAGCTTATAGCTAATAACTAAGCATCGACATATAATTTCGTCCTTCGTGTACGAACTCCGCTCTAACAAAGCTCCTTCTTCTGGCTTTGATCCCTCGGACAATTGGTCCGTATCTGTGGAACCCCTCGCCCACGGTCGCTTGCTATCTTGAGAGAGTGCAAGCCAAGATCGCTGCCTAATGCGAGACCTTCGCGACAAGCCACAACTTCCATCACCTTTGGGTCAGTATGCCCTTCCACCACCAAGGCAGACGACCCCAAATAGTTGCCACCTTGTCCCGGGCTACAGCTGTTGCTGCCACTTGAGTTGAGTTCTTTGACATCGCCGCATCAACGTTAATCTTCTGGGCTAATGCATTTGTACAACAACGTAAAATAAGTTGGGTTGTGTCATGTCGGGCTATGTCCACCCTAGGACGGGCCTCCACGAGCGCACGGGTTGTAAGGCCTGAGTGTACGACTTCTGTGTAATGGCCTTGTTTAGATTGCTTCAAAATTCTAAATTTTTTATACTCTCTTTTTATCACATCGAATCTTTGAACACATACATAGAGCCGTAAATATAGATAAAAACTAATTGCATAGTTTGATTGTAAATCATGAGACGAATCTTTCAAACCTAGTTAGTTCATCATTGGACACTAATTACCAAAATACAAACAAAAGTGCTACAAAATGGAGTCCAATGGTAGCTATTTGGGTGCCCATTGTTCTCTCCTCCCTCGAGGCGTTCTCGTCTACGAGGTATGATTTCCATGTATCCGATGAATTGGGTTGGTGCTGCTGTTCCGGCTTCAGCTGTTCTATCTCCTTATGGGTTGTTTTCTCGTCGGATGGATTGATGATGCCTGCATTGCTTGAGGCATCAGACTCCATCAACATTGGCAGAGTAGGGCTTGCTAGTTCATCATTTGAAGTGCATATCAAGTTGAGTCTTTTCCATGTATACCATTACGAAAGTTGCTTCTTTCAGCTGCGCCACTGGAAAGTTAGGCCGGTCACTTGTGCCATCGAGTTAAAAATTGTTTATCACTCACGCCATTCTGCCTATAATCACCTCTAACGGTGTTAAACAGGGCTGCAAAAAGACATAAATGCCCTTAGGTGGGGCCCAACTGGAAGTCTCCAATGCTTTTCCGTTCGTCGATGGCCGTGCGAAAGAGCAGCAAACATGACTGCCATCCTGCGTACATAATACTGCTAGTTAGTTAGCAGTTTAGCACCGCGTTCTCGTTTTTTGATTTATTACGAGCTTTCAAAAAAAGCCACAACCTCTGATCTGTCCGTCACAAGAGCACGCAAATGGTTCGATCTGGGAGGTACTGGTGCCACATGTGCCCGGCGGTCGTGAGCCCCGCGGAGCGCGCGGCGGAGATGAAGTGCCCGCACTGCCACAGCGGCTTCCTCGAGGAGATGGAGACTGCACGCGAAGTGGCCACGGCCGCGACCGGCGGCAGCAGCAGGAGGCCGCTGCGTTCGTCGTACGACTACAACGACCCCGAGTTCTCGCTGCACCGGTGGCTCGTCACCGCGTTCCTGCGGCTCCTGCACGAGCTCCGTGACCGCCAGCTGCAGAGCGCCTGGAGCCTCTTCATTGCAGAGCCTCTTCATTGGCGCGGGGCAGTGGCGCTCGCCCGCGTCGGCGCGACGGAGTCTGCGCGTGCCCGCACCGTTCATCGGTGGCCGTGCGAAAGAGCAGCAACGGAGGAGCCAGGAGCACCCGCAGGCCAATGGCGGGCCCAACGCGGTGTGCGACACCAACAAGGTGTACCCCTGCTCCTGCCTCCCCCGGTTCACGCCGTGGTCACCGAAGTGGTGGGCGATGCGGACCCGGGACGGCTGCGTCCACGCCACGCCGCTCGACTGCGGCGCCAACGCCAACCGGAGCACCACGACGTGTTCCCGCTGCTGCCGCATGCCAAGGTGCCCGACATGACGCAGGCGATGGTGGGCTATGCCTCCATCCTGGACCAGTGCCGACAGCGGTGCCTCAGGAACTGCTCCCCCGCGCGCGTCCCGCTGCGGCGCGCATGCTCGCGGTGGCGGGGGCCGGGCGGAGCTCCCCGCGCGTGTGCTCGCGACGACAGGGGCCGGGCAAAGCTCCCCCGCGGGCGCGCATGCTCGTGGCGGCGGGGGCCGGACGGAGCTCCCCCGGGCGCGCATGCTCGTGATACCACTGCGTCTTGGCGGCGTCGAGCGTGGCCAGCACCTGCAGCTGCTGCTCTTGCCCCGCCGTGGGTGCGTAGTCGGGGTGCCGCGGCCCGCCCCTGGCCATGCCGCCGACGCCCGTGGGTGCGGCAGGCACCTACGCTGCCCCTGCACTGCGCACCCCCTCCGCCAGACCTGGATGCGCGCTGCCCGAACCTTCCTCCGTGCGGGGAGGGAAGAGCCACGACCGAAGACAGTCAAGGCTACAACAGAAAATGGCATTTTAGACAATTCTACTGACAGGTCCCACACGTCAGGGATCTAAAACAGTGAAAACCTAACAGAATACCGACGGAATGGCGTGGGCGGTAAACGATTTTTAACTCGATGGCACAAGTGACCGGCCTAACTTTTTAGTGGCGTAGCTGGAAGAAACAACTTTCATAATGATATATATATGAAAAAGAATCTATCAAGTTCGATATGTGTTTTGTTGTGTCGTTCAAAAACTGCAAAGTGTCTTCGTCAAGAAGGTTGTCGGTTTCAAGCTACAAGCTTGGCAAGTTCCTTGTGGCTCATCCGGTTGCTAACGATGAAGACAGCCAGGAGATCCATGCAAGGACTTGAATGTACCGTTTGTTTTCCTAAAGGGTGTTGTTAAAAGGAAAATGATGTAATAGTATATCATATGTGAAATGAAACCCGGTTCCTCTCAAAATCAAAAAAAAGTTAGGACGCTAAAATAAAGATACGTTAATTCTAGTTGCCAAATCCGTGACAAAAAAAATTAATGTTGAGTGTCAAAGTTTTTGCTATACAGATTTTGGTTTCAAAGCAAATGACTGCCAAAGTTTTGAGAGTGCCCTAACTTTAGTTGGGCAAATTTTAGAGCCCAACCAACCGGGCTCTCTGTGGCGCGGGCCGCTCTAGTGATCGTTGAGAATAATCGCGATCTTTGCCCAACCCAGGCCTGAGCGCCGCAGCAGCCGATAAGGAAGGAGCGGAGGGAAAAAACTGGCACAACCGCACAACGGCCATGTGGCCACATTCCAGCATCATCAGCCATCAGGTGATGAATATTCGCTTAGAATGTTATAAACCGAGATGGTCAGTATAAGTAACACGATGACGATCACAAAACATGCGTGTCCGGTTTCGGGCCGTTAACAGCCAAAAGAAAAACAAAAACAGTTTTGGGTTGTCAAACCACAATATCGCATAGTCCCGGTTTCCGGCAATTAACGATCGAAAGAAACACAGTTTTGGATTGTCATATCACAATATCAACATTATTTACGATTCCTAATTTCCAACCTCAGCAAGTAACCCACGTCCAATGGACCAAGCAACAACTATATCCTCCGGCAAGAATCACTTCTTATGTACATCACTTACTGAGAACTCACGACATTATGTACCATGTAAGGTCACTGGACACAGGGACACCCGAGTATGTAAGCAGTTATGATAAACGGTAGGGGTATGTGAAATGCTCAAATGGACACAACAGTTAATTGAGCATTTTCTTTGCCAATCCAGCCAAGAGCTAATTAGCATCAGCTGGGCCGTGGTAGTTCCTCCTCCTCAACTGTGATTCTGGCGCAGGTTGCTGAAGGAAAATCTTGGTAGGATCATTCGGGTCAACATACCTGCACATAATCCACTAACATGAGTTCACAGGGGGAGAAATCTAAGAGCAGCAGGTGTTGCTAGATTGTGAACACTTACGCATGACGCATCATGTCATCAACAGGAGTCTGCGCAGCTTGCAGAGGGTCCACACGTGGTGCCATGTTAGCAGCAGACTGGGCTTCAAACTGGTTGTAGCGCCGCACAGATGCAACCAGGTTCAGGAAGAGAGGAACAAAAGTACCACAGCCTCCTTCCTTGAACAAGATCTTGAAGGTGTGAGTTGAGTACAAGGCCCTGTTCTGATTGTCTGGAACAACCTGCATTGAAACATTCGATGTTAGTGACTGAATCTCAGATGCATTCTCTGCCACATCATTCTATCATACTCACTGGTTCAACGTATCCCGAGATGTTGTTGCAGTGAAATATGGGCTGATTGAACTTCTCACCATGCACAAACAACTGCAGAGTTAAGCAAGGAAGAGCATTTAGACTGATATTGTGAAGAAATCATTTCATAAGAGCAAATATGTAATTTTTTTTAACCCTGAATCAAGCTTAACCTAGGATTTTTTTTTAAAAAAAGAGAACCAGCACCTGAGCACCTAACAACATGTGTTGGCAACCATGACACACGGTAGACACCACAACCATTGTCAATAAAAAGCAGGCTGCAAGCTATACCAGTACACAAAATATTCCCCATGCTGCTAGATAATCACTTAAGAGGGCAGCAACACAGTAACAGCGCACAAGCTCGACAAAAGCCAGGTTGCAAGCTAAGGAAGCAACAAGCCAAAACAGCTTTCTAAATTTAATAAAGAACATGCCATACCAGTTGTAATTTCATTTAGAAAAGCACATGCTAAAATCCCACATTGCACTGATATAACAAGTTGTCCAATAAAATAAATCAAGCATTCAATGAACATCATATTAGCGAGCACCATCTTGATGAATGCTTGATCGCTATAATATCCAAGAATTTCTTTTGGATCTCGTGGATGAGATTATCTATGTAGCAATACAATATGTGATATTAGCAGACACCTTTTTTTAAGGTATAAAGCCCTTTTATGGCCAAAAAGCTTCTTTGAAACTAGAGTCAACAGGGCCTTTCTTTTTACTTTTTAGTTCGTTCCATTTCTTTGTTTCACTTAGCTAGCAAGATACTACGTTCACCTAGATTCTGTTTGAGCACAAATAAACATCTGTCTTATAGGTTTTGCCTGCCTCCAGGCACTTTGGACAGGATTGGAGAGACTATTTTCTTTGTCACGTAGTGAAATGCCTCCATTATCAAATAAATTTGATCAAGATAAATGCGGTAAAACTTAAGAATTAGGTCAATAGTACAAGTCATGAAGACACAAAGATAATATGGTGGGATTATCATATGCTGGGGATATTTTCCTAAAACAGCATTCTATACGACATAAGGTGAATCATCATATGCGCCAAATTACAAGTTAACAAAGAACGGGAGTAAAACTTTTATGCTTGCTGATTGTTAGTGATTGTCATATCATGGTCTGTCAACAGCTATGGTTTGTTCAAATTATACAAGAGCAGAAACAGAGAACCAAATTTTGTTAGTGATTGTCATATCATGGTCTGTCAACAGCTATGGTTTGTTCAAATTATACAAGAGCAGAAACAGAGAACCAAATTTCAGAATGGCATTACTTACCAGTGGCATATCAAAAGCAAAGAAGTTGCCAACAGGCTTGTTGGCAACAAACACCATCCTTATATTAGACAGGTAAATTGTGCCTTTTGTTTTCACATGACCACCAGGAGCTCTGATTGATAATAACAAGAGAAACAGCAGAATGAAAAAATGGTTAGATATGTTTGCACAGAGCAACTATTAAAAAGATGAAGCTTCCACTACAAGCACAGGTTTAAGACTTATCCAGAGATTAAATGCACCTATTAAGTAAAGTGGGCAATGGGCAAATGAGATGACAAATGATGCTCAATCTTACAAGTAAGATTGAAAATCTATTTTACTACTGAAAAACTATTTTACTACTGATTTTTGTACTTCTGTTGTAGCCTATGAAAGATTAATTAAATATGAAACAAAAGAGGGTAGACAGTTCCCCTTTCTGATATAAGAACAATTCTTCCCACCCAGCGCTCCAAATTTTCTAACTAAGTAAATAGATGAAACCATACAGATCATACTCATATTCACATCGTAGTTTTATTTGCAAACATGTATCAATGAAATACTATTACCGGCCAGATTCGTCACCGGACAAAGGGCCGGAAGCCGGACCAATGGCCATGCGCGGCAGGATCTACCAAGCGGAAACCCACTCCGAGGGCTCAATTCAGGCCGGCCACCTGCGTACCCAACCCGCACCACCCTCGATGTCGGGTCGACTCCACATCCCCTTCGATCCATTGTATTTGGCTATTTTACACACACACAAAAAAAAAAAAAAAACTAGTCCGGTCATCCCTAAATCCCCATCCGGAAACCGGGATCCATTGTGTTTGTTCAAGAAAACCTAGAAAACTAGGCCTGGCAATCCCCAAATTCCCATCCGGAAACCAGAATCCCAATCTAAGCATCGCTAAATCAGCAGGCGTGAGGTTGCTTACGACGGGATCTTGTCGACGTGGAACTCGACGCCGTCCCGGGCGAGGACGAACATCTCGCCGTAGAACGGCACCGGCATCCCGTTCCCGAACAGCTGCGGGTTCTCCGCCATCTCTCCCTCCTCCCTCTTCGATCGATCGCCGAGCGGAGACGAAGAGGACGACGACTCGCAGATGGCGGCGAGTTTAGATTCCGCGGTGATGCTTCGCGAGAGAAGCGGTGGGGGTCGGTTGCGTCGCGCTGTTGGAAGTCTGGAACTTGGAACCTGGAACCTGAACGCGTGCGCGTTGGGCTTAGCTATATGGGACCTGTGCGCGTTGGGTTTGTGTGGAGGGTTCGGTTTCTCGTAGGGGCCAGAGCATTCCAGTTGGGCCCAAACCAATTATGAGGTTTCGCGCTCGCGGCAGCTTCCTCCGCTGCACACGGGTTGTTTGGGAGATCTTCTAGCTCCACGAAATCCAAATCATCAGATTCTCAAAAAAAAAAAAAAAAATCCAAATCATCAAAAACTTGATCTAAGGCTAGATCCATAGATTTTGTAAAGCTTCTCGGGACTTAGAAAAAACAATCCAAATCATCAAAAACTTAATGTGAGGCTAGATACATAGATTTTATAGACCTTCTTGGGACTTAGAAAAAACTATTAGCGAAGTAAGCTCTAATGTTTAGAAAAAACTATTGGCGAAGTAAGCTCTAATGTTTGTGTTTGAACTCTTATCTTTTATACAAGCTTAGCTTAAAAGTTAATTTTTTTTGTTTTGACTTCAGTGTACACTAAAAGTTAGAAAAGCTATTCTCAGCATGTGTTTAGCTCATTTTTCGTCGTAGTTAATTTTCTAGCTTTTCAAAAACCAGTAAATCAAAGTGGAAGCATGAGAGTAAACTTTACGTGGGGCCGAGCTATCGGACCGTTCTACCGTGAGTCTATTAAGTTTGTGCCAAAAACTTATGTGAAATCAAAACTGGCATGTAAAATCAAACCATATCCTCATAACACCCCGTTTGGTATGGAGCCACCATGCGCTACGACTGTTTAGTCTTGCTCTTTCTCTTAGTTTTAGAATATAAAACCAAACCATCCTCATTGCAAGGTTCGGTTTCTCGTAGGGGCCAGAGCATTCCAGTTGGGCCCAAACCCGATTATGAGGTTTCACGCTCGCAGCAGCTTCCTCCGCTACACGGGTTGTTCCCTTGTTTGGGGGATCTAGCTACACGAAATCCAAATCATCATATTCTCATGAAAAAAATGAAATCCAAATCATCAAAAACTTGGTCTAAGGCTAGATCCATAGATTTTGTAAAGCTTCTCGGGACATAGAAAAAAAAACAATCCAAATCATTATATTCTCAGGAAAAAAATGAAATCCAAATCATCAAAAACTTGATCTGAGGCTAGATCCATATATTTTGTAAAGCTTCTCGATCGGGACATAGAAAAAACAATCCAAATCATCAAAAACTTAAACGTGGGGCTAGATACATAGATCTTATAGAGCTTCTTTGGACTTAGAAAAAACTATTGGCGAAGTAAGCTCTAATGATTGTGTTTGAACTCTTATCTTTTATATAAACGTAGCTTAATTGTTAATTTTTTTGGTTTTGACCTTTGGTTGTTGGTTTTGAATTTTGTGATAAAATTTCAACTTCAGTGTACACTAAAAGTTAGAAAAGCTATTCTCAGCATGCGTTTATTTTTTTTTCTTAGTAGATAATTTCCTAGCTTTTCAATCAGTAAATCAAAGTGGAAGCGTGAGAATAAACTTTACCTAGGGCCAAGCCACTGGACTGTTCTACCGTGAGGGTCAGTCTATTAAGTTTGTGCTAAAACTTTATGTAAAATCAAAGCTGGCATGTAAAATCAAACCATGTCCTCATAGCCCCCGGTTTGGCATGGAACCACCACACTCTACGGTTGTTTAGTCTTGCTCTTTCCCCTAGTTTTAGCATGTAAATCCAAACCATCCTCGTAGCACTCGGTTTGGTGTGGGGCCAACACACACTATAGCTGTTTAATCTTGCTCTTTCCTCTGATTTGGCCATCTAGCCTTGGTCTTTCCCTAGTTCGCATGGGATGAGTAACTGACCACCTAACCTTCATCTGCCATCCCGTGCATTGGCATACAAGATACATGTGATTCCACCCATTGTTTCAGTTTTCTAACTTACCCTCTCTGTCTCCATTTATCTGTCGTTTTGGCCTTCTACTAGATATATGAAAGGTTCTTTGAATTTTGACATACGTGACGTCTAGATACATAAAAGATGCTTTGAATCTAGACACCTAGAAACATAGCCAGAATGTCACGTAACCCACATATTTAAAAAAGTCCTCATTGGGATAATATTCATATATACTATAAAGGTTGGTAAAGTAAGGGACTACAATGAATATAAGGAAAGAGTGGTACTATGCACAAATTTTTTCATATTATAAATACTAATTAACTTAGGGACTACAATGGATATATATGGGAAGTATTTGTGTGGTGCCTATAAAGCGTACACACATCCATCCCTAAAACCTGAGCAATTCACATTTGTCATATTAGATTAGCTACAAGAAGCTGCTCTTTGGTAAGAAGAAGGCGACGTCTAGGGTTTCAGCGATGAGTTCTTCAGTGTTAGGTAAGGAGATCTATTCCATAGTGCCTTAGAAGCGGGTTTGGGGGCGGCAGCTATGATATGGAGGTGGAGGTAAGCAAGACGGCAGCGGGAGAAGGTGGTTGGGTGGGGCTGGCGGCGGAGCGCGTTGTGATGTAGGTCATCAGTGATTTGCCCTGGGATTAGGGGAGGGAGAGGTCAAGGGGCAGGGGTAGGAGGTGGCTAAGGTGTCGGGAGCCACCGGCCACCGGTGGTAGGGGCGGGAAGGAGGACGACGCCACCGAAGGTATCGCAACAGAGCTTTGGGGGGAGGGTGGGGTCGAGAGGCTGGGGTAGGAGGTGGGTGAGACGATAGGAGCCCCCGGCCGTTGGTGGTGGGGGCGGGGGCGAGGACGCCGCCGACACCGACGAAGGTGTCACGTCGAAGTTTCAAGGGAGGACAGGGTCGAGGGGAGGGGTGGGATGTGGGCAGCACGGTGAGGCGGCAGGAGCCACCATCTGCTAGTGGTGGGGGTAGGGATGGGGAGGCGGAGGAGGGGTGCCACGGAGGGAGAAGAAGATGAGGGGGAAAGGGCGTCACATCGGAGAGGACGATTGCGCAATATTAGCCTTCTATGTATTTTTTATTGTATTTTTTATCTGTTCAATATGAGTTGTAGATGTGTATGTGCATCTCAAGGCTAACAGGAATCTATATGTATATTGTTCATGTTTCTGTAGCCACGCTATGATATCGAGAAAGCTTAGTTATCTACGAAGAAAAAGACACAAGATGCGTAGAATAGGACGCTATGGGTATGCATCGTCCTTGTAATCGAGAAAAAACCGTACAGGCACGCTGGCGGATGCTTCTATTGGACATCGTGAGTTTCAAAGTCAAAGTGCTGCCTGTACACCTTCGGTGAGCCTGCCTGATGCTGGCAGAAACATGACGTTTCCATTATGATACATGGGGTAATAATATCCAGCTTGGCTAGCAACAACAGGCGGCGCAACAACGGGTGGCACAACATAGCTGATGAGACAAGATGCAAATAAAATTAGGAAGGAATATAATATATTACTCTATGTGCAAGATGAAGTTCTCCACCATGCAGCTCCCAGGTGTCACCCAGACCCACTCAGCTTCTTGGTCTCGGCAGGACAAACTTCACTGTGGAGGCAAGCGAAGGCGATCTTGGCGCATTAGTTCTTGGTAATCACAGCCAAAGGCCTCTATTGTAGGAATAGTGAAGGCAATGATGTTGGTGCAGTAGTATATTGGCGCCATACCATGATAGTCCCCTTGCCCAACGACAGCCTTGAGTACAACATCGTTGGTGCAGCTGATGGGTACTTGCTCCTACGCAGGCTTATCCAGTGCTCTACTTCGCGCTACAGGCATTCTCAAGTTAAGAAGATATGATCCGGCATTCTCACAGAAAAAAAAAGCGCAGTTTAGATATACAGTGCGTTTGTCAAAAACACCTACTTGTATTGTTCAGAACATGTCAGCGCTATAGGTTATTATTAAATATGATCTTTTCTCCTATTCTTATTGTATTGCTATAATTGTTAGATGTTTTAGACCATGGCCAAACAATTCCAAATAAATCCTAAAGCCTCACTCACACATGTATATATATATAGAATGATGGGAGACTTTAGTCCCATATTACTACTTCAAGAGGAGTAAGACCAACTTAAATAGTTGAACTATCTCTATCTTATTAAAGCTATTGGGGAGAGGAAAAGGAAGAACCACACGTGCGCTCGCCTCGCCTCGGGGGGCGGGGCTAATGGACGCGCGTGCACGACATGCGCGTGAATGGTCCGATGATTTTCCGCTCCGATCTTTGTGGGTGCGCGGCTTCCTTTTGCCACTCCGAATATGCATGGAGAAAATTACGCTGGCCTATTTGGTAAGCAATTATTCTCGTATTATGGTAAGTGCATAAACGGCAGGTCAATTACCATAATGCTGTGATTGAGCGGCTAATTACCTTCCTTAGCTGCGACGCATGTATAAATATGTGGCGAGATGTCGTCCTCAGCACAGAGAGATTCATCTCTTCCTCGCCACATTGCTGTGCTGCCGTCGTCTTCCCCATCCCGTCGCCGACGTGCCATCGTTGCCAGGAGAGCAAGCCCCGAAACCTACGTCTCCTCGCGTCCCTACACGGGGTAGGGGGCGTATCAGATTTTTGGGAAGAGCCGTCGCGACTGCTCGCTGGACGTCTTCTTCCCTCTACATCCGGTGTTCGTCGATCTCCATCGTCGGTCTTCTTCTTCTTGCTTCGCGCCGACAACCCCACTGTAAGGATGTCTTTCCTCTCTTTGTTGTTTGTTCTCGCATCCTTTCTGTTGCTAGCATTAAATATCATGACTCTGTCTCAGATCGTAGTGCTAGTCTTGAATCATGTATCACAGATACATGTTGTTGTTCTTTTTCTGATTATCGAAATTAATTTATGCATCGCTAAATTGTTTTTATTTCTAACAATAATTATGGTCGTACAAATTATGGCCAATGGTTTCCGGTTCCCTTCATCGGCAATCCGTCTTGCGAAAAATTAAATAAAACTAGTGGTGGATCCTATTGCGTGCTTAGGAAATTTCTTGCATACTGAAATATGGCACGCACAGTACATGGAAGAAATAATATTACCATGGATTTCTAATGTTTTTAGCGGGTTTGGCTGATTTTGGTTCAGTCGCCAGGTACCTCAAACTCACAGTAATAACTCATGGTTCAAGCCTTGTTCACTGAGATGTTAATCTTTGATTTTAATTTGTGTCAGTGTCACAAAAAAAAAATCAAAGACTTTTCAGAAGTGGTGATAAGGACACACCTACGATGTCAAATAATTTGCCCAACCTTTCACGGTACCAAACAATTAGTTGGCCAACATAAACCGAGCCCTTCAAATAACTGAAAATAAATTACTGCATAGTCTTGATGTAGTATTTTAATCTCTGAATATTTTCAATCTCAATCAATCAATAGCATAAATAGCAATGTCCACGCGTCAATTCTCTTAGTCCAGTCTCAATACCCAGTTTTACTATACGGTTTCCAAAACGCTACATCAGATAGAGCGGCATGAAACGATGAATGAAACTAGCAGAGTGTTTTCATTTCACCAAATCCAAAGCTAAAGCATTTAATTACTGCAGAACGATGGGATTCTATGCACCACGTGCTCGTGTAGCCATTTCCACACAAACTAAAATACGTGCACTACATCACGGAGTTGTTCAGCTCATAAGATTGTTCCGCTCTTGAACACATACAGACCGATATGTTCATACATACAAAACGTCGAGCATGTGATGAGCATACGGCATGAATTCCATGGACGTGCGTGTATCATATTCATATATCGTGTATACAAGAAAGGAGCGTAGAGGTCAGAATGGGATAGTGTGTGCGCTGCCAAGAAGCGATGCAGGCAAGCGTGGGGCTCCTGGCTGCCGCCGAGATGCTCCGCCCCCTGTTCCTCACCGTGCTCGTGCTCGCCACGCGGGCACACATCGCCGCGTACTCGTGCCGTCCGCCTCTGCAATGCGCTCGTGCCATCCGCCTTCTTGTCGTCCGGCAACGCGCTCACCGGCCGCGCTGCGCACGTCTGCCCCCGCACCGTTCGCGCCATCCACACTCGCGCGCCTCCGTGACGCTCGCGCTGTGCCAGCCGCGCCGTTCGGCAGAGAGCCGTCGTCCGCCTCTGGCCTCCGCGTCAGATGCGCCGACCTACTCGCTGTCCGGCAGAGAGCCGCGTTCGCGACGTCCGCCTCCGGCCTCTGCCTCAGCTGCGTCCGCCTGCTCGCCGTCCGGCAGAGAGCCGCGTTTGCGCCGTCCGCCTCCGGCCTCAGCGTCAGCTGCGCCCGCCTGCTCGCCGTTCGGCGGAGAGCCACTCTTGCGCCGTCCGCCTCCGGCCTCCGGCCTCCGCGTTAGCTGCGCCCCGCCTCCTCGCCGTCCGGCATCGCGCTCGCCTGCCGCCGCGCTGGTCCGCCTGCGCGCTCATGCTCGAGCTGGGAAGGAACTTTGCGCGCGGCGAGGGAAGGGGGCGGGAAGAATCCGAGCTTGGCGCCTGGAGCACGGGACCGGTGGGGATGAAACGTTCCCCCTCAACGCGGGTGTCGTCCAGTTACCGAGTACTTGGTAACTGTGCTCGGTCGCGTCGTGGCCATGAAACTCTCTTCCTCTCTCTCCTCCTCGTAAATGTTTCTCTTTTACTGATGTGTCACCCTAATTAATATACATGATACGTCCATAAAATCTCCGTTGAGACTAGCCTTGCAGTGTCACGGCAATACAATATTAGGAATAGATTACTCCGGCTAACAGGTTTCAGTGGCAACCGCTCAGTCACAGAGCTGATAAAAGTCACATCCCAAGCGGACAAGATAATTGCCTCACGGATATTCCAAGTAGAAAACTGACGGGCAGACTGCATACTCAAAAGGACAAGGATGCCCGGCGATCACATATAATACTATAACAATAATATGACCGCCGAATAGAAAAAGACAGGACGCAACATCAACAGCTAACTGAATACGGATGGTCTCATGTGCACACAAAGAGACAAGTAACTAGAATCTGGCACCACAGAAGAAGGAACAAATGCACCTACACAGCTAGTACACCACAGGAGATAAAGCCATGAAGGAATACTACAATCGGGTAAGCAGGTAAACAACAGAATTTCCATACTGATTTCCTATCTGGATAGGTTCATACGTTCTTGCAGGATGGCATCGAGCCACCAACGAGAGCAACAGAAACAAGTTACAGGCTTCTTTGTATCTACAATCACATTCAGGTGGAAGCATGCCTTGTCACTTGCGGTATGAATATGATACTACGCAAAGAGCAAAAAATTTAACTGGACACGAAGTTCTCCAGGGGCATATCCTGCGCAGGTTGCAACTTATGACCAGCTCTGGTGCAGACTGAGCCTCAATGAAAATGGTCATCATGATGGGTATCATCTTGGTGGTAGAGGTATAAGCCAAAACCGAACCGTGCGCAGGCTTTGCAGAATGCAGTTTCCTCCGCAGCTGCAACAGCATCTTCCCTACGCCCTTCATGGACCTGGGCTGTGCCCGTGGCATCTCTGTATGCCTACACCCACAAAGATGCAAGTAAACTAGTTACATGTATTCTGGTCTCAGAAGAAGAACAAAAAGATGATGCTACTGTGAACCATGTAACTTGAAAGTGCCACTTTAAATTAGCATCAGTACAACAGGACCATAATGAAGGTATAAAAACAAATGGGTACTTCCATAGAGAAAAAAAGTGAGAAAAGATACCTCTCCATCAGTTCCTTTAAGTATCACTCGATATACCACGGTTACAGTTCCATTCTCAGAATAGATAACATCACGAACTTCTCCACACCAACCTGAAAATAGGAATATCAGTGCATTTACAAGAAACCAGCACCTAGTAATACAGCTGCAGAATTTTTAGAGAGAGCACATATGTTATTCCAATATCTCCAGTCGTAATAACTCAAATATCTAACAGACATGCATATAAAAAGCAACAATTAAGAGAAACACTGACTTAATGGGGTAAAACATTACACTATAAACATCTACAAAGTCTGTTACGTGAGGCAAGCTATCTTCAGGTTCTCCAAAACAGGTGTGGCATGGTATAAGCCTATAAGCTGGTTATTTGCGCTGATGAACACGAAATCTATCAACAAATTAACAATAACATGCATCCATAATACTTTCTTGAAGAACCTATGTTGTAAAACCCATATGCAAGACTGAAAAACTACTCTAAATTCAACTAACCCATAAAAAAAATTAAAACTCTTTTCATTGAAAAAGAAATCATAAAACAGTTTCAAATCCTAAAGAGACCTCACCTGGTGCATAGAAGCTAAGCATTCTGTTGGCATGGTACCTGCAGGATCAAGATGCAATCAATATCAGTATCCATGAGCATGGTACATTCTTGCTATCAACTGAGAATTTGTGAGGTAAGCATCAGACAGATCCTTTAAATAAGTAAAAGACTTCTTGTATACAAATGGCAAGTGTAAATGACTGTGTTGCGTGTTAATTCATTTTTTGGACAGTCGCTTGTCATCATAACCAAGGACATATACATACAACATTGCATATCAAGGGAATAGAAGCAGTGTTGGATGACCAAAGTAATTATGCATCTGGCAAATCCACACTCAATGACAAAAGAAATGCTATGATGTAATCTTGTGCATGAGTAGGCAGGACAACTGGTTCAGCATGGAGAATGAGGATCTACATATACATCGTTATGAAACGAAAGAAGGCAGGATCTACATATTATACTATTTTATTTAACTGGCTCAGGAGATTGATGGCTATGACTAGACCAAGATAAAGAGGTCACAAGACTTTGCCTAATTTAGTGGCATTTTACCCACTTTAATCTCAAAGTACTTCAGCATTGAGTAGGACAGTTCATATCTAGCTAATCTTATTTTTGGTATAATTATTAGGCTTATGTTAGTAATATGGCACCACATCTTAAAAGAACGAAATCCGCACCATCAAATCTGGCGTATTATTTTGCCACGCGTCCTGCAACCAAAGCCTGTCACGAAGCTTCCCGTGCCAGCGCTCGTCCCCTCCGCCTCCTCCGCCGCCCCCGAGTCGCGAGCGACTCCGCTGCGCCTTTTCTCTCAGCTGCCCTCCACCGCCTCTGCACATCCCTCCTCCTCCCGGCGCGGCCGCGGGGGGGGGGGGGGGGGGGGGTCAGTAACCCTAGCGCCGTCGGGGAGCGTGCGCCGCAGGCGCGGCCGATCCTTATGCGAGTAGGGGCCCCAACGGCCCCGGCGAAAGCGGCCCCCTGCCGCTCCGATTCCGGCCATCGCAATGCAGACACGGTCCCCAGCTGCCCCTGCGACTCCAGTGTAGCCGGCGGTGCGGGCGTGGCGGCTCCTGCCAACTCGAAGCGGGCGGCCAGCGCGGGCGTGGGCGTGGCCGCGTGGGGCTCGAGCGCTACAACCCTGACGGTCCTGTTCCCAATCCGGGACACCACCGCACACTCGGAGGGGAGTGAGGATGCCTTGGCCAGAGTTCCAGGCGCCAGGTGAACAAGCGAAGTGCCTCTCCCCGTTCGATTTGAGCTTTGTCGATTTCACGGCACTGACGCGAAGTGACATGCCTTCTTTCAGTCTATGATTTTCGAGAGGGCGCTGGAGCTGCTTGCTCTGCTTCTCCACATAGGTCAGCTTTACTCTCTTCTGCACCTCTGCTTCATGAATCATAGCATATCGCGTTGGTTAGAATAACAGGAAGTATTCTGCTTTGACAGGCAAAAATACATGCTGTGGGAGCTCTTAATTGAAACCGGTTATGGCAACTGAAAGACATCTATATTTCAACATACGTCTACGATAACTTGGTGTGCTGTGATTACCAGGATGTGATTCTGGGCTTAGTGATGAGACAATGATGGAGCATGGCCACCATTGGATTGGCTATGATATTTCAAAGTTGATGCTCGATTGCTCGGTGAGGACTGAGGACCTCTCGATGTTCCTTTCTTTTAGCACCAATTGGAAAGGGAAATGGATACTGATACCTGCATCTTTTTAGAACTTCACCATTTTGCACAGATGTTGCCTTGGTGCGAAGACCTCCTACTTGCAGATATGGGATAGGTATAAGAAGCACTATGCCTATGAACGTACTCCGTATATTTGTAAAGTTTAGTTTCAGCTATTTTTTGTAATAGTACTTACAGTTACAGAAGTCGATATCCGCTGTATATCATGAAGTTTGAAGGGAAATTCAAATCAGCTGCCGTCACCACGACTGCGAGGTGCGACTGTGCGAGCCACCGGCATGGGCGTGGCCTCACAAGACCCACTGGCAACGATGTTAAGAGGCAACGATGTCCAAGAGCCACCGGCAGCAGCTTTCTCTGCCCCCGTCTCCATTGGCTATGCCTTCTTGGAGAAGATGGCAAATCTCCGTGCTTGTAGTGTGGCTGTGAAGAATTTCTTATAATTCTCAGTGCGTGTTACATGGATATATTATCACAATCAATTCCCCTATTTCTCAGTGCTATGATTCAAAATCTGGTATACTTAGGTGTGGTGTCATTTGTTATGTACAATTTGGGAGAAAATGTTTATATGCATACTTATCCTTACTGCAATCATGACTCCCCAGGTACATTCTCCTCTGCTTAGAGAATGGGATTTTTTTTAATGCCATGGTCCTGAGCGGGATATCTCATCAATCATGATATAGATGGATAAACCCAATTATTCCTAAATTCAATCCAATAGTTTCTGAAGCCAATTTCTATAAACAAGTACGTACAAGGATATATGATTATGGGCATTCCTACCCAAAGACGTTTCCATTCAACAATATTCAGATTTCATATTAGTTATACATCTTCTCAAACATTCAAGATTACAAATACAAAATTTATTCAGGGACTTAATCATTTCGCACAACTGTTTTTCTACTTTCTGTTACAAATTCAGTTTGAACTAAAAGAACACAATAGCAAATGGAGAAGTATGGACTGAACAGCTATCATTGGCAAATATTTGTTAATGAGAAGATAATAAGAGTGACTCTGATGATAACCAACGTGGCAAATCAAAGAAACAACGTTGCTCAAGCAAAAGTTGTCATTGGTGTAAATATAAGGTTTTCATATGCATAATCTATATCTATATGCAGGAAACACATACAGTATTAAACAAACAATAAGACCATCTTTTCCTACTATCCTTATATTTCACAAATTGTAGAAGAAACAACCTTTTCACTTAGTCCTTGCTCTTTTGTTATATATCAATAATATTATAAGTGGGCCCTCTTGCAATATAGAAATATCTGTATATTAGTTGCACTCTTTTGCTATAGCTTAACCATTTACTATATGAATGAAATTAACCTAACCATTTATCAACTACGAGTCATACTAACTGGGTCCTAAAAGAATGGCGCGGCAAAGCCACGCCTGGTTTTCTAGTTAAAAATTCTAGAGTGAAATGAGAAAAATAAGCCGAGGCATCTAAGATAGCAAGTCAACTTAACATATTATGTAAGCATACAATTCTATCCAATGAAGGCATGATTTTTCTAAGACCAACCCCAAAAGATCCAGCTTTAATCAAGGTAGGTCGATTAGAAAAGGTCGATATAGCTCTATCCGTTATACACACTCCAGGTCAGAGATGCCTCCCTTTTAAATAAACTAAGCAAAAGAACAGCGACCCAACTTGTTTAAAATTACTCACTCAACCTACTACGGAACAGCTGACCATTGGCTACGCACATGTTCTCTGAAAAGAAACTTATTCGAAGAAAAAGTTACACATGAAACTTCTGATAAATCCATTCGAATGGATGCCTTGAATCTGCAGACAACAAGCAATCAACATCACCATCAACCTGACCAAATGTGCCCTTAGAAGGACGGCACGACAAATTATAGGCCACTAGCGACTGACAAGAAAGCTGACCAACCTAGTTAATACTACAGATGGAATCCTACGACATATCATAATATATGTTCAATGCCAAGCCGTTCCATCTATCAATCGCGTGGTCTCAGCGGCATTACCTACGCCAATCATAAACAGGCTAAATAGCTACAAATTCGCATAAATCAGCAAGACAGCAAGGTTTTTCTGTCAAAAAAAAAAAATCCTCCAAGGAATCAAGAGCAATATATTCAATGCAAAGCCGTTCCATCCATCAAATGCGTGTTCTCAGCGGCATTAGCCATCAACAGGCTCAAATTCGCATAGACAGCAAGACAGCAAGGTTACTATGTGCCCCCAAAAAACAAAAAATCCTCCAAGGGAGCAAGAGCAACGGATCACGCATTCTCCTCTAAAACGAGCAACTGGTGACCGGGCAGGCAGGTGAAAGAGAAACCAGACGCGAGGCGGATGAGCGGGAAATCAGCGCACACGAGACGGCCGGGGCCGTCGCCGCCAGCGGCCAGCGCTCACCAGTGGACGGTGTCGGTGTCGGGGTCGATGATCTTGTCGGGGACGCGCTTGTTGAGGTCCCGCAGGATCTCGACGAGCGGGCGGGTCATCCCGGTGGCCTTGTCGAGCGGCACCACGTAGTTGGTGGTGGGCACTACCCCCTTCCCGAGCCCGCCCTCCAGCTTCGCCACCACGGACCGCCGCGGACGCGCGCACCTCGCCGCCCGTGCCCGCACCCTCCCCGCGGCAGCCGGGAAGGCCGACGCCGCCGCCGCCGCGAACGGGAGTGCTGTCGCCGCCGCGGCCTCCATGATGCGCTCTCGGTTTTGGTTGGTTGCTGGTTCGGTTTTGACTCGAGGAGGACGCGTTCGTCGTTGGCGCAGAGCGTTGGTAGGGAAGAGGGAAGAGGGGACGGGACTACGCGAGCTTTAGTTTGGTTTGGTTTGGTTTCGGGGGATGACGGGAGGTGGGGCGGGGTTGGGAATGGGAGCCGTACAAAAAGGGCGGCCCCCGGTTTTGGGAGGGATGGAACGACGAGACGAGAGACGAGAGACGAGACGGCCCCCGCGAGCCCAGCCACCAACCCGTCCCGCTGCGGTCGCCTCGGCGCGCGGCGCGGAGCGCGTGAGCCCCCCGCCCCGCCGTGTGCGGGGGGCGGCGGTAATTGTGTTGCGCGCGCCGCGCGGGGGGCTGTGGCCTGTTGGGGACCGGGGACGGATGGCCTGGTGGTGGGCGCGTGGGTCGCGCGCGGAAGCCTGTGCCGCGTGAACCTGCTACGGTGTGAAGCGTCGCGGCCTCGCGGGGCTTGGTGAATGGTGAGGCAGTGGCAAAGGCGGCGGCGTTTTGAGTTCAGCTGCCATTTTGGCGGACTTTGGGCATGTTCGGCTGACGAGGACTCAAGGTCAGCTGGCCGGCCGGCTGGCTGTGTTCAGCTAAATTCAACTATAATCTGCCCATGTTCTTCCAGTCGAACAACGGTCGCCGGCGTCGGAGCTGGATTCAGTAACTTTGTGAAGCAAAGTTACAACGTAACATTCCCTCAATCTGCACCCTCCAGTTGCCATCTGACGGCTACGGTGATTCCAAACCAGCACTCTGCTTTTCAGCCCACGCCAAGTCGCACAAACACAGTTTACTCTCGCAGATCCCAGCAACCAACAGCAGTTGAGTCTCAGGAGTGCAGAACAGAATTAAATAAACTCAATGAAATAAATATTATAATCATTACTAGAATTTAGCATTTTCCTGTTTGAAAGTTCTAGGTTCAAAGCACTATTACAGAACAATATTATTACTTTGTTCATCGATACTTGGTTAGTCTATTTATTCAATGTTTTATTTATATATTAAAAAATTCGAATTTTTTACTCATATAATAGATGACGATAACGTTATATATTATATATTATTTATATATGTGTATATACTAAGAGAAATCTTTGATATTATAACAAATTTAAATCCCGGCTGAACGGTAGGAATTTAGAACCTGAGGCAGTCGGATCACCAGCCGAAACAACGATCCGTTCTAACCTACCACTGTTTTATGAGGCCTACCCATAGGTCGCTTGACGATTGTTGCAGATATTTATCTTATCGATTTGATCATTTGTCTAATAATGACAATTAAAAAGGGACAGAGGGAGTAGGTTGTGCGCTTGACTAGCTCCGACCACCAGCTCACCTTGCTAGCAGCCTTGGACAACACCGCCTCACATGTATACTTGTAGTCTATCGGCTAACAGAAAGCCTCCGACAACTTTACTGAGAAACACAGGTTCTCATCACCTTTCTCAAGTTCTTATCACCTTTTCCCAGTGACAGAGGACGAAAAAAATAAGATGTGGAGAAATCAATAAGATAGATATCAAATATTTATAATTATATTAGTTTATACGCACAAATGAAATATATATCATGGCCATCATCTACTATATAAGTATAAAACTTTCAAATAAATAGAAAGGTACAAGTAAAGTAAGCAGACTACCCAAATGTCGATGAACAAATGAATGTGGCATGTATTAGTGCTTTCAACCTAAAACTTTCAAACATGAAAATGCTAAGTTCTACCAATGATTATAGTATTTATTCCACTTGAATTTATTTATTTTTGCATTTCTAAGACTGAACTGGTTGCTGGGATCTACACTCCTTATTGGCGGCTTGCGTGGGATGGAAAGCAGAGTGCTGCTTTGAACGTCATAAGGCAGCTGGAGGGTTTGAGCAAATGTTACATTGTAACTTTGCTTCACAAAGTTACTGAATCCGGCTCCGCCGGCGTCGCCGGTCACGATCCACAAGCTGCCGAGAAAGGTGGCGTGTTCGGATGGGTGCGGTCACGGTCCACAGGCTGTCGAGGAAGGTGGCCGTGGCCATCTCATCTGTCCACTATTTGACGGTGTTGGTGAGTTGAGTAGTTGACCGGGGAACCACATGTGGCTGGCTTGGCAGGCTGTGAACCTTTAATTTTCCATAAATAGTGGCTTTATTCCTTTAATTTGCCATAAATAGTGGCTTTATTTCATCTTTTTTTTCCCCTGCTTTCGCTGCTGGGTCTCACAGGCTCCGGGGTCGAATTTTCATCAGAGATTCTGAAACACGCTGAAAGTGCTCGTAATCGTGCATGAGAAATGGCCTCCCTTCCAAAACGTATATGATTTATTTACACCGCGCATTCCGCAAATAATATTCGTCCGACGTGCGAACATCACCGTCCGCATATGCTATTCGTCGCACGTGTGATCACCCGTCCAGTACTGTACCCAATTTCTTGACACTGACAAGAAGACTACAAGACCCAAAGCAAATAGTATATGTTCGTCAGAAAGAATCACCCTGCTGTTTTGTTCCAGGTATGACACGTTGTCAAACAACAAACAGAAAACAGATAGTTCAGTTAGAGATTCAGAACCAATCCTCAGCTCCCCTGTTAAGACATTTAGACAGAAATCTCAATTTAGCTTCCTCACAAATGATCTGATCATCAACAAGTTCAATCATTCTCAAAACGAAGCTACTGCTGCAACTGAACAAGGAAAAAATTGCTTCGTTGCAGTATATCACAGAACATTGTGAGAATCATAATTAGTTTGCCAAAATGGAGTCATCACAAGCCCGTGACTTGCTCCATAACTTATCATGCCATCGTATACTACACAATCATGCCGAAGTGCATCCGCCCGACCCCTCCGACTGAATGATTCTTGAAAACTGCAAGGAGAAAACCCAAGCCCAGCATCTAACTGTAGCATCCAACAAAAGATGATCCATTATACTCCCCAGGTCCCTAACACTTCCATCTAGAAGGGCAAATCTTCTGGTGGTCATCATGTCGCAGCCGCTTTGACCTGATTGTAAGCAGAAGAAATGCAAGTTAGCTTAGCAAATTGCTGGAGCTAGACTTCAGTTTAGGGTACGAGTTAGTATGTGCCTGCTTGAGCTTCTGTTGGAAGAGCGTTTGAACTTCTCTCCGAAGGGCATCAACCTCCACAGCAAACTCCTTTTGATCCTCTGGTGTCAAGTCCTCCAATTGTACCCCAAGTCTGAACAGTACATTATTGAGATCATAGAACTCAAAATCCTCCACGTCAGTTGAGGAAAGTTTCAGTAGACTCTTAATGGCCAATAAAACCTGCACGGAAAGGATCAGATAACTAAGTAGGTGAAACAAGCTAGTTTTTATGGACAGTATAAATCACATGAAGTGCAGTAGCCACTCAATCTCTGAACAACCAGACACATTGCAGCCTAGACCTTTCCAATCAGACCTTCAGACATAAAAATGAGTGCCTGAGGTACAAAACAATGAAGGAGAATAGCACGATATCTAAGAAAATAAGGTGTTTGCATAGGCCGGTAAAAAACAGAAACCATGAGGTAAAAAACAGAAACCATGAACAAAGTGTTAAAGGTACTAGTAATATAGTAGTAACTAGTAACATATGCATCTATGACCATAACTCCAAAACTTCAACACATCAACAATAACCATGACAAGACAATTTTGTTGGATCGCCAAAAATGCCTATTTAAGCATGTACTGCCAAGATTATCAGCTTCCAAAAAATGACAGTCTTTTTAGGTAAAATGACAATATTATTATGTAAAAGTAATAACTGTCAAAACAATGTGACTGCATGTTCAGAATAATAGGAACTGGAAGCAGTTCCAACCTTACCTTTTCCTGAAGGTCTAGGTCAAACCTTGATAACATATCAACTATTGACTTCAGAAAAAGACGGTCACTCAAGAAAGGAAGCTGCGTGACTCCAGAATTTAGCTGAAAGTCCGCCAAATCTGTTACTAAAAACACTGCCTTCTTCTGTAGCCTAACATCAATATTGCTGCTGACCAATATGTGCTGCAAAAAAGGTGAAGTCATCAGATGTCAACCAATTCCATGCCTATATTTTGAAGTTAAAATTTTTCATTACCTGCAACATTGCACTACCATTTTCTGAATGGAATGCCTCTTGACCATTTACATTATTTCTGATCAAAGATGATATAGCATACAATGCTTTTGCAGCTTCTTCTGCAGATGTGGAATAACCCATCTTCACCAACCTCGCCAAAGCTCCATAACCAAGGATCTAGCCAAGGGTGAAGCGGTCAGTATTAGAACAGCTAAATACCTAAATGTAATACCAGGACATACTGCTCAACTAGAAGCAGAAAGTGATGATCAAAATTCAAGTACTTTCAATGGAAAGGCACCACTGTGATCTGAGCAGAAACACAGGAGGGAAAAAATGTTGGCAAGAAATCTAAATCTACCAATCACCTTATTACCAATACAAATATTGAGAAGGGAAAGAATTCACAATTGCAAGAGTGAAATGCCACACAGGCTAAACATCATTTTCAAACACATGTAATTAAGTTATAAAGCTAATCATGGTAATATGTTTTTTTTTTGTTGTCTTTACACATGTTACCACACTTCTTTGCCAACCTTAGGCAAGATTTGGCCAAATAAAATGTCTATGACATGTGGCAAAGTGTCGCAAGCAGCAAAGGACAATTGTGGTAGTGAATCAAACACTCAACCAAAGAAACTGTGGCATGACTAATGTTTCGCTTAGCAAAGCTTGGCAACCAAACAAACAAATCAGAATCTGCAAATTTGGCATTCTAAGAAAGAATGTAATCACAAGACTTGTACAAGATAATGAATAATGGTGCACATTCTCTGAATACAAACAGCATAATAGTGGAATCAGAATGCATTCTTCAATGATGTATGCAATTACCTGGTTTTGCACAAGTTCATTGTTCTGACTGGCTGTACCAAGGACCCACGCAGAGGTGGTCCGTATTTCTTCATTTGCGTTATTAAGCTCTTGAATCACAGGAAGGAGGCCCCCAAGTTTGTCAAGATCTAAGAATGTGCAGGAACAACATATAGTATCAGAAAATCTTAGAAGAAGTTACACTCACAAATAACAAATAATACACAAGAGTTAGCATGCTACCATGCCCTATTTTCTTTCCTGAAAGATATCTTTGCAAGTTGTTATGTTTATGCTAACCATTTTTCAGAAATGCAATGCAAGTGACCACTTCAAAGAATGCCTTTTCTGGAAAGTGGTAAATTGTGCATATGCTTCAAGCATGGCTACATTATGTCAGCAGCCTAGGGCCCTACACTCTAAAGGAAATATGTTAGATGTCTCAGCCTTCTGTGGATATAAGTATATTTTGGTTGATCTGCAGAGCAGCAAGTAGCACACAGATGGACTGAAAAAAGCAAAGGCAGACTTACCATTAGCATTGTCAATGGGCTCCACAAGAACTAAAAGTTCCTGCAGTGCACGCTGGCAATCCTCCAGTGAAATGGAAGAATTATTTAAGTCATTAATTGCAATTTTCATTAAGTCAGCATCTGATGGCATCTTTAACTTCTCCATCAACTCCTGCAAAAAACAAAAAACAAAAAAATAGCATAGTGTACAACCTTTTTTTAAGCTTTGTTTTTCATCTTAATAGAGAAGGACCAGCTGCCAGACTATGACAGTGCAAAATTAGACTGCATGCCCAACTTTTCCTGATACAAATAAGGACTAATAGCAAAAGCTTTATATTTTCTTTGGCCACTAACCAACTGCGGTCAAACAAATGTCTCAAGTGAAATTCAAATCTTGCAAAGTTACAACTAAGAAGAACATGCTAATAACTTGGGGACACTCCAGGTATAAGCATGTTGAGAACTCAGAAATAATACAAGTATACAACAATCGTGGCAGATCAAAGTTTGTTCGTTAGTGTGGTGGTAGTCCAAATGACAGAGCAAGCACAAAAGGAATCATGTCCCAAGGTCCAACCAACAAAGAACTGAGACACCTGCTAGAGGTATATGCTGTACAGTACACCAGAGTGCTCTAGAAAAAACACTAGTACAATCTAGAACCAGACATGCAGAAGTCTTATGTATGTAGGCAGTGAAGCAGCATTTGTTACCTTGATCTCCTGACGCCGCTTGAGCAGTTCATCTTCAGACAACTTCTGCGCATCAGCAGCCTCCTCTTTCAGCTTCTCTGGATCAGAATTTCCTGCCCCACCAAGACGAGTTAGAAATTAAAATTCAGCAAAATACAGACATGTCTTCATATCATAGGCTCAAACCCAACCAATCCGTACACCGAAAATGCAACATCCACTCGAAGTCATCCTATCACTATACAACCATTTACAGGCTCCACTAACGCGACTTTTCCTTGTACAACTGAAATTTCTAAAGCAAATTGAAATATTGTACAACAGAATTAGGGGGATTTTGGGTTTCCCGTACCGATCGCCCACTGCAGCATGCTGTCGAGGGAGCCGAAGCCCCCCGCGAACTCGTCCTCCTCCACCGACCCGCCTCCACCAGCATCCCCCTCCGCAACCAGCTTCCCCTCGTCCTTGCCGTCCCCCAGCGCCGACACCCCGTCCCCCTCCGCCACCGCCACGGTTGCCTTCGCCGGCTCGAGCAGCGGGAGGAGAACGGAGAGGGCTAGTACAGCCGCGACGAGTAGTTGGTGGGTGGGTCGCTTCGATGGGTGTGCTCTTCCCTTCGCCATGGCTCGACAGAAGGACAGAGGCTTCGAGACTTCAGAGGAGCAGGAGCAGGAGCAGAAGTGGTGAGGGAAAGGGAGGTCGAGATTGGATTTTCGAAATCACAGGGGTGGTCTCTGGATTTATATGGTTCAAGAAATGATTTTTCGGGTAAGTACATGCCTTTTGAGTGTTTTTAAGTAGGATAGTGTTTTATATTGATAGGTACTTCCTCCGTTTTAAACTGTAGTTCACTTTAATTTTTTTAATGC
>CM041630.1:50180307-50199681 GCA_023333625.1 Bothriochloa decipiens | reverse complement strand
AACGGAGGAAGTACTTATCTCAAATTTTGAAGATTTACAGGGATGACTTTGTAGAAGTTATGGAAGTGGGCCCGGAGATCCGTGTTGGGGCGCCTCCCATTGGTCGGGTGACATCACGTCCGGGGGTCCGGGGATCGAGCCCCCATCTGATGCTGCAGGGCTTCAAAATTAGAACGTTCGTTCGTAGCTTGAGTACTTGAGTAACTGATCTATACAAGGGGCTGGGCAACATTGTACACGATTCATATAGAGATGTAAACATGGAAAATACATACTTTTGTCCACCCTGTGTTTGCCGTGTTTGAATACACTGTTGCTAAATCAACTTTTTCTTGTCCATTTGCTATTTGACATGGTTTTATTATAGGTAGTTTACATGTAAGGTGCTTGGGCATTTCAAAATATATAGTCATTAATTATGCCACTAAAAATATGGCAAGATTTCCTTAGTCGTGTCAAAGTATTACATGTCTTAATGCCTTTCGTGGATTGCCACACTTTGTCTAGGCGGATTGTGGCCGATAACCAAACAACCTCTATATGTTTCTTCAAACATAAGTTGTTGTTAATATTGTCATATTGGTCAACAAGCTCTCTTAGAGCACCTTCAATGTTGCTGAAAAGTCGAATAATGGGGTAAAAAACCGAACCAAGGGCATTGGAGCAATTGACGACAGAGTTTCAATCCAAATCGAACGTATGGTTCAAACCATGCTTCGCAAACTCATGAAAATATCCATGAAGAGGGGCTAGTCACAGCAGCAGACAAGGTGTGGAGTTCTAGTACTGGACAATTCTGATTTTTTTTGTTTCTTTTGTGCAATGGTCGAACCAAAGGACCGGAGCACTCAAATCAAACTTTATCTCGTCCTACTTTTGTCAGTTAAATTTGAACCAGGAACTAGAGCTGCCCTTAGCTTGTTGCTATATATGTCACTACTTTCAAATCCCCATGACTTCATCCTCCTGCACAAAATATCAAAACAAAAATGTTGTTGCATGAATGTTGTTGCATGAAGCTCTACAATGAAGATGCCATTACATGAATTCACCCAAGAAAACACGTGGGTAGGAAATGATTTGGTAGAACTGAAATTTTACATGGGTCAAAACTTACATAACTAGTTACTCCCATGTGGCCATATCACTTTCTTTTCCCACTGGAGACAGAGGGAGCAAGGAAGACCCTCCTAAGAGCATCTCCAAGAATTTAAAAAACAATTGGTAAACCCGTGATTTTTTCCAAGTAGCACACAAACATTAGATAATTCATTAGGAAGATACTGAGTGCAAAAGAGATGGTCAAGGTAGATTGAGTCTATAAGTAGTGATGAAACTAGGACATAGGTTTAAGGGACAAATGTCAATAGGGTCCCAGGAGCATTCATTTACTCCTAATTAGCTACATGATAGATTAGTTAGGTCATTAAGGGGTATAATGGAAAAATAGTAAAGTCAGGGGGCATTTTCCCCCCTCTAGCCCTCCATGGCGGCCATTGACTAAGGGAATTCATTTACTCTCTAATGTTTGAGCCGAGGTTTTAAAAGAGATTAAAGTCTCCAATATTAGTGTTGAGAGGTGTACGAAGCTTCAATCGATAGTGCAGATGTCCGCGGTGTCATTAGTGTATTCAACTGGGGATAACTGATTTAGAACACTAGACTGATAGTGCACATGTCCATGTGTCATTAGTGGTCATCTAAACATTTGTTCACATCAAGAACATCATGACACTTACATTCCATTGAGAAACAACTAATCTTGCTCCTAAAACACTGGGAGCTGATGAAATCTTGACGTCTCAAGACAATTCAACTATTGAAGAATTATTGTCGAAATGGACATCGCTCAGCTAAATGAAGCGTGAATGTTTTGAATAGTACATAATAGATATGCAAATGAGATTATAAAGAACTTATGTTAGCTTTTATCATTGTATTTCCCCTTTTTCTTTGGTTGTTATTGATAGTTTTACAATCATTCCCCTGTCTTTCAGCCAATAGAGGCAAGGAGTACAGGTTTAGTCATTCAGCATTGTAGTTCCTAATGTTAGAAAAGAAAACAAATTGCTACTGGAACTAAAGGGTACTCTGTGCCCAGATAAAGTTTGTGTCGTGATTGACCGGTTTGAAAAAAATACATACAGTTTCATGACAATGTAAAGAAACCGCTGCCTCTGCATAAACAAGACAAATTGAAAAAAAAAAAAACCTCTTGATCTTTTATGCAACCTTACCACTTGAACTTATTTGGTTTCCTTGCAGTGAGCTTTAAGCATAAGTGTATAATGAGGATGACAAGGAATAAAATTAAGGTGGGGGAATTTGCCGCCCCCCCCCCCCCCCACCCCTAGTTTTTTTTTTTCAAAAACAAATTTAGACAACGCACATCGATGATATATAAAATACATTAGATAAAATACAACAATTCACATTACATCTCAATACAAATACACTCTAACAGTGTATACTGAGGTGAGCACAAGTGCATTCAAATAAGACAGAAATGTTTAAATGTGTGTTTAGTGGGATCCAAATTTTTTGCAGTAACATTTTGGGTCAAGATTCTTTCATAAAATGTTTGAAGGATAAATTAGAAATGTTTATGGGCCCATTTATATAATAGGCTGGATTATGATTCACAAGGAAAATATTTAAAAAAACACATAAATAAATATATGCTTAAAAATTCTAAATATTTTGTGGACGACTAGCATTTTAACTTATATTGCATTAAAGAAGAATTATAACTGAAAAATAAAAAAACTGGCATGTAAGGAAGGCAAAGAAAATGGTAAGCAAAGCAATTTCCACGCGCTGCGCCACGTTTGGAACAGGCCCAGACGAACCTAGGGGCCCGAAGTGGCTGGAGCGGGGTGACGGTGAAAGGAACGTACGTGGAGCGGTGCAACCCATCCGTTTGCAGCCCAAAACCGCAACGCGCCGGCCTCCGGCGACGTCGTCCATGACCGCGGCGAGGCAGCGACCGCTTTGTTCCTTTGCTGACCTTCCCGACATCTCCAGTGCTCCTCTGGCTCTGGGCCAGACAAGATCCCCGAGTTCTCACCCACCCGCTATACCAGTCATCAGTCATCACCACCGCGCGGCGTTGTGCGTCTCTTCTGCAGTGCAGACTGCAGAAGGAGAGGTCATGGCGCCGCCGCTCGTCCATGACCGCCGCAAAGCATCATGCTGCCGCGGCTGCTCGTCTTCTTGCTCGCCGCCGTCATCGTCGTGCCAACAAGTGCCTCCGCGATCACCCGGCGTGACTTCCCGGAGGGGTTCGTCTTCGGCGCAGGGTCCTCGGCTTTCCAGGTACCCCCACACACGCCCGTGATCCTCCGAATAGGATCTAGTAGCGTGATGATACTACAGTTCCATGCGATTTCGTTGCGCCTCCAGATCCACATACATAAAATCGACAAATCACAGAGACAAAATATAAAAAAGAAATACAACACACGTGTAGTTTCTGTTCTTTTGAGAGCTTCCCCACCTTTTTCATTCAAAAAGAGAACGAATCAATCGAGTCGCCCGGGTCGATGTACAGCAGTATTGTTACAGGCATTGAGAACACACGCAGCCAACGAGGCTGTTTACAAGCTCCCTGGAGAGTCGTTTGCGCCAAATTACAAAATCATCTCAGACCCTGGTCAGCACCCTTCTCCAGCATAACGACCTCATTTCGGGAAACTTCTGATGTGAACTAGGGTTCCCGATCTTCCGAAAGGTTCTAATAACTCTCGATTTGGTGAAATCGCGACACAATTCGATCCGGCTTTCGAACAACTCGGCTCTGAACCCCGCAATCGCAGTACCACGTCTTCTCTGGTTATCGACCGTCGAAGCACAGTCGACCTCGCCAAGAAGGCTGAGTCCTTTGCCTGCTAATTGAAGAACACAAGCAAGAACATGAAAGAATGCAACCAATTGCAGATGAATGATTAATCTCACGAGTTGGGGTCTCACAAACCAACGGCGCGGCGAAACTGTTGTGAACAGAATAATCTAAGCAAAACCCCCAAAACCTAACGAGAGAGGCAGCGGCTGGTTATAGAGGTCTAAGGGTCGTCGCCACCCCTGGACTCGCCCCCTAATGGGCTCAACAACGATACACGGCCCAATGGATCAAAAATGGTGACGCAGCACCGGAACAGATTCTGGATGCTAACTTGTTTTGATGTTTCCCGATGACTCTGAAGGAATTTTGACCTCAAACCAACGCCATTGGCTTCCTTATGAAATTATCTTTCCATCCATAGGTGGATCATCAAAAACGGAGTCCGGATGCGTCCTGGACGTCCGCTTTACTCCACACTAGTCTTGAACTCCGAAACAGGCTCGAAGTCGACTCGGTTTAGGCCTCCACCTTGACTTGGGCGTCCTTGCTGGTCCTCCACGCCTCTAAGCCATCCCTTATGCATCCTTTGGTCCTCTCCATGATTCCTAAGTATAATATAATCATTAGGTAGCAATCTATTCTTAAAATCATAAAAAGACTTCCTTAAGAACGAGCTCACCTGTAAATTTAATTGTCGTGCGCGAGTTCTTGTGATTGGACCTTGAATGTCCAACGGAGGATCATCTTGTGCATCCAATGGAGTGATGTCCTCATCATCCTCCCCCTCTTGAATTGGAGTCGTCCTCGACTCAAGGTCATCTTCTTCTCCCAAATACGGCTTCAAATCTGAAATGTTGAAAGAAGGACTAACCCCGAACTCGGGTGGCAACTCAAGTTTGTATGCATTATCATTTATTTTCTCAATAATTTTATAAGGACCAGCAGCTCTTGGCATTAATTTTGACTTACGCAGCTCTGGAAACCTAGTTTTTCTCAATTGTAACCATATTAATCACCTGGTTCAAGTTTAAGTTCTTTTCTACCTTCACTACCAGTAATTCTATACTTTTTATTCATCTTTTCAATATTTTCTTTAGTGGTTTCATGTAACTTACGAATAAATTCAGCACGTGCACTAGCATCACTATGTGTTCTTTCATGGGTAGGTAAAGTAAAAGATCAATTGAAGCACGAGGGTTAAAACCATACACTACCTGAAAAAGACTTACCTTGGTGGAAGAATGTGTCACCCGATTGTAAGCAAACTCCACATGAGGCAAACATTCTTCCCACATCTTTAAATTTTTCTTCAAAACAGCTCTCAGCATGGTGCCCAAAGTGTGGTTCACTACCTCTGTTTGTCCATCTGTTTGTGGATGACGAGTTGTTGAAAACAACAATTTTGTGCCCAACTTATTCCATAGAGTTCGCCAGAAGTGACTCAAAAATTTGGCGTCATGATCTGAAACAATAGTAGACGGCATACCATGCAAACGAACAATATCTTGGAAAAAGAGGTCAGCAATATGAGTTGCATCATCACTTTTATGATATGGTATAAAATATGCCATCTTAGAAAATCGATCCACAACCACAAAAATACTATCCCTTCCCCTCTTGGTCCTAGGCAATTCTAAAACAAAGTCCATCGAAATATCTGTCCAAGGAATAGAAGGAACAGGAAGAGGCATATACAACCCATGTGGATTCAAGCGAGACTTAGCTTTTTGACATGTGATGCAGCGTGCCACGAACCACTCAACATCTCTCTTCATCTGTGGCCAAAAGAAATGTGTGGCCAAAACAGCTATCATCTTTTTAGCACCAAAATAGCCCATCAATCCTCCTCCATGCGCTTCCTGTAGCAACAAAAGACGAACAGAACCAACTGAAATGCATAGACGGTTAGCTCTAAACACAAATCCATCATTTATCACATACTTGTTCCACGTACATCCCTCTTTATAATTCAGCAACACATCTTTAAAATCAGGATCAAGCGCATATTGTTCTTTATTGTTTCAAGCCCAAAAATCTTACAATCAAGTTAGGACAACATAGTATATCGTCTAGACAAAGCATCAACAATTATATTATCCTTCCCTTTCTTGTGTTTGATAACATAAGGAAAGGATTCAATAAATTCAACCCACTTAGCATGTCGACGATTCAGATTATTTTGAGAACGAAGATACTTAAGTGATTCATGATCCGAATGTATAACAAATTCCTTAGGCCACAAATAATGACGCCACGTCTCTAAAGAACGTACAAGAGCATACAATTCCTTATCATACGTAGAGTAATTTAAAATAGGACCATGCAATTTTTCGCTAAAGTATGCCATAGGTTTACCATCTTGCATCAAAACACCTCCAATGCCAACTCCACTAGCATCACATTCTAACTCAAAAGTCTTACCAAAGTTTGGAAGTTGCAGCAATGGTGCGTGTGTAAGCTTACCTTTTAACATCTCAAATGACTCCTCTTGTGCCTTACCCCATTGGAACACCACGCCCTTTTTTGTCAACTCATGTAATAGGGCAGCAAAGGTGCTGAAATCCTTGACAAAGCGGCGGTAGAAACCTGCAAGACCAAGAAAACTCCTCACCTGTGTGATGGATTGGGGTACTGGCCAACTCCTAATGGCTTCAATTTTTGTCTCATCCACCTCAATTCTCTGTGGAGTAACAACATATCCAAGAAAAGAGACTCGATCCGTGCAAAAGATGCACTTCTCAAGGTTACCAAATAAGCGTGCATCGCGTAAAGCATTAAAAACAGCACGCAAGTGATCCATATGTTCATCCGAAGACTTGCTATAAATTAAGATATCATCAAAGTAAACTACCACAAATCGCCCAATAAAAGCCCTTAAAACTTCATTCATCAATCTCATAAAAGTACTAGGTGCATTAGTTTAACTAAAAGGCATTACTAACCACTCATATAATCCGAATTTAGTTTTGAAAGCTGTTTTTCATTCATCTCCAAGTTTCATTCTAATCTGGTGGTAGCCACTACGCAAGTCAATTTTAGTAAAAATTACAGAGCCACATAACTCATCAAGCATGTCATCAAGCCTAGGAATAGGATGATGATATCGAATAGTAATATTATTAATGGCTCTACAATCAACACACATGCGCCAAGAACCATCTTTCTTAGGAACCAAAATCACAGGAACAACACAAGGACTAAGGCTTTCTCGTATATACCCGCGGTCCAAAAGCTCTTGGACTTGTCGCTGAATCTCCTTAGTCTCTTCAGGGTTGGTTCGATAAGCAGCACGGTTTGGCAATGTCGCTCCCGGAATCAAATCAATTTGATGCTCTATTCCTCTCATAGGTGGTAGCCCCGGGGATATCTTAGCTGGAAAAACATCCTCATACTCCTGCAAAAGGTTAGTGACAGCAGGAGGTCTCGAACTAACAACATCATTAAGAGAAAACAAAGCTCGTTTGCAAACCAAAGTATAGCAAATATCATCATCAGAAATTTTAGTAAGGTCACATTTTCTTGCAAGCATAATACCACCCTTCAATTTAATTTCCTCGACCATAGAATTAGATGTCAACTTATCCTTTTTAGGTGGGTAAACAGAATTTGTAACTTGCTAATTTTCAGATTTAACATCATGCAAACTAGCAGCTCGTTCTTTATCAGCTTGTATAATTTCAGCTGGGGTCATTGGCACCAAAGTAATTTTCTTTCCTTTATGAACAAAAGTGTATGTATTACTTCTACCATGATGAACAACATCATTATCAAATTTCCAAGGGCGATCCAATAAAAGTGAACAAGCTTCCATAGGTACTACATCACAATCAACGAAATCAACATAGGTACCAATGGAAAAAGAAACTCTACAAGTTTTTCTTACCTTAGCCTTACCGAAATCATTCAACCACTGAATATGGTACGGATGGGGATGTGGGCGTGTAGACAAGTCAAGCTTCTTGACCAAATCTGAACTCACCAAATTATTGCAGCTACCCCCATCAATGATGACACGTGCTCGCCGGTTGTTGATGACAAAGAAAATTTAGAACAAATTATGGCGTTGTAGCTTCTCAGGTTGTTGTACTTGTGCGCTAAGCACTCGCTGCACAATGACACTCATGTAGGCTGATGTGTCCTTGCTACCAAAGACCTCACCTTCTTCTTGAACATCTTGTTCTTCATCATCATCTTCCACGTCAGAGGTGCTGATGTACCCATCCTCTGTAGCAATGTATGCCCGCTGACTTAGACAGTCCTTTTGCACATGTCCGTAACCATGGCACCGATGACACTGAATGCTAGGAGTGCGTCCTGTTGAGGCAACAGAAGATGCACTCTTCGATAGTTCCTGCACTAAATTTTTACCTGAACCAGAAGGTTGCGCAGAAGACGTCCTCTTGTTCGCTGGTAGAGGCGCGCGGAAGGAGGATGCCTTGGGAAACCCCGATGATGCTCCCGTGCGTGGTGTGTATGAGGTGCCAGCCTTGCTCTTGGCCTGCTTATCTTGCCCCTGCAATTCCTTCTCTGCAAGCATAGCAAATTGAAACAATTGGTTGACAGTGTTAAATTCCTTATAATCAACTATGTCCTGAATTTTCTCCCTCAAACCTGCATAAAAACGAACAATAGAATCCTCAGTTCCCTCCACTATGCCACAATGCATCAAACCTTTCTGAAGTTCATCATAATAATCCTGCACAGATTTATGTCCCTATTCTAAATGCATTAGTCTTTTACGTAGGTCTCTATGATACGATGGTGGCACAAATCTATCACGCATAGCAAACTTAAGTTCTTTCCACGTATGAGGTTGGCAATTATCTGCAACTAAACCAGTCCACCAAATGATAGCAAAATCTTTAAATTCACTAGTGGCTTGTCTAATGCGATGTTGCTCAGGCACAAGATGGGCACAGAATTTTTGCTCTACTGTCATCTCCCAATCAAGGTATTCCTCGGCATCATAATGTCCCCAAAAAGAAGGTATGGTAAATTTAACCTTAGCATAAGGATCATCGGGAGCATGAGTACGATTACCTCGGTGGCGGTTCAAATGTTGAGCGCCACCCATACCTGTGGTATTTATGCGAAGACAATGACGTAATCTATTTTCTCTTGTTGCTGCTCTATCAACATTACCATCAGCATCATATACATCATCGCCAGCATTGCTGCCATCATTATTTTCTTCAGGTGGTGGCGGTTCTTCTAAAGTAGTTACCCTATCGGTCAGCGTGGACAATCGTTTATCTAATCTCTCAAGGGTGTTGCCAATCTTGAGATCACTGAGTACAACAGTTACAGCCTTGGTAACTGTCTCGTTCAAGTCCTTCTGAGCATTGTTTATAACAGATTGTAGTTGCTCTTGGCTGACACACTCTGAAAACTCTTTAGGTGAATTCTCTCCCTCATCACCTACCATTGTAGACACAAAACACAAGCAGCAAACGGTGAAAGTTATCCCTAATAATCCTCTACAAAGGTGGAGTGGTGCCTCTCAAATTTAGAGCAAAAGGCAACACCTTAACAAGTTCCGACCGGTTCTTACCAGCAAGGCACAGATACCTGAAAGACGTAGCGCTGAGATTACGGGTGTCAAAACTTTTGCTGTCCAGAAGTATATGTGGGGCTTAGGAAGGCTGGCCAAAAATATATGAGTGGTACATAATTCAAAGACAGAAAGTAATATTGAATTATAGTCCCAATTACTTGTTCTCGTTGCTGGCCTAACGTGTTCCAAGTACCAAATATGTGTAAACAAGGACAATAGAAGCACAAGTATGATGGAGAGACAAGTATGAATGAAGCACAAAGCACAATGTAGCACACGCAATCACAGAACAAGCAACTCCTTTTTGTTTTTCTTTTTTTTCTTTTTTTCTCTGAACAAACTCTTTTTTACACTATTTTTTTTAAATTTTTCTCTGAACAAGTATGACAAAAGATGCAATCACAAAAATTTTCACCTACAACAGAGGTGGAATGTGGCCTACAGAAAGTCAGCACGTTCTCTGAAAAGCGTGCAAGAACCTTGTTAATTTTTTTCTTTATTTTGCCAAATTTTTTTGGCACTTCTAACTGGACCAAACAGACCGAAGGTGAGTTTGAGTCGGCTCCAAATGGAGTCAAGAAGCTGCTATAAAAATTTCAAATTTTTCTGATAAACGAGCCAAAAGTTATGCCTGTTTTACCGAAGATATCTCAAGTTATGTTTCTCGGAAGGCACAACACGGCGGCAGCAGTTAGGGCGAAGCGTCCCTAAACTCCAACACCAATCACAGCAGTTGGTATTCGGCTGATGATGCAAGGAGGGCTACAACGCAAGCAACAATGAGCGGCTGGCGACCTATCTAGGGTTTGCGCGGTGGCGAGAATTGACACAAGGCGGCTAGCGGGGTAAGTCGAATGATATGGTGGATTCGACTTGTTGTTTGGGACGGTGGAAGGGGACAACGTTGAATGGAAACGATGGGGAAAAACACACGACTCGACTCTAACACAACCTAACCAGCAACAAGACCCTAACCAGGACACAAATTCAACACTACGGAATCTGACAAGAACTATGCAAAGGCCAAACGTGGTTCTGGGATAAGGAAAAACCTAGACTAAACTGTTTTTGGCTTTTTTCGGATTATAGGACGAAGGCGAAAATAAACTAAACTAGGGTAAGGGCGAACCTGATGGTGTACCTCAAGCTCTGATTACCACTTGATGTGAACTAGGGTTCCCGATCTTCCGAAAGGTTCTAATAACTCTCCATTTGGTGGAATCGCGACACAATTCGATTCGGCTTCCGAACAACTCGGCTCTGAACCCCGCAATCGTAGCACCACGTCTCCTCTGGTTATCGACCGTCGAAGCACAGTCGACCTCGCCAAGAAGGCTGAGTCCTTTGCCTGCTAATCGAAGAACACAAGCAAGAACATGAAAGAATGCAACCAATTGAAGATGAATGATTAATCTCACGAGTTGGGGTCTCACAAACCGACGGCGCGGCGAAACTGTTGTGAACAGAATAATCTAAGCAAAACCCCCAAAACCTAACGAGAGAGGCGGCGGCTGGTTATAGAGGTCTAAGGGCCGTCGCCGCCCCTGGACGCGCCCCCTAATGGGCTCAACAACGATACACAGCCCAACGGACCAAAAACGGTGACGCAGCACCGGAACAGATTCTGGATGCTAACTTGTTTTGATGTTTTTCGATGACTCTGAAGGAATTTTGACCTCAAACCAACGCCATTGGCTTCCTTATGAAATTATCTTTCCATCCATAGGTGGATCATCAAAAACGGAGTCCGGATGCGTCCTGGATGTCCACTTTACTCCACACTAGTCTTGAACTCCGAAACAGGCTCGAAGTCGACTCGGTTTGGGCCTCCACCTTGACTTGGGCGCCCTTGCTAGTCCTCCACACCTCCAAGCCATCCCTTATGCATCCCTTGGTCCTCTCCATGATTCCTAAGTACAATATAATCATTAGGTAGCAATCTATTCTCAAAATCATAAAAAAGACTTCCTTAAGAACGAGCTCACCTGTAAATTTAATTGTCGTGTGCGAGCTCTTGTGATTGGACCTTGAATGTCCAGCGGAGGATCATCTTGTGCATCCAATGGAGTGATGTCCTCATCAACTTCATTGTTCCTACTGTCCCATAGGCTCCACAGAATTGTGAGTAGGACAAATGGCCAGATCATCGCCGCCCAGTGCACCTCTCCGTACCGCTGCCTCCTTTGCCTCAGCACGAGGCAACATGAGGCAAACTGCGTGCATCGCTATGGTCGTCCACCTCGGTGCCCTACTGCGGACCGCGCGTAGGAGCCTGTTGTTCTGCGACCTACTGAGGTTCTTGGGCGTGCTGGCTCGCGTGCGCCCGTCGACTTCGGCAAGATAGCCCGCAAGGCTACTCGCGCTTCGGAGGCGCACACAACCCGTATCATCATCGGACAAATCCTATGCCCGGCTCCTTCGGCAGCTATGGATGGCGGCCCACGACCCTCCTTGCACGCGCCATGGGTAGTTCGAGCAGGACGGAGAAGGCCGTGGCTGCCCGTCGTCGACGCCGGCGGCAACGAAGCAAGCAACCGAGGAGAGCCAACATCGCCGTGACCTCCGCAGACAACGCCGCTGCACCTGAACCGCTGCCGCTCCTGCTGGGCTGAGAGTGAGGGACCTCTCATTTCGGTCAACCCGATGCTTGACGAGCTCGCTGTCACCTTCGTCGCGCGGCCGTTCGCCGCCGTGGTTTCGCCGGCACCACCGGAGTCACTGCTGCGTACGGTCCGACTTTGCTTCCAGGCCGGCGAGGTGTCCGTCGAGGTCGATGTGGGCGCCACGATAGCGGGCTCTCCACTCGTGGCCATCCCACAGGCCGAGGCGCTGGGAACGGGGGGCGAGGACGTGGCGGCCAAGGACGTCGGGGTCGGGTCCCACATAACCACGACGACGACGACTGGGTCCCACGTCGCAGTGCTCGCCTGGCTGCCAAATCAGCCTTCCGGGATCCGAACCCGGCGACACAGGCGAAGAGCATCATGTTGAACAAATGGGAGCCGGGCCAGGTGAACTCGGTCACGCCGATCTCCACAGTCGACGCCAAGTTCCACGATGCTTTCACCAACATCTCGCCATTCAGAAAGCAGGCGGTGATGAGTGTTCTGTTCCCCTTACGCGGCAAGCGCGGGACACAGGATATGGCGAGACTTGCAGAAATGCATTTCGAGGATGATTAGGCATGTATAGCGTGTTAGTCGCACAATAGTTTAATTCCTTAGCATAACCCCCTAAGTTCCACCGTTCAAGCCGGTGATAATTGTCAGTGTTCTACCTGTGCAGCTTATGACATCTCGTTGTTAAGCCAATCGGGTAGTGTAACTTTATTTTCACTTCTCTTAATGAAAAACGTGCAATGCACGGTTTCGAAAAAAACGAATGGCCGGATGGACCTGTCGAGCCCCGGCGGAGTTGCTGCGTTCCAGACCGCATCATCATGGAGATCAGCAAGTAGTCCTGTATCTCTTACAAATAAAAAGACTAAAGAGTGAATATTTTTTTGATGCGACATTCGAATGTGGGCATATGGTTAGAATGTCCAAAACTAAGGAGTGGATATTTACAATCCCGTAACCCTTCCTCCCGCAACCCCTCATCGCAAAGAAAAAATTGCGTCCAAATAAAATCATCGGCAGAAAACATGGAAGGAAAGGGCCAATCCACCCGTACATGCAAGGTAAGCGCCAAATCAACGGGAGGCCACCAATCCCGTAGGTCTGTTGCTGCATACAATTTCTTTCCGAAACCAAAAAAAAAAAAAAAAAAACTCTCCCCGTGTCTTGTTGCATGCAGTTTTTTTTTTTTTTCAAAACAAAATGTATCACGAGTTCCACTCCGTCGTCCCTCACGGCCACTGCTCCGGCCCCTGCAGCGTCTTCTCTCCCGTCCCACGACGCCTCCAACGACGGCAGCGACGATCCCCCGCCACCTGCACCGCCTCACTGGCGACCTCTGGGGCAGCCTGGCCGGGGACGCACCTCCCTTGACCATGGGCACAACTGCCATGGGTTGGCCCGGCCGCTCGGCTGGGGGCGCGGTGACCCTGGCTGGCTGCTCGTGAGGGTGTGATTCAAGTCTGTCGTCGCCGGCGACCAGCACACACCAGGTATCACGTCATATCCGACACTCCCTGCTGTGCGAAACTGAACACGTGAACCCTAACTTAAGCAATCTGGGTATGTATTCAGATCTCATCTAACTACAATTTTTTGTATGTAGTATATGCCAAAAAAATGCGATTTTTTTTTTGCTAAAGTTGATGTGCTTTGCTGGGTCCGCCGCTGCTTGAGGATTCAGCAATTGCGTTGTTCTCTTTCTGTTGATGATCCGATGAAATTAGAACTTAGCTGAAAGCATTGTTTTGGTGACAAAAAGTATGAGTTTAGAATTCAGGCTTCCTGTCATGTGGTAGCAAAAGGCTACCCACTAGCACTTTTGATGTTAAGATCCCCCAGCATCCTATGTAAAACAGGGAATCTCTTGCAGCGTTCATGTTTAGATTCCCCATAATTATGAGACCAAATGTTTTAATTTATGCATCTTACAAGGCATATATGAATGTTGATTTGCAGCAGTTCACTAGAATGTGGAACCACTTCTGATGTTTTCTTTGTAAATATTGATGGAGCTTCAGGATGAGTACGGTGGACTTCTCAGCCCCAGATTCATGTAAGTGCCGACTGCCGAGCGAGAAACCTCCTCCAGCACACACAAAAAAGCGCACATGGTTTGAGCTGAAAGTTGCCTGCTTCTACCATTGTGTTGCAGAGAAGATTACCTCGCTTTTGCAGAAGTCTGCTTCGAGAGCTTCGGGGACAGGGTGAAGCACTAGGTGACCGTGAACGAGCCCAACATAGAGCCCATCGGCGCCTTCGACTTGGGCACCCAGCCCCCATGGCGGTGCTCCTACCCCTTCGGCGAGAACTGCACCGGCGGCAACTCGTCGACGGAGCCGTACATTGCCGCGCACCACCTCCTCCTTTTTTTTTTGGACACGACGCACCACCTCCTCCTTGCACACGCTGCCGCAGTATCCTTTTAGAGACAAGTACGAGGTCGATCTTTCTTTCTTTTTTAAGCAGACATATAACCCGTATTTTATTAAAAAAAAGAGAGTGATCAACAGATCTACACATAGTTAGTACAAGGGTTCGCGGGTAATCCTACGATTATCAACGTAGCCCCAATATATAAACACAAAGCAAGAACATAGAGAGGGGGCACCCTCCACCTAACAACCTCAAGAACTGAGCCTAATACAAATATATCTCAACACCTAGGTAGCCAGTAGTGAACGGAGCCGTAGACGTAACAATGAGACACGGCGGCAAAGCATCCGCCCGAACACCAGACGACCAAGCATCCGTCCTGTGACAAAACCTCCTAAATCATATGGCCCACACGCACGATTATTGTCTAAACAGACTCCAAATAACCATGAATGTGTTCCATATGACTTAAAAAGTCTGTCGGGTAAATCCCGAATCATCCACAATTCTCCGAGTAGGATCAATCGTTATAAAGAGGCATTGCAGTATTACAACAGTTTGATATAAATAATATACATCGGAGTAAAATAGCGGAATACTTACAATAACATAAGTTTACAAACCTTTGAGTTTCAAATATTTACAACCATAAGTTTAAATTATACAAACCATATTAGTAGTGGAGTAGCAGTAGACAACTTTATTATAATACCAAACGATAAGCTCTGCCCAAGAGCTAACATCTTACTCGTCGTCACTTTCCTCGACGACTGTCATGCAGCAGGATACAAAGCACTCCTGCCCATGAGGCTCACCTGCAACAAGGGTTCAACAAACCCTGAGAACAAAAGTACTCAACAAGACTGACCCGACGAAAAAGAGGGGTGAAGACTTAAGAAATGCAGGCTAGAGGGACAAGGTAAGGCTTGTAAGAGATGAGAAATTTTACGGAAAAGCTTAACAGAAAGAAAAGTTTGCTTGGATCTAGCTCCAATACCAACCAACTTCATTATTAAACCTTAATCATTGTTCAAGTTGTTACTACGATGATGAACACCGATCGAGTCTTCTTCTTCGAGAAGCAACGGCGATTCAAATTTATTTTCATACCCAGCTGGGACCTAGGTCACTGGGATACCGGAGACTTTAACTCCGATGCATCCCAGATGAACCGATATACCAGGATAACAACCGCAGCCATATATCACCACATGATACACCTGAGCGCTTCGGCCCCGTGTACCGAAATACATGGGAGGAGAGCAAGCGAGGTCGTCGGTGACGGCGGCGATGAGAAGAAGGAGAGGAAGTCGGCCATGGCTGAGCTATTTATAGGGCGAAGTCGATGTATGGACGGGCGACACGACGACGGAGAAGTTTCGGGTGTTCAGGAGCGTGCTGGCGGCTGAGCAGGTGTGGCGGTGGACGGCGGCGTGGGTTGAGAAGCCGGCGATGGCGGCCGACGATAAGTTTCGGTACTGTTCGAAAAAATTACAGAAATGCCATTCATTTAAAAATATAAATTACTCCAAAATTTATATAAGAACTTGAAAATATCCAAAAATATAATTTGCATAACTTTTCAAGAGCTACACTTTTCCTTTAACTAGCATCATAAAATTCTATTTAGATTTTGAAATTTGAATTCAAATTCAAAAAGGGAATAAAACCCTAGAAACAAACATTTGAAATTACTTTTGATTTTTCAACAAAACCTAAAAATCTTCAAAACTATGAAATGTTTGACTTTTCAAACCAAACCTTCTTCATATACAAAGTTTTCCAAAATTATGCATAATTTTTAAATTATGGTTTTAAAATCAAAAGGTGACAAATGCTGGAAAATTGTATTTTCAAATTTATTTGAAATTTCTTTTGAAAAATTGAAAAACTTTATATACCAACTTTGTAGCTCTTGTCAAGATCTACCAACTATATTTTTAGAGTATCTCCAAATTCTTTATAGATTTTGAATCACAGAAAAGGGGGTAAAACTAAGTTTTAGAATAAAGGGTTTTTGAAATTGAACTCAAACTCGATTTGGTTTCTAACTTAATTGGTTGGTCATTAGTGATCACAAACATCATCCAAGGACATTTTTAGGTCATTGACCCAATGACACCCTTGGTTGACCAAATTGACTTTCGAAAAACACTTTATAGCTTTCTAATTTGAATTTAAATTTGAATTGCAAGGCTTGGGGATAAGCTTTGAAACCCAAATTCAACTTCAAATATGGAAACAAATTTTTAAGGGTTGAACTTAGGTTTATACACTATGCTTGACACTAGTGTACACGGTTTACACCTCAAGTACATAGAATATAACCCAAGTATTTGCGATGACATTCAAAAGTAGGGTTTTATTATTTCATGTGACAAAACATTCCAGAAACACTATCAACCTATGAAATGTAAACTTGTTTTGGTTAATGCACATTAAGGTTGACTTAAGCATGAATGCTTTGCAGTGCATATGATGACATGACATGTTTTAGTTAATATAACACCAGAGGTGTTACACGTCCCCACCTCAGCGACCTCAACGGCCAACCCGCCGGAGACGCGTCCTCGGTGGCAAAGCATCCACTGAACACATCTCGGTGGCAAAGCATCCACCGGAATAACCCACTCCTCTGAGTCATAGGGGCCAAGGCCCTCCGTACCACGGGCGAGGAGGACATACGAAATCCCTCGGCGGCAAAGCATCCGCCGGAAACACCTCGGCGGCAAAGCATCCGCCGGAATGACCACGACTACGGCTACGACGAACACCAACTAGAAATCTAGGTGAGGAGAGGCATGAAGCACGAATAGGAGCAGCAAGACGACCATAGCGACCAAGGAGAGGAAGCGACGGGCCGCAAGGATTCTTCAGCGACGCCTTCATGAAGGTGGTGACGCCGAAAACGCCATCGTCGCTGGCCTTGGAGAACTAAGGCGAGGCCTTCGCCCAGAATCTGTCACCGATGACAGGAGTATGAGACTCGAAGACAATGCCTCCAAGAAGGAAGTGGCGCCAGAAGGCAGCACCGTCGTCTGCCCGACCACCGTCAGGCTGAGCTTTCGCCTGGAGCTACATGCATCAAAGCCATGCAGTGGGAAGAGTGAAATGACGCCATCCACGCCACCTCGATGTCGATGACGCACCGTCGAGGGCAGCCGTCCACATCACCATGACGAGACGGCATGCCCACTTGGTCACGCCACCCAAAACACCGTAGGCTCAAGCCGCCAGAGGTACAAGAGCGAGCACCGCCAGCTCCACGCCGCTGCACCGCCCTACGTGGCTGATGGCGGCCGCACCGCCAAGGTCGCTCGACAGGCAGGCGGCATCCTTCCCCGCTGGCCAGCAGCAGCCGGAGCAGGGCCAAAGGCCACGGTCGCCGGCGCCGTCTCCCAGCTCGCCGGGAAGAGGGGGCACCAGCCACCGCGCCGGCCCGGCCTCAACTCTCCGAGAGGAGGGGGGCCGCACCTGGCACCAGATCCGGCCAACCAGGGCGCGGATCCGGCTGGCCAGCAGCCCCCCAGGCCGTCATGGTCGTCGGACACCATGGACGCCGGCCGGCAGCCCCCTGGCCACAAGCTCGCTGGAGGAGGAAAGAGGGGCGGTGGGGCGCCACAGCCAGCAGATCCGGCTGGCCGGTTGCCCCCAAGGCCGCTACGGTCGCCGGAAGAGGTGGCACCATGGTCGCTGGCCGAAAACTCCCCCGGCCATCAGCTCGCTGGAGGAGGGAGGAGGATGGTGGGGCGCCACTAGGTACCAGATCCGGCCACTAGGGGCGCGGATCCGGCTGGCCGGTTGCTCCCAAGGCCGCCATGGTCGCCGGGTTGGAAGAAGGAAGGGGGGACCGGAGTGTGGGAGGTGGAGGAAGAGGACGGTGGTGCTGCGGGGGCCCCATTTTTGGAGACGCCGCCGCGGGCTGGGGTGGCGACGATGGCCGGAAGGAGGCCGTTGAGGGAGGGAGGCAAGCGGTGCCGCTGGGGTCGCGCCCGAGTCACCCCCCACGGAGCGCTCGGGGGGTCGATCTTTCTTTGAGAAACCCTTCAATCAATCTGAATGACTCTTCAGTGCACATAGAATTGACCGATCGCTCTGCATTGCAGGCAAGCCAGGGAGGCCAGATTGGGATCACTCTCCTGGGCTGGTGGCACGAGCCTGCCACCAACACGCCGCAGGACGCAGCTGCTGCAGCGAGGATGAACGACTTCCATCTCGGATGGTCAGTACTGAACTGCCATTATATATCTCTCTGTTTTTGTCAGCATCAGAGGCATGCGCATTAGAGCTTTATTAAAGCTTATTATTACAGTACTGGAGCACAATTCAGCGGCAGATTATGATGTGATGAAACAGGTTCATGCATCCGTTGGTGTACGGGGACTACCGGCCGGTGATGAGCAGGGTGGGCGATCGGCTGCCGGCGTTATCAGCGGAGGACTCGGTGAAACTGCGCGGGTCCTTCGACTTCGTCGGCTTCAACCACTACCTCATCCTACGAGTCCAGTCGGCGTCCCGGACGAAGGATTCCGGCCTCAAATTCCGGGACTACTACGCTGATGCGGCCGTTCAGAGTACGTAGTGAATCCTGAACCACCATTATGAAGTCATTGCAGTTTCTGAAAGAGGAACTTGCATTGCATGGCTGCATTACATAGCTGAACCGTTAGTTTTGTGCTCTCCTGTTGCAGATCCACTTTTCGCCATTGCGGAGATACGGTGTTCGGGTGTTGTGCAGAGGACATTTCCAACAGCTGAAGCACACTCAGTTGAAGAAGTTGTAACTGACGAAGAAAAATGTGACACCAACACACTGATGGCATGTATACTGCAGGGCCGGATCGAGTCTCCTCCGTGGGCGCTGGGGAAGCTGCTGGAGCACCTGAGGCTCAACTACGGCAACCCTCCGGGCGCGCGCGCGCGCGCACACACACATATATAACACACACACACACACACACACACACACACACACACACACACACACA
>CM041630.1:50149533-50180297 GCA_023333625.1 Bothriochloa decipiens | reverse complement strand
ACACACACACACACACACACACACACACACACACACACACACACACATATATAAAGTTGTTGTGAAGTTGTTCTTAAGTTGTCTCGTCCTATTAAGCTAGCTTTTCCAGTACACTATTACTACTGTGTTGTGTTAAGTGACTGCATGATCGAGCAGTCTGTGGTGTTGCTGCGTGCACGCACTTACGTTTACACTGTTGCAGGACTAGGCGACGCCCCCGACACGCCTAACACAACACAGTAGTGATCGATTCTCTATGGACGTTCCCGGATGAATCCTGAAAAGGGAAAGTAATAAACTGATTAATTAATTGGTCTGAATCCTGAAAAGGGAAAGCATAAAGCCATAAACTGATTAATTAATTGGTCTGAATCCTGAAAAGGGAAAGCGTAAACTGATTAATTAGTTGGTCTGAATTCTGAAAAGGGAAAGCATTATATTATTAACTAATTGGCCGTGATGTGGATGCGGCCTGCAGGAACGGGTCGGACGCGCGGGGCTACTTCGTGTGGTCGTTCCTGGACGTGTTCGAGTTCCTCTTCGCCTACCAGATGCGCTTCGGCCTGTGCGGCGTCGACATGAACGCCGCGGCGCGCACGCGCTACGTGCGGAGCTCCGCGCGCTGGTACGCCGGCTTCCTCCGCGGCGGCGAGCTACGGCCGCCGCCATCTGCCGCTTACGGCGCCAGCATGCAGGGCGTACGCCGCGTGACGCCATCATCCCTCAAGCGACGACGACATCACACACGCCGAGGGCCGGTGGGAAATAAAAATCTAGCTGCTGACGAGTAGTCAAGCAGATCCGTGTGCAGACGCGCACGCGCTGTTGTTGTCTGATGTACCTATACACACGAGCGACCGAGTGATGTAACTATGTACATGCTTTTACTGTGTCTGATGGAACTATATATACACATGTAACCATCGATCTGCTGCTATCAGCTGCAACTAAAGACGAACTAGTACAGTACAAAGTGGGATTGTTGTTGCTGCAATGCTGCTGTTTTAGTCACGAGTGAAGTCACGTTTTTTGTCGTCGACGATGGCTCAAATATTTCGCCGTATCCTAGTTGGGAACCTAGCAGAGCTGCCACAGCGCCCGGCTGGTCAAAAGTGACGGCATGCATGGACGTCGTCGATCGTGTAGGCTCGTAGCTGAGTGAGGGGAATTTGTACTCCGTCTTCTAGATAGATGCCTGCCTGCTTTTAGTGAATCAGTGAAGTCTCGATCAGGAAAAAAAAAAAGAAAAACCAACAGCGAGGAGTGGACTAGAAACGCCCGACCGAGCTGGCTTCCTGTCTGTCTCTGGAAGAGACCGGCCGGGTGCGCCACCTGCAGCTGCAGTGCACAAACGCTCGGTTCCCCGTTCAGTGTTCACACGTGGACGCTGGACGACGACAGTGTTATGCAGGACGCCACAACTTTTCCTTTCCATAGGCCAGCCGCTGAGGCCTGACCTGAGAGGCTCGACACACTTGCACGTACGCTCTGGTACACGTACGTTTCATCGGCTCCGCCGATGGAGCAAAAGCAAAGCGCCAAGGCGGCCGACGTGCACGGGTCTGTGACGAGTGGGCGGACGGCGACGCAATACGCTACGGTGTCGTCGCCACGTGCAGGGCCGCTGACGAAGGTGGGCGGGCAGGAGTAGACAGTAGAGACCTCTCCGGCCGGCGCGACGACGTCAGCGGCTACGTCAGCGACTCGCGGTCACGCGGCGGAATTCCCTAGTTTGCCCAGAACGGCCGGCCGGTCCCGGCTCACGCGCGCTCAAATATATAAAAACCACCACACCCCGCGAGCGCAGCCGGCCGGCGAACAGGGAGGAGACCCGCTAGCAGAGGCAGAGGCCCGCCAGCGCGTTGGACATGATGGGAAAGGCGCTCGTCGGCTGTGGTGTTCTCCTCCTCCTGGCCGTCGCCGTCGGGGCGGCGGCCTCTGCCGCGGACATCACCCGGGCCGACTTCCCCGCGGGGTTCGTCTTCGGCGTCGGCTCCTCGGCGTACCAGGTACGTCGTCCGTCGGGGTTCCCATGACGCCATGGTCTGCCATGATTCAGTCCATCGACAGTACTAGTAGTCTCTTCATTCTCTTGCCGCTTTATCCTGTTTTTGCCCTTCAAAAAAAAATCTACATCCACGGTTGGGTTCGTACGGCTTCCATGGCGGATTAGTTGAGGCCGGGATAAGGTTTTGTCCAGTGCGGATTCCATGGTTGGTTGCTCGGAGGTGCTCGTAGCAAACCAAATCAACCTGCTCTGCTGAATCCACCCATGTGTGTATGCGGATTGCAGACTAGATGGTTGGCGTCGATTTATCCACTGATTATATTTTCTCAATCGACTGATTATATTGTCAATCTTATATATACAGGGATAATGCATGCTTGGTCATAACGGGCCGGGATTTAGTGCGTCCAAGGATTCCTCTTGGATACTTCATTAGATTAGTCTAAGGTCATCGCAGTGTTCGGCATGGTCCGCACGCCAAGGACCGCACATGGTTACTTCACCTGTATAATAATATAAATAATAAAATAATTTATAATAATCATTATATGTATATGCTAGTAAGTACCGTTGTCGTACCTAATCTCAACAGTATCGACTCTTGAATTAGTTATTATTGTATATAATCTGAGGATTTTCTTATCAGTGACCTTTTATTTTAGTAGTACCGAATTTTGATCGTCTGATGCGGAGAAACTCCCCAATGAACACAAACCGCACAAAAAAAAAAAAAAAAAAAAACGTCACGGACCTGAAAACCCTGAAACTATATGGAATCTAGTCATCTTTGCCAGTTTTTTCCCTCAAAAGTAGTTCCACTCATGTAGTGGACGGTGGACCTGAACCAGCAACCGTGGTTCACAGGCAATCGGCGTAGTTTTAACCTGCGCAGTTTTTTTCAACCCTGAAATATGAAACCTGCTGTCGGACGTCTTTTAGTTCTTATAAAACCAAGATAAAGGTCTCTAGTTAGTTTTAAAGATGATACTAGTACCAATTTTTCTCTACAAATGTTAGCTATCTCTAAAAATGTTCGTGTCCCTAGTGTTTCATTGCTTGTAGTCCCGTTTGTCATTTATTTGAATAATTATTTTATTATTGTTCATGTAATCGTGTTGATTGTATGATATTTGAGGCACTAAGAGAACTGATCTTTGGGGGCAACACCGCCTGTCGCCGGAGGCCCCCGTGAGAGAGCTCCCCGGCCGCCGCCGCCGCTCGCCTCCGAGTGGCGGCGGCGGCCCGCGGTCAAGCGCTCAAAAAGGCGGCTCCCGCAACGCGTCTCCTCCATCGCACTTCCTCTCCTCTTCCCCCAACCTGCTCCTCTATTTTGCTTGCTCCAATGGCTGCCGGAGGGCCGGGATGAGGCCGGATCCACGACCTCCCAGCACGGATCCGGTGCCTCCTTACCCGGATCTGCTGGTCCGTGCCCTCTCTGCGCGTCCACCTCGGCTCCCTCTCTCTGCGGCCATGGCGTTGGGCTCCCATTACTCGACGGCCGCCGCCCGCCGGCGACCATGGAGCGCCAGATCCCGGGACTCTGTGCCCGGATCCGGCAGCCCGCCATGCCCGCGACCGTCCATGGTTAGGGGCGTGTGCCCAGGACGCCGCGGAGGGCAGAGCAAAGGATGCGCCCCCGCGAAGGCTAGGCTGAGAAGTTGGCTGCTTTGGGGCTCGTGCTGCGGGCGACGGCGCGACCGGCAAGGGTACGAGTGCGGCGCGGTTCCTGGCCGCTACCACCGCCGGGCCCAGGGCCTGCGCGTTCGTGCAGGCCAGCAGCTAGCACGCGGATCGTGCCTGCTTGCTGCGGCAACGACTGGTGGTGCCTCGTCAGGCTTCGCTTCATGCCTGCTAATCGCAGCAAGCTGGCCTGCAAAGCACACCTGTGCATGGTGGTTCGCCTTGCCGTGTCAGGGACCCAACATCGACATCGGCGGCGGGGCTGCGTGCCATGCGAGCCCTCCCCTGTGCACTGCGTGTGTCTACGAGGAGGGTCGAGCATCTTCTTGGCGGCGAGCCGGCGTGGGACAAACCTGGGTGAAAACCCTGCCTAGCTTTTAGCTGGCCGGCAGCGGTGGCACGGCCTGTGTCGTTTACCTCCTTGGAGGCGTTGCCGAAGGTTTCCCATTTTGTCGTGCATGCACCATCTGCTCCGGCCTATGACGGTGGCGTTTGTGGATGTCACTCCCTTGCTGAAGGCGTCGTAGCCTGCGGTCATCCTTGGCTTCTGCGCCATTTGGAGCTCTGGTTGTATCCCCTTCTCTATTTTGTGTCTCCCCCCGCTCCCTGTTCCTTCCTTGGGTAAGACTGATCCTGGCTGCTAGTCAATGTCATTACTTCAACGAGTGTCTTCCTTTGGCGCCTCTGCTTCGTTGGAGGTCTCCTTGATGGTGGCATAAAAATCAAATGCCGGGTGGAGTCTCCAACCGCTCCCACCATTCCCCTCCACGCCTTCCTCCCCGTGGATGGTGTTGAATGGCGGTACGTGGGCCCGGATGTGCTGGAGGTGTCCTCATCACTCTAAAGGAGGTCGTCGTGTCCGGTGATCCTGAGCTCGCAGGTCCGTCACTGCTCTTAGCTGAGTGGTGCCGGGCACAAGGGCATGGCTCGCGTATCAGTTGATGCTCTTAGCTGAGTGGCGTCGGGCACACAGGGCCAAGGCTTGCGGGTTCGTCCCTGCTCTTAGCTGAGTGGGGCTGAACACAAGGGCCACGGCTTGCGAGCTCGTCACTGCTCTTAACTGAGTGATGTCGAGCACAAGGGCCACGGTGAAACGACAAGTATGCTGCTCGGCGGGTGACCTAAGTTGATTATTGGCTGGGGTCTTGCGGCTTCGTCTAGGATTACTCTTGTGGTTGTGTCGTGTGTTGTTCATGTTTCTGTGTTTTGTAATCTCCTCCCCTGCTGATGTACTCTCTCTAGCTTCGTTTGGGCTCGCTTTCGTGTTTGGTTCACACTTTAGCGATGCCCGGTTACTTGCCAGCGTTTTAGCAGCAGGATGTTGTAACCAACTTCCACCCAACGGGTTCCGGCATCTGTGGATTATAAAAAGTAGGTGGGGATGAGTTTATCCCCCCCCTCCCCCCCCCCCCCCCGAAATTCTCTAAAAAATATTTGAGGCACTACTTTGTTTGAAATGTATGACATAATCAGGCACACAATCAATATAAAGTAAATCATTAGCCATTCAATGTCTAAATAGGATCTATACATATGGCGGGGCATGACATCTGTGAGGTTTGTGTCGTGCAAAATGGTAATTTAATAAATAAATAATAAACAAAACCACACGCAATAAGAAATAGGAACATAATTTTAAATAATTAACTTTAACAAATTACCAACACATAAATAACATTTTTAGAAAATATTCTTTCTAGTTTCACAGCGATTTAAAATAAAGTAGTTATGGATCTTTATAGATTATTAAATCAAATTTATATTGATTTTAGAAAATAGAGAACCATCTTTGAAATGGAAAAATGACCAGGGGTCTGGTGTCCACTTTGGCTGGAAATCAGACTGACGTGTCCCTTCGCTTTTATCCTTTCAGAGATAATAAAAAAAGCACAGCCGGCAGCTGTAGTATGCTGCCATGCTGGTCTCTCATAATCTCATCAGGACTCTGATATACGGACGGAGTATGCTGCCATGCTGGTTGCAACTTGCAAATGGCAACTCGCGCTTCTTATATGCAACAAGAAGAGCCCATGCTTCTTCTAGAAGCGTAGTAGATCCAGTAACTTCACGGTTGCCCTCCAGTTCGTGGGGCATCGTTGTCATCTACTCGCAACCATTCGTGAGGCATTGTTGTCATCTACTCGCAGCCAGAGGCGTGCTCCCAGAAGATACAATACAAGTGCGGCAGGCCTGCTCTTGTTGGTGTGGTTGGCTTGTTGCTGCTCGTCGACTAGGAAGTCCCTTTTTTTCCACGACAATAACAGTTTTGGAGTTTACCGCAAAAGAAAAACAAGGACATGTTTGTTATTGGATTTCACAAACCTATAACGATGTCATTTTCTTAGCACTTTCCGGAAAATCCCTGGAATTTCAGAGAAGTGCTAAGATAAGTCATTCCTCCTTGGATTTCACAATCGATTTGCCCTTTTCTTAGCACTTTTCCCTCTCCCCCTGAGTTCAGCTACATGACATCTGCAGGCCCCCTTATTATTAGTCTTGTTGACTACGGGTTTGTGCTTGACAGTTTGTTGAACGGTCTTAATAATCCGGCCATGCCAGCTACCGAAATTCTGGTTCTGGAAAAGTTGGACTGGGTTACGGTACTTATTTCTCACCGTTCACTGTTTTGTGTTGAATGGAGTTTGGAATAGTTCATGTTTTCTGTATATGGTATTGTTTCTGATGTATCATGTGCGTCTATTTTCTGAAGGCAAACTACAAAATTTACAATAACGGACTATTTCATTTCATTTCTTTCACTAAAATCTACTTTTTAGTTGATTACTTCAGCACCTGCTGACTTGTGCAGGTTGAAGGTGCAGTTGCAGAGGATGGAAGGAAGCCTAGCATCTGGGACACATTCACACATAAAGGTTAGTTTGATTGCTTAATGGTATGCAATTCTACATCCGCGGTGCTGTTCACCTTCTTCATTAATTCTAATAACAGGAGCTTGTTAAAAATTTCACAGGCTATTCTATTGACAATGCGACAGGTGATGTGACTGCAGATCAGTATCATAAGTACAAGGTAACTTTCAAGCAACAGTGTTGCTAGACGCACTTTCCAGATTACAGATTAAGATAAGACGCCTCAGCTAACAGACAAAGAAAATTTACGTTTAATAACAGGAAGATGTAAAGCTTTTGCATGAGTTGGGTGTTGATGCCTACAGGATGTCGATTGCCTGGCCTCGACTTATTCCTGGTAATTAATCGCGTACATACTGTACCAATAAAACGACTAACAGCAACATATGTTAGAAAATGTGGTTCAGAAAGATTTGGCGTTCGTTTCTTCCACGTGCTGTCTTTCTTTGGAAGTTCAGTTTGGCATGCAGCGTGACTTTTCTGCTTGTGTTTGTTCCGTTGTTACTTCGATATAGATGGCCGAGGAGCTGTCAATCCAAAGGGACTGGAGTACTACAACAATCTGATAGATGAACTCCTTACCTACGGTATTCGATCTTTCTTAGATTCTTTTGCCACCTGATCTGTTCACTGAATTATCCAGCTGTGCGGATTTATATGATGTGATTTTCTCTGTTTATGCAGGAATACAACCTCATGTAACGATCTACCATTTCGATTTTCCTCAGGCTCTTCAAGATGAGTACAAGGGGCTGCTTAGTCCTAGATTCATGTACTTTCCTATCGTCTCCAAATTCTCAACATAACTGTAGCCACGCCTATAAGAGTTGTAGTGAAATTTTCTTTTGGATTCTGTCCCTTGATGCAGAGAGGACTACACAGCGTATGCAGATGTGTGCTTCAAGAACTTTGGCGACAGAGTGAAGTACTGGAGCACTGTCAATGAGCCTAACATCGAAACGATTGGCGGATTCGACCAAGGAATCCTACCTCCGCGGCGATGCTCAGCCCCCTTCGGCTTTGGTTGTGATGAAGGCAACTCCACCACAGAGCCATACATAGCAGCACACCACCTTCTACTTGCACATGCATCTGCAGTGTCCCTGTATAGAGAGAAGTACCAGGTTTGGGCTACTGCAATACCTTCTCAGCAGAACTGCCATTTCAGGATTAAGTGTTTTTATACGATTCTTTGTTTTGTTCCTCATTGATCAGGCTGAGCAAGGAGGACGAATTGGACTAACATTGCTTGGTTGGTGGTATGAGCCTGCAACGGAGACTCCCGATGATATCGCGGCAGCTGCAAGGATGAATGATTTCCACATTGGATGGTTTGACTTTGACTCACTCTAATCTCAAGTCTTCACAGAAAAAATCTTGTGTAAAGTACATGTAAAACATTGGGTTCATATAATGCAGGTTCATGCATCCTATGGTGTATGGAGACTACCCTCCAGTGATGAGGAAGAATGTTGGGTCCAGGCTGCCATCCTTTACGGACGAAGAGGCAAAAAGAGTAAAGGGATCTTTTGATTTTGTTGGATTTAACCACTACGTTGCCGTCTATGTGAAAGCTGATCTTAGCCGACTAGAGGAGAAAGTGAGAGATTACATGGCTGATGCAGCTGTTGCATATGACTGTAAGAACCTTAGGGCCTTTACTTTTAGCGATCTTGCTCCAGAATACAATTGGAACAACGAATGACCCTAGATCATTTTGCAGTGCCGTATGGTCATTTTGCAGTGCCGTTTCTCAAGTCAAGGAACCAGTTCCCGTTGGGGTTGGGGTTGACAGCCGATTTTATGACGTCCACCCCTTGGGCTCTCAAGAAAATGCTGAAGCATCTTCAAGTGAAATACAAGAACCCTGCAGTGATGATCCATGAAAACGGTAACTTGCAACTAATGATACCCTAAAGTACATGTCCCAAGAAACGAGCCATGTTTCATTGTACTAGCTGCCCAGCTCGATTTGTGTCACATTCATCCTGGTCACTTCAGGAGCTGCTGGACTGTCTGATGGATCCGGCGTGAACACCTACGACGACGAATTCAGGTCACAGTTCCTGCAGGATTACATCGAAGCCACGCTTCAATCCATCAGGTACAGCAATTAATTAATGGCATTCAGCTTTGCAATTGACGGTCATGCAACCTTCTCAAATTGATACGATGAGCTATCTGAAATTGGTGCCATTATTTGCTTTGAAACCTTCTCAAACCTGATCTCTGTTGCTCACAGGAACGGATCAAACGTGCATGGTTACTTCGTGTGGTCATTCCTGGACGTGTTCGAGTACCTGTTCGGCTACAAGATGCGCTTCGGCGTCTATGGCGTTGAATTCAACTCGACGACAAGGACAAGGTATCAGAGGCACTCGGCCAAGTGGTACTCCAGCTTCCTCCGGGGTGGCGAGCTGAGGCCAGTGGCTTTACCTGAGGGAGCATATTCACAATGATCAACAACACGCTCCAGCTCGAGGGTAATATCTGGTGAATTGGTGATCAGCACTGTTGAGGTGGAAATAATAGAGAAATGTAGAAGCACGGACAGTTGGCTGGTAAAGGTAGTACTTAATACGATTTTATTGGGTAAATATGGTACGAGTTTTTTTTTTTGACAACAAATATGGTACGAGTTCCTCAAGAAATGCTGGCATGTGATTAAGGAAGACTTTTACGATTTGTGTGACAGATTCCATGAGGGAAATGTGAACTTAGAGAGCATCAATAGTTCTTTTATTACCCTTATTCCAAATATTAGCAGGCCTGAATCAATCAACGACTTTAGACCAATCTCCCTACTAAACTGCAGTTTGAAACTCCTAACCAAAATTCTAGCGGACAGACTTCAACATGTTATCATACAACTTGTCCACAGATACCAATATGGGTTCATCAAAACTCGTGCCATACAGGACTGCCTAGCTTGGTGTTTTGAATTTATCCATCAATGTCATCAGTCAAGAAAAGAAGTGCTGATCCTCAAGCTTGATTTTGAAAAAGCTTTTGACACTATCGAACATAGTGCTATCTTATCTGTGATGCAGCACATGGGCTTTCCTGATATCTGGCTTCAATGGATCAGATCGATACTAGTGTCAGGCTCATCTTCTGTCCTGTTAAACGGAGTACCGGGTAAAATATTCATCTGCAGGAGGGGTGTACGCCAAGGCGACCCTTTATCGCCATTTCTATTTGTCTTGGCAGCCGAGCTGCTCCAGGTAGTCATTAACAAGTCCTCCTCACTGGGCCTCTTGAGAAGACCAATCCCGCAATCAGATGAAGACTTCCCAATAGTTCAGTACGCAGATGATATCTTGTTGATTATGGAAGCGGATGCTCGTCAGTTATTCTTCCTCAAAGGTATTCTTCACTCCTTTTCGGAGTCAACCGGTCTCAAAGTAAATTACTGCAAGTCCCAGATAATTCCCATCAATGTAGTACCTGAGAAGATGGAAATCTTAGCCAATACTTTTGGCTGTCAGATCGGGAGCCTTCCCTTCACATATTTGGGTCTCCCAATGGGCACCACGAGGCCAAGTTTCCAGGACCTCACTCCAATGATGGACAGAGTGGAGCGTCGCCTTTCAGCGTGCTCTTCCATGCTATCTTATTCAGGAAGATTAGAAATGCTTAAGTCGGCTATCACACCGATCACCACTTATGCCTCGTGTCATCAAGCTGCCCAAAGGAGTCATCGACAACATAGATCGGGCTAGAAAGCAATGCCTTTGGAGGGGTAATAAAGCACAGCGGATGGGAGGCAATCTAGTGGCCTGGCCAGTTGTGATGCAACCGAAAGAAAAAGGCGGGCTCGGTGTCCTTAACTTACAGTTACAGAACGACGCTCTTCTCCTCAAGAATTTAGACAAATTCTATAACAAAAGAGATATTCCTTGGGTACAGCTTGTCTGGTGGAAATACTATCAAGGCAAGGTACCGCATGCTGCCAGGGAAGTTGGTTTTTTTTTGGTGGAAAGACACCCTTAGGCTGAGCAACCTTTTTCGTGTAGTTGCACGCTGCACAATTGGGGATGGTCCCACTGTACTTTTCTGGGATGATATTTGGATGGATCACACTCTATCAGAACAATACCCAAGGCTGCTTTCGTTCGCCAAGAACACTAGAGCTTCAGTCCAAGATATATTACAGGCAGATGAATTGGAAAATCAATTTCACCTCCCTCTATCACAAGATGATTTGAAGAATTGGAAGCTCTACAACAGCAGTTGGCAGCCTTGCAATATCCACAGTCAGATGATGACGTCTGGAACTATGTGTGGGGAAATGGATCCTACTCCTCCCAGCAGCTCTATAAATTAGCCTTTAGTAATGTTGAATCTCATCTAGTCTTCAGATGGATTTGGAAGACTAGTTGCACTCCTACAATAAAGTTCTTCGCATGACTGATCTTGGTGGATCGTCTGAACACCAAAGATATGCTCCAAAGGCGTCACTGCAACATACATGATGATGATCATTGTGTTCTCTGTCCTCTGGGTGTAGTAGAGGATCTAGAGCACCTCTTCTTCTCCTGCAACTTTGCACGTCGCTGCTGGCAGACTTTACAAATTCAGTGGGATGAGTAGATAGGCCTCTTCCAGCGCCTTTCCCAAGCACGAGCGGATTCCAATCTACCCTTTTTTATGGATCTGGTACTGATAGCATCCTGGGAAATTTGGAGGATCAGGAATGATAAAATTTTTCGCGACAAGCAACCCAACTTTAGTACCTGGTTAGCAAATTTCAAATTCTAATGTGTTGAGAAATCGGCGCCTCTAACCTTGACGCCGACTTTCTAGAAGTGATACCAAACTGGAGTGATACCACTTCTTCTGTGGACCCTTAAACCCACACTAATATGAGGAGACTTTCACACCGACACTAACACGGGAGATCGACTCTCTACAAGGGAACGCAAACCTTTATTCACTTGCTCACAACTTGATACAAGACTTCCTACACTCTTTATATGGCTATCCTAAGCACCTCCACACTATCATGGTAACCTCTCCATTTCCTACCTTATGTCTATGCCATGGTATGTTCTTTTGATGGTAGTATATTGGGAGGGAGGGGAGCACCTCTATTTATAGGTGCTCATGGCCCTTGTGGTATTGCCATGTGGCAACTTCCACACTCTTCCTTATAAATATCTATCTTTAGAATTTTTCTACCATACAAAATATCCAAACTTTTAGAGTATTCCTAAGTTGCCATGAAGCATGACAATTCTATGCTCTTCACATCTTCAAAGTCTTCTAGAAGCTTCTCATCTTGCCATGATATTATCTTTATATATGAAAAATATTTCTTGTTATTTCTAAAACCTTCTAGAATCTTCCAACTATGCATTGCATATTTCAACACAATGTAATCTTCAGTCTATTAGGTTCAAACATGACCTGAGGTCAGGTTCAAACATGACCTGAGGTCATCCTTTTGTGCGTGGCTAGATGCCTTCAGTTAAACCTCATTGTAAGAACGCTCATTTTAATCTAAATTTATAAAATTTTTGTGCTGTGGGAATCTCTCCCCAGTCTTTCATGTAAAAAAAATATGGTACGAGTTGAATAAGCTTGTGTTAGCGTGTGGTTAGGTGTTTATTGGGATTTTAAGATGGAAAAGTCAGCGTTTATAGGAAAAGGACAAAAGTTTTGATAATGTAATGGTGCTGTTTGGTCTCACAAAAAAAGGAAATTACAGTACTACCCTTGGCATCCAAAATTGTCCAAAATGTATAACAAACTTTGTCATCATGTTTCTATCGTTAGGATGGTCATAAATGTGGATCATCACATTTGGAGCTATGATTTCTAACGTTATGATGGTCATAAAGGATATTTTGATCGTCACATTTGGAGCTTGAAGGAAGAAAATAGCTTTTTGGGTGGCTGACGTATGGTTCCAAAAACCGGTCAGACCGGATTTGGTGGTTTTCCCACTTTCTCGCATAATTATTTTTCTCTTGTCGAGCTAATCGAATTGATAGCCTCGTTTGAAGTCCAATAAGTTAATTATGATTTTCAGAAAGCCTCGTTTGAAGTCCAATGAGTTAATTATGATTTTCAAAAGATTTTCTTCCTAGACAAACCAGTAGATTTTCTTCCTGGACAGACCGGTTAGGCCGGCCTTTACTGGCAGTTCGAGTCTAAGTTGTATTTTGAGTCTATTGCAGGGGTTCCTACCTTTTTTGGGGATAAACTACCCAAAGATGCCCAATAGACATGATTGATCAACTACAATTTACTTTTACTTCTTTTTGCCTAATCTCTTTCAAGTTCCATGTTGATGTTTTTTGCTCGAGACGTCATAGGATTGTTGGTCTACGATGTCCTCGACCCGATGGGGTTCCTTCTTAGCGATTTTTTTGACGACTTATTTTGCCAGTTTGTCTAGGAACTAGGAATTCTATGTTATGCAAGCACGATTAGCTAGCCTTTTGGTGGTTTGTTTGTAAACTTCTCCATTCTTCACCATATAAGTATGATATTCTCGTTGTCCTTAGTGCATGTACAATATAGGAATGCTTAAACGAACGCTTAAGGAAAGAGAACTATCAACAAACTACATAAGAGCCGTAAGCTACAACGAAAAAGCTAGCGTTGCATGCTAATCTGCTGCTCCCATCCGTGTAACCTAAGTTTCCTAGTTAAAATATTCTCTAGCGCCGGCCGCCTTAGGCAGCGACGCGCAGTCTAAGCTAAGCGCCCTGCCAAACGTCCATGGTGGCAAATAAACATGCAACTGCTGGTAAACGTCTAGCTAAGCAGCGGCGTTGTACGTGGTCTAAGATTCTTTGTCGCAGAAGCAGAACCTGAGAGAACGAGCCAAGGACTCCCCAAACTGGCTAGGTGCAGAGTCGCGCCGTCTTGGTCCATTTACTGATCCGTATGATTTAGCACTTTTGCTAGAAAGATACAAGAAAATCTGCATTATTGAATAAATGAATAAATTTTATTAAACTTCGTATGGAAAATACTTTGATATTGCATTTATTGAACATCAAGAGCTGATGAAGCCGTATTTTTCAGTAGCGTTGCAGCAGCAGAGCCCAACCGAACCCAGGTGTCCTGCCACCGCCAAAGAGGCTGTTGAGTGTTGGCCTCTCAACCTGCAACGTCCTTGGCTGCCATTGTTTATGGTGAAATCTGCCAAGGAGAAACACCATGCTCGCAAACGGACTGGCCATCAGTTTTTTTAGATGACCTACCGATTTTGTCAATCAACTACGAAATCAACTACAGAATTAAAATCCGGCTTATGCACACAAATCGATTTGACATGAGCAGACCAGACAACAGAGTTCACAACCGTCGTAACTGCATCGCAGATGACCAGAGACGTAAATCACGCAAGCGTCTTACCAACCCGGATAGACGTGACTCTTGCTCTCAATCTCCCAACCAAACTCTACCGTGTTCTACCGGCCCCCATCTCTCCCTCTTTGCAGACACGCCTATATATATGTTCACGACGCAGCTCATGCACATCAACAACTCCACGAGCGATATCTGTCAACCAACATCGTAACAAGCCAAGCCAGAGAGTGTCCTGACCCCTGAGACGATCGGGATGGCAGCAGCAGCCGCCATTGTTCGCCGTGGCTCCGCCAGCAGCGCCTCCGTCTCCCTCGCTATCATCCTCGCCGTCGCCACCATCACCTGCTCGTCGTTTCCTCCAAGCAGCGCCGCCGGCGCCAAGGCGGCACCTTGCTCGAGCCAGACGACCTTCTCGGGCGAGCAGGGCCCCTACGCGTCGTGCGCGGACCTGCCGCGCCTCGGCGCCACGCTGCACTACAACTACAAGGCGGCCACCAACACCGTGGCCGTCGCGTTCCGGGCGCCGCAGGCCAAGGGCGACGACGGGTGGGTGGCGTGGGGGATCAACCCGAGCGGCCGCTCGGGGATGGTCGGCACGCAGGCCGTGGTCGCGTTCCAGCACTCCAACGGCAGCCTCGTCGCGTACTCGACGGTGCTCGACAGCTATGCGCCGTCCATGGCGCCCGCGGCGCCCGGGGACCTGGCGTTCCCGGTGTCGGACGTGGCGGCGGAGTACGGCGCGGACGGGAAGGCGATGGTGGTGTACGCGACGCTGGCGCTGCCGACCGGCGGGAAGGGGAGCAAGTTCACCCACGTGTGGCAGCAGGGGACTGCGGTGGTGAACGACGTGCCGGCGGCGCACCCCACCTCCGGCGACAACATCCTTTCCACGGCCACCATCGATTTCAGCGACTGATGTGTTGGGAGACATACATATGCTCGCGCGTATCCGGCTGCATGTTCATGCATCATCATGCCCCGTTCTCCACGATCCACGTCTAGTCCTATCTGTCAACCCCTCCCAACCAAACCACACCCCCCCCCTCCCTCCCCCCCAACGCCGCTATGCGCTGCCTGTATAAATAATATTTCTCCGTTTATATACATATACTAAAGAAATATGTTTGCGTATTACAATTATGTTTTATATGGGTGATTGTGTGTGCATTGTGAGAATCTGAATATATTGTGAAATCATAAAAGAAGTATCAAATGTTCATGAAAAAGTTCCGACGGGAATGCTACAGCCTACATGTTTATTTGTAATTTTTTCTATAAAATTTAAAAGTTGTAATCTATTTTATGATAACCATGACATCTATTGAATATTTTATCTTAAATATATCATAATTTAAATTTCAGACTATCTAATTGTTTGATTTGTAGACCATGGATTGATGTAGGTTTAATAACTACAAATTTTGTTTCCAATCATAAGTACATCATCAACTTGTTTTTTTTTTTACGTCTGTGAGGAAAAAAGTACGAGACTTACATAGGCATCTTCGAGTACGGGAACATCGGGCAATTGACCCCCAATTCCTTCGATTATTTAGACAAGACCGAACCGGGCCGATGGTCGAACAGCTAAAAGACCGACCAAAGCTTATACCGGCCCCGGTCACTTAAAAGACCATTTGTAATTAAACCGCTAAAAACGGTTGAATTGGATTTTATAGAACCGGTGAACCAGAAGGTTCTTTACCAACCAGGGGGTAGTTTTTCATATTACCCAAAAATACCCTCTGTGCGCTCAGGATAACGTTATCAGTTCAGGGGTATGATTGGAAAACTGTCTCAATGCGCCCTTCTGTCCGCGTGAGGGAGGGAAATTTTGCTAGTTTTCAGCCGGCGGCCGCGCATCCAGGCTTCACTGCTCCAATTGCGGACTTGCGGCGGCGCATCCAGGCTCCAGCTACGGCGGAGCATCACCTTCAGGCGGCGGGGGGTTGTGGCTGCAGTGCGGCGGGCTGGGCCGGGCGTCGGCGTGCCCCCAAAAATGGCCAAATCCCTAATCCAAGCATCCCCACTCCTCTCGCGTCTGGAGGAATGGGGGAAATGCCCGAGGGAACCGGTGCCTCTGGCGCCAAGAGGGCAAGGACGTCGCCGGCGCCGCCGGTAGCCTCCCTCGGCGACGACCTCCTCCGTGTGATCCTCCTCCGGCTCCCCGACATGGCGTCGCTCGCCAGCGCCGCTCTCGCGTGCAAGCTCTGGCACCGCGTGGCCTCCGACCCGGCCGTATTCCGTCGCTTCGACGCCCTCCGCCGGCCCCCACTCGTTGGGTTCCTCCTAACCGACCGCGGTGATACGCACTTCCCCCGCCGTTCCCCCAACATGCTCTTCGTGCGGGCAACCCGCAACCCCAATCTGGCAGCGGCGGCCGCAGACGGGGATTTCTTCTTCGAGGACCTCCCTGCTGTCGATTCGGTCGCCGAGGAGGAAGGGTACGCCTGGCATGAGTGGCGCCTCCGCGGCTGTGACGGCGGTCTTCAACTCCTCTCCCGTGGCTCCCACGGGCTCGACCTCGCCGTCTACGACCCATCGCGCGGACCGCCGTCATCCTCCACGTTTCCAAGGTGTTCCGCAGCGGGACGCACATGGTCCGTTATGCCATTGTTGTCGACGAGTCCGACGGTTTGTTCCTGATCATCGGGATAGACGATAACGCAGCCATCTTCTCCTCCCGCACTGGCAAATGGACTAGATCGGAACCCCAAGAGCTGTATGATGTTTATCTGATGTGCAGCGATGGCCTGCGTGCTGGGCGGTTCGCGTACTGGCGATCCAACACCAAGAAATGCAGATTCCCTAATTTCGTAGAGAAGATCCTGGTGCTGGACACGACCACCATGGAATGGTCTATCATCAATGCTCCATTCTCTGCAGGGGAGTCCTACTGTGTGGCTGACATGCCGGAACATGGTGGGCTGTGCCTCGTGTCCAGCCAGGAGCAATGCTTGCAGCTTGAGCTCTGGTTCCGCAACAGCATAGGTGAATGGGTACTCATGAAAACATGAATGACTGGATGAAGAAGATACGCCGTGAGGAATTGATGAAAAGGCTGCGCATACTGGCAGTGAGGGGCAGCTATGTCTATATGGAATTCTGGTCAATAAGGAAGCCTAATTCCTACCTTCTTGTGTTTAATCTGAGAACCAAGAAGATGACAGTGTTTCACAACAACCCAGAAGACCCTCATAGAGGTCCTGCGTTTCCATTCTTCATGCGCTTAAAGCCTCTGCTTGGACCAGATGAGGGTCAGAATGTTCGTCTTAACAGTGTTTGATGCAACATAGTGGGTAATCTTTGATCTCATCATTAACTTTGTTGATCACTGCATTAAATCTTTATGAGTTCCACAAGTATTGGTGTAAATATGTTTACTTACTGGAGGAAAATTATATTTCTTAATATCTCACCCTTATGTAAACAAACTAGGGTGTTTAGTTTCTCCATTCGTGATTTTGTACTAAAATGATTGGCTCAAGTTGTAGCTATCTTAAATTTTGAGTCATTGATAATGTTGGTAGTTTTCAGTAATGAATACTCTGTTGTTTGTCTTCAGTTCATTTTTCAAACTTACTGCAAATCTGATGCTCCAGTCAAACACAATAAATTTTCTAGGTGATAATTGATTACTTCTTGGTTATTCAAGTGCTATATGAGAAACAATTGGCTGTTGTAAGTACATTTGAAAGTTCAGCGTTGTTATCTGCCATTTGAAAGTTCAGCGTTGTTAGCTGCCACTTTATTCTCTACAAATAGATGCAGTTTAGTTCAGATGGCTTTCAGGAGATTAATCTATATGGAAGTTTTAACTGTTGGTATTTGATCATAACTATCTGTCCTATGATTTGAACTTTATATATTATGTCTAGTTATCTCGATGAAGTGTCCCCTTGTTTTGTCTAAACAAAGCATTTGTGCAAAATTCACCAAGTAAGGTCAACTGCTTAGTGTATGTTGACTCCTTCACTTTAGCATGTGTTTAACCATGAATGCTGATGCATTTTTGTATTGTGCGAGTTTCAGGTGACCCTTGTATTTTGTGGTGGCATAGCTTTCTACAGGTGCTTCAGCAATTCAGAGTACTTTTGACCTTCACATTCTGATTCATAAACTGTAAATGTTTCACTTTGCATGCTGCTCTGCATAAACTAAAGTAACCCCTTTGCATTTCAGGTTAAGTTATTACTTCTAAGCTTTGCTAAGCCATCTAGATATCCTTTGGACATGGAACTGCAGCAGCTGGTTTAATAATTAAACCATCCATTCCTTCTGATATCTTGGAACCTTCTCCACATTGTACATGGAAGTGCAGCTCTATTTGGATCCATAAAACTGTGTTTTTCAGCAATAACTTTCATGTAATCTGGGATCCGATATTTCCAATTTTCTGAATTTAGTTAAACTTCTATGTGAACCTGGATGGATTCATTTAATTTCAGTTTCAGTTTCAGTTTCATGTGTACTACTTGTCTGTGACTGTGAGATTGCGACAACATAATTCAGCTGAAATGCTCAACATGCTATTTATGCATCAATTGCTTAGCTTGTTTCTTTTGGTGGATCATTAAAGCGCAAAACTGAACATCAGGTTCAGCACCCTAAAACGAAGTTCTGTTTTTACAGTCCCATGCATTGAAGCATTATTTCTTCAAGTTTGCCTTGCCAGCCTCTGATAATCATATTGTAATCACCCATGATTTAGCTGCGGAAACATAAATGCATTTATGTCATGCTGTTGGCTTCAATAGAAAGATGGTATGCATTCAGATCTAGTCACTTTGCTGATATTTGTTATTTTTCTGGTTGATTTCTATCATTAACAAAATATGTTCCTAGTTTGTTACATTGTGTGCTTGGGCTTCATGTCGCGAGCTTTAATTTCTTGGAGAGGCATCAAATATCTGGCTGCAGGCTATTTTTTTTTTTTGGATAACTGGCATGGATTTAAATTTAACATCTTACAGAAAGTATATACAAGTCTCCCAGTTGAAGGAGGCGAGAGCTATTTTTACAGGATACAAAGGAAGATCTCTGTGATGAGCAGCTATACAGCTAAAGATTGTTGTTGCTGTTGTAGAACTGAAAGCCTGTCTTGCAAGTGTGTGTGCAGTTGTATTCAGTGTTCTTGACAGCTTGTAGACCTTGAACTGTGATAGATGCAGAGTTTTCAGTATAGTGTCTGTTATGGTTTTGATATTCCAGTTTGGAGGGTTGGACAGATCATTGGAATTGTATTGGTCCACCATTGCTTGGCTGTCGGTGAAGAAATGTAGCAGAGTTTAGATGTGGCTGTTCTGTTATCAAAGCAGCTAGAGTCAGCGCCGCGCCGTTGCTCCGAGGTGGCCTGGTTCATCTGTGCCTGTATATATAGAGACTAAATAAATTGTGTCGTTCCGTGTTGATGCAACATTAGCAGCCCTAGTCCTGTGCTATTTGAGTTGTCTGGCTGGAGGGTGGCGTCGGTGACATTTTTCCTATAAAAATGAGTGGATTTCTATGAAATAACTACACAATTCCTATATTCCAAACATGCCAAAGTGTATATAGTTCGAGGATTGAAACGGCCAATCTGAACCGTTCAGAAATAAAATTGAATCTTGGACGATAGTTGATGAACCAAAATGAATGTCTCGCCTTAAAGAAAATGGAACTGATTTTCTTTACACACATATCAGCGATGACTTGTCAATGAAAGTGATATCTCTGCATGCTGCTACTCCCATCGAAACAGAAGCTCCACGTACTCGTTCTACATGCATGCAGCTAAGCAGCCCCCACGCGCACGCTGGGGCCAGGGAGAAAGTGCGCGACTCGCGCCACGGGTCCTGGGAAAAGGTCCTGCTGCTGCTCCTGCATCACGTTGCGCGGTCGGCCGGCTGAAGAGCCAGAGCCAAGAGACCCGCGGAGGTCGTCGTGTTGGACCACTGAGCACGATGGCGGCGAAGACGCATTCCTGTGGTGCTGCTCTTCCTCTTCCTCCTGGCCGGCTTGCTGTTGCTGGCGGCGCCGGCGGCCTCGATAACCCGGAGTGACTTCCCAGCGGGGGTTTGTCTTCGGCTTGGGCTCCTCCGCCTATCAGGTATGTTCCATGCATGGCGAAAGGCGAATGTGTGTTAATTAGTGTTACACTGTTAATGAATCTGATTATTTGTGCATCAACGATCTCGGATATATATATATATATATATAAATATATATATATATATATTTATATATATATATAGACACTTTAATTAGTTGATAGAGCTACTATGTGAACCAGCATTCTGATGAAAAGTATACCTGGCATATATCTCCGTTCTTCTACCAATTGTCTATATATCATTCTCGTCGGTCAGAAAACTAGACGAAACCATTCCTGTCCAGTTCTCCTATTTACACATCAAAAAAGTATCTAATGGACACCCTTGGTATTAATTTTTCCTGTGCATATAAAAGATTGTTCTGATGATAAACAAGTACTTTTGATGAGTATGACAATTTTAAATGAGGTACTTTCATGGCCTGAGAGTCGAACAGATCTGAGTGTACGCATCATAGTGAAATTTCTTCCAAAGTAATTTTGATAACAAGAATTTTGCTTTCATAAGGAATTTTGTTCTAAGTCTCTTTTACCATTCAATCACTGTGCAAATTGAATATGGTGTTTGGTGCATATTTTTACTTTGATACGATCTCTTCTATTTTCTACGAGAAAACTGCAGTACATATGTTCAAGTCCAAAGGCTGGAAAAGTAGTATAATCAGAGAGGAAAAAATCAACTATCACCTCATACAAACTGATAAATATCCTATTTTATATTCCCCCAAATTTGGTTATTTACTGAGATGACTAGATGAGCATCTGTTGACTTGTGCAGGTTGAAGGTGCAGTTGCTGAGGATGGAAGAAATGCTAGCATCTGGGACACATTCACACATGAAGGTTATGGTCCTATTATTGCTGATTAGTAATCCTAGTGTATTTCAGCTCCATAGTTCTGAAAGTTCTACTTAAATACCACAGGCCATTCTTCTGACAATGCTACAGGCGATGTAACAGCAGATCAGTATCACAAGTACAAGGCAAGTTTTGGAGCAAAATTTTTGCTAATAAACCCTTTTCAGATGAAGATCATGGTTTCATACTTACAACAATTTGTTATTTTACATGTTATAACAGGAATATGTAAAGCTTTTGCATGAATTAGGTGTCGATGCATATAGAATGTCGATTGCCTGGCCTCGACTTATTCCTGGTAACACCTTAGACAGAGTATCAACTGAACCACTGAACAAAAAGTGCATTAGTGTGTTTCAGAATTCGATTGTCGGTTCGGCTTAACTGATTTTTTATATAACATTTTTACGCCACTTAGATGGTCGGGGAGCTTTAAATCCAAAGGGATTGGAGTACTACAACAATCTGATAGATGTACTTCTGAGCTATGGTATTTGATCTTTTATTTGAATTTTTTGTCAATCATATTTGGTACTTGAGTCTCCAACTGTGCAATTATGTATGATGCATCTTTTCTTTTTGCTGTTAATGTAGGAATACAACCTCATGTAACCATTTATCATTTCGATTTTCCTCAGGCACTTCAAGATGAACCTCAGGCACTTTTGGAGTTTCAACTCCTCGAATGCGCAGCAAACGATGGGTTTAATGCACGCAGGACCAACCATTTATATTGAAAAGACCCCTTGAACCTCTCCACAACCCCTCTCAGTCTCATCTCCGAAGCCCTCCACCAACCCAATTCGTCCACCTGTGTGAACCGACCGAGCATGGCAATGGCGGGCTGGTCGTCGCTCCCGGGGGACCTCGTCAACCGCATCGCCGACTGCCTCCTCACCACCGACGACCTCGACTCCTACATGGACCTCCGCGCCGTGTGCCGCGGCTGGCGCTCCTCCACCGCCGACCCCAAGAACGACAGCACGCTCTTTCGGCCGCGCCAGTGGGCCATGCTCGACGAGGTCCACCAGAGCGACGAACGCCTCTTCGTCAACACCAGCACCGGGCGCTTCGTCCGCAAGGACCTGCCGGTGCTCCGAAGGTACTTCGTCGTCGCAGGCGCCGGCGGCAGCATGGTCGTCCTCGCGGAGAGAACCGCTCCGCACGCCGCGCACGTCCTCAACCCTTTCACAGGCGCCATGGTGAGTTTCGAGGCGCCGATGCCTCCCGAGGGGAAAGTTGCTGCTCATGTGATCGGCTCTGCGCCGACGCTCGTCCTGCTCTGTGACGATTCTCGTACGATCTACTGGGCTGATCCTGACAGCAAAAGTTTCATGGCGCACAAGGAGGAACACTTTGCTCTTCCTCCAGTCAAGGTAGCCCTCGAAGGAGGCATCTACGCTGCTGCACGAGATGGTGGACCGTTGTCGTCGTTCCTTGTACCTGAGGCCAACAAGGTCTTGGATCTAGCAGCTAAGCCATTCGGTGTGTATTTTGTTGGGCAAGCCGGGAACAACCGTTGTTTCCTAGTGGAATCTGCAGGAGAAATGCTGATCGTCTTCAAGGAGCCTCATCACGTCGAGGTCTTCAAGATGGACACCGGGAGTAATCTGCTCGAGCGTGTGAAGAACCTAGGCAGCCGAGCTCTCTTCGTCGGGGACTACAGGTGCCTGTCTGTGGACGCTGACAAATTCGCGTCCCTGGAAGCCAACTGCGTCTACTACCTCGTGGAACAGCCGTGGTACGACGTGTGCGTGTACAGCCTCAAGGACCAGACGGAAGTGAGGGCCGGTGGAGCCATAGGTTTTTTCAACCTCATCACCCTGCTCTCCGTGGATCCTCCATTCTCAGAAGTTCAGCTCCTCTGCTTCTACACTTTCGAGGTCCGGCAGTCTCAGCTTCGGTGGCACCAGATAATTTCTGGTTTTGAACGGGTCAATGAGCTTGCACGGCTGAACCCAGGATTGCTCGATGAGCTTGTTGGCTATGACTCTGAATCGGATGACTTCTCAGGCATTCAGGATCTTATATGATCTAGTATGTTGATTATTATGCCTTGCTGTGGTTCCATTTCTTCCAGTGTAGTCGTAGTGTGTGCTGCATTTTTAGTTTCTTCTAGTGTGTAGTGTGCTGCACGTTTATGTATTCTGTTCTATCTGCATCAGGATGATGTCAGACTTTCGGTTACCTAGTACTATTACCATTCTGGGTATGCTCAACAGTGCAATCTTGTCCCCTGCATGCAGGTGCAGTAGAAAATGTTGCCTCTTCTTGTTTTCTTCTTGAATTGCATGCAGATGCGGATAGGAAGAAAAGTTGCCTCGCACGACGTTGCTACTTTACGGTGAATGGATGGGTACGCTTGTATTTGGTGTCCCGCTAGAGGAAATATGTTATTATTCATGGTAACTCTTCTTAAAAGAGCTACCATAGTTGTTCAAAGATAATAGAAATGACCATATATCAATAAAATTAAGGAAAAACATACTACTACGTTGGATTTTATAAAAAAACATCTCCAAGAGTACCTAAAACACTCTCCCAATCCATTAAATTTTGGCAAGATTGAAAAACAAACACATCAACAACTTCGAAACCCAACTTTCAATCTTTAGGCACTTTGAAAAAACCTCCCCCATGTGTGTAAAATTAGCACGCGTATCGTGGGCCCAATCTAAGGGTGGAAGTGCGTGGAAAGAAAAAAAAAGTAGAACATGTTCCATTTTCTTTAGAACAAAGTAGAACAGATTCCTGATACAAATGTACAAGAGCAAAAGAAATTAGGGAGAAATAGCTGTGTAGCACTGAAAGATGCCAAGTATTGTAATCTAGCATCAAAAGATCTCTTGTTTGCTATATAGCACCAAAAGTTCACGACGTCAGTGGCTTCTAGCATTCTGTTAACTTTGCTAACGTTTCCATACATTTCCGTTCGTTCACCACGCAAGCATCTCCGACGTGCGCCTGTACCTGCCTCTAGCTCTGGCTCCTTGCCCTACAACCGCTTCCCGCGGTCCAGAACTGAGCTCAGGCACATGTGTAGGGGTCAGAGCCTAGCCAGCAGGAGCGGCGACGTCGCCAGCGGGAAGGCCTTGTCAAGGTACTCCAGCCACCAGGACGACGTCGGTGGTCGTGCTTGCGCTCGCGCCTTATGCGTGCCCAAGCTTGCTGGTCCGTGCTGAGCTCGCAGGGCCCGTGGCCTCGTTCTCCTCTGCAGGTCTCGGCGACTCGGCGTCTGCCATCTCCCGATGCACCGGGCCAAGCTCGCCCACACCGCCCGCGGTGGAGCTCGCACACGGCCGTTTGCGGTGGCCGGCACGCGGCCGGACCGGAGCTCTCCCACGTTGGCCGGGCCACCTCCTCGCGTTCCAACCTCGCCGCCCTCCGCTCCCCTCCTAGCGCGTTATCATGCCGGGGGCGCTCGACGTCGGCGCATCCATGGCAGGGACAGCGCTCGCCATGGCCGCCCAGCCCCGCCCAGCTCGCACTGGGCCACCCCGCCGCGTCGCAGGCGACCTCCGCCCCGCCGCATCGCAGGAGAGCGCGCGCCTGAGGTCCTTCCGAACGCTGCGCACCGCAAAGGGCGAGCTCGGACCTCGCCGCCGGGTGGAAGAGCTGCGACCTCGACGGTTCGCGGGCGAGCTCGGCACCGAGCAGACGAGCTGCGGCTCGCAGGCGTGCGGGGCGAGCTCTAGGCAGCCATGGATTCGCCCGTGTGGATGGCAAGAAGAAGACGACGGCCAGCAGAGAACGGAGATACATAGAAACGTTAGCAAAGTTAACAGAACTGCTAGAAACCAGTAACGTTGTTTGATACTATATCGTAAAACTTGGCATCTTTCAATGCTACACAGCTAATTCTCCTAAAAAATTATATTTAATTTTCTAATCTTGAGTTTTGGGTAGGATTAAAAAAATCTCTCTAACAAATCGTTATCATAACTCCTAATCTTTTGACACTTGGGGAAACAAACAATATGCATAGAAAGATACATCGTCAAGGTGGTTGGGGTGGGGTCAGGGTAGGGGGTTGAACTTGAAGGACTTCAAATCCATGTTGGCATGGCATCTCCCGATGTTTCTTATTTGCCCCCAAAGAAAAAAAACTTTGGTCCCTAAAAGTGTGCTTGAGAGTGGCCGAGGGCGGTCCTAATGTGGTTTGGGGCGGCCTTGGCGAGGCTTCGAGCAGTGGGCCAGGCTTGATCTACACACGATGCTCTAGCCGCCGCCAACAAATCCTTCAAGGGGACAATTTTATTTTTTAAGTGTCTGATTTTGAAAATGATTGGGAGAACCAACAAATGTGTTCTGATACTTATCAACACTTTTAGCGGCTTAGAAAACTCTTTCTTTTTTTTTGGGGTGGGGGGTCAATAATTAATTCTTTTATTTAACTAATGGAGATGCTCTAATGAGCTCGTTGTTCCAACCGCCAGGTTTTTGGGAGTATTTTTTTTCTTTGTGTTCCTCAAATTATTTATTGAAAATGTTTTTTTGGGGAAAATGTCGGCTAACTTCCAGCAACGGGCAGCATTGTGGCGTTCAGGTCCCATCACCTGCGCGAATCTAGTTCTCGTGTCCTCGGTGCTCGCCCGTTGATCGGGACACGCCATGAGCTTGACAGCCCAGTGTATCCCACAAATTCCATGGGCCCTAGCAAAACCAAAGCATCACACTGCACAATTGAACTCGGAGAAGTAATGTGTGTGTAGAAAGTTCAACCCGCCTCGTAAATTAGACGACTGGAACAACGACGTGCTCAAGAACTGGAGCTCGTGTTGGGCAACATGTTTTCACATTTGGAACAAGTTAATGTGCTTGCACTAGGATTGATCGATGAGCTTGGTGGCTCCTATGGCTCCGAATCGGACGACTTCTCAGATACAACGTCTTATATGATCTATCTGATTATATACCTTGCTCCTATTACATTTCCTCTAGTAGAGAGTTCTTGATTGTTATATGTATATGACTAATGTTGTCTCTATCTCATTCATGATTGTTAGCATTATTACCTATAGTATTACCATTCCTGGCATTCTAATCACTGTAAACTTGTCCCCTTTAGTTGAAAATATTGCCTATTTTTCTATATATTTCCTTTTGTATATATATTTTTCTTTCTTTTTTAGATTCAAGGCATTACGATTGTTAAAGTTTGGAGAACTGCGGTCATTACAATATGTCTATTGTGAAACTTGCCATTACAATTCTACGTCTCTCTGCTCCTTGCTATTTTCTACATATCACTGTTGCTTAGACCCACTGTCAGGTCGCTGTCAGCATACACTCATTCCGTATGGACGCAAACGCCCCTCTCTGCGTGGTAGTAATCCCTCTGCCCTTCTCTCCCATCCCATTATGTTCCCTAGCCGCCACTCCTCTCCATCTGCCTCTCCTTCCTGAAGAACACTAACCCTAGCCTATAGCCCCCACTTAAGAGGATTGCTATGGTGAGCTGCGGATCTGCGAAGGCGAGCTACGGATCTGCAACGACGGTTGAAGTTCCTAGTGGTCTCGAGGTTGGGTTTAGCGCATCCACTGAAGGAGATGCGGGATCCGTGAAGACGACGTGCGGGGCCTTCACGCATTTGAGCCGTAGTGGTGCGGCGGAGATGGAGAACTGTGATAGCAGGTAATGTGTGCACATCCCTATTCCTGGTGTGAACATGTAGTGTAGTTGTCTTGTGCTTTCCTTTTTACACTCCGATTTTGCGTTTGATTTGACTGTTGGCAGGAATGGTATGTTCGTGTTAGATGTTAAAGTCCATGCTTTCGCTATGGAAGACTCAGATGGTAGGAAATCATACACCAAAGGCACTATGATTAAGTTTCTTGTGGAGTTTGGGTCATTACCACTTGAATAATTGATGTCAAGTATTGCATATCAAATGAATGTGCCCTCTAACCAGTTACCCACAGTGTGGTTCTTTGACAAAAGGCTACATGAGGATGTTAGATTAGTTAGTGAAATTCAGATGCTTGATGTCTTTGAAATGTACAAGAAAGAGATGTGTTGTCAGCTTGTAGTCGGAATGTTTGATAAGTCAGTTTGTGATGGTAGTGCTGAGTTTGTTGAACTAGAGCCTTTATGTTTGATGCTTCCTTTAAGGGTGTTACCACCAGTACAAAGCACAAAGAAGGAAGTGAAATGTCACAGGTGTGGAACTTTTGGACACTCTGCTAATACATGCAAGGAGCCTAAGCTAGGACATGATGGTGTGACTTTTGCTACACCAAATAAAAGGTAAGACCTCCATTGTTTTCAATTTGTATCTATTAACTGAATAGTGGCATGAAAATAAAGTATGTTTGAACTTATGTTGCAGGAAGTGTGTTGCTGAAGAAGTAGCTAGACCATCTCAAGTAAAGAACAAGAAGGAAGCAAACAAGAAGAAGACACCTAAGAAAAGAGACACCCATGAAGAAGAAATTGAAGAAGGATGCGGTAGCTCCACCAGCAAAAGTTGTTAGAAGCCTGATCGATATATATGCTAAATGATGGGTAGTAATATACCAACATCTTATTTTGTGAGTTGGATGTAATGGCAGATGGCCTATGTAGTCAATAGCCTTATGGCCTGTGAATTTCTTCTATAATGGCCTTTATGGCCTATTAACAATGGTTTTGAACCTGATGTGTATGGCATCAGCTAGCAACTTTATTTTCTGAGCCTGTTTTGTAAAGGCCTATATGGCCTTTAAACATGTGGTTTCTAAACTTGATATGTGAATGAAATGATAAATTTGGTCTAATTTTGTGAGCTTAACTTGTGATGGACTATATGGTCGTGCTATATCTGAAAGTTCTAATGGCCTGTATGGCATATATTTCCTTTAGAACACAAGATGTGAATTCATACCATATATTCATTTCATTTCAGTTTTCCACACACATATTACCTAACCAACACACACAAAAATTGCTACAAATAAAAGAGAATAAACATGCCTAAAGTTCAAGAAGATAATGATACCATTCTTGCACCAAATAAAAGGTAATACTTATGTTGTTTCCAAGTTGTATATGTTAACTGAATAGTGGTATATGAAGAAGGTAAGTATGTTTCAGCTTATTATGTTGCAGGAAGAGGCCAGCTGAATAAGAAGCTGGACCATCTCTAATGAACAAGAAGGCAGCTAAGAAGAAAGGCACCTAAGAAATGAGATACCAGTGAAGAAGAACTAAAGAAGAATTGGTAGCCACGAGCAAAAGGTTTTAGAAGCCTGATGGATATGCTGAATGATGGGTAGTAATCCACCAACAACTTATTGTGGAGTTGGAAGTAATGTAGATGGCCTTTGTAGTTAACAATGACCTTTAGCCCTTTATGGCCTATGAAGTTGTTCTGTAATAGCCTTTATGGCCTGTGAACAGTGCTTTTAAACTTGATGTGTATGGCATCAACAACTTAGTTTATGAACTTGTTCTGTAATAGGCTATATGGCGTTCGAACTTTATTTGTAATGGCATATATGGCCTTTGAACCCTGATCTTTAATGGCCTATATGGCCTTTGAACCTGTTGTGAACCTTATATGTGAATCAAAATCATAGATTTGGTCTAAGTTTGTGATCTTAACTTGTGATTGCCTATATGGCATATATATGGTACCTATGCTATATTTGAACTACTGATAGCCTATACGACATAGATTTCTGTTAGAACACATGATGTGAATTCATTCTATACATTCATTCTATTACAATTTTAAGGATCGTACACTCACCCATACACTCATTACCTAACCAACATGCACATTCCATCCTAAAATAAACTGCTACAATCTGTTCACCTCTGCATATCAACAAGAAACCCTGCAATCAGGACACCTACAAAGCCTCAAACATAAACACTACAACTGAAGAATCAACCATAATTTGCATTTTATTCTTGTCCACTTCGGGCTTCAGTGCAGCCATCGGCTCAAATGGTTGCACCTTGACTTTCCAAAACTTAGCTACAGCATTATCTAGTGTTTGCTTCACATGTTACAATTCTTCGGCAGAACAACCACCAAATGTAGCAGCCTGCAACCTCCATTTCTATGCATCATACTCCAAGTATCCTATCAAGGCGGATGAAGCCACATGTTGTAGGATCACCCTGCGATCAAAATAGAGGGTGTAAATCAAAGAAGCATCAACACACAATGACGACAATAATGTAAAAAATGCTAACCTTGATGTTGTACGTGCACCTGACAAACCACCTGTCCTTTGTCGCTATCTACTTGCTCTGGATCCGGACCAAAGGAAGATGGAAAAGGGGTGCTACCTTCTGCCACTAGCCATCCCGCTCGATCTCATTGAAGTTATTACCTTTATCGGCTTTTCTAGTCCACTTCTCAGCCATGGCTTCAAAGTTTGGCGCGATCAGCGAACAGGGCCATGATAACAGTAGCCACCACAGGTATGTAGCTCGTTGTGACAATATGTTTCGATAGGGGATGGTGTCTAGTGTATAGGGTTCTTACAGGAGGGGAGAGAGACGGAGAAGAGCGCCGGAAGTGAATACTAAACGAGAAAAACAGAGCACAACATGTTGTGGCACATAAGCAGGGGCAACCGTGTCCATATGCAAGTCGCGTATGGCAACAACACCCTGATTAGTGGACATAAGCAGCTAGAATACATAGAAAACGACAAGGAGTCGTAGATAAATGTAACGCTAGGCCTAGGATGACGGCTAAGACCCATTACACACGTTGTATGGACCACACTAGTTAATTTTATTGAGCTTTCGTCGTCACTTCACGCAAAAGGATTGATCTAGAGTTAATTGCCTCCCAAGCCTAAGCTTTTAAGCTGGTCAAGTTGCTCCTAGATGCACGATGTGTTACTAAACTCAGCTAGCTACAGTACCCTGAATTTTGGCCTGGCCTAACTTGGCCTATGCATGGGCCGGGTTTCACAATACAGTGGCCAACACCTTCACGGGCTCGGTGACGCTGGCTCACGCTTGGAATGTCTTTTTTTTTTCCGTCTACTTGGAGTTGGAGTCAGTGGCTGCCAGAGAAAATCTTTTATCTTAAAAAATATGCTACCATAGCTTTTTGAGAGAGAACGGAAATTACCATATTAATAGAAAGACGAAAAAATACCACGTTAGATTTTATGAACATCTAACCGTCTACGTTAAACCTATCCCCAAAAGAATTTAATTTTATTAAACAGAACAAAAAAATGATATCAATCAATTCTTGAAATGAAAAATATGGATACTGAGTCCGATGCATCTAAGGCCCTCCACTGTATTTACTATTGAACCGATGTCGCCGGAAATGTTTTGGGAATTCAGATATCACTTCTCACTAATCATCACTATACCTCAATCAAAAATTAGCGTCCGTTTTTACCGACTCCAGAGTCAGTACATTAAAACCTAGTTAAAACCTAGATGTCCCGTAGGGTTTCTACCAGGAACACCCATCCACGTCGCCGTAGTTTTTTCAGCCGTTCGATCTCTGATCTAATGGCTCAGGTTCATCCTGCTAGATTTTACTGTATCAGATTCTGGTTTGAATCCGTAGCTTCTACCAGCTTCATCTCACATCCTGTTATATGGAGCAGCTTCTACTTATCTAGCTTCTGCTTCTCCTGAATAGACAAATATATACCGTTGCCTCCAGAGACAAAAAAAACGCCTTATCTCTTCCTCCCCTCCCCTCATGCGGTCTCCCGACACAGACAGGGCCGGCGATGAAAGGTCGAGATGGCGGACTAGAGAGGGTGAATAGTCCTTTCTAAAACTTATCGCACCGGCTAACCGAAGTAAATGCGGAATTAAAACTATCGGTCTAGCCAAGACTTCACCTGAAACGACCTTGATTTCCACGAAGGGAAATCCACAGTGTCGGAGTGTAATATGACCATTTAAATCATATTACCCGATAACAGTTGAATCCATAATCCATACATCGAACAAAAGA
>CM041630.1:50058364-50149523 GCA_023333625.1 Bothriochloa decipiens | reverse complement strand
CATACATGGCCCAAATAAGGCTAGGGTATTATTCCCTTAATATTTATTTATCAAAATAAATATTATGTTGTCATTTTTAATAATCAACACATAAACCAAATAAGAATCCAACTCACTCTTTTAATGCAACATGATGATTGAACTATTGAAACATTAAAATGTAACATGTGAACATAGCGCATTGTTATGAGATGTTAATTAATTTGCAACATATGAATACAATGCATGACTTGCTAGGGTTGATGCATATGTAAGGGGTAGATGATGACATGTCGCACCACATCACTCAGGGTTTTGTCGAAACAATTTTGTAGTTCGAATTTTTGGGTTGTTACATCACCCCTCTAACTATAACTCTAGATGCACCTTGTAAAAGATCCTACACAAGAAAGCAAGGTGTCAAACTAGCTAGTGCCCTCCTAATCAAGTCTAGCTTTCAAGGTCACACAAACCTAAGCAACTAGTACTTTATCAAGCAAGGAAGCACCTACGCAATTCTAATGAGCAAAAGCACAAAGCCAACCTGAACTCACTAGATGCTCAAGGATAAGGTTACACAAACCAAACCTAAGAGCGCAACTTTACTTAATCTACACAAGATAAGCAAAGGAAAGGAACTACTTCTAGCTACACAAGCAAGAAGGTGTTTAACAAGCTACACAAGCCAACTAATTGCAAGAGCAACAACACAAGCACAATATATATGAATGTAAATACAAGCTTGTGAAAGAGATTGCAAACCACCGCGAAGTGTGGACACAAGATGACACGGCGATTTTTACCGAGGTTCACTTGGTTGCCACCAAGCTACGTCCTCTTGTGGCGATGCACCCACTTGGAGATTCACTCACTAATTGGCGTCACCTAGCCAAACCCACAACCTCGGGTGCGATGAATCAACACAAGATGGGGATCCTCCAAGCCACGAGCTCAACTAGAGTAGCCAATTGGTGACTCCCGCGGGGAAGGCTCAAGAACCCCTCACAATCTCTTCTCCGGAGCACCGCACAATCTCCTTGCGTGCTTTGACAGAGTCTCTTGCCACCAAGCCATCTAGGAGGTGGCATCCTCCAAGAGTAACAAGCCCACCGGCTTGCAACATGAACACCTAGTGCCACACGATGCAAATCTCTCTATGCAACGCACTAGAATCGCTCACTCACTCGATCGGATGAACACTATCAAGCTCAAGTAAGTAGAGGGCTCTCCAAGCACTCTCTAATGAAGACACAAAGTCCCCAAGGTGCTCAGCCCCCGCCCAAGGCCGGCCACCATCTCTATTTATAGGCCAACAGCTCAAACTAGCCGTTGCCCCCTCGGGCACCTCAACCATGAGCGCCAGACGCGTCTGATGGAACCGCTGGACGCGTCTGGCGCTTCATCTTGCGCCACGTGTCACCCGCGTTCAAAGTCGACCATTGCCTCCCAATGGCTACTTCTCGAAACGGCTCAGATCAACACGCTGGACGCGCCTGATGGAACCGCCGGACGCGTCCGGCGCGTTCACCATCCGCGCGTCTAGCCGTTAGGCCACGCCGGACGCTGCAGCTCCACTGAGCGTCGAACACTGTCGTGACACTATTCAGCATTCGACGCGTTCACTCTCCATGCCACGCACAACGGCGCCGGATGCGTCCGCCGAGCGCCGGACGCTACCCAGTGCGTACCTCGCTCGGGGCCGTCAAGCCGGACGCCAGCGCCGGACGCGTCTGGCGCACGCGCCAGTCTACCTATCTCACTTTCCACACGCCGGACGCGTCAGGGCTGCGTCCGGTGCTCCATATGCAGCGTCCAGCGCTTGGAATGTTTGCACCTCCAAGCCCGCGTCGACGCCAAACTTTGCCACCTTTTATCATACATGCCAATCAACAAGTATACCATCTTGTGCACTAGAATTAGCATGTTTTCACCAACCAACTTGCATCCGGCGCTATAGAAAATAGCTCTCTAATTTTCCCAAAAGCACCAAATCCAACTCGACTCAACCCTGCAAACACCTCCGCCTTTGCAAATGTGCTAACCACCACCAAGTGTACATCACCATGTGTATGTGTGTTAGCATTTTCACAATCATTTTCAAAGGATTTTCTCTTGATCTCACAATACCACTCGATCCTAGCATGTTGCAATGTTAGATTGCTCAAGTGGCACTAGATGACCGATATGCAAACCAATTTTCCCCTCTTGATAGTATGGCCATCTATCCTAAATCCGGTCAAGCTCTTCTCTACTCAACCTTAGAGCAGTGAAATGAAAAGCCCTAGGTTATACCTTTGCCTTATGCTTTTCCATTTCCTCCATCGCCTCCAAATGTGCAAGTGCAACACATGCACCAACACGATCATCAAATGATGTGATCCACTTCATATCATCATGCAACCTTCTTGGTCCATTGATCTTGACCTCACTTGCTCTTCACCGTCTCATGGTCCATCGGCACCAAGTCTTGCCCAAGCTTCACCGTCTCATGGTCCATCGCTTCAAAGCCTTAACTTGTTCTTCACACATCCACCGGTCCATCGAGCCAAGCCTCATCTTTGATCTTCACCAACTTGGTCACATGACTCCATGTTATGTCACATATGCAATAAAGCTCCTTCATCATCACATGTGTGAGCAATGTAACAACATCAAGCCCTCCATGGCATATGTTGCCCACACACATGATCTTGTGAACTAACCCCTGTGTATCTCAATCATAACACATGTTAGTCCACCTAAGTTGTCACTCAATTACCAATACCACACAAGGACCTTTCAGGCGGCGGCGGCACGCCATGGTGGCGGGGTCGGCGGTGGCGGCCGCCCTCCTCCTCCACCTCTCCTTTTCCTCCCCCTCTCGCCCCTTCCCTCGCGAGGCGGTGGCCACGGCTGCGAGTGGCGCGGCGCACGGCGGTGGCTGAGGTGGGCGGCGCGCAGGCGCCGGTCGGCGTGCTCGCCACCGTCCGGCCTCCTCCTCGCAGGCGCGGCGGTGGTGGCCTTTCTCCTCCTCTTCTCACCTCGCGGCGGTCCGGCTGGGCCAGCAACGTCGGCGGGCGCGCGGGAGGCGCCACCACGGTCTCGCGGGGCACGGCAGCGCTTTCGGGCTGTGCCGCGGTGCCACGTGCCCAGCAGCGTTGTGGCGTGACAGGGCCCCTCTGATGGCCGCTGGCTTGGCTGCTCCCGGCGCTACTACAGGTGCTACAGGAAACCCTAGCCGCCTGTGCTACAGCTCACCACCGCTCAGTGCCGACTCCACCCCAACAGTGGTGTCCGATGCCCTCGCCGACGACAGCTGCAGCGGCCACCAGGTTGTTGTTCCTACGGTGGATGCGGCGAGACGAGGTAATCTCCCATCTCCTCTCTCTCTTGGCCTCTTCTCACTGGAGGTTGTGTCGGCGGGGCTCCAAATTGTTGGTGCTATTATCAAATTTTGGTGAGATTTTATCAGCATTCCTGCTACAAACTTGAGATTTGCTTCTAATTTTTTCACCGATATGAGATGCAGGTGCTCCTAATGATTTTATCAGCATTCCTGCTACAAACTTGAGATTTGCTTCTAATTTTTTCACCGATTTGAGATGCAGGTGCCCCTAATTTGCTACAGGTAATTCTATTTGTTGGTACCTGTTCGTTTGTGACTATGTATATTCAATATGTTCTGAATATGCGATTTGGTAAGTTCATGATTCCATCTATGAATTTGTATTTAGTTGCAGTGGGCTCAGTTTGGTTTCATACATGTTCAATTGTGTCTGCAAAGGAGCTGGAAGATCGACTTATAACAGCGGCAAATTATCGGGAGGTGAAAGGTGTAGACCTACTTACAGAGTTATTACAGGTGAGCCCTGATCCAACCAGAGGCAACATCTTTACAAAGGATAAAAAGTGAAGTTTCTTTTGGATATGTAGTTTGACTTCGAAAAGTATTTCGTGCAATAATGACTTAAAGTGAGAAGAAGCTATTGTTCAAATATCATAACCTTACAATGTGTAGACTGAGTTTTGTTTATGCACTGCAGATCATGTTATTATTTATTGTATGTGTCTGAGAGAAGCTTATTTCAGGTAATACCATCAGCACCTTATATTTTTCCCTTGCTGAATGTATGTCTACAAGAAATTTGTTTGATTTCTTGCACAGTGACTATAGTTTGTTCGCCTCCCAGCAATTCTGAAGTTTGCGCTGCGTATATGCCAAGGGACGTGCTTCTAAGGAGATAAATTCATTACTTGTTCTTTTCCACCGCTAGGACAGTGCTTGGTACAGACCTGGTGTGAACGCCGGCCTCTTAACCCTGAATATCATTTGTCTATAATTATTCCATCCTTATTTATTTTCATATGAACATATATCATATGTCCATAGTCTGGCTTCTATTTTGCAGGAATTAAAAATAAAGGTGCATAAATATGTGAAGGGCTCTTCGACAGTAAAGAGCACTTCATCAAGGTTGCAAGGAGGAGTGATAGTGTCCTTTCTATTTTTAACGATGTGTCAGTTTACCTCAAATGTCTTCTCTATATGTCAGTGTTTCAGTGCTTCATTTTAGACTTTCAAGTTTATTTCATCATTTTACAATATGGATGGTTAGTGTCTTTCATGATTTACGAAATACAAACTTCCTTTTCGTTTGTAGCTTTTGCTGCTTGGTTAAATAGAGAAGGTGTCTCTTCCTCGTATTTACCATAATGGGATCGGTCTTCTGTGACCTCTTTGGTTTTTTCCCCAATTTCTAAACAACTTCCTGTTGTTGGGTTCGGTCCTGCTAGCTGATAAATGAGTTCATGCACCCATGCCATCCATTTATCGTTTTGTGTAATGCGATACAAATATTCTATGTTTTAGGATGTTGTCTTGCTGTTACTACAGCCTTGGAGATTACATAGAACTCATCTTTGGTCTATCATTTTCTGCTAAAAAGAGTGTATGAAGAGCAGGTCTACATGTGGATGGTGAAGCCATCTTACTGTCAAAAGCCATGGGACAACTCTTTTATCTTCTTCTATGTATTGTTTTGAAAAGGTGAACTTGGTTGATTCTTGATTGGCATCGTTCAGTTTCTAAGTCTAATATATATAATATGTGCATCATGAGATTATTTTTTTCGCTAATGGAATTAGTCATGTTAATATTCATGGCAGCAATATGTTCTACATGATGCAGTTCCTGTTACTGCACTGAAATCTTGATCTTTGGTTACTAAGATTGTGTCAATGAAATATGATTCCTGAAATACATGTTTTCCTCATACTAATTTTTTTTAAAAATGTTTGGCTCATCCTAATTTTTCAAAAAAGAAATGTTTGGCTCATAATGTCCTTTTTCCTAAATTATTGTACTAAAATCATACCGCTTTTTTTTTCTTTCAAGTCAAGTTACTCAAGTATATGCTAAAAGGCACACCATGTATATTTATTTGTCCACGGGTATATAGATGCTATAATCTATCATCACTAAAAGGCACGATATTAGTTATTCATTGTCATGTATACACACTATGATTTGTCATCCCTGAACCTTGCTGTATATCTACAAACTATTTTTCCGTGATTAGTGCCACCTAATATTTTTTATACTAAGATAATGGGAACCATCCACCCACAAAATTCTTGTCAGCTGAGAGTCAAAATCTACCATGTGTAAAAAAAATAGACCCATTATCGTACCTTAACAACAAAATTGATATCTGAACCATTAAGTTCCAGTTCGACATTAACCTTTTCCATAACAAAAAATACCCCGGTTTGGTGCATTCAAAAAATTGAATCTGTGTTCATGCTAGATTGTACCTCCACGAAGTTCCATTTGCTTCGCTGATTCTCTTGGAATTTCCAATAATGCTCACCTCCATCCTTGCATTTTTGTGGCTGTTTTTTCTTAAATCTCATATGGTTGCTACCTGATTGGCACTTTGTTCTCTGTTCTTTTCAGTTTGGCAATGGCTTCAGCAATTAGCCCTCTTTTCTTCAGGGCATAGCCATCGGCAGTTCGATGAACATATACATGGCAATGATTCAATGGAACTACATGCTGCTTTCAAAGAACTTATGGATCAGATCAGTCAAGACCGCAAAAATATGATCTGTTCATTCATATACGAGGTTTAAAGAGACCAAGGTAACCAACCTCTTCTTGCAAGCAACGATGCCTCTATTTTCGATTCCATTTACATAGACGTTTCTTGAGAATATTTGAATTCATCAAACTTGAAACAAAATACCGGTCTCAACAACCCAAATACACAACGGCAGTATCAAACAAGGAAAATAAGGTAGCCCAACCAGATTCTTTTGTCACTAATTTGCTATATCATCAGCATGAAAAATGATAAGCCATGAGTCATACACTTGCAGATCACCAAGAATTCCATCCACTATGAAGGAAATTAAGCTACAAGCCCCTGAAGGTGGCTACTATATCTAGCAGCTGCCGAAGATGACTAATATATCTATATACATCCCTCGGCGCATCTCACATGCTGAAAACAAAGCATTCTTTGTGTACGCCTGCCATCATCAGTCCACGATTCACTGGTTGCTAAACCTGCATCATGATTGTGCTAAACAATGTGCAATAGCTCGGTTCAGCTACTGTCTTTCCAATGTAAAACAAATATGATCCCAATCCTATTGAAATTATTAAATATAAAGGCTTCAATCAAATTAGAAAATACCATGGAACTTCCTTATCCTCAATACTAATGATAGTCTATAGTCAAATAGATGGTTCACTGTAAAAATTATGACGAATAAGTGATGATATCTATATTGAAATATTTTGCAGGCTCAATCTGTTTATGGAATGTGCCATGCCTTCGATGTAAATGAAAGTGATACTTATGCGTAAAACTGGGATTGTCTGCCAGGTACCCTGTCCAGTCAGTGAAACAAATATTTTATCATGTCTTAGTGATCTTCTCTCCATTGCAATTTATGTTACCTAATTTCGCATGCAGTTGTGTTTGCTCAATCACCTTTCAAGCATGCCGTAGTAGTAATTAAAGCCTCATCACTGTGCATATGTTATTTTTTGTAGAAGCTTGGTAGAAGTTAAATTGATGAATTCAGAGAACAAATAGGACATATCTTAAGGTGTTTAGGTAAAATAATTGGTTTTACCAACTTTTCCCACCACATTGGCTTTTCTGTTTTGTGCGTCAACTAATTGGCACATAGCAGGCATAACATAGGCCTCTTAAGATGATGCATACAGCTTAATAAAAAGACGATGCACATCTACCATTTTAGTTCGTAAACAAATTTTGAGATCTGTGCAAATTACCTAATGAAGTTTTTGTAACCTACCTTCTAAGGTAAGGAAAGCTAACTGGGTACTGGTCTGTTTTCTTTCCTCCCACTGATGATGTTGCATTATTAGTAGAATTAAAGTGCAAGAATAAAAAAAACAATGGCAGAACAGAACTGTGCCTGTTAAATTACTCTCGTACTTCTATATATAAACATATATGTTGTTCCCATGCTACCAGATACATTTCTGGGTCCTTGGGAAAAAACATACACTGCCTTTGCGGTTGCACCTCCACAAAGATACCAATAGATAGTATCGCAGTGAGGAATTAGCTTACAAAATTCCATTTGTTTCGTTCATTCTTCTAAAATGCTCGCGTCCATCCTTGCATTTTATCATTTATGTCTAATCGGTTGGTGGCTAATTGGTGCTTTGTTTTCTATTCTTTTCAGTTTGGCGACAACTTCAGGAAATTAAACCTCAGTATTCCATACTTTATGACGCTAATGGTTCGAAATAAATAAAACAAGGTCTTCAGCAAGCTTCTTAAGTCACTTCGAGATTATTAAGACATGTTCTCTTCAAGGATCCTTCTACGCCTTTCCTGTTGGCTCTAATTCCATCCACTTTTCTTCCCTGTCTTATGTGGGGTTGCTCATCAGGGATAACCATGAGGAACATGTGAGCAACAGACGAGTTTTCTGGTCAATGGCAAATTGTTAGAGTAGTGCCCGGCAACTGTTTAGCTGTTGGACAGCTTGCATCAGCCAGAATTTGATGACAACCCATGAGTCTTCTTTAAACTATTATTACATATTAATAGTAGTCAAATGCATGCAGTATCCTTCTATGAATGAAAATTTGCTACACACTCCCTGTCATGAAATCGCTGGTTTTTTTGCTTTACCATGAAAATTCTAAATTAGATTTTTAGTGCCGTCAGGGGAGGGCACAAGATGAAACACTATATGATATTTTCACTTCTCAGTCATGTGTTTAGGAGAGATAGGCTACTCAGAATGATGAGAACTATAAGAATTCAGTGCCATTCGAAAGTTTGGACAAATGAAAAGAGATTTTGATGTTACGATTTGTGATTGCATATACAAATGCCTTTTACGTGTGATGTCCAATTTAGTATTACTATTGCATTGAATGACTTTTGTCGTAACTGTATTTGGTAACAGGCCTTAAACATACTTGAAATATCATCAATTGCTTATTTTCCATACAAACGATGTTCTATTGTTACTTCCACAATTGTTCCTATCTGGCGCGCGAGGGCGTGCCAGTCCACTAGTATATTTAGATTCATCGCAGAGTGTTCGTCAACTTCCAGCGTCGCACCCGCCGCGCAGCGCCACGCCGTCGCACGCATCCCCGCCGGCCCGCCGTCGCACGCATCCCTTTCTTCCGACACCAACCTCATGCCTTCATGAAACAAGGTTTTTTTAGATAATGGATAGAAACTATCTGGCTTCATCTACCCATAGGCAGAATCAGGCCAAAAGAGTATAATAAAAAATAAAAAGAAAGAAAATGTCCGAAGAAATACATTCCAAAAAGGAGCTCAGGTAGTCCTACTCGACCTCTTACTTGCACTGTGATATCAACTCCTAGAATAAATACTCCTCTAGAGTAAGATCATCAACGTCAAAATGAAGTCGCCAAACACTCTTGTCAGACCTAATAAAGGTACTAAAAACGTTAGACACTGACCACCATTGAAGATTGGATACTTCTTCCCTTGGCAACAACACGAAGCACTTGCTGTAAATTTCACCAAACGTCGAGTTGTTACGCCATCGAATGCCACCTCCTCCTTGAGCTGCACAGTGAGCAGGTTGACCACGCAGAAGAAGGATCAGCCTTGGCGAACAAGAACTTCGACGACGCGCCTGCGCTACTGCCATCGGCCCGGAGAAACCAGGCTAGGTTTTCACCCAGTTATTGAACGCACGTGGGCGCAGCAGGGGACGGACTAACCCGGCTTCAGCGACGCCTTCAACAAGGTACGTGGCACAGTCAGTACCACCGCCGTCGGCCCGGCGTATCACGCCAGACAAGGTTTTCACCCAAACCACCGCCACCGCCGTCAACTCTGCGCCCAAGAAACATGGGAGGCCTCCTTCCCTGGAAGGTCAACACCAGCTCAGCGACCGTGCCGACGAGATCCGAGAGCTCGAGCCTGACGCGGACCACTAGGTTGGCACCAGGTCCTGCGCCCCACCAACGGCAAGCCCAGATCCGGGCCCCTGACGGCGAATCAGGCTGCCAGGCGTCGGACTAGGCCACCGGTCGGCGGACGGGCGGATCCAGGTCCCTGGCGACGGATCGGGCCTATGGGCGGCAGATCCGGTCCTCCCAACGTGAAGTAGAGGAGGCGGCTCAATCATCGCAGATCGGAGAGGGACGGCCACCAGTGGGCGGATCCGGCCCGCCGGCCGGTCTACTCGCCGGAGGTACCCAGGAAGATGGAGGAGCAGAGGTGGGGGCGGAGGGAAGGAAAGGAGGTGGTTGCGGTGGGTGCTGATTTTCGGGTCGTCGCTGGCCGCTAAGAATGGCGTCGCATAAGCTCTTGGGAGCCGGAGAAGCTATAGCCCCTGGCGGCGTGATGCCTATCCTCATGTTGAGTAGCGCCTCGCCTCGCTTGGATGTCAGTAGGTGCGACAATGGCTGAGCAGCGATCTGAGCACTCGTCTTCGGCAGGGACGACGCATGGTCGGCATCACCTGCTTTGGGGGGCTGACAATCAAAGGTGGGGCTCGCTTGTACAGTTGTACTGCACCTCCTCGACGAACCGAGCGAGACGACGAGCAACTTCGCGTGGCGTGGGCGTCGTGTCGTTGGCAGCGGATGGCACCGGCAACTCCTCCCGCACCGGCGATAACGGAGGCGGTTCCGTCGCTCGTGGAGCGGAAGTGTCCACCTCACCCTCCGTGGCCGCGATGACGCCCGAGGGTTCGTCAAACACCAAGTGCCTAGGTGTGGCCCGTGACTGCACCAGCTGGGGCGACACCGAGGGTGTTCGCAGCATCTGCTGGGGCGAGGTCGGTGTGCAAGTACCGGTGATCACCACCGGAGACTAGAGGCGGCCTCGGAACGGCGTGAGTGACGCTGAGTGAAGCAGTAAGGCTTGTGACTGATAATTTCAATTTTTCATCACCGTGTGGAGATTTATAGGCTCCATTTGGACCAGAAAACTTCATATACTACAGTAGTTATGGGTCGCCCGTAATGGGTCGGGATCCAGCCATATCTGAAGCCTCCAATCCAATTCCTCAAGCAAGCCTGAAGCCTGTGCACTTGTGCAACCGACCGAGCACGGCAATGGCGGGCTGGTCGTCGCTCCCGGGGGACCTTGTCAACCGCAGCGCCAAACAGCCTCCTGGCCACCAACGACCTCGACTGCTACATGGACCTCCGCGCCGTGTGCCACGGCTGGCGCACCTCCACCGTCGACCCCAAGAATGACGACAGCGCGCGCTTCCAGCTGCGCCAGTGGGCCATGCTCGACGAGGTCCACCAGAGCGACGAACGCCTCTTCGTCAACACCAGCACCGGGCGCTTCGTCCGGAAGGACCTGCTGCTGCTCCGCAGGTACTTCCTCGTCGCCCCGCACGCCGCGCGCGTCCTCAACCCTTTCACCGGCACCATGCATGATCACCTTTGAGGCGCCGGTGCCTGCCGAGGGGCCAGTCGCTGCTCATGTGATTGGCTCTTCGCCGACGCTCGTCCTCGTTTCCGTCGACGATCCTTGTACGAGCTACTGGGCTGATCCTGACAGCGAAAGTTTCACACAAATAAAGCAGAATTCCAATGCTCATCCTCTAGTCAAGGTGGCCCTCGCAGGAGACATCTACGCTACTGCAAGAGATGATGGATCTTTGGAGCGGCTTCTTTTCCTTGAATTCTACAAGATCTTGAATCTGGTATCCAAGCCGTTCGCTCATTATTTCGCCGACGGCGCTGAAGGGCAAGCCAGGAAGAGCCGTTGTTTCCTAGTGGAATCTGCAGGGGAAATGCTGCTCGTCTTCAAGCACTCTCTTAGCGTTGAGGTCTTCAAGATGTATACCGGGAGCCGTGTGTTCGAGGATACCGAGAGCAATCGGCTCGAGCGTGTGAAGAACCTTGGCAGCCGAGCCCTCTTTGTCGGGGACTGCAGGTGCGTGTCCGTGGACGCTGACAAGTTCGCGTTCGTGGAAGCCAACTGCATCTACTACGTCGTGGAGGAGCCGTCGTTCGACGTGTGCTTCTACAGCCTCGAGGACGAGACGGAAGTGAGGGCGGGTCGAGCCATAGATTCTTTTGATCCCGTCAACCTCACCATCCACCCTCCTTTCTCAGAAGTTCAGCTCCTCTGTTGCTACACATTCCTGTCCACCAGATGTTTTCTCGTTTGGAAAAGGCCAAAGTGTTTGCACCAGATTCGATCAATGTGCGATTCGACTTCTTAGACAATGAGCATGTGATCTATTTGATTTGATTATTATACATTGCTCATGTTCCAGTTTCTCTATAGTGGAGTGCTGTTCTTGATTATTGATATATGGATATGAGACTTAAGTTGTTTGTCTGTATCGGGATGATGTCAGACTTTTAATTATTACTACCTCTCATGGTAAGCAGTGTAATCTTGTCCCTTGCAGTTATCAGTTTGATGTCAGACTTTTAGTTATTACTTGCAGTTGAAAATGTTGCCTTTTTTCTATAATAATTTTTCCTTCATCGTGAAAATGCTTGCACCAGGAATGTTCTAGTACATCGTGAAAATGCTTGCACCAGGAATGTTCGATAAGCCTTGCTGGCTTGAAATCGAATAAGATGACTTCTCAGACATCGAACATCTTATATGATCTACTCCCTCCCTTTTCTTTTGTAGGGCGTATGGTGGAGTTCTCCGCATACCAAGAAACTCTAGTAGATGAAAGCGGCAAATAAATAACATGCCGCACAAAAGAAAAGGCTTGGCTACGTTATTTTTTTTCAAGAACAGGCTGTGTGTCTGTATTTCATTAAGAAAAAAAAAGCGATCAAAAGGCCTACACAGAACCCGCACAAAGTAAGCCAAAGCTTACCTACACAACACACACAACAAATTCGCACGAGGTTGTGATTACATAAAACAAATGGCGCGACTAGCTTGCCACAGGACTACTATCCCCGCTTCAGCTGCAGGGGCAACTCGTCCTCCAAGCCAAGCATGTTGAGGTTGAACGCGACCGGATCGAAACGAGCGCCCAAAAGCTGCTGTAAATTGTCATAAGTGGCTTCCGATAGCGGCTGGCGAAACGCCCTCTTGCACAACTGGGTGTTGCACCCCACGGACGGGGAAAGAAGGGGGTCCCCGAGCTTCTTCGCTAACACGCTCTATGCCTGCTTAGTACAGTTTGCCTCCCGCGGTGTAGCCACGATCCGAGTGCTCCGGCAAAGAGAAATAGGGGTCGGCGTTCTAGACTTGCGCAGCCTAGGTCGCGTCTTGATGAGTGGCGACTGCAACGGGACGCAAATCCTCTCCGTTACCTGCCACGCCTGCGCCCGCGGCATCAACTCACTGCCATGGCCAACCTCATCCTCACTCGGGGGGAGGGGGCCTGGACAGGCTGTCCAGCATCGGTGGGTGCATCGGCAACAAGGTTGAAGCCGGGGGCATTGCGGCGGCCTCCACATGTGGTGAATTGAAGGGCCTAGCCGCTGCGATCTCAGCAGCCGCCACCACCGGAGCCACCGCGTCGTCCACTTCCCGCGCCCCCTTGGCCGAGGAAGCCGGCGTAGGAGTGCCCACCACCGCGGCGTCCATGCCAACCTCCTCCGACGCCAGTGGCGGAGCCAGGAATTATATATAGGGGGGCCGGAGCGCCGAACAATCAAATATCAAATATGTAGCCGAACAATCAAATATCTAATATGTATAGTCTATTATAAAATTTCAATATATATATATACATACATGTATAGAGTTTTGACTCATATATTAAAACACCGAAAGCTCTATTAAATAATCAATTAAGCATGTTGTGGCAAATTTGCGATGAAAAATATAACGATAAGCATAAATGATTAAGTGAACTAACATACTTCATCTAAATTTTGCTCTGCGCGTCTGAATCGCATCGAAGTCATCAATAAGTTGATCGGTTGTAAACTCCACTACAATCTCCTTTTCAATGTAAATTATTAAGCAATCTCTTAAGAACCCATCTTCTATCTTATTCCGTAGCCTTGTTTTAACAAGTTTCATTGCAGAAAAGGCACGCTCTGTCGTAGCTGTGGACACTGGTAGAGTTAGCACAAGCCTAAGCAGCCTGCCAGGGAAGAATATTATTAGCAAATAAGCATAACTATGATTATTTAAGATAAAATAATTAACTTGTTATTGCAAAATGCAGACCTGTCAATCAAATAATAGTCATCTGATTTCCCTGTTTCAGCTAATCAACGACAAAACTCGGTAATGGTTGTCAAATTCTGAAAGCTAGGATTTATAGGTACATCAAGTTCATAATGTTGTAACTGTTATCTTAATGTATCTCTTTCTTGCTCTAAAAAATCAGCAGGGTAGAACTTTGAAGCTAGAGGGCACAGATCATTAATTTTTAGTTTGGTGAATGAATCCGTGGGATCCAAAGAAGTACATAAAGTGAAGTTCTGTAGCTTATTTGCTGAACCTGCAATTCAATTCGTGTGCTTGTTGATCAACTGCAACCATGAAAATATCATATCGGTAGTGATGCTCGACTGTGATCTCTGCACCTCGAACGTAATCTGCATACGAGTCGGTCATATTTGGAACTTTGATACCTTGCTTGTTGCAAAATTGTGTCACATCACTAATAAGTTTATTCCAACCATGGTCTCTTAGGTTTTGAATCAACCTTTTGGTAGTGGCAACATCATCCATAGCATTCACAATGTCCTGGGATTTTTGCTATAGCTTCTTGCAAAGTAGGTTTGTGATTCCCATTAATTCTTTCATGACATGCATAATAAACACAAACTCAAATTTCATCATCAATTTCACAGCACCAGCAGCCTTTGCACGAGTTGCTTGTGTGCTTCCTGGACCTTTAGTGTTAGCAATATCTTTCAGTACTAAGAATATAGACTTGTAAATCCTTATAAGGCTGCAAACTGAATCATAATGAGAGCTCCACCTAGTATCACCAGGGCGTTGTAAAGTCCCAATTTGATTAGCACCTCTTCCAGTTTCAAGCTCACTAAGCTCAATAAGCTGCTCTAGTTCAGCAACTTGATGATCACACAGATCATCATTTCTCTTAGTAGAAGACAGAGTTGTGTTGACAATGAGAGCTAGATGATCAAAGAAATTATGAACCTCAGTGACCTCGTTCGAAGCAGCAACAAGAGCTAGCTGTAACTGATACATAATATGAATACGGGCACTCATCCAAGAACTTTGTCCGCAGTCCATTCCACTCTCTGCGCATATTGCTAGCACCATCATATCCTTGTCCACGAATATTTTGAACATCCAATTTAAGTGCTGATAGAACAGAGCATATTTTTTGTTTAAGTGTGGCAGAGTATGTGACATGAACATGAACAATGTCAAGAAAACGCTCTCTAATGAAACCATCTTTATCAACAAACCGAATAACAAGTGTCATTTGTTCTCTTCTTGACTCATCTCTTGATTCATCAACAATTATGCAAAATTTAGCATCACCAATCTCACTACGAATTGCCTTTTGCACATTATCAGCTATAACATTCAATATTTTTTTTGAATTTGAGGTGAGATATATTTAGCATTCTGTGGAGCATTACTTAAAACAACAGCCTTAACCTCCTCATCATATGAAGCTAGTAGCTTTACCATTTCAAGAAAATTACCTTGGTTCTTTGAATTGTCTGATTCATCATGTCCACGAAAGGGACAAGCCTGGAATGCTAGTCATCGGACAACATCAATTGATGTTCTAAGCCACAGTCGATTTTCCTTGATTTCTTTGCTTGTTTGTTTCTCGATCACTGGCTCAATTGACATAATCGGTTCTTCAAATTGTCATAGCATTTGATAGAATAGTGATGAGCTGAACCACTCTGTCCCATGTGCATTCTGAAGGAACATTCTTTCCCACCAACCCTCTTCTAGTTATTAAATCCTTTCACTGTAAAGGCATCTGATCCTGATTTTCCAACTGGCTTTTAGAAAATAAAAAGCAAGGAAGGCAAAATGATGCATCTTTTGTTGGTGAGTATTCTAGCCAAGGAAAAGATTTAAACCATTGTGACTGAAACCTCCGTGGATGCTTCTTTGAACCTGAAGTAGGGTATTCATCCTTGATAAATTGATATGGACCATGCTTCATGTATGCTCTGATAACTTATTCTTGTTTATCTGGAGGATAAGACCAAATTTGGTCACACAAACCTGGATCTCACTCTACATTCAACACACTATTGTCTGCACAATCTACTCGTCGAACCTTAGCTGCCAGTTGCACAGCCTGCATTGGATCTTCCTCTTCTTCATCATTGTTTTCTTGTTCTGCAGCAATCGAGTAAGCTATTTCATCTTCCATAGATTCAAACTCAATGTCATCTTGTCCTTGATCTATCGAAACATCAGCGGCGGGCATGTCTCTCTTGTAAAAGCGGTCAATTGTCATCCTTTTAAATTTCATGGTGATTATCCTTGAATACAGAAACAATAGTTCAATTACTAAATTAGGTATTGGCTCTAAATCGATGGAGAAAAAAATTAAAACAGAACGTACCTTTCTAACAGAATACTGAGGTCCTGGTTCGTGAAGAAGATCGGAGAGGCACTAGAAGAGTGGCAGATCGAGTAGTGCCTGGAACTAGACGGGGGACGACCGTATCTAGACGCCGGGCGGAGGTGTCTTTATGGCACCACGGCAGCGGGCCAGCGCCGGCGGTGGCGGCGCTGCGGCAGCAGCTAGATCGCGATCGTGAATTTGCGGTCTCGCCCAGAAAGCCGGAACTGTTGTACGTGGTGAGTTTGGCGATGGTTTGGTTACCTACGTACATGGGCTCAGTGACCAGCGCTGGTTGGCTAATGGGCTTGGACCGTATGTATATGCACCGAACTACAGAAGACAGGAAGAGTTACTAATTTTTTCACAGGACATTGGGTGGGGCCATGGCCCCCGCTGGCACCCCTGCCTCCGCCACTGTCTGACGCCTCATCAACAATGAAGCGAAGGTGGATCATACGTAGCGGCGAAGGGGGTTCCGCCATCGTTGGAGGCGGGTGCGCGACTTGGGAGGCCACGAGCTCATCGAGCATCAGGTCGACCCATACGAGAGGCCCCGCACCCTCACAGAACTCCAGCTCGAGCGGGTCAGTGGGTGCGGCGGCGTTGTCAGAGTAGGCCACGACAATGTTGGCCTCCCTTGGCCGCTTGCATCTACATTGCCGGCATCGACGATAACCGCCATTGACGCCCCCCACCGACCTCTGCGTTGGCATCGGTGGGGAGACCAGCGGCTGGTGCAGCGTCGAAGTTCTCTCGGACGGGTTGCAATGGACCGGCTGCCTCTCCAATGGAGCCGGAGGCGTGCACAGCGGCGGATGCCTGCACGCCTTCGCCCGGTGCCCCCGCACCGAAAACAGATCGAAGGTGAGCGACACTGCACGGCGACATGGTCACGTGCGAGGCAATTGAAACAGCGGCCCACAAGCTCGGGCGGCACGGGGCCTCAGCGCCTAGGTCCTCTCGTCCCCCGCGAATGACGTCGATGATGCTTCATGACTGTCCGGAAAACATCGGCGTTAGATGGCGGGCTCACGACTAGGCTGCCGAGCCACTGTAGGCGCCATCGCCAGCTGCCCGCCAAGTCTTTGGCGCGTCGTGACCCTCGTCACCTGCTGCAGACCAAGGCGACGATGCGCGAGCACCGAACCGTTTGCCTCGTTGGCGTGGGACTGGACCGTCGCTGCCGTTACCATCGCTTGCCACACCGAGGCCCCTGCTGAGTATCCACCGTCGCCTCGGCCGCAGGCGGGGGCGTAACCCAGATAGCCCGCCGAGCCGCATCTAGATACGACAGGCGTGCGGTCGCATAGGCGGGCGCATCGTCAGAGCAGCCCATGCCCAGGTCCGCGTCCTCCCAACTCCTCGTCGTCGTCAGACACGTCCACGACGAGGACGACGTCCTCCAATCCCCCGCCCGGGGACCCGGCGACGCTTAGGGAGGCAGGGGCATCCGTGTTGACCTTCACTGGCACCGCGGCCGAGCCCGTGAGGACGACCGCAGGGGGCGGCACCCCAACGACCGAGGCCGGCGTCACGGGGGCCGGCGACTTGCTGTGACCCCGCGGCGAGCAAGCGGCGCTGGCGCCGCCACCAGGGGTGCGGGGGCCGGCAACGAGGACAAGCGAGTCCTCTTCCATCAGCTTCGAGTCCATCTTGGGCGCCGCCTCCACGCAGAGGCCAAGGTGCGCCGAGACGGATCCCGGCGTCCGCGAGGTGGTGCCGCCTGAGCCGGCCGACGCTGGACCCCCATGATCCACCATAACGGCCGCCGATACGCCCACCAGGAAGGTGCCCGTCGCCAGCATCCGCGCGGGCGGCGACGGCCGTGCATCAGCGACGACATCGCTAGCCCCAGCACACGGAGGAGCACCAGGATGCGAAGCTACGACGGGCGACCCGGCCAGCTGGGCAGCAACAGGCCGTCGGCTGCCACCGGCGGAGAAGCTCCACCCGAGCGGACGCCATCCCTGGGGGAAGAAGACCCACCATGCTGACGCCTAACAAAAAAAATAAAAACTGATAAATCGTCATACATTAATTATTATACCTTGCTGAGGTTTCATTTCTTCTACTGTAGTATGTTTCACTTTTAATCTCTGAGGAAGATTATGCCTTTTGTATTCTATTGATTTTTAGGCTTTCGGTTACCTAGCTAGTTTGGCATGACGACATTACCATGGGCACTTAGTAGTGTAGTCTTATCCGCTGCGTGCAGTAGAAAATGTTGCCTATATTTTCTTCAATTTCATATTATATTTATCATTTTCTTTGAACCCTCAATGGTTATGCAAGGCTCGTGGTTATGCAACACAATTTACTCCAAAAATAATCTACAGGGACTAAATTATTCTATAGGGACTGCATGGAACATTTTGGAACTAGCCATAGAGTAATCTAGAAGAAAAGCTAGTCATAAACATTACTCTCTCTCCATCTCTTTTCATTGATGCCTTATATAGAAACTTTCACATTGTAGCAATGGAAATAGTTACATTATGGTTGTCCTTTTATATTTAATACGGGTATAACTTTTGGTCCATAGGAAGAAAATTTTGCCTCGCACCCTGTTGTCACATCAATATGAGTACTGCCACCATGCTGCAGTCGATGCAGTGGCGTGCAGCTATACGAGTACGCTTGAGTCGGTGTCTTGCTAGAAGAAATATGTTATGTTATTATTTATGGTAATTCTTTTAAAAAGAGCTACCATTGTCATAGTTGAAAGTAGAAATTACCATATATTAATAAAAAATAAAAAACATATCACATTGGATTTCATAATTGTAAATCACTATAAACACCTAAGCACCTCTGCTGTTGATAGCGAGACACTTGTGGTGACTTTATGAGTTTCAAGATCTATCGGCTCAGTCCTTTGGATGTGCTCATAGGGGTAGGGTGTATTCACATGAATGAGTGTGTGTTCATGTTGTGGGTGTCTGTATTATACTATGTAATTCTAAAAAATCCTATCTCAATAAGAATTTTATTTTATTAATTAGAACAAAAAGTGATATTAGTCGGTGAAAAGAAAAATGTGGATATGAGTCCTATGCATTTGAGTATCTTCAATAGTGTTTTAAAAACCACTCTTAATCTTGACTTTTCGATAGGATTAAAAAATATCTCAAATAAATCATTATCATAACTCCCAATCGTTTCTCATACATTAAGCGTTTTATACTCTCTCTGTTCTAAATTATAGTTCACTTTGACTTTTTTGGTATACTCACTTTGCTATGTATCTAGATCTTACTTGTGTCAAGATACATAGCAAAGTGAGTGTACCAAAAAAGTCAAAGTGAACTACAATTTGGAACGGATGGAGTATTATGTGATCTATTTGATTATATATATATACCTTGCACCTATTTCATTTCCTCTATTGGATTGCTGTTCTTGATTGTTACATGGATGACTTGTGTTGTCTATCTGCATCAAGATTGTAAGCATTATTACATGTAGTATTACCATTCAGGGCATCCTAAGCAGTGTAATCTTGCCCCATGCAATTGAAAATATTGCCTCTTTTTTTTACATACATTATTTTCTCCTTTTTAATATATTTTTCTTTGGGTGTTTTTGGGTCCAAGACATTACAATTACTGAAGTTTGGAGAACTGCCATTACAGTTGGCCTGTTCTGAAACTTGCCATTACAATTCTTAGTCTCCCCCTGCTCCATGCCCATTTCTATGTATCTAGCGACTTGGGCCCACTATCAGGTCGTTGTTGGCATACGCTCACTCCATATGGACACAAATGCCCCCGCCTGTGTGGTAGTAGTCCCCCTGCCTCGTCTCTCGCTTGTCACATTTTGTTCCTCGGCCGCGCTCCTCTTCGTCTCCTCTCCCTGAAGAACCCTAACCCTAGACTATAGCCTCGTTGGAGACAATTGCCATGGCAAGCTGCGAATCTACGATGACAAGCTGTGGATCTGTGACGACAGTGGAAGGTCCTGTTAGTCTCAAGGCTAGGGTGGGCGCATCCACCGGAGGAGATGCGAGATCCGTGAAGATGATTTGCAGGGACTTTCTGGATCTGCGCCATAGTGGTACAACAGAGATGGAGGACTGCGATAGCAGGTAATATCTGGGCATTCCTTTTCATGGTGTGAGAGTATGTTGTGCAGTTGTCTTGTGCTTTGCCTATTTACACTTCAATTTTGTGATCGATTTGATTTTGGCAGGAATGGTATGTTCTTGGTAGAGGTTAAAGTCCATGCTTTTGCTATGAAAGACTCAGATGGTAGGAAATCATACACTGAAGGCACCGTGGTTAAGTTTCTTGTGGACTTTGGGTCATTAACACTTGAACGATTGATGTCAAGTATTGCAAATAAATTGAATGTGCCCCCTGACCAGTTACCCACGTGGTTCTTTGACAAAAGGCTGTGTGAAGATGTCAGATTAATTAGTGAATATCAGATGCTCGATGTATTTGAAATGTACAAGGAAGAGATGGGTTGTCAGCTTATAGTAGCAGTGCTTGATAAGTCAGTTTGTGATGATGCTGAGTTTGTTGAACTAGATCCTTTATGTTTGATTCCTCCTTTAAGTGTGTTACCACCATTACATGAAAGCACAAAGAAGAAGGTGAAATGTCATAGGTGTGGAACTTTTGGATACTTTGCCAAGAAATCCAATGAGCCTGATCTGGGACAGTATGGTGTGACTACTGCTACACCAAATAAAAGGTAAGAGTTTCGTTGTTTTCATATTGTGTCTTTTAACTAAATAGTGGTATATGAAAATAAGTATGTCTCAACTTATGTTGCAGGAAGAATCAGCCGAAGAAGAAGCTAGACCATCTGAAGTAAAGAACAAGAAGGCAACTAAGAAAAGAGACAACAGTGAAGAAGAATATGATAGCTCCATCAGTAAAATTTGTTAGAAGCCTGATGGATATGCTGAATGATGGGTAGTAATCCACCTCCAACTTATTTTGTGAGTTGGATGTGATGGTAGATGGCCAGTATTTAATGGCCTAGATGGCATATGAACTTGTTCTGTAATGTCCTTTATGGACTGTGAACATTGCTTTTGAACCTGATGTGTATGGCATCAGCAACTTATTTTTGTGAACCTATTATGTAATGGCCTACATGGCCTTTAAACCTGTGGTCTGTGAACCTGATCTATGAACAAAATATTAGATTGGTCTAATTTTGTGATCTTAGTTTTTAATGGCCTATATGGCATATATATGGTACATTATGATATTTTTTGAAGTTTTGATGGACTTATATTGCATATATTTCTCTTAGAACGCAAGATGTGAATTCAATTTTATGGTAACATGCACATCCTAAAACAAACTGCCAGGGATACCTCCTTAGGTGCTGCCGAGGCACGTGCACAGTGCGTTAGAGATGGTGTGGCCAGGTGGTCATGCCTCCATGCTCCATCTTTAATGATTCTGGTGACCTCCTCTAGAACCTGATGACCAAGACCCGCTGGACACGAGAACAACGTCCACACGCCGCACCATGCTACCGCCGTCCATCGAGGCGTCAAGGCAGGTGAACCTAGAGGTGGGCAGGCTCAACCGTGGCATTCTAGCTAGACCAGATGTGCATCATGTGAAGAGCTAGTAGTTATCTTGTGCATTTTCCATGTTCTTATCAGTTATCAGGAGCTGTCGATCGACTTGATATGTTAGGTGGAAACAACTACAACAACAAGTTCAGGTCGCAGTTCTTGTAGGATTCCATCGAAGCCACTCTTCAATGCATCAGGTACAAAACTAGCAATGCTATGAAGCCAACTCTGCATTCTAGATTCTTTTTTTAAAGTTTTCATTAGGAAATCATACACCAAAGGCACCATGGTTAATTTGTTGTGGACTTTGGGTCATTAACACTTGAATAATTGATGTCAAGTATTGCAAATAAATTGAATGTGCCATCTAACCAGTTACCCACTGTGTGGTTCTTTGACAAAAGGCTACATGAGGATGTCAAATTACTTAGTGAAATCCAGATGGTTGAAGTCTTTGAAATGTACAAGGAAGAGGTGGGTTGTCGGCTTGTAGTAGGAGTGCCTGATAAGTCAATTTGTGATGATGCTGAGTTTGTTGTCATATAGCCTTTATGTTTGATTGCTCCTTTAAGTGTGTTACCGCCATTACTTGGAAGAAGAACAAACATGCCTAAAGTTCAACATGATGGTGATACTACTGCTGCACCAAATAAAAGGTAATACTTATGTTGTTTTCAAGTTTTATATGTTTACTGAATATTGGTGTGTGAAGAAAGTAAGTATGTTTCAACCTATTATGTTGCAGGAAGAGGCCAGGTGAATAAGAAGCTAGACCATCTCAAGTAAAGAAGAAGGCAACTAATAGGAAGAAGAAGCCACCTATGAAAAGAGACACTAGTGAAGAAGAAACTAAAGAAGAGTGTGGTAGCTCCACCAGCAAAAGTTATTAGAAGCCTGATGGATATGCTGAATGATGGGTAGTAATCCACCAACAACTTATTTTGTGAGTTAGAAATAATGTAGATGGCCCATGTAGTCAACAATAGCCTTTACCCTTTATGGCCTATGAAGTTGTTATGTAATGGCCTATGAATAGTGCTTTTGAACCTGATGTGTGTATGGCATCAACAACTGATTTAAGAACCTGTTCTGTAATAGCCTATATGCATGGCATTTGAATTTGATTTGTAATGGCGTATATGGCCTTCGAACTCCGATCTTTAATGACCTATATGGCCTTTGAAAATATAGTTTGTGAACCTCATCTGTGACTCAAAATGGTAGATTTGGTCTAAGTTTGTGATTTTAACTTGTGATGGCCTATATGGCATATATATGGTATGTGTGCTATATTTGAAATACTGATAGCCTATATGGCATATATTTCTGTTAAAACACAAGGTGTGAATTATACATTAATTTCATTACAATTTTATGGAAACATGCATACACCCACCCATACACACATTACCTAACCAACATACATATTCCTTCCTGATCGAAATAAACTGCTACAATCTGTTCACTTCTGCATAGCAACAAGAAGCACTCTAATTAGGATACCTACAAAGACTACAAACATAGACACTACAATTGAAGAATCAACCAAAAATTGCATGTTCTTGTTGTCCACATTAGGCTTCAGTGTAGCCATCGGCTCTTCACCTTGACTTTCCAAAGCTTAGCTACAACACTATCTATTGTTTCCTTCACCTATTACAATTCTTCCTTCAAATTGGCAGAACAACCACCAACTGCAACAATCTGCAACGCCGTTTCTGTGCATCAACTCCAAGTCTCCAATCAGAGTGGATGAAGCCACATGTTGTATCAAAATGAAGGGCATAAACCAAAGAAGCATCAACACACAGTGATGACAATAAGGTAAAAATGCTAACACTGATGTTGTACGGGCACTTGACAAACCACCCGTCCTTTGTCACTATCTACTTGCTCTCTAGATGCGGACGAAAGGAACATGGAAAAAGGGCACTCCTTTCTTCCACTAGTCATCACGCTTGATCTCATTGAAGTTATTACCTTCACCGGCTTTCTAGTCCACTTCTTGGTCATGGCTTCAAAGTTGGGCGCGGCCAGCGAACAAAGCCATGACAACACTAGCCACCACAAGTTTATAGCTCTGTTTTGGCAGGGGGTGGTGCCTAGTGTGTAGGGTTCTTGCAGGAGGGGAGAGAGACGGAGAATAGCACAAGAAGGGAAGGGAGTGGAGCGAGAAAGCCTAGGCGCGACGGGTTGTGGCACACAAGCAGGGGAACTGTGTCCATATGCAAGTCCTGTATGTCAACAACGACCTGATAATGAACCTAAGCAGGTAGAATACATAGAAAATGGCAAGGAGCATAGAGATCGAGAATTATGATGACAAGTTCCATAATAGCTAGATGAATTATAACTACAATTCTCTAAGTTTCAAGAATTATAATGGATAGGATAAAAAACCATTTTCTTTGCATCCTCTATGCATGATACGACCTAACGCACACTGTCGCTTGATCAATACTAGGACTGCCACCATGCCGTAGATGCAGTGGCCAGTAGCTTCACGGGCTCGGTGACGCTGGCTCGCTCTTGAAGTTGGAGTCACTGGGCATGGGCGTATACAGAGGGTATTCCCCGTATTTCTAGGAATACCCAACAATTTAATTACATTTCTTTGTATATATGTATATATTTGGATTGAGCGATGCTAAAATGCAATAAGGTGTATTTACTATAGCAAATACACAGACCCTACCCAGCCCAGCAGACCCGCGTACGTACGCACCATCGCTTTGTTCGCCCACCGCGCGTCAATTGCAACATTGTGTGTGCTATGGTTGCAACACGTTATTGTGTTCAGTTATAACACGGATGCACATACGTATCAGCCAGACCCTACCCAGCCTAGCAGACCCGCGTACGTACGCACCATCGCTACATGCAGCCATTCGCCCGCCGCGCGTCAATTGCAACATTATGTGTGCTATGGTTGCAACACGTTGTTGTGTTCAGTTGCAACACGGATGCACGTACGCATCAACCTCTTACCTACCCATCTGTCCCACATGCATGCATTCATACAGAGAATCTTTTTTGTTTCGGATAAAAAAATACAATATCTCCTAAACCGTAGCCCCTATTTTAGATCTGTTTGCATCAGGTTCTTGAAAAATGTGCTTAACAAAATGAGATCTAACAAATACTATATTTGATAAACTTTTTTAAGTATGAAATTGCTACTTCAACGTACTATGGGTTGCCATCATGACATATAATTACAACTTGACGGAAGTAATTGCAACAGATCTGATCCGATGCAACTGGACCTGATGTAGTTGTAACCTGACGCAATTCAATTGCATCTAGAGTCAGGCCAATTTGCAACTGGGCAAGAAGGACACAAGGATAAAAATAATGGATAATTCTTTTCTATGGAAGGACAATAGACAAAACTTTCTTCCTAGGACACCACAAGGACAAATACAATGGATAATTCTTTTCTATGGAAGAACAATAGAAAAATTTCTCTGTATACGATGGACAATTATTTTCTATGGAAGGTCCATAGACAAAACTTTCTTCATAGAACTCCATAAAGACAGATACAATGGACAATTTTTTTCAATGGAAGGACAATAGATAAAACTTTCTCCCTAGAATGACACAAAGACAAATACAATAGACAATTTAATCTCAAGTTAATACAAAATTGTAAACCTAATATACACCATTTGTAACACTATGTATAAAGCAATTGCTTCATCGTCAATGACTAATTGTGAGATACTGAACCCTAATCTCAGTTGACGCTATTAACCCTAATCTCGATTTGCAAAACATTTATGTGTCCCACTGCAACAAGGATGTGTGTACATGAGGTGTCTTAAATGGCAAGTAAGAATACAACGAAAAGAGAAAAGAAGAAGCTTCCAGAAAAAAATGACGAACACATGTGAAAAAAATCGCATCCCCAAACCCCCTCCTGCAGTAACGGCGCCGCCGAAGCCCCGCCATCGCAGGAGCATTGATTCGAGCTCATCGGAGAAATCCTGTGCCGTCGTCGACATCCAGGCTTCCCTCGACGATAACGTCTATGACTCCAGCTGCTACGCCGATTGGGATACACGGATCTGCTGATCACTCTCCATTTGCAACATGATATATGACCCAACTGCAACCTGGTTAATAACAAAATTGCAACATGGACAATTGCAAACCTAGTTAAATTACTTGCTAGTTGTTGTTTCTGGAAAAAACATCAAATATAACAAAAATGCTGGCAAAAATAGTTGCTCTCTACACCTAGTTAATTCATACTTTAAGAACTAGTTCTGGGAAAAGCAAAAAATAGAATGAGAATGATGGCAAAAAGTCTCATGTTAATACAAAATTGCATACCTATTGTACACCACTTGCAGCACCGTATGTAAAGCAATTGCTTCATGGTTAATGACTAATTGCAAGATCCCTAATCTCAGTCGATGCTATTAACCCTAATCTCGGTCAACGCTATTAACCTAATCTCTGTCGATGCTCTTGACCCTAACCTCTATCGAAGCCCTTTTTCTCTGTAGACGTAATGAACCCTAATCTTTGTCAATGCTAAGAACAAACAAAAGTGAACTATACTAGGAATTACTCATATCTACTGAGAGTTAGGTGACGCCCTAAACCCTAATCTCAGTCGACGCTATGAACCCCAATCTCTGTCGACGCTATTAACCCTAATCTCAGTCGATGCTATTAGCCCTAATCTCTGTCGACGCTATCAACCATAATCTCAGTCAACGCCCTTAGTCTCTGTCAACACAAAGAACCTTAATCCCAGTCGACATAATGAACCCTAATCTCAGGTTAATACAATATTGTAAACCGATTATACAACTATTTGCAACACCGAAAGTGAGCCAATTGCTACCTATTAAATGAACAATTGCAACAAATGAACCCTAATATTTGTCCATGCTACGAACCCTAATCTCTGTCCACAGTCTTGACCCTAATCTCTATCGAAGCCCTTTTTATCTGTCAACATAATGAACCCTAATCTCAGTTGATGCTATTAACCCTAATCTTTGTCAATGCTATCAACCCTAATCTCTACCGATGCTATCAACCCTAATCTCTGTCGATGCTCTTAACCCTAATCTCTGTCGAAGCCCTTTTTCTCTGTCGACATAACAAACCCTAATCTCTGTCGAAGCCCTTAATCTCTGTCGATGTAATGAACTGTAATCTCAGTCAACGCTATGATGAAACAATAGTGAACTATACTAGGAATTACTCAGATCTACTAATAGTTTGGTGACGTCCTGAACCCTAATCTCAGTCGACGTACTGAATCCTAATCTCTGTAGACACTATTAACCCTAATCTTAGTTGAAGCCCTTAGTCTATGTCGACGTAACGAACCCTAATCTCAGTCGACATAACGAACCCTAATCTCAGGTTAATACAAAACTGCACACATACACCATTTGCAACACCGAAAGTGAGCCAATTGCTACCTGTTAAATGAATAATTGCAACATATGAACCCTAATCTCTATCGACGCTACTAACCCTAATCTCAGTCGACGCTACTAACCCTAATCTCAGTCAACGCTATTAACCCTAATCTTCATCGAAGCTCTTAATCTCTATAGACGTAATGAACCCTAATCTCAGTCAACGCTAAGATTAAAGAAAAGTGAACTATACTAGGAATTACTCAGATCTACTGACAGATTGGTGATGCCCTGAACCCTAATCTTAGTCAACGCTATTAACACTAATCTCTATCCATGCTATCAAACCTAATCTCTCTCGACGTAACGAACCCTAATCCCAGGTTAATACAAAGTTGGAAACCTATTGTACACCATTTGCAACACCAAATGTAGAGAAATTGCTTCCTGGTTAATGAATAATTGCTAATCACAAACAAATAAAGTCAGCTTATTACAGAACTGCACCCCTATTATGCACCGTTTGCAACATCATATGTGACATAATTGCAAACATGGTTAAATACGAATTGCAACATGGTTAATTATCATTAGCATGAAGACTAATTCCAACCTCCACTAAGTTTTCTAGTTAATTGATGGAGTAAGGATTAAAAAAAGAAGAAACATAACGAATATGTACAACATATATGCAAAAAAACATTGCAAAGTTACGACACAGAAGCACCCTTGTTGTTAATAACATTGCAAAGTTGCTACATCATTTAGATGTCATTAGGGGGAGGAGATGCAATTTGCAACAATATCTTAAAACCACATACGGTAGTACATCAGTGCAAAATCTAGGCAAAAATAAAATAAAATCAAGAATATTTGTACATCGTTCTTCACATTCATCAAATTTAACTAGTTCCAAGTGCTAGTTTAAATTATCTATGAACAAAGCAGCATCCACCCTAGCAATAGTAGTGGCAGTAGAGTGATTACAACAGTGATGGTAGTAGTAGAAGGATTGGCAGCAACATTAGTAGTAATAGCAGTAGTGATGGTAATAGCAGTAATTTTCTCTACTATAGCAGTAATTTTCTCTACTATAGTAGCAGTAGATGGCAGTTCGTTTCTCTACCATAGTAGTAAAGTAGTTTTTCTTATAATCTGGAAACTAGTCAGCAGTAATTACTACCAAAAGCAAACTGCCAGTAGCTTGATTCGCTAATATTACTCCTAGTATTTTTCATCATAGCACTATATGCAGGAGTATTACTACCAAAACTAAACTACCTGACATTTCATAACAAGTAGGATTGGTCTTACTATTAATAGTGACAAGTTCAAGAGCCACAACGGGTAGCAGACGCTAATCCATACTAATCAATACAACAGTTAGTAATAGGAACATGAATAGGAGTAAATCCTTCTGATTTTGAGACTATCCGTACTCATGAAACTATAAATTCAACCTCTAAAAGGTATATTCTATCCTATTCATCCCGCTATACCACTTTCTCCCGCACCCATCCATCCTCAATATCAAATTCTACATCTCAAATGGGACCCACCAGTGGACCCACCTCCTATTTTTTTAACGCCACCCTCTCTCTCCCCAGTCCCCACCCCATCCCGGCCCTTCCACCCGCGCCACCCCTCCCGGCTCCGTTCACCGGCGCCGCCGCCCCTCCCTCTCTCCACTGGCCACGCCGCCCCTCCCAGCTCCGTTGACCGGCCACGCCGCCCCTCCCTGCTCCCTCCACCGGCCGCGCCGCCACTCCCCGCTCCCTCCATCGCGCCTGTCCTCCCGCTCCCTCCTCCGGCGGCGGCGGCCGGAGGTCCACTCGACGGCGGGAGCTCCAATCGCCGGTAGGGAGCTCTAATTGCTAGTAGGGAGCTCCAATCGCAGGTGGGGTGCGGCGCGGCAACCAGCGAGCGCGTCGACGGAGCTCCTCCTCCAAGCAGGGACGACGACGCTACTGCAAGGGGCCGGCGGAGGTCGCGGCGGGGCTCCTCCTCCCTCTCCGGCGCGAGGAGCGGGCGTGGCCTTCTCCGGCTCCGGCCCGGGCGCGGGCACGGCCTCCTCCGGCGCGGCCTCGTCCTGCTCCGGCCCGGGTGCGTGCCACCATGCATGGTTGCGGGCCGGCGTTGGACCACCGGCGGGTTCGGCTCCATCGGCCACCGGCGAGCACGGTTGCGGGGCCGGCCTGGGCGGCTTGGACCACAGCGCGACCCACGTGCTCTCTCTCTCCTCTGTCGCTTGTTTGGTGGGCCCTCAGCCGACCGGTAAAGGACGTCCGTTTCAGCGGCAAATATAGCGATAGCAGTGCGTTTACAGATCGGGTTAAAGGTCCCGCTGCAGCACTTTTTAACGCTATATGGGCATGCAGGTTGGGGATAAAGTGCCCGGTGCGGGTAGTCTGATGCCGTTTCACAAAGGCGTGGCAGTAGTAGCAGCAATAGGAGTGAAATTTGTCACCTAAAATCCCCATCGTCCAGATGATGACGGCATCACTGGATCCACATTGGCCACGGACTTGAGGCAGTCGCCGTCGCTGGGGGAGATGAAGAGGAAGCCACCACTGCCATCAAGAGGGGTCAAGCCCCGCCGCCACTGCCACTATGGAGGAACGGCAGCAGCCTGGAGGCTCGATTTTTGTATAAAATTAAGCACAAACAAATAACAATGTATAAAATTAAGCATAGATAATGCATAGAGATTTGTTCCAACCACGTATAAAACTAAGCCACATGCCGGGATGTCGTCGCTGCTTCCATGGATGCCATGGTGCCAGCACACCGGTGACAGCACCTCGAAGACGAGGCAGCCGCGGGTGACAGCTTCTAATCAGTTCATGTGTCGGGGCCGGAGGCTGGAATGCGACTGTGCAAAGCATGTGTTCCGTGTTGCGGCGTGGGCAAGTGTGCTCAGTGGTGACGGCAGCTGACAGGTACGGCAGAACCGTAGAAGCGCAGAAATGATGGAGAAATAAAAACTTTTTAGGCGAAATAAAAACAGGGACTACTCCATTCTTCTTCTAAACAAAAGTACTCGAGTTGTACAACTTTTGTTGAGTCACGTGATTTGAAATTTTATTAATACTAAATCTATAGTATCAATAAACTAAATACAAAATGTATTTCTACGTTAAAACTATTTTGAGATATAATGTTAATATTATTTTATATAAACCTATTTGAATTCTTTTAAAAATAATTTGGTTTAAATCTTAATTTGTTTTTTAGCTTTAGAGATAGTATTTGATTTCTTATACTACTAAGTAGTACTCCCTTTGTTCTAAATTATAAGTTGATTTAACTTTTGTGGTATATCTATTCATGTCTAGATACATAGTAAATGGATAAAATAAAAAAATAATGACTTTACTCATGTCGGTAGGCTCGATGTGATCTGGTTGACCTATCCTGACTTAGGTGCTCTGCCTAAGTTATCTTCTGTAGTTCTGCTCGACTTCCGCTATTGAAGTTAAGTTTATAAAAGATAACTTATTCAGATTTTGTAAATTTACTTTTATCATTCTTCCGCATTCTGATGTATATTTTGTAAGAAATTTTGTAACGTTGCAGCTACTCCTTTGTTGATCCTAGTATGAGTTATCAACTGTGGTTTAATCGGGGTTCTGTGAGGACACCCGACAGGGCTTTCTAGGTTGTATGAAACACATGTATGGCTGTCAGAGGTTTTCGAGACAATGATAGGTGCGTGTGGGCCATATAATTTAGGAGGTTCTGCCATAGGTGGTATCAGAGCTCATATAATAGATCAGCTACAACATTACATTTAAAAATTTCAAGATGATTTTACAATATAAAAGTTTTTGAAAATAACAAATTAAAAATAATCTTTCCTTTACCTTGTTTCTTGCTGGAAGACTTTATGAAGACTTTCCAAGGATTCAAGTTAAAAGGCTTTAAGAAGTTCTTCAACTCTTCTATGGAGGGTTAAGAGGAGAGTCGACTTCACCAGCAAAACTCTACCGATGTACCTCGCAACCATCCATCAAATACAGTGAAGATATTGTATAGTGTAAAGCCTTATATATATATATACTAACATAATGAAGACGAAGTACTTCTAACGTTGAAAGGACGTATAGGACGAACATGTCGCATATCATGCATAACATGATAGTATAATGATACTTACAACTCTCTCCTTATATTCTGGGAATAGCTAATATTCTTTGTAGCAGTTCTATTGATGAATCTCGTCCTCTCCTAGGTTTTGTTTACCAATTGATAATCTTTTATTCCATAAGTTTCTGATCCTTGGAGACTTGTGGGATATATTTTGATATACGCCATTATCTTAAAACCTAAACCAAGTATGAATCCTTGATTCTTTTGTTAAGTACGTGTCACACCTTGATTCTTTTCAACTCTGACACATGCTACCTCCTTGACGTCGTGTGACGACAAATATCTTGCTCGAATATCACTATGATTGTGTCCTCTAAGGTACCATGATCCTTGACATGGAAACATTGTTAAAACCTCAGTTTCCTGTGGCTCGCGACATAAGGAAATAATGTTGGGCGTTCGCTGTTACCCAGTTCTATGATCATGATCCCTTATAATCCACAGTTAGGATGCTTTCATTCTATCAACATTTCCTAGGGATTCAAAGTTGTCCTTTGAGTTCCTAAACGCCTTGTGATGGTGACCAACTTTTGATCTCGGTTACCTGCTCGATGTTTTGTGATGTGGGTTACTGCTGTTGTGCCCTATAGTGGTGCCGTGTCCCGTAACCCAGGTGCCGCGATGGAACCTAAGGTCTCTTGTGTGCCTCGGACACACGAGTTACTGCTGGGTGCGCGCAAGTATCGAGGTTTGTGGGCATGAGCTACTATAGCTTTGCAACTAATGTACCCCTACTTTTCGAACCTATCCTGAGAATCCTTACTTTAACTCCCTTGAAAACTTAAATACCTTATTAGTTGCAACCTCTTGCATATCTTGGTTGTAACTCTTGAATCGCACCTTGTTGTTTCATAAACTTCCGTCAAGTTGATTTACTTGACACATTTTCTTTTCCATTACTTACCCCACGAGATTTTGTTGCTCCGAAATCTCGGGACGAGATTTCTTTAAGGGGGTAGGATTGTAACATCCTAGATGTTAATGACAATTAAAATATTAATCATGTACATTATCAAGCATAGTTATTGAGCATCATGGCATAAATGTAGTTCTTTAATAATGTCTTCTGTGTGGTGTTTTGTTTAATGCATGAAATGATGATGCTTAGGGTGTTTGTTCAATTTCAAACTCCTTCAACATTAAAAGTATCCATTTTATCCCCTTTTGTGTAATTCAAAATCTAAAAATAATTTGAGGGTGTCTCTAAAAGCATGTTTGTGTATCTTGTTGAGACCTACAAATTTGGTGTTTTGAGTTTTTCAAGTTTCAGTATAAATTTAAAAGTAATTTTGAAAATTCAATTTCTAGTAAATGCTTCCCTTTGAATTTAGATTCGAAACTTCTATTTTCGCTCAGAATTTGAAAATGGTTACAAAAGTAAAAGTGTAGCTCTTGAAAAGTTGGACAAACTTTGTTTTTGGATATTTTTGATTTGCTATGTAGTTTAGGGAGTAATTTGATAAATTTAGAACATCTATTGTCTTGCTACAGTACCCCGACCTCCCAGCGACCTGACCTCGTCGGAACTTCCGGTCCGGCATCATCGGAACTTCCAGTATGGGCAGAACTTTTGGTTTATGGCCGGAACCAGTTTCTTGCACGCGGTTGCACGTGGGTCTAGCACTACCGGTACTTTCGGTTTATGGCTGGAACTAGTTTCTTGCACGCGGTTGCACCGGGTCTAGCACTACCGGTACTTCCGGTCCTGGTGACCAAAACTTCCGGTATGCTGCCACCGAGTTTGTTTTATCCTCTGCTCTGCTGCCGCGTAGCTGTCGGGGTCGTTTTAGCCGCGGCTTCGCGGTGCTTCCCGAGCGTGGCCGCATGGTCGAGCTCGCGAAGGTGTTGGCCAAACCGTAGTTCGCGTCCTCGCCTTCTTAAGCCACCCCGACCGCCGTTTCTTTCTCTTTTCTTGTCTCCCTCTACTTCTCTGCTCACCATGGCCCTGGCCATGGCAAGCTTCTGCAGCCACCCCGCTTTCAAGCTCCCTTGCGTCCCAATGAGTGTACCATCGCCTCCGCCTTGCCCTTCTCTTCGTTCGGCGCACCTCAGGCGAGCCGAGAGCTGTCGGCTGTGCCATGGCCGCCGTGTAGTTGCCCGCCATAGCCGCGACTCACGTGGCCACATCTCTATGGGCCACCTCCAGCCGAGCTGAGGTTACTAGCGGGTGCGCACGAGCTCCACGGTGCTCTCTACTTCTTCCCCGATGCCGCCGTGCCTTCGTTCGGCCAGAACAGCGAGCCCCGACGAGCTCATCTGCTCCAAAATCGCGTTAAGGACGACGTGCAGGAATTCAACAAAACTGAAGGTCCTTTCTGCGAACTCTGTGACTTAGATAAATAGTGCCCCAGGGACCTATTTGTAGATATTTGTTTGAATTTTAAAAATTCATATCTGGAGTTTGGTAACTCCGTTTTTGGTGAACCAAATTTTGTTGTTTTCCTTGTGATGTCTAGTTTCTATTAAAAATGTTAAATACATCATGTTTTGTAGTAAAGTAATTAGTTATGTTTTATGCCTTTTATTTAGTGTTTAAAAAGAGAGAAATTCATTTATCTTGCTTATAATTAATATATCTTGTGCTAATTTTTCTTAATTAAGTTTTATGCCTTTATCTATGCACTATCATGCATCATGTCATAAAATCATCATGCTAAAGCATGCATCATTTATATACGTGTAGTACATACGAGAGTGAGAAGGTTCGTGTTGAACAAGTGTTGGAGATGGTCCTCCATCAATGGTGCCGGTATCGTCGATCTCTGGTGTGGATGCCAAGTCTGATTTTTGGAATCTAACTTCTATGCAACAAAGGCAAGCCCCGGATGCATTTAAACACTTTCTTGGTTTTACAAAAATCTGTATCACTTATGCTTATAAAATGTTGCATTAGGTGATTAGAAGTTGAGCGATAACCTACTTGTTGCATTACCTACCTTGTTACTCCAATATCATACTTGATACCTGTTTTTATTTGAAAATGCTTAGTTATGCTTAGCCATGCTTATTGAGATATGATTTCAAATGAACTAATTCATAATGGTTGAGAATGGTGCTATTTTATGATAATAAAATTTTGAAACCAGAAGGTCACCAACATCGGGAAAAGACTCTTTAGTGTAGCGTTTCCATCTGTGTCCATTGGGACCAGTCGTTGGAGGCTCGTTTGTGTTTCGAGACTTTGCAGCTAATCACATACTCCGAGAAGCCTACGACATTAGCTATTCCATAACTAGGATGGCTAACCACGCACTGGGAGTGGAGAGATGGCGGGAGTGGCGGATACCCTCGGGGGACAAGGTCTCAGGTTCGAGGGGACTGTACTCTCGTGTGGCGTGGACCTATTCTGGTCTTGGAGGATCTAAGTGAAGGTTGATATATGCAAGCTTAAGTGCTACATATGTCATGTGATTAGGGATCCCCAGCTGGGTATAATCGGTTCGAATCATCGTTGCTCCTCGGTTATGGAGACTCGATCACCTGACCTACCACGATGTCCAAACGTTTTTGAATAAGAAGGAATGAAGTTGGTTATATCTGATCTAGTTTTGGATCACTTACTTTTTATTGATGATTTTAAAGAGTTAAAACTTGATCTATAAGAGGTTTTTCGCAAAAGTACTTTGTTTCTTGTTGCAACTTTACCTTGTTGTCCCTCTAGCCTGCATTCCTGAGTCTTCTCCCCTCTTTTTCATCGAGTAAGTCTTGTTGAGTACTTTCGTACTCAGGGTTTGTTCAACCCCTGTTGCAGGTCCTGACTGGAGCTTCTAATCAGTTTATGTCGGTGGGCTCGATGTGATCTAGTTGACCTATCCCGACTTAGGTGCTCTACCTAAGTTGTATTATGTAGTTCTGCTCGACTTCCGCTATTGAAATTAAATTAAGTTTATAAAAGATAACTTATTCAGATTTTATAAATTTACTTTTATCATTCTTCCCACTCTGATGTATATTTTATAACAAATGTTGTAATGTTACAGCTACTCCTTTGTTGATTCTGGTATGAGTTATCAAATATGGTTTAATCGGGGTTCTGTGAGGACACCCGACAGGGCTTTTTAGGTTGTATGGAACAAATGTATGGCTGTCAAATGTCTTCGGGACAATGACAGGTGCGTGTAGGCCATATGATTTAGGAGGTTCTGCCACACCCGGCGCGGCGAGCTAGGGTTTGGCAGGAGCTCCGGCGAACTAGGGCCGGCAACGCCGCCTTCTTCCCCTTCCCCCTCGCGGCCACCTTCTTCTCCAGCTCCGACGTCCTCGCCGCCACCCTAGGCCTGGCCCAACCGCCTCCCACGCCGCCAGGGCACCCTAACCCGCCCTCCTACCTCCCCACCACATGTCTTCCCTTCCTCCCCCGGGCGGCCGGACGTTTCTATACCCGGGGAGGAGGAGGGGGTGGGGGTGAGGTGGAGGTGGGGGGCAAGGTCGCCGGAGTTGTAGGAGAAGAGGGGAGGGGAGAGGAGAGAGGACGAGTAGAGGAGAGAGGAGAAGGGGGCCTACCTGGGCCGAATCCGGTGTCTCCTCTGCCGGATCTGGCGGATCTGTGGCCGCAGCTGCCGAATCCGGCGGATCCCGGCCGTCGCCGCCATGGCCTCCGGTGGAGGAGTTGTGGGCGCGGGAAAGCATGAGGGCGCGGGGAGCCGGTGGGGCGTGGGGGAGCCGGTCGCCAGTGGGGAGCTCGCCAGGAGAGAGTTGGGGAGAGAGAGAGAGAGCTGGGGGGAGAGAGTGAGAGGCGGAGTGGACGAGGAGTTGGGGAGGGGATGAGGGGCGGAATATAGGAGTGGGGTTGGGGTGGGCCGGAGGTTAATGGGCTGGCGTCCGTCCGAAGCAACAGACGTTCGTTCCTAAGCATTACCGCTTTTTGTGATCCGTTGGCGCAGTTGGCGGATCGACCGCTCGTGCTCGCGGAGAGAAGCTCTAGCTCCCCGCACGCCGCGTGCCTGCTCAACCCTCTCACTGCCGGGTTCCCTGACCCGGCCAGTTCGTGGCGCCCGTGCCTTCCTATGTCAGTGTCGTCGTCGCACATAGTCGAAACCGGCCGCTCGCCGGCAACGATCGTCCTGTTCTGCAATCATCCTGACACCATTCACTGGGCCCATCCCGACAGCGAGATGACCTTCTCTCCTTGTACGATTCACTGGGACGAATACCACTACAATCAACGCGGTGGTGCTCCAGCTTCCTCTACGGAGGTGAGCTCAACTACACAGAGCGTCGTACTGACGGTGATCAGGCTATCGAGAAGGATTTCTAGCGATGAACACTTCAGTCTTCAGACTTCAGGCCACCGATGCCATGGTCCGTTGCAAAACCAAGCATGGTAGGCGTAGCATGGTAAGCGTACGGTCCAATTGCACACCTGGAGAACTGACGCGCGGGTCGTAGGAAGTTGAAGGATCACCCGTCGTAAAGTACAGTGTGAACGATCGGAGCGGCGTGGTCATGCTTATCTTCCCAAGAACTGAAGGAGTAATGGCTCTGCCGCCGCCGCCCACCACCGGGTGCACGTTTGGAGTTCCAACTCCTCGAAATGCGCTGCAACTGCATCTTTCCCAGAACTGAAGGAGTAATGGCTTGGCCGCCGCCGCCAACCACCGGGTGGACGTTTGGAGTTCCAATTCCAACTCCTCGAAATGCGCTGCAAACGATGGGTTAATGCACGCATGACCAACCATTTATATATATCGAGATGATCCCTGCTTGAACCTCTCCACAGCCCTTTCTCTCATATAGTCATATCCGAAGCCTCCAATCCAAGTCCTCAAGCCAAGCCTGAAGCCTGTGGCCCTGTGCAGCTGTGCAACCCACCGAGAACGGCAATGGCGGACTGGTCGTCGCTCCCGGGGGACGTCGTCAACCGCATCCGACTGTTTCCTCGCCACCGACGACCTCGACCACGACATGGACCTCCGCGCCTTGTGCCACGGCTGGCGCACCTCTACCGCCGACCCCAAGAACAACAGCGCGCGCTTCCGGCCGCTTCGTCCGCAAGGACCTGCCGGTGCTCCGCAGGTACCACCTCATCGCCGGCGCAGTTGGCGGATTGCTCGTCCTCGTGAAGAGAAGCTCCCCGCACGCCGTGCGCCTGCTCAACCCTTTCCCATGGGCTCCCTTATCCGGTTCACGGCAGCCGAGAACCGAACCGAAAATACCGAGAACCGAACCAAAAATATCGAGAACCGAACCTAAAGTACCGAAACCGAAAAAATCAGTTCCAAATTCGGTTCTTATTTTTCAGGTACCGAATTTACCGAGGGAAATTCGGTTCTGCACCTCGGTAAATCAAAAATACCGAACTACCAATAAGAGGCCCATGAAATGTTAGCCCAACAGGCAACATCAGGCCGCAGCCCACCGAAACTCGGCCCACCTGAACTCACCTAAGTGAAACCATAGGTCACTCACCCCCCCCCCCCCAAAACACCCCTCAGTCCCCAATTCCCAACTCACGACTCGCAGCCGCCCCCCCTCGGCCGACGCAGCGCTGCCGCCAGCGACCCGCCGACCCTGACGTCGAAGCGCCGCAGCAGGTCGCCAGCAGCCAGCCCGCCGCTCGCCCGCTCGGCCGCTCCCGCCCTGGACGCCACGCTGCGAACTCCTCCGCCGCCGATCCGCCGCACTGCATCCTCGGCCGCCGCCGGTCCGCCCTCATCGCGGCGGCGCGCCGTGCGCTCGCTCCCCGACCTCGGCGGAAGGCGACTCCTCGGCTCAGCCTCGCCGGCCTCGCCCTCGCAGCCCCGCTGCCCCCACGCGGCAGCCGTTTCGGTATTTACCGAAACCGAACCGAATTTACCGATACTGAAATCCTTCGGTACCGAGGATTCTGAGGAACCGAATGATACTGAGTTCCTCAGGAACTGACTACTGTGAGTATCGAAGAACCGAACCGATCGGTTCGGTAGTACCGAACCGATCGGTTCGGTAGTACCGAACGCCCAGGCTGACAACTTCCTGTATCAGCGTCGTAGTCGCTCATGTGAACGGCACGTCCGCACTCGGCACCGGCAGCTCGCCGCCTACGCTTGTCCTGTATCCTGGGACGATTCATTGGGCTGATCCCGACAGCGAGAGCTTCTCCTCGTACCAAGACAAAATTATTAGCAACCACAGGCTGCCTTTGCTCAGCGAGCTCCTCGTCGGTGGCATCTATGCGGCAGCCTGTGAGCACGGTACAGTGTCGTCGTCACTTCTGCCACATGAGGCCTGCAAGATCCTGACGAGTCTGGTAATGGAGCAGTTCACTGACTATTTCTCCAAACTCGAAGAAGAAACCGAGAGCCGTTTTTGCCTAGTGGAATCCGCAGGAGAAATTCTGGTCGTCTTCAATCTGACTCATGGAATTGAGGTCTTTAAGATCGGCGACAACATGGTCATCAAACCGGTGAAGAGTATCGGCAACCGAGCCCTCTTCGTCGGCGACTATAGGTGCCTGTCTGTCGACGCTGACAAGTTCGCGTCCGTCGATGCCAACTCCGTCTACTACTGCGACGCGTCCTTCAATCACTTCCACGTCTACAGCCTCAACGGCACAAAGCGGTGTGCTGGTCGACCAATTAGTTTGCTACATTTCACTGATTTCCCTCCTTTGGGCGTCGTTCAGATTCTGTGCTTCTATACCTATAAAGTGGCCCTGGGCTCGGCGCATGGGTGGGAGCGGGCTTTTTGTAAAATTGATGATTGAGGCGTCCAGCGTATCAGCGAAGCATGTCTTACTGAGCTAATAAGGCTTTTTTCCTTCATGCTAGCAGAGTACTATGTCGTTGGTTATGCCACATTTTGCATCTAGATTATGCTTTACCAGTTTCAGACTTTTGAGTTCCTACCTGTGGTATTACCTTTCCATTGTTAAATCAGAGCAATGCATGCTTAGCCGTGTATTCCCATGTTTTCTCCAATTTATGAGACTTTTTTCTTTGTTGTTCATCATTTGTCTCTTTCTCCTGGAGAAACATGTAAAGAATCAGCATCAGAATATGTTGGGGATGAATGCTTGCCGCCTGAAATCGCACACCATATTGCTTCACTACGGTGCCGTGGGTTCGCTGCTCCTTTTGCGACACTGCTTTCTTTTCTTCTACGACGAATTAACCTGCAGTTAATTGCGACACTGCTTTCTTTTCTTTTTTTTCCTCCTTTTGCGACACTACTTTCTTTTCAATGTCTGGCCAACATTGAAATCTTCACTGCTATGCAAGGCCGAGCGCCACCATGATATTAAGTCGATGTAGTGCAAGTCGATGTATGTGACTCTTCACACTGTGCTGTTGTAGCAGTGTAGCACCACACCCTAATCAAAAGGGTTGGTTACACTAGGTCCTGACTCTTCCGAGATTACCTCCTAAGAGAGCTACGAAAGTCGAAAACACAACCCATAGAATCCACACCTTGCTCTTGTCGTCTCAAAGGACACAACACAGGAGGGTCTCTCGTCACATCCACCTCTAGACACTACAAATCTGCTTACTGTATTGCCAGTTCTTTGCAAGACCCTAGTTACAATTACAGCGGAGGCAAGGACAGACGTGATGAAGGTCCCATGATAGTGCAGCTAGAAGATGCACATCGGTTGTTTTTAGAATGTGAGTAGTCCGTTTAATCCTCTACGCCCAGCTTGACAGTCTGTCAAACCTGAGAGGTTGTTTGCGCTGCTTACGCATGTAACTCTCTATTCTCCTTATTAATATAAGCCGAAATTGCTCCGGATCTTTAAAAAAAACTGTATTGCCAGTTGCCACCAAAAGAGTGCGCAATACTACTTCAAAACCAAATGATATGAGTGCTAGATTCACCATCCCATGATGAGAATCTAGCCCACCACACCATTGCCACACGCACCTTCCCGGATTGCCAGAGACCACATGCTTGTGAGAAGGGAGAAGGGAGAATGGGCCAGTGCACCTCCTCCATAAAAGCCCCACTGTTGCCCTCGTCATAGGCCACCGCCGGCTTGCTAAGGCCTCGCTCGTTTCCGTCGGAACGGCCCGGAACCCGGTCCGATCCACCCGGATTGACATGGCCTGGTTTGAAGTCAGATCGGGCCAGGATTCAGCGTTCGGTTAGATTCGGCTCGGAATGAAACTTGGTCAATCGAAGCATTTTTCTTCTCTTTTTGGCCCGGAATGAAACCGGACCTTCACAGGTCCGGAACGAAACCAGCTGGAAGATGAAATCTGGGCCTGGAACGAGTGAAGGAAACGGATCCACTTGATCCTGACCTGAAATCGTTCATGGGCTGGAACAAATCCTGAAGAACCGAACGAGGCCTATGGCGATAGCGAGGCGAGAGACGACCGGATGGGTACCCAAGTCGACTCGCCCCGGATTGGAGTGACATGGGGCCTGTTTCTTTTCCTTAGTTCACTGCGCACCCAGAAACACTGCTTTCGGCTTAGTATAGCTGAGGGGAACTTGCTAGCGGGAAGTATAGAAATGGACACGCTGATAGCAACGGCCGGTTCGAATTATGTTGAGAGAAAAGAACAGTATTTGGCGATGGCCCAATGGAGCAAACAGCAAGGATTTGCTTTGGCTTTGAGTTGAGCATGCAATTCCTTGTTCCTCTACTATGATTTTAGTTACTACTAGTATATATGTCGACCTTATATTGAAAGATGAAGAAATGCGACAAAAAAAAGAAGTATCCATAAAATGTGTGTGGAAAATTCGGAAGCAATATGTTTGGTTTATTTAATTTGTGATTTTAACAGGCACTTGGATTATGTTAATCAGTATTATAAGGTACCTGCATTACTATACTCTTATATAGTTCGTGAACGTTAAAGAACTTTACTTTCGGTATTCATATACTACTAAATCTTTTACCGAAATTGTCCCATTTAGTGCTAATCGTCCGTGTAACGTGCATTGCTTCACTATCAAACTATAAACTTTTTTTAACTAAATATAAGTGAAGGGTTGGAGCAACTTACCCGTCACTACATAAGTAGTGTGTCAAGCACTTCCTGCCTGGGGATGAGCTGCAGTACCAGTACGTAGGTCACTGGAAGTTTAAAGCTCACCAACTAGTCAAATCAGACTTTTAAAGTACTAAATCTTTCCTAAAGAGAAGTACTAAAACATCATCACATTTTGCTTTCACGAACTGGTTGGTGTGCTTGCATTTATTTCGATACAAGCAAAATGATGCGCAGAACTATGTTTTATCAAATGGATGAAGCAAGTGAAAATCAGCCGCGTATTTTGCCTTTGCTAGGACTGAATGAAGGTAGTTTTCACGTGCAGTTGAAGCACAGAGCTAATGTTGGACACATGAAGCATCACAGAACTAAATAAGATGTATAGGTCCCTGCTGCAAAAATCATGGCACACATGGTAAACTTGTGGAGAAGAAAATAGCTAGATGCACGGCTCCCACGTCAGAATTGTAAACTAAAATAAATCCTTAGCCCTTAACGAAAAATTTAGCTACAATCATGAGATTTTCTCATTTGTTTGCAAAGTTTATTTACGGTTCTAGGTGTAGTAATTAAATCAGAAACTAAGTGAAGTCAGGCAGGTGGCTTGGACAACTCAATTAATATACTTTATTAATATTACAGGTAGTAGTACAGGGACATCAACCATTCTAAGTTTAAATGAAAGAAGCATTCATGTATTTCATATTTTCATTAGAGAAAAACACTCTCTGTTACACCAAACGGCGACGCTTGCATTCACCAGAACTTCATGTTCACTCATATCAAGTTATTACTACATCACAGTATATATTTCCCACCTTCTATTGTCACTCAATTTGTCAGTAGCACCCTTTTTGGCCTTCCAGAAAACAAGATCACTAGAAGCTCCTGTTCATCCTCTTCCGAAACCTCTTTATGAACATGTCACAAGCCTGGTCAATCTCATCTTCCATGTTGAACTCTAAGCCTTCCAACTCCCGGTTGCTCCTGATGATATCCATGACGGAGGGCTCGCAGAGCGCCGCATCAAGAGTACTACTGTGATCATCATGGTGGCCTTCTTCTTCTTCATCATCATCGTCGTTACAATATTCGTCATCGAACAATGAGTGTGTCCAGTCAGGGTAGTCATGATCATCTTCTAGAAACATGGCCACTTCAGAGAGATCATTCACGCCATCTTGTTCATGATCAGTAGTAGCTGGCTTCTGGATGCCCGCTGCAACCTTGTGCAGGACAAGCGCCTTGTCGCCATACTCCAACCTGGCCTGATTCTCCCTGTCTGATGACACCAATGCATGTATCCTGCGAGAGATTGTCCGCACCGTTGCTATCTTGCGGCGGAGCGAGGCCAGGATGAAGAGCTTTGTTCTTAGGGTGTCAGTGTTGTTCTTGAACACAGTCGTCGCCTTCTTCAGCATCTCGGGGGCCTTGCACATCCTCATCTTAGAGTTGGTGGAGAGCTAACAATAATGCTGCTTATGAAAGATGGTTCTAAGGCTCTGTTGTGGCTGAAGCTTTGCATGAGTAGGTAGTGAGTTGCAGAGAAATGACTTATGAGACAGTAGGATTTAGAGCCTTGATGCCAAATAAGGTGTACTTATAGCCAAGAGCTAGCTAGTTAGGTGGTCACTATGCTCTCTCCTCGTGTCAAGATCAAGCTTTTTTGGCAGCTCAAAGCATGAAAAGAATGCACTTGGAGAAATCAATTGGTATGTGGAGTAAGCATTGCAATTAAGAACGATATATCGATAGTGGAAGCAAGCTAGGGTTCATAAGGTAGCATATATGTGTGTAAAAGTTCATGGGAAAATTTACTGGTGGACATATCATTTAATTGTAGCATTATTTGTCGATGGACACCACTTAAAATTGTCTTTGCTAATGAACATTCTTCAAATGTGGTAATTTCCTATAGGACACGCCGCGTACAGACAAAAGATGGCATCTCGCTCCATGACAAAAGCTGGCGTCCCAACCAAACAAAAGCTGCTAAAACAGGTAGCAGCGTGCATGAGTTGATTAAATTACCGTATTGCCGATTTGCCATCCCAAAAGCAAAACCAAACTGCACCTACATTCATAGGGACAGAATGTACAACAAATGTTCAATGTACGACAAATGTGCCGATGCCATGAAGGCATGCACTTGTAACTTCTTAAGTAGCATATGTACTGCGTTCCTAAGAAAAGGTTTTTGAAAAAGGACACGAAGGAAAAGTGTACTGAAGTTATTGGAATGAAAGTGCACCTGCCCCAGGTGAAGATTGGCTCCCTCTGATAAATTTTTTTTTTCAAATTCTTTGTTAATTTATGCACTGAGTAGCCGGTGATACGGTCACCGTCATTAACGGACAAGCGGCCAAAGGCGTCGCTTTTGTTTTCTTGGGTGCTTCCGTGTGATTCATGCTTTTTTTCTCTATAGTTGCAGGTGCAATGGTGTACACTAGACAACTGAACGGTTCTAATTCTGTGTGCGCGCGTGTGCTTTCCTGCATATCAGCACCAAAAAGTAAATCAGCCTGTGTGCAAGATGGAAACTTTTGTCTTCCTATGGCAAATTGGCGATTCGGCATGCAGTGGAGTTCTGGCTGGTTTCAGAGCTCATGCTCCTCCGATTTAGCATGTAGTATTTTTGAAAATACTATAGAGCATTTGATCCGATGGAGTTTCTATTTGTACCTGCGACATAGTGCGAGCCTAGTTTTCATGTATGTGGTTGTGCATTTCGAAAGTTTAGAGCCCTTGGTGGCATACTCTACCAAAGTTTGGTCTAGCATTGCTCGTGTCAACTTTTTTTTCTCGAATACGCAAAAGATTTGTGTATCATTATATTAAGAAGAAGAGTTCAGATGAACATACATCACGCATCTAACGAGCGCCAAAGGAGGTTTACGAGCACAACCTTAGCTGGACCATCCTAACAGAAGATCTCTATGTTGATATTACATAAAAGAACAACCAAAGTGCGAGCATCGCCATGCCTTATGGGTATTCGATGAAGAGCTCCTATGCGCGTCCGTTGAACACTGGAAACGCCTCATCAAGGGCCTCCACCTGACTCGACGACAAGGTCCCTGAATGTAACGCCTTGAGTAAACTCTTGGCACAGGTGAACCCGGGTTGGCCGGTGGCGCGGCTCCGAACCGCTGCTCGAGGAGTACCACACCCCTCTGTATGTGAGCCAATGGTTGGGCGACGATTATCCATTTGCTCCTACGCCTGATAGGCAAAGGCTTCCTAGTTTTCTCCCTCTATATCGTGGTGGAGAGGCGATCATGGGCTCCCGCTAGACCAACACCTCATCTTAGAACTGTGCGAGGCCCCGAGCGGCCTCCCGCTGCGCCAACTCTTGTGCCGACAACTAAAGCGAGGATACAGCTACCACCGGAGGCGGCTCTGTGGACCTGCAGGGGTGGCTATGTCGCCTGCCTTGACGTCGGGTAGATCCTCCTGATGATGTGCCAACTCCTGCGCCAATGGCTCAGACAAGAGGACATCCGCAGCTATGAGCTCCTCCAACATTGGGTCGAAGGAGACGACCAAGGTGCGAGGACCATCAGCCCCGTGCATCGCCTCCACAAGTGGGTTGTGCTTACGCAGGCATTGCGTGGGCGCCCACATGGTGGAACCCCGGTGGCGCTTGGGCAGTCCAAGCCGCCAGGGCTTAGGCAACCGATGTAAAGGTCGGTGTTGTCTATGCGGACTCAGCCGACAGCCCGTGACGCCTCTGACGCTTGCGTAGCCTCCGCCTTTGCTGCCGCTGACCATCAGTGGTGAGGACGTTGGTGGTCGTCGTGGCTCCTCCAAGTTCGTGCAGACCATGTGAACCACCAAGGTCCGCCAGCCCATCAGGACTATTCGAGGCACGTTTGCCTAATGCATGATCACCCACGCGCCTTGCCTGCTTGCAGTTATGCTGGGGTAACTTGCAGGTGGCCACCCGGTGTGCGGAGAAGAGGAAATTGAGGCACTTTCCATGGAGATCTGCCGGGATGCGCCTTGGTGGCCGATGACCTGCTGGCCAACCCCCATGAGCTGGCCCCGGTGGCACAACCAAGGCGGTCGCCTGACATGATCCATGTTTGGACCTCTAACGCGCCTAGTTTATGGATCTAGATGTGTATTTAGAAGTTTATTTGGGGACCTAGATGACTCCATCCGCCAAATTTAGTGGTGGCTTGTACATTTTTCTTATTTTAATTTTCTAGAACTTAGGTTTCTACTTTCTACCTTGATTCACCAACACCTGCTGCATGGTACGGTGATGATTGGCTCTCCTGGATCCTAAGTTCCAAATCCGTCGTTGGTTTTGCATTAGTAAAGCCGGCTGGTGAAAATCTGAAAAAAAAAAGGTAGCCGGCTGGTGAATGGTGATGTGCATCCCCACAATTAACCAAAACGCTTTTCGTGGTCGCTTCCGTGTGATTCATACGCAAAGAAAGGCTACAAGTGCCCTTAGCTTTCAGAAGTAGCTTTGGGATGATACTATATACTGCTGTGGCTGTGCTTCTCCGTGCGCGGGCGCTTTGGTTGTTCTCGTCAACACAAAAAGAAAACCAAATCGCGTCGATCGAGATATGCATATTGGTTAGGAGCTGAGCGTCGTCATCTTGCCGGCCGTTGCTTCCTGCCATTGCACTCTCTCAAAGTAGCTTTGTGGAGGAGAGACTCAAACTATACACACGCGCATACTGCGGCAGCTGACAGCGACACCCATTGGTAGCTACTATATTGAAAGGAAATAATTACTGGTGATGAACTCCATTACTGACGGCCGGGAAAGCTGCAGGGACGGCACCGCAGGGTTAATTAAGATATAATTACCCAGTAGAATATATGAGAGTGAGACCACGTTTCTCACGATAAATACATTTGATAGTTCAACTTTCTCGAATGAAAGGATAATTGCGCCTGAAACGGCAGCTTGTAAACATTTTCTATCCTTCTAATACAAATATGTGCACACTCATGCGTATTTAAGAGAAAAAACTTTGTCGATGAAAAAAGTACTCAAGTTTTATAGTATTTTAGAAACTTCAATTTGAGGGTTTTAAAAGTATATTTGTAGAGGGGTAGGTATCAATATGTGTACAGTCCGATTATAGTTTGATTTGAGTTGTATTATTGTTATGGGTTAGCAATTAGGATATAGTTATTACAGTCGAACTCTGTATCGCATAGGGAACCATAAATATGAGACACCTTTGTAACCATGAAACAACTTAGCGACTGTTTTTGGTGGCGGTGAAGCAATGAGAACGCCGATGATTATGTAGCTGTTGTTTTATAGTGAGCATACCTCCCAAAGTAATTAGTGCATAAAAACATCGAACCTAGTTAGAAAAACATCATGCCTCGACGTTGTTCTTGTGTATTTTCTTTTCTAATGTTTATGCTTCTACTTTATTCGCATACTAGATCCGTTAGTGTATCTGAATCACTTCTAACAATTAAAATAGATACATTGCTAGGATTGGTATTTATAGATAGACTCCTTTTATGTTAGCACAAATATATAGATTAATGTAGGAACAAATTACACACAAAAAATGTCTTATTTGTGAATGATCACTTCAGGTCCACATGTATTCAGATAACCTTTAGTTTTAACTAATAAGTTTATTAAAAAATACATAAATATCTACAATGTCTAACAAAATTTATTAGATATACAACATGAAATTGTTTTGATAATGTATTTATTTTATTTTTTTAGATGTTAATGCACATATTTTTAAATTAGTTAAAATTAGAGCAAGGCTAACACAATTTACAATTTGAAACATATAGAGTAGCAGTTATATGAAATTTGACTTAGGGCAAGGCTAACACAATTTACAATTTGGAACATTTTTTTTTGAACATCACCGGGGAGATAGGGAGTAGCAGTCATGATAGTGATGGAACGACTTCAAAAAAACAACCAAGTTCATTTCCATTCTTCCGCAGTTAACCACTACTACGTAAGAGTGAATCTCAAGTATCTCATCCACCCTTCTATATATTGTCAATCAAATTGTCAGTATTATTTATTCACTAATACAAAGATCACTAATGCTCCAGTTCATCCGGCTTCGGAACCTCCTAATGAACAAGTCACAAGCCTCGTCGATGTCGTCGTCCATGTTGAACTCCAAACCTTCAACCACCCGTTTGCTCTTTATGATCTCGATGACCGATGGCTCTTCATCAAGCGCATCGTCAAGAATATCAAGATCGTCGTGGTCGTCGTCATGGTCATTCTCTTCATTCCTGTAACAGAAGTCATCTTCAAAGAGGGAATTTGTCCAGTCTGGGTAGGCATGGAAATCTTCCTCAGACATGGCAACTTCAAACAGACCAGGACGAGCCCTAGCACCATGATCACCAGCTGGCTCCTCGCTCCTCATCATTGCCTTGGGCATCATGAGAGCCTTGCTGCGGTGCTCCACTCTAGCCGGCTTCTCCCGGCTGTCCGATGCGACGAGCTCAGCATGGACATGGCGAGACATCGCACGGACCATCGCCAACCTTCGGCGAGCAGAGGCCAGAATGATGAGCTTTGTTCTTAGAGCGTCAGTCTTGCTCTTAACAGACGTCACCGCCTTCTTCAGGAGATCTGGGGCACTTTTGCTGATCCTCATATTTGGTGTGTGTGGAAAGTTTATGAAGCTCCTTGTCAAAAAGGATTTACTTAGGATCGGAGAGTTGCTGTGCCTGAAGCTTTGTAATGTATGACTGTATGAGTGGATAGTATGTGGTATATCAGCGAGCTCTAGGGATGAGACAAGCTTCTTGTAGCTCCAGAGATGAGACAAGCTGCTTGTAGGTTCCAGAGGCATGGGCCTTGTCTTGAAGCCCCATGAGGGTTCTTATAGGCGGTGGTGGAGCTAGCTTAGCACTGAACTGTGCTAGTTTTGCAACTTTTTTGGTGGTCATGTCAAGATCGAATTTTGTAGGCTTTTTTAAAATTAAAAGCCGTTGGTACCTCGAAGCATGAAAGAAACATGGAATAAAACAATAGGCATGTGGACTAACCACTATTATGTGGGCTGACAACTTGAAAGTTTACTGACTCTGTTATGATGTTCATGGCGTCTAATATGTTAGAGAGATGTGTTTCAAAATTTAAAATTTAATCTTGCAAGCACTATACAGTTGACATGAACGTTTAGAATGGAAGTAAAACCAAAAAAGAAGTCCCATGGCAGGGACCTGTGGCAAATATTTGGGAGTACCAATTGCATAAAGCAACACCAGCCCCAGGTTGGTTAAGCGAGGAAGATTATTATTAGACCTTCTGGATGTCATTTTCTTGGTTGCCGACGATGGCTGTTCCCCATCTGGCCATTATCGCATAGCCAAATGCACAGAGGCGCTGGACGACGGTGCCACGGTGATGCTCAATGGGCAAGAAGGGCCTAAATCCTGAAAGTTTTCCAGTGTGCAAGAGTTGGCTTGGACAGCAGTACCTTTTCATTAGCATGGTGGTGTCCATAATGAGGTGCCTTGATAAGTCGTCTTTTCTGATATGCCCGGTGTCATGTTTTTTTTCTACTGTGCCGGCGCTGCGCACGATCGATCGCGCGCTTCGCGGCTCGTCAACACGAAACTAAAAGGTGATCGCCCGTGATTTCGTCTTTTCTCTCCCATGGAAATCGCACGAGATAACGCCGAGCCTTTGCTTAGTACGTGTGCCCATGCATTGCGCTGCTGTGTGGTCTGTGGAAGCGAAAGCTCTAAAACCGCACGTGCGAGCGCCGTGCGCGAGCTGTGGCCTGTGGCAACTACCACGACACGGCATGTGGCTTTCAAAGTTGTTGTTCGCGAATCGTGATCACGCTGATGCTGATCAGTCATGTGCCCCGATCGCGAGAGGTAAACAAAGCATGATCGCTGCTGATGGTGAAGACTCAAGAACGAACTCCATTATTAGCCGAAAAAGAAAAGGCAAGGGCTAAAGTATAATTAAAGGCAGCAGAGCCGTCCCAGATCTATAGGGGTTAGGGCAGTGTGAAACACGTGTCATGCTTGGCCACAGAGAAGACGTAAGATATTTAAGGCCATGGCTATTTTGGAGAGCTCCATCTTTAGCTTCTCTAAAGAGATCCATATCACTCTCAACCAGCTAAACGCTTAAAATGCCAACTGATATAGTTGGGGATTAGGAGAGAATCACTTCTCCATTTACATTAATTAGAAGTTGTTAGCTAAAAAATCTTCTTCAGCCTACTCTCTATTACTCCGTCACGGAGAAAGGGATCAGGCAAGATGTCCTTCCCCAAAGCCTATACCCATTTGGACCGGTCATCTCTGGGGCCCATCTTAGCATTCCCTTTCCGGTCCCTTGGTGGTCATGGCTGACGACATGTTTAGTCCGCCATTACCGGGAGAAGGGGTGATGAACCTCTTAATAAGGAGGACGAAGATATTGGAACCCGACAAAGAGCTAATGAGAATTGTTATCTGCTAATCTCCTCCAAAATAGAGATTCGTGTCGCCCCGACAGCAAGGAGCCAACCCTTCCTACCGAACCCACGATGCGGTTCGCTCGATGGCTCCGATGGAACCATGATCGGGCGAATCGAGTCCCCTGGACGAGGGGACCCGATAGCTCTGCGTGTCACCACACGTGGAGCCATCGTACTGCACGAGCATCCGCAGGGGGTGGTGGAAAGGAATGGCTTCGAGCACTCCGAGGATGCGTCAGGGCAGGAACAGGAGGCCCATGTGTGGTAGAAACGGATCAATCGACCACCTAGGCTCGTGTACGGGGCCACTCAGTTAAGAGCAGCTCGTGTCGAAAGTCGCACCGAACGGGGCGGCGCAACAGTCTGAAAGCATTTGGCAGGCGGCATGGTACGACGGGTGTACCTTCGGCGACGGAGCAAGGTGGGGGACCAGATGAGGTCCCTTGGTGGTCAAGAAAGCGGGTCTCAGCCTGTGACCCATGAGGATGATTCCTAAAGCTCTAGGGCATAAGTTAGCTTTGTTTATCTTTGTTTTACTGAGGATACCGATCCTTGGACGCTTCTCATATGTGTAACCCAAGGCACTTCCCCTTGATCTATGAATAAAAGGGAGGGTTTGGGACTAGGAGGCAGACTTTTCGCTTCGGCTGAACAATGGAAAACCTCTCTTTCACTGTTGTAATACTTCCTTATATTCTCTTCTCTCCTAAGAGACTTGAGCTTCTCCTTGGAAAGCTCTCTCTTAACCCAAGTTTGTAAACCCTTTTACAAGCTCCACAAAGAGAGCAGGCAACACAACAGCCTAGACTGGACGTAGGGACTTTTTGCCTCAATCAGTATAAACTCCTATGTCTGCTTAGCTCTACCATCTGATAGCCTAAACACGCTTAGCTCGATAGTTATTGCCGGTTGTTATTCAAAACACGGAGAGTCCCCACCCTACTCATTCTTAGAAAACCAATGAAACCACTTCATCAATAGAAATGTTACCTTAGAAATTTCTTCTAATTTCAATGCTAAGTTGAGTTATTGAAGTTGGCATCGATATCAATTTCATCTAATAATTTTTCAAGACTTAAAGCTGTCAAGCCATTAATTTTTTTCTTGAGGATATTACAGACCTCGAATTATTCTTCAATGGTTTCAACTTTGTATCAGAAGAATTAGTAAATTACCAAGTTCAGATGATCCATATTCACTGCATAGGCTCAAGAATTAGTAAATTACCAAGTTCAGATGATCCATATTCACTGCATAGGCTCAGCACTTCCCTAGCCACCATATTGATTTTTTAGGAAATAAATGCACCGTGCAGAGATTGGATACCCAATTCAGAGTTCTCAAATCTGCACTCTAAAGATTGGGGTCAATGAGGAATTATATATCGATAGATGCAAATATACACTTACTTCTTGACATATACTCATGAAGTCACGAGTGATAAGCAACAAAGGGGCAATCATATGTACGTGGTACTGGTATTGAAGATCTTAAGTAAAGTGTTTATGCATAGTCATTTTAGCTCCACACGTTCATATTCAAGGCCAGCAGCTATACACCTCCAGAATATGTTTATATTATGTGTTGAAAAAAACGTTCTTCAAAAAAAATTATGTGTTGAAAAAAGGTATTCATTTCCTTTCCTCCCCAATTAACTACTACTACTGAAGTACTAAATCTCAAGTATCTCATCCAATCTTCTATATATTGTCACTCAAATTTGTCAGTACTACAAAAATCACTAAAGCTCCGGTTCATCCGGCTTCGGGACCTCCTAATGAACATGTCACAAGCCTCATCGATGTCATCGTCCATGTTGAACTCCAGACCTTCAACCTCGCGCTTGCTCCTTATGATCTCGATAACAGATGGCTCATCGAGTGGATGATCAAAAATATCAAGATCCTCGTGGTCCTCCTCATCGACATCCTCCTCATTCTTGTAACAATGATCATCGTCGAAGAGAGAATTGGTCCAGTCGGGGTAGCCATGGCATTCTTCCTCAAACATGGCCGCCTCAAACAGACCAGGATGAGCCCTAACACCATAGTCACCAGCTGGCTCCTTACTCCTCGCCATGGCCTTGCGCATCGTGAGAGCCTTTCTGGGATGCTCCACCCTAGCCTGCTTCTCCTGGCTGTTTGATGGCGTGAGCCCATGAATCTCGCGAGAGATCGCATGGACCATCGCCAACCTTCGGCGCAGAGAGGCCAGAATGATGAGCTTTGTTCTTAGAGCGTCAGTCTTGCTCTTGACGGACGTGACCGCCTTCTTCAGGAGGTCAGGGGCGCTCTTGCTGATCCTCATGTTCGATATGGAGAGGTTATTTGTCAACATGATATACTAAAGACAGGATTAGCTTGGTGCCTCAAGTTTTGTATGAGTGAATAGTATGGAAGTGAGCTCCGGAGGTGAGAGAAGCTTGTAGTGGTTGAGACTTGAGAGGCATGGACCTTGCCTTGGAGCCCCATGAGAGTTCTTATAGCTAAGCCACGGTACCGGTGGAGATAGCTTAGCCCCGCACTGTGTGCAAAGTTTGAAATACTTTAATGGGTCGACATGCCACGATCAAGCTTTTCGCAGTATTTTTAAAATAACATATAAAAATTGTTGGTGCCTCAAAGCATGAAAGAAACGTTGAAGAAACTAAACAACTTGTGGACTAGGCACTGCGCAATTAAAAATTGGACAGCGAGAGTGGAAGCAAAACTACTCAAAGTTTCATGGCAAGGATAAAGGTAGCGAATTGCAGGAAAAAGAAGAAATTGACTCGGTAAAAGTAATAATCCCAACTATTACATTAGATTCAGAAAAAATGACACCTGTCCTCCGGCCGGATCCCGTTATTACCTTTCTTGGTTGCCCCCGATGAGTGGCAACCAAAACGCACAAAGGCGGACGGTGATGCTTTTCTTGGCTTCTTCCGTGTAATTCATGCTCGGTCATATAGCCAATGGGCAAGGTAGGCTCAAATTAATCCTGGGAGGTCCAGCCGCTGGCAATCATGAGTTCGCTAATTGGCTCGCAGTGCCGTCGGCTTTTTTCTCTCTTTGCACTGCGCCGGTGCCTTGATTTTTCTGCCGCGCCGGCGCGCGCTTCTCTTTCTCTCTGTGGGCACGATCGCTTTGCCGCTCGTCAACACGAAAAGGCGCGGCGATCGTGTGATTTCATCTTTTCCAGAGAATCGCGCGGAGGAGGTCACGGCGAAGCCGTTGCTTCGTGTGCCACCGTGCTGTGGAGCGAAAGCTGTCTAGTACTACTAGTCTAGAACCCCACGTTCTCACCGTGCGCGAGCTGTGTGGCAACAAACCACGACATGGTGTGGCTTGGCTTTCAATGTGTTCGTGATGAATTGTGATCAGTCATGGGCCCGACAAGTAGACATCAATAAGATCTCCCCTGCTGTTGGTGAACTCCATTATTGTACGAAAAGGAAAGGCAAGAGTTAAAGTACAAGGCAGCCGGCCGGCCGGCAAGGCGTTACGGATCAAATAGAAGTGTGTGAAACATATGAGTCTAATCCATGCCACTGATGCCAGTGAGTTTGCACTACTAGAATAGAGATTTTTATTAGCAAAAAACTAAGTCTCAGAGATGGGCTATAAGAGACTGGGGTCTCTTTAATTAAATGCCTAGAGATTTTCAGAGCCAGCAGTTCTATTTTCATAGACACTTGCCTCTAGAATCAACCAAATTGCATGGCATGCAGACCTCTTAAGGGCCAAGGTCGGCCTCTAAAAATGCTAGTCATGACCCCCTGAGATGCATGTCTATCAATTTTAGCCCAACGCACCCAAAACTCTATCTCTCACATGACTTCTCCAATTGATTGCCACACTTGCTCTTTATCTCTCTCATGGCTACTCACAAGTCTCTGTCTCGGTGTGGCGTGCCCTTCACCACCACTGACTCCTCACTTAGCTTGCGCCTTGTGCCGCCACTAAGGCTGCTCGTCTGCCGTTAGGACCATGACATGCCTAAGACAGGGCTGAATCAGACAACTCTATTTTTTTCGAGTTAAAATCTATGCAAGAAAATAATCTATCTAGATGTGCAATTAAAATTTTGCTATGTGAACCCACATTTACCCCCCACGTCGTCTCCGTACGAGGCGACTTGGGGGCGACTAGCCACCCCCGCCGCCATTCTCTGGCCACCGCCGCCGCTCCGCGGAGGCGCCCAATAAGCCTCACCCTACCGCAAACAGCTTCCTCACTTGCCCCTCCCCTCTCCTCCTCCTCCCATGTGTTCTGGAGCTTGGTGACTGCATGGCCGGCCGGCGACCGGTGACGAGCCCGATATGCGCCCTCTCGGGCTGGATCCCGCGAAGCCCACCCCGGATCTAACTGCCCCGTACGGTGCACTTACGGGTGGTGGCCGGCAGCGGCCTCCGCCGGCGCCCTTGAGAGGCCAGGGCACGGTCAGGCTGTGGCAGCGCGGATCTGCGGCGTCCTGGACGGCGCGCCGCCAGGCAGGGCCCAATCTGCCCCGTTCGATGCGCATGCGGGTGGCGGCCGGCAGCAGCTTCCGCCAGCGCCCGCGAGAGGCCAAGGCGCGGTCTGGCTGTGCGTGGCGCTCCAGGGGCAGCACCTCCCTGGGCTCCCCCTTCCGTGCGGCCCTAGCATGACGTCTATGGTCAGGGCGGCGGCAGGCTGAGCAGCGGGCTAGACAGCGGACTCGCGCTGCTGCCTGGCCTGCAGCACGGCCGACCGGGCCACCCCCTGGCCAGCCATGCCTGCCACCGCCATGCCAGCAACTCCGGCTGGCCCGAGTTTCGCCCCTGGATCTGGTGCTTCAGTCCCGGACGTGGGCATGCCGGCGGTGGGGCAGCGCGCCTGCGCTCTTCTTTGAGTTTTCTCTGCAGGGATCCAACAGCGATGCAGGCGTGAAGTTTCGCCATGGGCTTGCCGGCAGCGGGGCTGTGTGTTGGCAAGTCGTTGTGACTCAGGCTCGCTCCTGGTTTCTGAATCGACAAGTTGTGGCCACGGAATCAGGGAGACTAGGCGAAAGCCATGCACGACCTTGTCTGTGCGATCGATAGTGACGCCCTTGGAGCCGTTTACCTCCTTGGAGGCGTCGATGTAGTCTCCTTATCCTATAACCATAGTTTGTCCTCCTCCTGGTGAAAACCTTGCTCTAATTTCCTAGAGCCGGTGGCGGCGACGCTCTCGAAGTCGTAACCCTCTTGAGGACGCCATCGTGGATGAGCAGCAGATTCCAGCGTGACCCTGCCGCGACCCTATGTCTCCATCTTCCTCTCCCCTTGTTGTTGTTCATCCCTCTTGGGTGAGGATGGCTTGGCTGTTGGTCGTGACCGAGCGTCTGACGAGTGTCCTCCTCTGCCGTCTCTGCTCCGTCGGCGCTCTCCTTGGTGGTGTCAGAAAATCAAATGCCGGGTGGAGTTTCCACCGCTGTCACCATTCCCCTCTAAGGATTCCTCCCCTCAGACGGCGTTGGATGGCGATACGTGGGCTCGGATGTGCTGGAGGATGCCATCATCAGTTCGAAGGGAGGTCGTCGTATCCGATAATCCTAGGTTTGCGTGTTCGACACCGCTCTTAGTCCCCATTCCATTTGTCGGCCCTCAGAGGGAGGGTGGCAGCGGAGCGGCGTAGCTACGAGGGGCGGTGGAGAGCACAATGACTGTGGTGAAACGGCGAGTATGCTGCTCGGCGGGGGCGCAAGTTGTCGCCCGGTTTTCGTCTTCCGGCTTATGTCTAGGTTTTCCTTTGAGTTTGTTTAATTGTTGTTGTTTTTCTTGCTGTTGTTGTAATTTCTCTCGCCCCCCCCCCCCCCCTTTTGTACCTCTCGGAAATATTTGTATGAGGATTGGCGCTTACGCCCTTCCACCCACTCGGCTTGCCAAGCATCTGTGGAATGAAAAAGTAGGTGGAGATTGATTGATCTCCCCCGAATTTCCTCAAAAAAAATTTGCTATGTATGTTGTTATCTATACCAAAAAAAACATTTATGCATAAAAAATGTGGCGTTTTATCAAGTAAAATAAAATGTTACCGTAGCAATTTCTTCTAATATTTCTCAAGATGCTATGTTATTGATGTTGGCATCAATATCAATCTCATCTAATAATTGCTCGACACATAAAGTTGACAAAACATTTAATTTTCTTGAGGATATAACAGACCTCAAATGACTCTTCAATGGTTTCAACCTTGTATCACAAGAATTAGTAAATTACCAAGTTGAGATAATCCAATATCACTGAATAGCACTGCTTCCCTAGCTGCACCGTACTAATTTTTTTAAAAGGAAATGTACCGTACAGAGATTGGATTCTCAACTCAGAGTTCTCGAGTGTCTGTACTCTAAAGATTGAGAGCAAAGGTAAATTATATATCGATCGATGCAAATATACACTCACTTGACATGTACTCATGAAGTCATTATATATATGAGTTATCAACAACGAAGGGGCAATTACATGTACGTGGTACTGGTATATTAAAGTTCTAAAGTATAGTGTTCTCTATGCATAGTCATTTTAGGTCCAAACGTACATATTGAAGGCCAGCAGCCATATGAACCTTATAAAACACATAATGCAGTAGATTAAGCTAAAAACTTCTAAAGCGCGCATATATGCACCTCCAGAATATGTGTTTTGAAAACAGGTATATTCATTTCCTTTCGTCCCCAATTAACTACTACTACTAAAGTACATAAGTAACGATCTCATCCAATTTTCTATGTACTGTTACTTACTCAAATTTTGTCAGTGCTATTCGCTAATACAAAATCGCTAAAGCTCCGGTTCATCCGGCTTCGAAACCTCCTAATGAACATGTCACAAGCCACATCAATGTCATCGTCCATGTTGAACTCCAGACCTTCAGCCTCCCGCTTGCTCCTTATAACTTCGATGACTGATGGCTCTTCAAGCTCACCAAGAATATCAACATCATCATGGTCATCGTCATCGACATCCTCCTCATTCTTGTAACAATGGTTATCGTCGAAGAGGGAATTGGTCCAGTGGTAATCTTCCTCAAACATGGCCACCTCAAACAGACCAGGATGATCCCTAACACCATGATCAGTAGCTGCCCCCTTGCTCCTCACCATCGCCTTGCGCGTCGTGACAAGAGCCTTGCTGTGGTTCTGCACCCTATCCTGTTTCTCCCGGCTGTTTGATGGAGTGAGCCCATGGATCTGGCGAGAGATCGCACGGACCGTCGCCAACCTTCGGCGTAGAGAGGCAAGAATGATGAGCTTTGTTCTTAGAGCATCAGTCTTGCTCTTTACGGACGCGACCGCCTTCTTCAGGAGGTCGGGGGCGCTCTTGCTGATCCTCATACTCGATGTGGAGAAATTTGGAGGTGCTTGTTATAAGATGATATACTAAAGACAGGAGTTGCTGGGTGCCTCAAGTTTTGTATGAGTGAATACTAGCCAGTGAGCTCCAGAGGTGAGATGAGCTGGTAGTTGAGACTTGAGAGGCATGGACCTTATCTTGAAGCCCCATGAGAGTTCTTATAGACACGGTGGAACCGTGGCTTAGCCCTGTTGAATATGTTCCAAATTTATTCCCCAAGATAAAGGCCGACTTCTGACGGAGCGAAACGGAGGCCCGTAGAAGCCGAAGGCCGGGCCGGAGCGAAGCGGTACGGTACATATACCCTTGCTAGAGTTTCACTGAGATAAATTCTCTCTTGTAAGCCGCCGCTATGGCGTTGTAACCCAAAACTCTTGATTATAGTGAGGAGTGTTTGCTGGCTGGCGTCCGTGGTTTTTTCTCCTTCACATTGGAGGAGTTTTCCACGTTAAATCTTGTGTCTCTCTGTGGTTTGATCTTATGTTCTTCGTCGTTTATTGGTCCTAATCATTACAGCCCTGACTGTGCGAAGTTCAAAATATTTTTATGTGTCGACATTTCACGATCAAGCTTTTGGCCGTTTTTTAAAATTAATATATAAAAAGTGTTGGTGCCTCAAAGCATGAAAAAACGTTGAAAAAACTAAACAACTTGTGGACTAAGCACTGGAATTAAAAAAATGGACAGTGAGAGTGGAAGCAAAACAACTCAAAGTTTCATAGAAGGTAGCCAAGTGGGCGAAAAAGCAGAAATTGACACGGTAAAATAACCCCAACTATTACATTAGATTCAGAAAAAAATGACACCTGTCCACCGGATCCCGTTATTACCTTCTTGGTTGCCGATGATGGCTGGCAACCAAAACGCACAAAGGCGGACGGTGATGCTTTTCTTGGCCGCTTCCGTGTGATTCATGCTCGGTCATATACCCAATGGGCAAGGTAGGCTCAAACTAATCCTGGGAGGTCCAGCCGCTGGCATGAGTTCCCTAATTGGCTCCCAGTGCCGGCCGTCGGCTTTCTTACGTTTTTTTTTTCTCTTTGCAGTGCGCAAGTGCCGTGTTTTTTCTCATGTGTTCTGCCGCGGCGGCGCGCGCTTCTCTGTCTCTGTGGGCACGATCGCTTTGCTGCTCGTCAACACGAAAAGGCGCGGGGATGGCCTTCTTTCGTCTTTTCCATGGAATCGCGGGCAGGAGGTCACGGCGAAGCTGTTGCTTCGTGTGCCACCGTGCTAGCTGTGTAGATATAATTGTGCTACTAAAGCAGACTGAAGCGAGCGCTTGCTAGAGCGCGATCACCGGCGCGAGGGCCGTGAAGCCTGCTGCAACCCAGTCCTCCGCTTCGTCCTTGATCTGCAGTTTCATTTACAGAGATACTCTGTCTCTAAATTAACAAAATTACATCGCAGACCTCTTAAGGACAAGGTTGGTCTCTAAAAAAAATAGTTGTCATAACACTTTGAGATGCATGCCTATCTTAATTCTAGCCCAGCCCATCCACACCTCTATCTCTCACATGAATCCTCCTTCCTTTGCCACACCCAACTCTCTATCTATGTCATGGCTACTTACAAGTCTCTCTCTCTCTCTCTCTCCGGCACGCCCTTCACCGCCACCGACTGTTCACTTAGCTTGCGCCTTGTGCCACTACTGAAGTTTCTCATCTGTTGTTAGGGCCATGACGCCTAAGATAGTGGTGAATCAACCTCTATTTTTCTCCAGTCCAAACCTATGCAAGAAAGTAATCTATCTTGATGTGCTACTAAGATTTCGCTATGTGTGTTGCTTTTTGTACCGCTAAAGAGTTTATGCAACCCGGTTCTAATCGTATCATCTATCCTATCAACTTAGCTAGCAACGTAAGCACACAAACCTAAGTACACAATGTAAATGCATAAGCTTAATTGAGATAGAGATATAAACTCCCATCGATGACTCTAGTATTTCTACTAAGGAATCGAGAAGCATGCATGGTTCCTCATAATCCTTGTTGCAGACCATCCCAAGGGCCAAGCTTCTGGTTGGGCACTCCATAATAGCCCAGTGTGTCTCCCTAGATGGCCTCTCCTAGATACCTCTCTATCATCTTTCCTATCGAGTTTTCGGCCAAACCATCTAGGTCTCAATCCCTCTTGTACATGGTGGCGACGACACCACAAAATGCAGTTGGTGTGATCTCACAAGACTACAAGCCCCACCAGTGTACAACAATGATACACGCAAGCACCGAGTGCTAAGAGGTATGCAACCCTCACTAAACCCTAGGCCTAAATTTTGAGCAAGCGCAATTAAGCAGGCTAACTAGGCTAAGCACTTCGCAAAGCACTACAATGATCACCTAATATTATCTTAAGCACTTGTGGTGGTCGGAGCACTTAGTGAAGTATCTTTAGCTCACTCCAACACATTTCTCTTAGCTGGTTAATTGGGGTGGTCTTTATAGCCCCCAAAGTGAGACATAGTCGTTGGTACTTGGGCAGCTTTTTCATGTCACAGAGACCGTTCAACAAAGTGATCATCAGACCATCTAATGTGAGTGATCGTCAAACCAATCTTCCTAGGTCCATTGTCTTGCAATGGCTATGTGTCAGTAGTTGTTATTGACTATTGGGTGTATCTGAGTGGCGTATATATGGTCTGATGCCACCTGTCGGACTAGTCCAATATCCCAATCTCCTCTCTCTGGAACCTTTCTACAAGCCGTTGGACTCATCCTCTTTGGTCTGATGCTTTGTTTCTCCCTCAGTCCAACGCAATTGTTTATGTTGAACAGTGGCCGTGTTTTGTTTGACGCCCTCCTTATTGCTCGGTCTGATGCTCTGTGGACGCCACATCTAGTAGGGTTTGATCTTACCTTATGGTCCGGTGTGACCCTTTAGGATCCAATGCCCTCAAGGTCTAATGCCTTTGTTTACCCTATATCGACTTGTTTTTATGTGACCTTGAAATTCAGCTTGGATCCATCTTGTGTCTTGGACTTTTACACGTCTTGTATGTCTTCAAGATTGCTTCTAGTGTCATGCTTGAGGTGTCGATCATCAGGATCATCATGTTGCCCTAATCCAAGTCCACTTGTGCACCCTTTGAACTATATCCAAAGACACTAACAAATAATGTTAGTCCAAATGATCTTGTTCCATTCACTCAATTTGCAACGATACAACAGGTTGAAAATTGATTAGCTATGAACTCAAGTTCACTCAAGAATCTTCCAACACTTACACATACATCATAGAATTATTACTAGTTCATGAAATCACGCCTGGATTGATGGATTAGTGCATATTATTGGTACAACCCACCGGAACTCATTCAAAGGATGAACGTACGCTCATGATGAAACACCCCATTAGACGACCATACCAAATAAACCTGAAATAGAGTTATCCAGGGAACAGCACGGCACAGAAGGCCGGTGCAGCACGGCCGGTTGTGTGGAGCGAGCACCATCGTACGCCGGCCTGTTGACAACTAGATATACGCTCGTCTAAGGTTGGTTTGTGTGAGGAGCATATGAGTCAGTGATCAGAGATGTAAGTTAGCACAATTTAAAAAAAAAACAAACTGTTCATCATCTCTATATATATAGTTTGTTAAACGCAGGAATAAACTAAAATACCATCGACGCGTCTACCAAACTGTGTCTATTTGCATAACACTATTTGCCACTTCACAATGTGTGTCGTGCTAGTTACTTATGCGTTAATAATCACACAAGCCCATGCATGTCCCTCTGGTCATCATCTCTAGTAGCTAGCTAGTTAGGCTTTCTTCTTAGTATCTTAGCCACCCTTCTGTCATCTCCCAGTACCAGTTTTACTCTTTTTGTTCCATCATTCACGGAAACCATGCACGAAAACGTACACAAGGATCACTACAAGGTAAGGTCCATCCGGCTGCGGCATCTCCTAATGAACATATCGCAAGCCTCGTCAATCTCATCGTCTATATTGAACGTCAGACCTTCAGCCTCCCTGTTGCTTCTGATGATCTCGATGACCGATGGCTCATCGAGCGCACCAAGAACATCGACATCACCACCGTCTTCCGGAACATCTTCCTCATCAATGCAATGATAGTTGTCATCGTCAAAGAGGGACCTTGTCCAATCATGGAGGTAGCCATGACCATGATCATCCTGGTCGAACACCGTGATCTCAAAGAGACTAAGACCAGCAACCTTCTTACCACCGTGATTACTACCAGCAGGCTGTTCTTTGCTTGGCGCCGCCATTGCCTTGGTTAGCACGAGAGCCCTGTCACGGTGGTCCACCACCGTAATCTTCTCCTGGCTCGATGACGACACGAGCGTTGTGTGGACCTTGCGAGACATAGCAGCGACCAGCGCCATTCTTCGGCGCAGCGAGGCCAGGATGATGAGCTTCGTTCTTAGGGCGTCAGTCTTGCTCTTGATCGACGTCACGGCCTTCTTGAGGAGATCGGGGGCGCTCTTGCTGATCTTCATCTTAGATGTGGAGCGGTGGCGAGGCTGCTGCTTGTCATGCAGATTTGCTACGGAATGGCTGTGCCTCATGGTTGACATGAAGGTGAGTAGCTTATTTGGTCAGTGAGCTTTAGAGATGAACTAGATAGCTAGTACCTATCGGTGGTTTGTGACTGGGGCATGGGCCTTGCCTTGACGCCGCATGAGGGTACTTATAGGCATCAACAACCACGAGCACTAAACAGTTCATGCAAGTTGCAGTTTTGCGCGTGTCGAGGTCTAGCTTTTGGCAGCTTTACTTTAAACAAAATCAAAGGGCCTTTGTTTGGTTAGCTAGCAAAAAGCATGAAAGACACATTTGAAGAAAATCACTTGCATTGGCATGTGGAGCAAGAACTACAAAATTAACAACTGAAGTTTGAGAATGGAAGAAAAGTAGTAAAAGTCTAACTAATAACTCATAGCAAGAAAAAGTGGAGGGGAGAAAGAAGAGATGGTATGCATAAGCTAGCGGTGATAGAATTCTAGCTGGTTAGGTAGAAAAGAACACACGCATATCTCAAGTGAATTGAAGGTTGGCTAGCTCCTGGAGATGATCCAATATAATATCTTCTCGGTGGACATATATTGTTGGCACACAGCAGCCTTCACCGTTGAGACATGATCGCATGGCTGCTAGCCCCCAACAAGGCCCACCATCAACCAACAAAGAGATCTCTTTTTTGTAGCCAAGTCGCACAAAGTTAGTTGCCGGGCGAGGACGCTTTCTTGGGCGTTCTCCGAGCCATCCACGGCCAATGGGGACAGCAGGCTAGCTGAGACCAGAGAGCCTCAAATTTCCAGCGTGCCAGATCGTGCGGTCCCACGGCTCGCAATTCCGTCCTCGGCTTTTTAAACCTGATGCTTTTGGACGCTTTTGCACCGCACCACGCAGACGCAGTGCTTCCGGTTTGTGTTGGACTGCTCCATCAACCCGTGCCCTCGCAAGGGATAGAATTTTATAAGAGATAATAGATATAGAAATAGTTATTATTTAATATCCTAGATGATAAATAGTACTTATATTAAATTATACTTTTTTCTCTTTGTTTTCTTTTGTAGCACAATAGGGCACACCAGATACTTTATAGTGCATATTTAATTGCGGTAAACTTATCATTTATTGATTGATAATTTTTTTAACTATATATTACGATATCATGAATCTAACTTTTGATTCTTAATTATTAGGCTTATTGATTGCTACATAAGGATTTTTGGTCGTTGACTACACTCTTAATTATAATGATAGCCGAAATAGCACTTTAAACCTACAACACATTGCCAAAGATCAGTTTAGAGTTTGACAAGAGATCGAGGATGGATACCTGTTCTATCCTCAAAAGAATATATATTAACGTTTAAGCCTTATAATGACCATTTAGACCTAACAAATAAATCTCAAAGATTAAGAATATATAGCTGCTTGTTGTCTGCACTATTGTACCCACTTATCAAGACGTTTGAATTTTATTGTCAAAGAGTTATTTATGTAGTTTTAGGTAAAATATTAAATTACGTAAATAATAATTTATATGAATCATTTGTCATGATTATTAACAATACTAAATAATTTGTTACTAACACCAGTGTAAGAAATCTTTTTCCTTGATTGCTGAAACATAACATATATACCTATCTCTCACTTACGCATAAGTATTTGATATACATATACATTGATCAAATTTATTTATATTGCCATTTATAGATGCTCGCAATGTATAACATATCTATGCTTTATGGTTATTTAGATATTTTTTGCAATGCAATATATTGATAATTTTGATGTAGATTTATAATGTCAAAACTGGTAGTTTAGATGTAAATTCAAGGGGTTCCATATATTTTGTATCTAATTCCATAAGTGGGTAATTTAAATGAAGACTCCTAGGTTACCACATTGATTTTCATATTCATAGAGGAGGGTAACTTATTTAGAAAATACATCCATTGTTATTATTACTACACAATTGGTTGCTAGGTGCTTAGAAATTTTGTGGAAAATTCTCGTAAGGACTAACATGCAACCTTCATTAGAGGCCTCTATTTACAATTTATAGGATTTGTTATTTAGTAAAACCTAAGGTTATACTATAGGTTATTATTTCGTGCCTTTTGTGTTCCATGATGAATCTATATTTTAAATTCAACGTTTAGTCTGTGTATTACAATTCTTTTTATCCATATGTTTAGTTAAATTTCAGTGCTTAAATTTTTCATCTTTTATTTTACTGAAGAAGATTGTAGGTCCATGATTACACTCTCGGTTCTTATTGTATAAACATAGTTGTTTCACCTTGTACCATGGCACTATCACAAAGAATATTTGTAATAGTGTTGCTTATAAAATATAGAGTGCTTAATACTAAAATAAAAGTATTGATAAAACTTTTTATTTTAGCCAAAATTAATAAGGATACTACGAATCACAACTTATGGAATTTATTATAAATTAAATTAAAGAATATTAATATTAATAAAAATTAATTATAATTATCAGTGTGGTTAAAAGGGAACATTTCCACACACACCTTTTTTATAAAACTTTTTACACATGATAAAATATTAAATAAATACTTACACACATGGTGGAACATATAATCACACTTACTTATGGATATTAAATTATTTCTTCTCAACAACTTATTTTATTATTTATATGTAGTCGGAGACATTTATATACATTTATTTTTATTTTTTTTAGGTTGGCTAGGCAATCTAGATACAAATTAAGTGTGATAATTTATATTTTACATCATAATTGTATATATTAGTAGTTTGGATACAAACGCCTGGGTTCCATTGCATTATCTTTAATAATGTCGCACGGGGATAATTTTTCAAATAAAATATTATATGGTTATTTTAAATTATCTTTTGTGATGATAGAGGTATATAGTTGAGATGCAAAGTTAGGGAGTTATTTTGAATTATCTTTCATAATTGAGGAAGTGGGTAATTAAATATAGATTTAGTTGATTAAATATTAATTTTTTTTCATAATGACAAATATGTGGAGTTTAGAAGCAAAATAGAGAGTTCCTTTAAGCATTTTTTATAATGGCAGGTGAGGATATTTTTGATAAAACAAATAGATCCAATGTTTATTGTTGTGAATGATGACTGGAGTCTACTAAATGAAAGGCTAGATGTCTATGATTGTTATGAGAATTTCCAAAATTTATCGTTCATGTAGGCTGCATTAACTTTTGGTCAATGTAAATATTCATACTATTTTTTGTAAATTTACACTAATAAAATACTTTAGTAACATGTTAATGGATTGTACAAACATATTGGCAATGCAATCTAAATGTAATTTCCTCATTGGTTGGAAAGTACTATAGATCTATTTTTAAGTAATAAACTATACTCCTACGTGCTGACAAAATATATGAATATAAGGAGATTAGCATTCTTTGCTCTTCCTTCTTACATACAACTTTTGAAATATGGTCGTCTCCTATTATCATCTATTTTCCTCGTAAACATGTGGTGATTTATGCATAAACATGTGATGTATTTGTTCTTTACACCCTTTAATTTGCATATGTGTATGACCAAAACACTGCGGAGTAGATATTGGCACAGATGCATGGTAGTATGAGCAAGTAAAGTAGCATACCTTAGCTTAATAGTGACATGTCAACAATATAGACAGAGATCTCGCCCTTCGCCAAAGCTTGTGCGTGCAGCAAGAGCAGCATGCCTGTAGCTCCACCCATATGCTTTGACAAAGGACACCAGGTTTAGCTGTGGGGATGTCTAGCACCAGTTCGTTTAGAACATAATAATCCAGTTTGCCAAGTCTTCTACCTCAGTTACTGGTACATCGAAGCTTAAATATGAGATCTATTAGGAAATCAAAAATTGAAAATGGACAATTTCCTACCTTAATTTACTCAATCCAGCTAGAATGTGATGGTATGACATATTCCCGCAGCAAACCTATCTGGAGCTTGTGGACCTAGTGCATGTATATATTAATTTACAAGTTTACATGAAACAGAAACCACATTGAGTTTCATTGTATAATATACCTACAACATTCAAGTAGCACCAATGGACGTAGTGGTAGCTAGGAATGTTTTGCCATCGGACGACATCAAACATCGACAGTTATGGCAATACGTGAGATGTGAAATTCATAGATTTGTAATCTTCCTAGGTGATTTCAGAGTCAAACTACCCTTCTTTTATGGACACTTTCATGCTCTTCTTGAAAACATCACACAAAAAAATCATCAATGTGATGGCAATGATTTCAATTTATGTTCTAGAGTCTAGACCTAACAATTTGCTTACTGTTAGTTCCTGCCATGCTTTGGGTTTATGTGTCAGAAACATGAGAAATTACAGTCAATCCAATCGACATGATCTCATGGCTTGTAAAGAGCATCATGAACAGCAAATCGAGCACAATGTTTTCGTTCAGAGTGTGGCTTGTTGCTGCACGCACCAAGCTGCTCCATCAGCATCTTCATGACCCTCTTGCATCCCTACAGAGACGAATCAAACAACTCAAAAATTGTCACTGACCAAAGGCCAGGAAGATAGTGATCTAACAGAGTAACGGATAGTAGATGATCATTAGTCTACCTGCATGTACCTATAGAAGGTTGTGCCCAGGATGCAGATTGGGAACGCTAGCAGCCCCCAGTACAAGTGGAAGTACTTCCAGTCTTCCACAGGCTCCCTTCGAGGTTGATCACAGGGGCTTCCAAGAAACGGCAAGGTGTGATTTGGAGGAAACCCAGGCAAGATCGACGTGACTCAGGGAAGTCTGACGCAACATATGGTTAAAGTTCCATGACTATGGCCGGCGGCGGCTGCGATGGAGGACGGCGGGGCTTGGCTAACACCACATGAATTAGGATGGGTGGGCAATATAATTTATGTTTTTCTTTTTAATTAGATCTATTATTATATTATGCGTGGTTTTCATGATGGCAGATAGGTAATTTTTAAGAAAAACTAAATAGATCCAATGGCTATTAAAAGTAATAGAGATTAATTTAATGGATAGATCTTTCTAATTATTGTGAGAATTTCTATAATTTATCTTTTTTTCTAACACGTTTGCTGAGAATTAACGTGGAGCTTCTCTTAAGGCCTTCAATTAGTAATAGTAAGATAGGTGCTTCTCCGTGCTCGCTTTTGCAGTCGATTTCGTCTCTTTTACTTATGTCCATGGCGTGGAGATATGCTGGTCACTTGTTGTTGCGTGTTTTGCCGACCCCGGCCCGCTGCATTATTTGCCCTGTTGCGGTGTGGGGTGCGGCGCTGCATGTGTAGAACCGCACGTGCCTATCCCGGTGCCCATATGGACGATGGTTTTGGCAACAACAACCATGAATCAACACGCCGGCCGTCTGCTGGCTTTCAAAGATGTGTGCTGTTCGAGTTTTGGTGATCATCAAATAATGCATGGCGGCATGGCCCAAAGTAAACGAAATTTATATAGTCAAGTGGTAAACTCATATGCCATTATGGGCAGGGAAAAGGCAGGAGCTAGTAATACAAAATAGCCCGGGGCGTGGAACACGAGTTTCGCCGCCACACGGAGAAGCCAACAAGATCTCTTTTGCATGCAGCTGCTTTGTCGTCTCGCATGGGCATATGGCTGCGCGTGAGGTCCGAAGCTGATAAGTGCGCGAAGAACACGCTCGTACGTGATGGGGTTTAATTTAGTAAGAGTACGGTGTGGCTTTCTGGTTTCTGTCCATTTTTTGGTTGACATATCTGTTGAACCTAGCTAGCTAACTAGCTAGCGTGCCGTATAGATCATCTAACCAGTCTTTCACCGCGAGAAATCGCCAGGCTGCTGCTGCTGTGTCAAATGGACACTTGTCGCCTGGTAGCACATAACCTTGTCTCGTTCTTGGAGCCTAAAACCTCACGGCAAAGCTGTCCACGAGACAAAAACAACCGCCTCGGCCGCCGCCACCCTCCCCCATATGGATGCCTCGGTTTCCCTTCTCTCTTCCATTTGGTGACCTTATCGGTGGCGAGAGGAGTGGGGATCCGATCCCTCCGTGTAGTTTTTAGTTTTTCATTGATCTGGTTAGATCTATTTGTTCTCTTCAGATCTTGGTAGAAGCTGGTATGTTTATCAGGGGAAGCAGTTAGGTGGCTCTCTTCGCGATGATTTCAATCTCTTCGTTTGGTTTGTTCTATTGCAAGATATGGTGTCTCCAATACTCTGATCTGATGGTGAAGGACTGTAGGCCTTTGTTCCTTGGAGGGTTCCTCCAACCGCTGTTCTTTCAGTGGGTTTTAAATCTTGTTGACAGTGACAAGTAGATTTTACGGTCTTCAAAGCCTTGTATAGCTAGACCGATTAGTTTAATTTCGTATTTATTTAGTTAGATGGCGTGATTAAGTTTCAGAAAGAACTATTCATCCCCTCCTCCTTTTAGTCTGCCAACTCAATCCTACAACTAGGTTCTCGCATGAAGTTTTCCCTTTGCTATAATGGCACAACATGACCTTGACTCCAGATGGCACTTCCTTGTGCCACCACACACGGTCACAAAGCCTAAGGAAGCCCACAACAGTGGCATGCGCACCTCACAGAGGGTTGGGGAAGCTCGTAGCATGTTGGTATTGGTATATAGGTAATAGGCTTATGGCCTAGCAAATGTTGATGTGGAGGACAGAAGAGATGAGAAAGAGAAGAGTTGGGCTCTCATGCAAGCAATCCTGGACGATTGAGAATATTTAGGGGGTATGCCCATATATTAAGTGATGTGAAGAAGATTGAGAAAGAGAAAGTGGAACATAGGTAAAAATAACAAATAATATATTTTTTAGACAAATAAGAGATATTGTATAGCTTAACTCTTACAACTTGGCTAATAGACAAACATTTGAATATATTATTAGGCTTGCTCTAAAGTAAGTCATCCTACCAACTAGTGTGTGTGTGTGTGGGGTGGGGGTGGGGGCGGGGGCGCGTTAGCAGCCAAAGGGCCTACAGGTAACGGTGACTAGAGGGCACTAGAGGGGAGTTAATGTTCCCAAGATTTCAGTACGAATTCTAATAATTTGTATCCAAACAATATATTTGGAATCGAGCCTATTTTCATTTCATAGACATATATATCGGTATTGTCACCCAATTCAATTCCTCACAGTCCAATATTTATACATAAACACAGCCTAATGGGTACAGATGAAAGTGGACATCTTGAAGGACTAGATATGGCGACCAGAGAGGGTGAATGGAAGCCTTAAAATTTCTTTCGAAACTTCAGGTCCTTGGCTACAATCAACCCCAAGAAGCAATACATAAAACAAGATGTCCACAACCCTATTAAGAGGGTGAATGTTCCATAGGAATACAACGGGACACTACAAAACCAACGCAACAAATCAGAGACCGGACCAGCAAGCAACAGACAAAACAGCGCAGACAGGAGAACCGCGGATAGTCTGCTACAGTACTGCTACAAGGTTCCTAAGTTGACTAAGTTGACTACTCACGAATTAAACTAGTTAGGTGGCGCGCCCCCGCCTAGATCCATAGGTCGGCGGTTTGTTTGATCGTGGTGAGTAACCGTCCGCCGGTAGCCGTTGCGTTGCGAAAGCATATGGCATTTCTCTCCTTCCAAATTTCCCAAGCCACCACGGCAAAGAGGGTGTCCGCGCTTTCCTCTTCTCGCCGTGCCATCTCTAACGCCACTGCTCCCACAAGGTGATGATTGATCCCGCTCCCACTAAGGAAGTGTCGGCTCCAAGCACCACCAAGATGGTCCACCAAATTCGTCTGGAGAAGGACCAGGTGGTGACGATGTGGTTTACGGTCTCCGGGTTTTGGTCGCATAGGTAGCATTTGTCACGCGCGTCGAGGCTTTGACGTTGTTTCCTGTCCGCAGTCCAGTGCCTTCCCCGGATGGCTAGCCACAAGAAAATCTTCACGCGCAGGGGTGCCCACGTCTTCTAGATCCTGGTGCATCCAGGGATTGGGTTTGATGTCATCTGCAAAGCACGGTAAGCCGATCTGGAGGAGTAGGCTCCTTGCAGTGACCACATCCAGACTATGTGATCCGCTCTGTCGTTTAAGTGCACCTGAGTGAGTAGGCCGCCACAATCTCCGGTACTCCTGCGCGTCCGGCTCTGTGATTCCTCCGATGATCTGGTGCACCCATGCACGCCCCTCTAGGCCCGCCTCCACGATCGTGTGCTGGACATTCCTGCAACTGAAGAAGTCGAGGAGCGTTGGTGCGATGTCCTTGACTGCTTGACCATGTTCAGCTGAACACTCTGTAAGACTTTGTCGATTTGTAGAGAGTTTCAAATGTAATAAGACCGTGTTCAGCTGTTAAAGTGAGGCTTTTTATATCTTGCTCTAATTGTTGTAGCTAGACCCATGTGCAGGTTTCTACACCCATATTTATAAAATAAAATGCATACTCTTATTGTTGTACCTGGACCCATGTACAGGTTTCTACGCCCATATTTATAAAACAAATATACATAATACTCAGTGGCGGATCCAGAAGATAATTCAAGGGGAGGCTAACTCTTCTTCTTCCTCTCTTTCTCCATTTTTTCTTCTTTCCTCCACCTATTCTTTTCCTTCATCCTCTCTATAGTTCCTTTGATGCAGCAGCTGTAGGGGGGCTGGAGCCCCCCAGCCCCCCCTTAGATCCGCCCCTGATAGTACTAGCCTATGCCCAATTGTCCTTGTGCATGCCCTTGTGGGTAGCGACTAACGATTATCCAGGGATTCGTCTATATTCAAAAAGAAATATACGTTGTGCGGTTGTGGAGATGGGCCGAGGCCAGTTAAGAATGAGATGGATCATAGAAAAACACATGGCTATAGTTTTTATTAGAAAAAAAACTTATTTTTTACTAAAATATGGCTTAGTCAATGATACGACTAATTATTTCATTAACCGGAATCTTGTGCAGATTATTTTCTAATAAAATCTAAACAAATGTTTGTATATAATTATTGACGTTGGTTGTCACGTGAAAATTCAAGAGAGATTTCTCATCGTATTCATTGTGGACTGACCAATTCTTATGATGCATCCAAAAAGGCATAATGCTCGATATTGGATCATAGAAAAACACATGGGTAGTATGAAAAAGTGAAGTTATGAATTTATTAATTTTAATAAATATTAGATCATAGAAAAAAACACATGGGTCACAAAATAAATTTTATATAAAAGATAGAACTTAAGTAGATATTTACCTTTCACATAATCATTTTTGCATAAATATTTAATAGTTTTTCTCCCGTTGCACATATGGGCATATTTGCTAGTCATGCATCAAAAAGTAGGAAATCCCCTCATAAAATCAGAATAGTATTTTTCATCAGGGGAAAAAAGCATTTGTGGAGAGTGGGATTTGAACCCACGCCCTTTACGGAACACACCCTTAATGTGCCGCCTTAGACCGCTCGGCCATCTCCACCATATTACTTACTGTAGTTATTATTATTTTTAATAATATTGATTCGGAGAAGGCAAAATATGACTGTCCAACTTTAGCGCTGCAAAATCAGAAATTCAGAATGAAAATAAATTGCATATGTACACGATCGCTTTTAAGAACAAAGGTGGGTCGAGGCCAGCTAAGTAATGGGCCTGGAGACCTAACGTGTATGGAGATGGGCCAAGGTCTAGTAAGAAAATGGGGGGACTGACGCAGGCGTTATTTTGCGCCTCGAATTTCTGAACGACGAAACCGTTTATAAAAAGCAGAAAACCCTATAAATTTCAGAATAAGGGAACAGAAAAAAATATTTGTGGAGAGTGGGATTTGAACCCACGCCCTTTACGGAACACACCCTGAATGTGCCGCCTTAGACCGCTCGGCCATCTCCACATTTTTATTGTTGTTAACTATTGTATTTTTTATTATCTAATTCGCAGCATCAATCAAAGAAACAGGGCAAAATACTACTCCCTCCATCGCAAATTATAAGATGTTTTGACTACAAAGTCAGAATGAAAATATGTTGCTTATGTACACCTTTTATATTATTTTCATTTGATCTGAAAAACATCTGCCAAACGCAAAGCACGTCCGCAGTGAAAGGTTACCACAGGGGCCATGTGCTATGCTAATCCTGTCCCCGAGTTAGCTCATGGTCCTTGGATGAAAGCGCCATGAGAGCAACCACTACAGATCTCATGGTAGGCCTCATCCTGGGATCTTCATGCGTGCATGACTTTGCAAGGTACGCGATCTGGTGCAGAGGACACAGGTCATCAAACAGTTTAGCACATAGTGTTTAGAATGAGCAACAGTTGAACAAAAACTGATTGTGGAGCCGAGTTTGCCTCTATCACTGACCTTCACAACCGAGTCAATGGGATAGTCACCTCCTAGCCTTGGATCAATCAGTTCCTGAAGAGCTTCCTTTGGGTTTGGCATGCTGAGAGTCTCCTCAAACTGCAAAAAATAACAAGTAGATTGGAGAAATCAAACATATGCCCACTCATGAACACAGATCAGCGTGGTTTACATGGTGTCCATATGTTCCTGTTCATCATCATCTAAACATGAAAAATGCACCTCAAATTTTTACTTGACAACTGTTGTGTCCAAGGTAACTGAATGAAACAGGCTTAGAGGAATAAAGGTAAATTAAGGTACAGTGTTCAGATCACCAGGACATAATATATACTTATATTCAATTATTCATATATAATTCCTGAATCCAATTAATGCAGTACCATACATGTTGCGAACATATTCATTAACAATTTGGAGAACTGTATATTCTGATTGAGACTGTGCCGACTGCCAAGCATGCTGATGATCCCTATGTTCTGAATAATTGGAATACAATGGCACAAATGGAAAATTGATCGGAGGGATAAATTACCAGATAAGCCAGGCCTTGTGCATCAGTGAATTCTGTTGATCTCACAATAGCTTCTTTGGCTGAAAGAAGTTCATACAGGACTATACCAAAAGCGTAGACATCCACCTTAGGAGAAACCTCACCATATCGAGCATACCTGTCAATCAGACAATTCTTTGGTACTAATAAAATGTAGAAGCAGCAGTTGGGATTGTAAATGGTAGTCTATCAAACTATACCATGATGTTATTTTGAGAGTGTGCACATCCATACATTCATGTGAACTGATAAATGAACAAGATACTCCGTTGATACCCTGAATACTTACTCTGGAGGCATGTAACCAAATGTACCAACAACTCGTAGTGATGGGAGTGACTGTGAAGTCTGAGATGTAGTTCCAATTTCTGAAAGTTTTGTCAGTCCAAAATCTGCAACCTGTAAAATACCACTGGTATTGCACATAAGATAGCTAAAACATGGAAAGATTCATGACTGGTTTCAACCTTCGCTCGAAAATCTTTGTCTATCAGGATATTTGCAGACTTGATATCCCGATGAACATACACTGGAACAGTGTGCTCGTGAATATACTCTAGACCCCTTGCTGAACCAAGGGCGATTTGCACTCTACTGGTCCATGAGAGAGGTTCATGACCTACAAGAAATATATGTGCGGAATACTTTAAGAAAAGTGTGATACAGTACTGCAAGTGTAATGTGATACATTCAAATAGCAAAACTTACCAGTCCCATGCAGATGCTGGCTTAAGTTTCCATTCTCAATAAATTCATAAACAAGGAACAAGCAACTCTCAACACAATAACCAATCAAGCGCACCTGTGGGTACCAAAGAATAATTAAAAGTTATTCCAACAGGAAAACATCCGATAGTATGTTACATATTGAAGAAATATAATCTTCTATGAACTCTAGTCAATTTTATAATTAACTTTCTGAGGAAAGTACAGAAAAAACAAAATATATAGTAGGTTGGTAATTAAGATTAGTTCCAAATATGCCTTATCTCTGAAAAGTGAAAAATCTAAGATCACCAACCAGATTCGAGTGATGGACGCGTGTCAAAACCTTCAGTTCAGCAAGGAATTCTTGAGATGCCTTTGTATCCATTTTCTTTATGGCAGCTTTCTGGACACAGGAAAGAGAGAGGAAAAATTATTTCACATCACAAGCATACCCCAGATGGACTGCCACCTTTTATTTCGTCTATGTGCAAGTCCATAAGGGGTCATAGACATTAGTTGTCAATTGAATTGTCACGTGCATGTGCACCAACTACATTGCCTAGCCATGTTACACAGTACCACTGAGAAAAAATTGAGCTTACCTCGCCTCTAAGCTCAGCATAATAAACAGAGCCAAAACCACCTTGCCCAATTTTATGCTCCATACTGAAGTTGTTTGTAGCATCAGAAAGTTCTTCATATGAGAACTCTATGGATCTGTCAACCTTCATGCCCTCAGCTTGTGAAACCTTGCCTGCAAAGATATTTAATTAAAAAGCACATAACAAGTTGATAAAAATACTATGGTGTTTGCCAACATGACACATATGAGCAAAAAGATAGCATGTTTCTTACTAAGTTGGACAGAATCCTCTGGTGATGAGAGTGATACGGTTTTTCTCTTTTTTTGCTGCCTATAATACAGCCAGATGCCAACAATCAAAATAACCACACAGCCTATCACAATTCCTGCTACTGCTCCTCCAGAAAGGCTATTTCCTGTTCCATGTAGTAGAACTTGAGTTAATTGCCTTTGCTTCTGTCAACTGAACAAACCATCCAACTTTGTTTGTCGATGTTTGATAGCCTTAATATAGAAGCATATCTCACAAAAGTGTAGAAGTGTTCCAGCACTGCACAAGGTGATGAACTATCAGAATTCTGAACCAGTTAATATAATGGAAATTAAAAATAATACTTGAAAAGATAACAAAACAATACTCACCCTGATTTCAGCGGGTGGTAATTACCGTCTACATCTGAAAAAAAAAAGAACAGTAAAGCATTCCAACACAATTAAATTGATGCTATATGATTAAGTTGTTAAACACAAACTGTATAATTCCTTGCAAAAAGTGACCAGTCAAATAAATGGAAAAAAAAGACATAAAAAACACAATACAAAGTTGAGTTGGTCCTCTTACAACTAAATAGTTAACCCAATAACTATGATTAACATATGAACCCTAGAAAATCTTGATTCATTTTCATTACATCAAGTTACTGATTTAGCATCTGATAGCAAGGCCCTAAGCATCAATAAGCAGCAATCAAGATAACTGAAGGTTTTTTTTTTTTCGAACAAGGGAGCATCCCCATTTCCATTACTTAAGATAACGGAAATACAGAGTTTGAAGATAGATCAGAAAGGAAGCAAAAGAGCTGCCAGAAATCTAGACCAGGACCGCATATCAGCGCCCAGAAAGTGCAGATAAAAGAAGGCAGGCAACGCAGGGATAACTGAAGTTACCACACAATAAACATTATATACCAACGAAATGGACTATTTAAGGACTACAATTTTTGCGTGACCCAAGATTAGCGATTTCATTGTCAAGTCACAATTGTGCTCAAAGAAACTGGATCACCAAGAACACAATGACATGATTATGCTACTCTGAGCTGTTCGCAAATTATCTTAGCTACATGCCTACATTACCAAATTGAAATTCAAGCGGGAATCCAACTGCCGATATTGCAAAGGAATCAATTGTACAGACCCTTTTTGCAATTCATAATTTCACACGATGAAACCAAATTGGGAATTGCACCCTCACCTTTCACTGGGATAAACACGATCCCCTTCCCGGAGGCCCCGTCCATCCCGGGGTTAAACCTCCTGAGCAGCTCGAACTGCGCACCAGACGAGAACCCGTAGTGCTCCGCCACCGAGGAGAACGTTTCCCCTTCCCAGAGCGGATAGGTGAGGAACAGCCCATACCGCCGCGACAACCTCCTGTCGCCGCAGGAGCAGTTGACGGTGACATCGATCTTCCCACCGGCGGGCAGCTTACCCGCCGGGTCCGTGTTGGTGGCCGCCAGCCACGAGGCGGTGGTGAGGTTGGCGAATTTCGAGGCGACGTCGGCGTACGTCTCGCCGCCGCCGGTGACCGTATAGGACAGCGACCCAGCGAGGAAGGTGGAGGCCGGGTCGGCGGGGAGCCCGAGGCAGGAGCAAGTAAACGGGACGATCACGCGGGAACCGGTGACGATGTAGTTGGGGTCAGCGATGTCGGGGTTGTAGGGGAGCAGCTTGGTGTAGTCGGCGATGCCGAAGAGGGAGGCGATGAAGGTGAGGTTGGACTCCGCGGAGAAGTAGTACGCGGCGAGGGCCAGAGGGCAGCCGGCGAAGCAGCCGTCCCCGGAAGCTGATACCGTGGAGGCAGCTCCGGCGAGGAGGACGAGGAGGAGAGGGAGCATGGCCGGCGGTGGCGGGCTGGGGGCGGAGCCACCACAGCCACCGAGACTGGGGACGACGACAGTGACACGGTTTTGACTCCTGCAGTATATACACTTTACACAGATGCGACACTGCAGATGGGCTCGGTTTATCGGGCCAAAAATCGCACACGCCGCCAAGGCCAAGCCCATTTATGTGGCATGGTTTGGCATTATCAAGACACTTGCTCAAGCATCTTTAGAGAACTTGATCCTCAAAAAGATTTTTATAGCACTGGATTCCTTATAAGAGGAAATTTGTTGGGATGTTAAGAGGTATCAAGCTGGTAAGGTTTTTCTTATAAAACTTTGAGGCCTTTTTTAAAGCACATGGATCCACCTTAATCTACATGTGTTAAAGTGAATCTAGTTTAATTCCACTATAATACATGTCGATCAAGATGAATACATGTGCATTAAAACCAGGCATAAAAGTGAAGAGTTTGATATATTCACTAATATGTTAGATAAGAAAAACTTAACAAAACCTAGCCCTGGTTAATGTTTATATATGGTTATTTCTTTGATTCGAGGGCATTCGAGTTCGTTTTTCTTGCCTTGATTTGTTCTATAATGTGAGAGGATCATTCCCACCGAAGGGTTTGAGCTAATTCCTCACGAGTTCATAGATCAGGGCAAGAACATGTGCAAGGCGAGTTCTTGGTGGTTTTCTTCTCCCCTTTGTGATTTCTCTTGATTCTCTTCAAATTGAGCGATGATCTCCTAGAGATAGCTCAGCAACTGTGCGTTGTGATCATCTATCCCAAGTTTGGTTGCAGTTGGTTTCGATTTGAGAGAGGTAGGGTTGATTTGGTGAAGGAGGCGATTTTCAGGGCGATGATCGACAATACTGTAGCGGACTGTCTATGATTCTCCTCTCTGCTCTGTTTTGTCTGTTGCTTGCCCGTTCGGTCTTCGATTTGCTTCCGGTTTGTTGCGTTGATTTTGTGGTGTTCCGTTGTGTTCTTAGGGAACATCCACCCTCACAATGGGGTCATGAACATCGTGTTTTTTGTATTGCCTCTTGGGGATGATTGCCAAACCAAGGACCTAAAGTTTCGAAAGAAATTTTGAGTCTCATTCACCCCTCTGTTGGCCATATCCGGTCCTTCAAGATTTGTTAATAACATATTTTTCATAAGTTTTCAATCGTATTATAAATATGTATGGATTGAGGGATTTAGCTCTTCAAAGGGGTAAATGCACCTGGAGTAAGAACAGAGCTGACCCAACATTTGAAAAGCTGGATAGGTGTTCATCTCCAAAAGTTGGAAGCTAGGATTTCCCTTTACGCAACATAAAGAAAATCCCTAGATATGTTGTCCGAAATAAACTAAGAAGCTAAAAGCAAAAGTAGTCTCTCATAAATTTATAAAGTGATTCTCCATCCTGATTTTGATAGCTTATGCTAAAGAATTGAAAAACAATTTTAGCCATATAATCATTTCACTACGAAGCCTTTTTGCTTTGAGAATGCATGGTTAAAACATCCAAACTCTAATCAGGTATCACGCCCAACACCCATGCGTGGAACACTCTTGATGACAGCAAAATGCTCAACCGCGCGCGCTGCATTGACATGGGTAACGTGTAACGAGAATTTTCCACCGTACGATCACAAAAGCGCCGTGCTGAGTGCGACGGCACGTGTCTAGCGACCGCCGCTGCTCCTGCTGCTGTAGTCTTGACCGTCCACTGGCGGCAGCAGGCGGTTCATCAGCGGCCGCCCGGCCGCGACGGCCTCCTGTACGTCGACGTCGCTGCTCTGGAGTATGTGCAGGTATTGCCTGAGGTCAGGGAACTCCTCCACCGTCTCCGTGGCAGAGGACGACGACGACGTCGACCCGGCGGGCAGCTGGTGGGGTGACGACGTCGTCGTTGTCGTCTTCGTCGTCGGGAAGTTGAGCTTGGCCTTGGCGCCCTTGAACCTGCGCGCGGCGTCGTCGTAGGCGCGGGCAGCCTCCTCTGGCGTGGCGAACGTGCCGAGCCACACGCGCGCCGCCTTCTCCGGGTCCCGTATCTCCGCCGCCCACTTGCCCCACGGCCGCCGCCTCACGCCCCTGTACTGTGCTCGCCGCGCCTGCAGCTCCGTTCCTCCTCCTGCATGGCCCGCGCGCGTGCGCCACCCCACGACGACCTCAGAAACGAAACGTGCGGGACGTGTGACGTCCAATTCTCCCAACACCGCGCAAGCATGTATACACGCATGCATGAATAAGCGCCGTACCTTGCCGTGGCCCCGGCGGAATCACCGCCGCCGCCTCACCGCCGCGCGGTGGCTCTGTGGCGCAGACGACGTGCGTGAGCGCCGCGGCCATGACGGCGACGTCGTAGTCGGCGCGGGCCGCGGAGTAACTGTAGCCGAGAAAGCCGCCCCCTGGCCCTGCTGCTGGTTCCACTTTTGGCACCTCTCCGTGCCGAGGAGTGCCGACGACGCCTCTGTGGCCATGCATGCTGCTGCCTCGCCGTCAAAGCCCATACGTCTCCGAACACGGAAGCAAGAAAAGGTGATAAGATAACGATGTGAAGTAGAGACCGCTGCTCACCCTATATTTATATGCAAGCTCTCTACCACGCCGGCGATGGTTTAAAAAATATAAATTACAGTATAAAAGCACAGGCTATGCACACTTAGCCTTATAAATACGTGCACACCACATCTATAAAATCCAAAAGATTGCTCAGTTTTTTTTACCAGACATTTTGGGTGCCTCAATGTTTAAGTTGCATCTCTTTTGTTTATTTTTTCAGAAAAAACTTATTTTCTTAATTTTGGCTTCTAGAGTTTTCTTTAAAAAATGGCTTGTAGCTGGGTTTTTTTTTTCCCTTAGCTTTGTTAATATTGTTCAGCTTCTTAGCACACCGAAATACTCCTCTCAAGTATGTTAAGCATTTTCGTTAATTTATTTCCTCATAAGTAAGCTTTCTAGCTCTTAAAAAGTCAATTCAACAGTTTTGTTGTTTGTTTCACATTTTGATTTTTGACTGGTAGAAGCCAACAGAAAACAGAAATAGACATACCCTTAATTTTTATAAACTAAAATGAAGTAACATTGTGATAACACAAGGTCATATTTGGTTCAACTTCGAGAAAGTACTTCTGTTGCCAAATGTAGAATGCCAACCAAACGGATGGAATCAGAAGGTGCTTTCCCATATTATATTTTTAAGGCGCCTTGGATTCTTCTTTTGGCTTTTCAACTTTCTGCTTTTCAAAATATGTGCAAAGGATAGACGTTTTACAGTTATTCCAATGGAGATAGAGGGGGTAGTTTTGAAGTTGTTTCAATCAAACCACTTACATGTTTTTCACACTTATAGATCACAATAGCTTTTCCAAAGCCTCACAAGTCACAACTTACGACAATCTTTTCACAGTTCACAACTAAACCAAATACACGATAAGAAATGTTTTTTTTATTAACTAGGTGGGGGGGTGGGGGAGAGAGGGTCCCCCATCTAGGTGTATAAGAAACGATTTTCAGAGGTGCCCCCATTTGTTTGGCTCCATAGAAAATTATGTGTAAAAATAGTTTTAGAGACATCTTGACTTTAGAAATTAGTGCATTGATGTTTTGGGCCTTTATTTTTAGAAGGGTCTCTAGAAATACTATTCTAGAGATGGTTAGTGTAATAGACCGCCTCTAGAGATAGAGGCATTTTGCACGATCATAGCTTTTCTACTTGGTGTAGTAGTAAGAGAAACTTGCATGAGACAAGTGGTAGAAACCGTATGTGTATATTTTTCACAAGATTGTGATGCTTTTCTATGGTTTCTCCTAGGGGGCCAGGGTTAAAAAAAATTGGTCACTTTTTATACTAAATGTGATTATATTTTAATAGGCGCTTGAGTGTAGAGGCAGTTGAAGAAATCGCATCTATATTGACCGTCTCTAAACACTTTGGTACTATTATGATCTACAAAACGACACTGCTAATGACAGGGAGGCTGTTACACAAAATCTCGTGAGTCGTGAGCCGGCAGTGCAAATCGTCCTTACGTACAAGCAATGCCAACACAAGGAAAAAACCGTTTTCTTGATGCGAACACTGAAGAGATTCGGATATATGTTACGTGCAACGATGCAAGTTGTTGAGTGGCAGGGAAAGCGAATCAAACAACAAGTCATCACAAGTGGGAAAAAAATGGAGACAGGCTCCGGCAGGAACTTTCGGTGCAGCTTCGTCTCGGCGAAGTCAGAGACCTGACGACATGGAAGTTCACACCTAGTCATCGAGTTATTTGCTTAAGCGGAGACGAGATCACCAGACACGAGCGAGAGCAGCAGGCTGCTAGGTTCAGTTTTGTTGGGTCGTCCGGTGGAGGACCCTCCTCATGTTTTTTTTTTTTCTTTTCGTTTATGTGTTGTGGATTTCTGGGTAATCCATGAATTACTCGTGAATCATTTGAATCGATTACTTTGCTGTTTTTTGGCTTTTCTTAATGAAAAACACGTGAAGTCGCGATCTCGAAAAAGAGCAGCAGTAGGCTGCAGCAGGTACGTACAGTACGTATCTCTCCTCTCGGCATAAGCACTGCTTACGGGTTCAGTGATAACTTAACGATGCCATCCTTCTGGTTGATGCCGCCTGCGTCAGTGTAGGGTCGGTCGTGATCTTATTCGCCTACGCAGGATGATTGTTGTAACAAAATGCATGTAGATTAGTTAAGCTTGGCGGTAGTTGTCGTGATGGCAGGTAGGAGGCAGACGCTAATCCTGTAGATTAATTAATTGTTTGTTTCCTTGAATCAAGTCAAGCACATGTATATTCACTTCTATAAGTAGAGATGCAGACACGCTAATATACATTCACGTAATAAGTTCACGCTAGTACATGTGAACACTCATATAAACACAAGGACGACGACATACTACTCTACTTTTATCAGCATCTCGAGAATAGAAACCGGACAAGGAGACATAGTCCTGTTGCCTGCACAATCTTCCTTGCGTAGTACGTTCTTCATTCAGACGATGCTGGTCAGCTGCAACACAAACGAACCATGTTGGTTCACGACTCCAGGTCAAGAACGCCGATCGGGCCTGATGAGCATGCCTGAAACAAGATTCAGGACCAGGAGTGTCCTTCTGGCGACCCAAGGCTTTTCCACTGCTGCAGTTTGAGCGTGCAGAAGCCCTAGAGCGTCAACTGTAGTCAAAGAGCTCAGTTCGTGTTCTCATGTCGTCTCCATTTCGCTTCCTGTTTTGTGCTATCTTTATCTTTACTTCTAAAAAGACACAAATGTCATCACCTGTTAGCACTAATCCATTCACCTCCTCCTAATCCGCCTCGCTAATACGTACATCGTCCACGTTTCACCTCGCCTGCCCTCTCCACCGCAAAACCACCCATGCGCGCACGACGCCTACATCCGCAGGTCCCGCGCGTGGAACCGCCGCCCGCCCTCGCGCTCCGCCCGGCTCTCTGCTCCGCCGCGCTCCGCGGCCGACTGAGGCCAAGGCGAACCACCGGCCGCCCTCGCACGTCCCCTGGCTTCCGCCCCCTCCCTGCAGCCCTTCTCTCCACCGAAGATGCGCTCAGCCGGGGCCAAGGACGCGGCCAACGCACGCTGGCCGCGCAAGGCGACTGGCTTCTGCCCCCCGCCATGCTTTCCGCGGCTGGGGGCGCCACCGCTGCCGGTTCCTCAACGACGTCCACCAGCGCTCCTCTTGTCCCATCGCGCCCCTGTGCCTCCGCCGCCAACTGGTCCCGCGCGCCGCATCGCCGGACCGAACGGGGAGTAGCCCTGCGCTGGTACCGCCCTAAGAGGCCGACGTCGATTGCGCCGCTGCTACATCTCACCGGGTCTGCCTCAAGCGCCACGACGATGAAGAGGGATTCAGGAGCAGGACTGCTGATATTGGCGAGGCCCTGTGCAGAGCGTCCACGACAACGGCGCCGACGGCGGCCTGGTGCGGGCTTGGTGCCGTGACGACGGGACCCTGTCCAGAGCCACCCTCCATCGCTGTGTAAGCTTGTTGTAACTGTTTGAGGAACACACCCAGTATGTTCGATGAAATGTCCATTCAAAATTGTTAAACCTTGCTGACGCAAGCATGATAACTGGGGCAGAAAATTCATGAAGGATTGAGGAAAGGTTCCCTATCCAGGATCTGTTTTGTTTTGTTAACTTTGTAGTCCTGGTCTGTATATTATCATTCAGATGAGCTCATAGATATTTTGACTACTGATTAGGCCTTCTGCTCCCAAACATTGAGAGGTGTTGCACATTGCCTCCATCTGTCATTGTCATTAGTGGCACTTTGCATTGCAGACTTGCAGCTGCTCGTCCCTCTCAAGTTCTTGATTTGAGGTAACTGATGAGTCATGGATTTCATCTACAATGATGTGCATGTGGTAACGTTGCATGCTCACTCGGGGAGCTTGTCTAATGTTACTGGGTCTAATTCAAATTGCTTAACACAATCTGGTCTTACTTTTATGTTGATTTTTGTCAAATTAACCCCCTTAATTGTTGGTCAACTGAAATGCTACCATTGAATTTTGTAGGTGAATGTTAGTTTGTGGGATGAGAACAAAATTACTACTCATTGACAATGATGATAAAGCTCTGCTCAAATTTGTTTGCAAGTGATGTTCTACTGGTAACTTAACCCCCCTTAATTTTTGGCCAACTGAATTGCTACCATTGAATTGTCTTGCTGAATCTTAGTTTGTCCAGGCTTCCGACAGTGGTTCTGCATTTGTGGAGTGGTTGTCCAGGCTCGGTGTTGTGGCGGCTGCTGCAGCGACCACTCCAGCATAACTGTTTTGCATGAAGAAAACAAGCAGCTGCATTGACTGTAGAACAAGGTCAATCGAGCAGGCTCAGTATGTTGGCTGCACGTGTATTTACTACCTCAGCTACTAAAACTTCAAGCTCATCGCAAGCTGCTCCTTGACATTCTGTGGGAATAAGTTGTTCATGTTCTTTGGACATATGGGAGGTCGCCGTTGATGTTGACCTTTGGACCATAGATAGATGTTGCAGGCTATCAATGCTTCAGTGAAAAGGCCGGAGTGATGGATATCTTTTTCTCTCTCGGCATCCTCTTAATTGTTTCGGTTTTCTGCATTTGCTATGGCTGCAATGCTTCTACGAGGTAAGCACTTGTTTTATGTCACTTTGCTTATTTAGAACATTGTCAGCTTCCAGTGGTAATAATGGTGAGGTTTGACGACTTCGAGGAGGAGCTGGGCTCGATCAGTTTGGAGTTTGGAGCTTTACCAACTGAAAAGGGTTGTTGGCTATGGCCTGTGGGCTCCCTAGGTCCCATAAGATGGCAGCCACGAACAGCATGAGCAAATCACAGAAGAAAACCAGGCCATAGCCTCATGATCTGGAGCCAATATTCATTGATCGCTCACTAATTTCCTGAACGCTATCATCCTTTTTTCGTTGTAATCATTAATAACCTCAATAGAGAATTAGTTCTGAAAAGAAGAATAATTTGATTGTGTAAATATTGTTTGATCTGAAGAGTTTCTTGAAAAATATTGCAAATTAAATATGTGCTTGTACTCTGCTTTATGAGAACACGTACAAGATAACAAGAATCTTACGGATCTTTTTGGTTTTGAGTAACAGGTTCACCGTAATTGTGTGCTTTTGTGCTAATTGTTCATGCGTGATGACTAATAGTTTTGGTTATAAACTTAATGCTAGATCCTTCTCTAATGATACAACACATGTTTACACTTTATTTGTGACGATGTTTTTTTTTCCTTATAATGTATGGGCATATAAAATTTCCATAGGAGGAATTTAACAAATGAGTAACAATGAAACACCCAAACTAAGGAGCACATTAAAGCAACAAATGAACGACAGTGGGTGAAACAAAGTTTGATTAAGCGCACACAAAGAGAAATAAAAAGATGGAAAGAATTTGTGCGTGCAACAATCTGAATGACTACTCCAATAAATTGACAAAAATATCAAAATATGTTTTGTCTATGTGATTGTATATCATGGGATTCTATCTATATATCACCCGTAGCGACGCACGGACACTCAACTAGTTCTATACAGAAGTACTACGAAAGAAGAAGAATCTTGACACTTTTTGAAAGAAGCTTCTTTTTTTAGGGCAAAACGCTTTGGAAACTTCTGTGTGTTCACCCTTCACACACAACCACTTGCGGCCCAGTATACATAAAGCAAATCCGAAGGTCCGTGGGGCCTTGGGCTTGGGGAAGGATGGTTTGTGTCCAGTACAAAAAGTCTTGGGCTCGGCCCAGGATTTGAAGCTTGTTTTCCCACAGTAGCTCACACAGGAGCTACTGCAGGGGCAAAAAAATACGAACCGCCACATTATAGAGATGGAATGAAATGTGCCGACTCAAAATCGTATACTAATCCCTCCATTTGTATAATTTAAAGAAAAAGCTAAGGGGGGCATAGCGGGCCGCGACAGTTTCCAGACACGTCGATGGTCGCTGCTTCAAATGCCTCGCGGGGCATCGCGTCGCCACCTGCAACCTTCCTTGGCGATGCCTCTGTTGCCACAACCTTGGCCATGTTGTGCGGAATTGCAAGAGGCCGAGGCGCGTCGACGATGTGGCAAAGAGTGCCGCTCGACAGTGGGGAGGCAGTAACGCTGGTACTGTGATCGCGGGTACCAATGGCACGGTCGGCGGACCCACGCACTCCCCCCGACGTGCCTGCGGTCACCGCTCGAGCCAGCGTAGACGCCGCAGACGGAAGAGGAACCAAGGGGCGGCCACCGCCAACCAGACCTCCATGGTTTGGCGGCCGCAGTCTGCTCGCCTGGGGCTGGACATCGATCGCGCCCCCAACCGAGAGCTCAGGCTGTGGACCACCGACTTCTACGGATCTGGTGGCCACCTAGAGAGACGTAGCGTGGACCGTCATCCTCGAGGGTCCGCTGCCATCGCTCGGCGATGAGCCCGCGGTCGTGGCGGCAAGGACGTCCCCTGAGCCGACGGCGCCGGTGGCCAGCGCAGACTAGGCTTCGCCTGCCTCTTGGGACGCGGTTCTGGAGGGCCCGCTGCCGGCCCTTGTGGCCTCTTTGGAGGGGGCATCCTCCGAAACTCTCACGCCCACCCTTGAGGCTGGAGTAGCACCGAGAGGGAGACGGTGACGGGCGAGGTCGACGTGGGGGCAGGGAGCACAGCGCGGACGTTGCCTTCACTACCGCGCCGGTGCCATCAGTGCCTGCCACGCTCCTGCCAGCGTCAGGGAAGCCAGGCGCAACGGCGAGGCCACGCCGCACGGCGGGGGTTTCCCATGGCGAGTGGTCGAAATCCCCGTGTTGGCTGCGACCGCCACCCAGGAGCACGGTGCGCCGGACGAGGACGACGGATGTTGCACGCCGCCACCGGGTCCCCTGTGCCAGCCTCCCAGGAGCGTGGTGCGCTGGATGATGACGACGGTTGCTGCACGCCGCCTCCGGGCTTCCTTGTGCCAGCGTACAAGGACGTTAGTGGGGTTACCCCAGAGCCGGCAACGCAAATCACCCGCGACACGCAGCTTCCACTTGCCGGCCTTGGGGGCGTGGTCGAGGACCAGTTTCTCACCCCGCTCCGTCCTGCTAGGATGGAATGAGACACGTCGTGCGACGACGACGACGACGCAGCCGGCACGCTCCGCTCTCCATCGCTCAGTGGGCGCATCGCGGGGTTTGCCCAACAAGTGTTGAAGAACGCTGCCACGACCCTGCTGCAGGCGCCTGCAACACCCTTGCTGCGGACCAAGGTCTATGACCCCTCGTCCAGGCTTCCCCTTAGGAGCGCGATGATAGCGGCACAGTCGCTCGCCAACATCCCGGTCGCCAGATGAGGAGAAGCCCTTGTCATTCAACGGCTGACGCAACTCGAGGAAAAAAACGACGGCGGAGGCCAAGTAGAAGCTCGAGGACATGTTCGGCGATGACCCCGTGGACGCGGAAACCGAGTCGATGCGTAAGCTCTTCCTCGACCTCGCACGCCCACAAAGCCCGCGCGAGCGACGCGTCACCCGCGCTTGAGCACCACCACCGATCCATCGATTGAAGCCGGTGCACACACTTTAGGTTATCCATTTCGTGAATAATCCGCTGACTTTAGGTTTCCGCGTACTTCACTTCTTCATTGCTGCTCACCAAACAAATAGCAGGCAGAGCAGGCACACAGGGTCCGCGCACCTGTGATGTGCTGTGCCTCCAGTAGCCCGATTGGCCGGGGAAGGAGTACGCACGTCAGTGCAGCGCGAGGCTTGTCCTTCATGCTCACGCACGTTCCGGCCACCGCCGGTGACCGGAGCAGCGCGGTGCGGAGGGGCTGACGGGGACGGCAGTGCGTGTGCGTCCTGGCCTGGGCGTGCCGGCCAGGCGTCCACTAGCGCAGTGGCAGCGCAGTCCGGACCGCGGTGGCACCGTGCTGGAATCATTGCCGTCCCAAAATATAGAGTTGGGTCCGCGACATGCTTTGTTGTCCCATGCTAGGCCTGTCCGTTGGCGTGCTGCGTTTCCCGCCGCATCGTCTCTTCCGTCTTCTCACCCAAGCTAGAGCTAGGGTGGGAACGGTCAAACGCGAAACGCTGAACTTGTGTAGTAGTACCAGCATCAGCATTCTTTGCTAAGACGACCGTACCTCCACGGCATTGACAGTTTCTTGGCACAAATTAGCAGAGCCATTTACCCTCAAATTCTCGCTCAAATTGTTCTGGTGTGAAGCAGGACTGGAGGAGCCTGCAGAGGTGAGAGGTGAGCGGACCGGGGAGAAACAGCGTACTCGCGGAAGTGGGCGCCAGCCCCGCTCAAACCGAGGAAGCCTGAGCAGTGAACACAATTATGTCGTACCCATCCGTCGCCGTCGCCGGGCCTCCTCAGCTCGGCTCGGCCGGCTGCCTACCGCTTGTCCACACCCACTTCCTACCTGACGAATGAAACTGGTTTTAGAACGCGTTTCAGTTTAACTACAGCATGATTCATCAATCTTTATGTAGCTTATTATGAGCTGACAAAGGCACTGATCGGTTTGGAGCCAAAAGGGAACATGCTATTATCGATTCTGGGAGATCTTCCCTTCAGGTCGCTTCCTCTTTAATCATGTCAGAGAGGGCCTTGGTAATCAAGTATTCAAGGAGGTTTGCGGCATCTTATTTACTTGTCTGAAAGAATGCTCCAACATTCTGCAATAGAAAAGGTCATGTGCTACGGTTGGCAATTTTAGCAATTCAAGGAATTTTTAAATACTTCCAATGCAGACCGCAACGGCGGGTAGATTGCGCTGGTCGTGGGTAAATAAGATAATCAAGTCTTGACTCGTAATGATGAAATTAGTTTATGTATGGGATGTACTGAAGGGGAGTATATATGCAAACTAGAAACGAAACCTTTCTGGGAATTGTAAACTAAGATGAGACAAACGGCGAACACTAATACATGGAAAAGAACACTAGCATGATTAGGGTGGCCTCAATCGACCAAAAAAAAAAAGAGCTCATGCGTTTGTCCAGTTCCATAACTCCATTATCTTCTTGATGATGAGATACGGGTTTTGCCGCTCATAAAAAGTTCTTTCAAACCATCTGGGTGTCTACAGTATATATACGTAGGAGTAGTACTGTACTGGAGTAAATTATTTTGATGCATACTGTATTACCTTTTTTTAATCACCGGATTAGCGCGAGTATGCTACGGTACTTATGCAGCAGTTTTGTAAGAGTGGGTTGGTGGGCCCGCAGGGGAGGCGGCATCCGATAAAGCCGAAACGCATTTGCAGCCCACTCTCCGAACTGTCTGAGAGTACGTGTTGTTGTTTGGCACAGGAACGAAATATTATTAAAAACTGGATTTAAATCGAAAGCTGCGCTGTTGGTGCCATGCCATGATCACTGTCGCCCCCTCGCCCATAGTCCGCCGGTGAGGTTACCCCATCAGGCCATAACCTCCATTTTCTAGCTGGTTTTTCCTTTCCTTTCTTCCCATCTCTTGTCCAGGACTGCTGCTGCGTGTATACTCGGTTATGATCCTTGACCTATCAGCTGCACCGTGTGTCATAGATTCATAGGAAGCTTGGTTCTCACCCTATGATCACACCGGCTTAGTACCACAATTGTTTCCAGCTTTCTAAGTATAACTAACATCAGCGCATTCTTCGTACAGTTATTGACACTAGATTGAAGATTGGACAGGTGAAGAAGGTCTAATTCAGGTCTTACTAGTGTAACTAGTTGGCCTGGTAGTTTGAAACGGTTTAAACAAACTATATTAGTGCCGAATTTAGCATGTAACACATATTTCAAATGCTGGAACCCTCCATGACAAGGACAAGGTTGCGCCTTCGTTTTAGCCATGGTTACTTGAGTAGCACATGTGGTAGTCGATTCATCTTTTAACGATACAAACCACAGGACCTTGTTTGGATGTATTTATATCAATCTTAGTCCATGTATGTTGGAGCATATTAGAGCATAATTTGGTTTAATACCCACCTCATTCTACTACAATATATATGCAAACATATCCATTATCCTAACATACTTGGATCACTGTACTATACTTGACAGATGGAATACGGTGAGCATATGATTCTTGGTTTTCGCTTGGACTATCAATCGGTCATAATTCAATACCTTTGTCCTATTGTTGTATTTAGTTAACAAAGCATTGAAATTAAAAAGCATGACAACAAACAGAGGTACAAAATGGCATGGCACCAATTAACCTCTTGCATTTTGTAGCTCTCTATGTAGAACTTTGCTACTCATCTTATTTTGGACCGGTGCAAAAGTTCCTTTGCTTTTAAGAAATAAGAAAATGTCAGTGCACACACGGCAATTCATCAACGGTAAGTCACCAATCCACTCACCCGGTAGGTGACCCGCCTCCTCTCACCCCCACTGGCTGCATCCGGGCCCCACCTCGATACAGCAGGCCTACCACGCCACTCCCAGTTCCACACGATCAGCGATTTATAATAAAAAACCCAACACTATTACTAGTAAACTGCAATTAGACTAATTAATCAGAAATAAAGCGCACCGTTATTTTCCATCTCACACTTTTCTCTTTACCCCTCCCTGTCTCCTCCCTCCCCCCTGCGTGTCCCCTCCCCTCTCGCCGAGCCATTCGAGTCCTCTCCTCTCCGCTCCCCCCAGCAAATCGCCGCCATTTCGCCGATTCCAGCCGCTGCCTAGGGTTTCGGTGCCAGCGCGGTCGGAGGGTTGCGGCTGTGGGTCGCGTTCCCAGTGTCGCGCAAGGCGGCCGAAGGTGGAGGGAGGGGCGGTTCTGCGGAGAAGAGGTGGAGGTGGTGGTGGTGGTGGTTGTGGTCCCGGTGGCTGCGGACCGCGGTCTCCAGGGAGCGAGTCTATCAGATGCTGCGGCGGCCTACGAAGAGGTAGTGTGGCCGCGTGGAGCGAATAAGCGGCAGCGGCGGCGGCGGCGGGACTGGCGGAGGCGGCCATGTTTTTCAGCAGGCTCGATGACTCGCCCATGTTCAGGAAGCAGGTGAGTTGGCGAGCCGGATCTTTGGTTCATGCTGTCTGTGGATCCTGCGTAGCGGTTGGGATGGTGATCTCGGCCTCTCGGCCGGGCGGGAGAGAGAAATGTTTCAGCTTTGTGTGCAATGCTTGGCTCCGGTGTCTCCCGGATTGGGCTGCGGGTGGTTGCATGGATCTGCCCTTGTTTTTGGGTTGTGCTGATGGGCGATGAGTGTGTGTATACTCCTGATTCTTCTTAGTGTAACTTCGTCTCGAATTCAATTTTGAACCAATATAGCAAAGGCTTCCTTCTAACCGTTTTATGGTCTGTCTGATGTTTTCACAGCTGCACTTTGTGTTGTTAGACCATGTATACTGAATACTGATACATACAAACAAGCCTCAAACTTTGGCCATTTGCCATTTTCTTTTGACAATTTATTGATTTTTCGATGCAAAACTGGTAGCATAGCTTGCCTGTCAATGCGTAAATTTGGCATACATTGTGATAGTTTGGTGTACATTTTTGGAAATGTTTGATTCATTTGTGGCTTGTGGCTTGTGGGTTGTGGGTTGCAGAACGCAAGGGCTCTGAGGAATCATAAATTATTTGTTATTTGGCCGAATTAACTGTATTCAATTTATTCATGCTTAATAGCTTTGTTCAAATTTCTGTGTGAAACATAGTTTAGATTTGGTGAGGCTAACCTAACCTTTGTATCACATTTGGGGATATTGCATTAACACTGCTTAACTTGTATTCCTTGCGTTGATAGATTTGGCCAAAGAACTCTGCTTCCTTTCGTTTGTGAATACTGCTTAACTTGTTCCTTGCATTAATAGATGCAATCGCTTGAAGAAGGAGCTGACTTGCTAAGAGAGAGATGTTTAAAGTTTCACAAAGGTTGTCGAAAATACACGTAAGTGATACCGTGTCATTTATGTAGCATATTTGGGCTTACCAGACCTGAAAGTTCTGTCTCTGATTTTTGAATTTTATTATCAGATTATATGGGTTGGGTTTTAATTCGGGGTTTCTCTATGCCTCTCTAATTTCTACTTTTGTTTCAGGGAAGGACTAGGGGAAGCATATGATGGAGATATTGCATTCGCAAGTTCACTTGAAACATTTGGAGGGGGTCATAATGATCCAATCAGTGTTGCATTTGGAGGTTAGTAATGTGGTTCTCCTTAAAATACATGTATTCAAAACTTCAATTTGTGATATGAGCATGATAAATTTCTCCTGTTTTCATGGTTTGCCCTTTTGCTTTCCTAATTGGTTGGTTCTCTTGTACATTACAACAATTACCTCTTTTGCAGGGCCTGTAATGACCAAATTTACAATTGCTTTGAGAGAAATTGGAACATACAAGGAAGTATTGCGCTCCCAGGTAGGGCATCAGTATTTACATTACTGTAGTAGTGCTTTTCATCAAGATTACTTTTGTCTGTCACCAATCTTTAAGATACTGTAACTTGTCCATGGCTAATCTACTCGCTTTACAGTATTTTATTTTAATTTATTTCAACAAGGTTGGATTCATCCTTTTGGTTGTCTTAAAAGCATATTCCCGTGCATTCATCACCGAGGGTAGAACTAATCCCATTTTGTTAGGTATTACAAACTTGCAATTACACTTCCACCTTATGTGGTATAACTGCTGTTGTATTGTTGTGATAGGTTGAGCACATGCTAAATGACAAGCTGCTCCAGTTTGTGGAGATTGATTTGCATGAAATGAAGGTATCAACATAGTTTTCAATAAAGCCTTGAAACTGTAGAATTCACACTTGATTTTTATATGATGTTAATTTGATAACATTTGCGCAGGATGCTAGGAAACGTTTTGACAAGGCTACCCTTCTTTATGACCAGGTAATACTTCAATGCTGTTTCACATGGCCAAACAAGTAGATTCACAATCTTAATAGCTTATTATGTTAGAAATGATCTATTGTTCTATTCTATTCTATTTACCTGCGAACCTAATAGCTAAGCCAACTTGCACTGGAGTTGGAAGGATCTCTAGATCTGTTGGCCAGTTTGCTTAGGTGTTATTTTCCTCTTTCTTTTCCAGCTACCAAATTCTAACTGATAAGACATTGTACTAGTATGTTGTCTAGGATGAAAAGTGTCCGCCGTTTGTCCCATGTGGCTAATTGCTACTATAGCACTGAGTTTGTAGCTTTGTTT
>CM041630.1:50036189-50053364 GCA_023333625.1 Bothriochloa decipiens | reverse complement strand
TCTTCTGCTGAAAAAGAAGTTGAGAGATTTTTTTTGGTAACTTTCTAAAGTATAATTAATTGTTGATTATTTTTTCTCTTGATCATTTCAGTATGCTGAAAAGGATTTTGTGCGGAAACATAACATGGATGAGAATCAACTTGCAGAACAGATGTGGGAACATGTAACTTCAAACAACAAGAAGGGGGTGTACAGTTTGATTGTGGGGTCAAATGCCGATGTAAATTTTTCTTACGGTCATACATCATTTAATTCGGCTTTGACTCTGGGAAAAGCTCTCCTTCTACAAGAGCAATCAACTTCTCCATCTAATGGAAGTTCTAGATGTTTTGACCGCAATCCACTTGAGAAGGATTCTACTGGAGATTCTGTTTCGCCTGCCAGCACAAGTGCCCGTATAGATGGAATGGATGAGTATGTTGAAGGATTATCTTTGCTTCATCTAGCATGTCGCGTTATGGACCTGGGCATGGTTGAACTGCTCTTGCAGTACGGTGCAAATGTAAATTCTACAGATTCAAGAGGGCGAACACCACTTCATCACAGCATCATGAAAGGGAGACATGCATACGCGAAGCTACTGCTTTCCAGGTATGCAGAAGGTATCATGCTGGTTTGTAACATAACAGCAAATTGGGAAAGTCCAGGTAACTACAGAGACGAGGAGTTTATAATTTACCTTCTCACTTCTTTCCTTGCAGGGGTGCTGATTCTCAAGCCACGGACCATGATGGTAGAACAGCATTACAGTATGCAATCGACAGTGGAACCATAGAGGATGAAGAGATCCTTGTTTTGTTAGAGGACCGAGGTAGATAAACCATGTAGGTAGTCACGTCTTGGGTTCCTGAGGTATCTATCTTGTGCCTTTGTGGCCGCCGGGCACAGGGCCGGTGATACCGTGCTGATATTCTCAGTTTGTGGCAAGAGGAAGTTATAGTTTTCTAGGGCGATCTGCGGTTTTGGTCGCGTTTAGGTAAAGTGGCCTGTTTGTCGTGGATGCAGTTTGCGAGTTGTTTTTGCGTTTGTTTGCAGATGTTGCAGTGTACATTGGGAAGTAATTTATGCCATTGTTGTGACAGATGTACATATAGCGATGTCTGATACAAGTAATTTATGCAAGAATTAGATTGGTGAAAAAATGTGGCTGTCTGGCTGCCTGTCTCGAGTCTTGATCGATCAGATACAAAGAGTTTGAATGCCTGTACAGGGCAAACGACTGGCCCTGATGTTTCCACTCCGCTGTTGTACATGTTGCCGACAGCAAGCTATACTCTGATTCTGATGAGCAAGATGGTTATTAGCTGCAGCTTCTGCCTCGCACTGCCGCCATTGGCTGCGGAGTCAGGTTGAACAAGCCCATCACCGTCAGCATGGATGAGGGAGCGGATGCAGAGTCAGACAGGCAGGCAGGCTACAAGGATGCACAGCACAAGCTTTTCTGGCAATCCCTGTTGCTTGACAGCAGAGTTGGGACACCGGCATGGCTGCATCATCATCCTCGGGGAAACCGAACCCCGGGCGATGCGTCGATGCCCGGAGGTAACAAGGAGGTGCTCCTCGTCGTCGTTCAGCTGCTGACTGCCCAGTCGCCGTCTGGGGCTGCGTGCGTGCGTGCAGTGCAAGCATCAGGCATGCCGCGTGCGCCGACCCCGAGCAGCAGGGTCTTGGTTGGAAGGATGCAAGAGCGAGAGGCCGGCTGCCTGTGAATGTGTACGATCGTGGCGTACAGGAACACGCCGAGTCGCCAAACCTGTAGAATCGGGCTAGTCCAATGGTACCGCCGGAGCTGTTGACAACACGGCGCTACGCCTGAAAACAGGAAGCTTGTTGTCGTTTCCTTGGTAGTACTACTTCCATTAAATTTCATACTAAAAATACGCAGTTGTGATTGTACTCCCTCCGTTTTAAATCGCAGTTCACTTTGACTTTTTGACTTTTCTTTGGTTCATGCATTTTGATATATACCTAGATAAATAATATGTCTAGATACATAGCAAAATGTATGATAAAAAAATCAAAGTGAACTATAATTTAAAACGGAGGGAATAGTTTTTTGACATTAAAATGAAAATGAGCCCCTGTCCTAGCGTCGTTACCGAATGCGACATGTCTTAAGAATTGGCCTCCGGGTCATTTCTGAAGGTGGGTGAGATCTGGTAAATTACGGGACGCGAGAGCGGAAGAGCGATTTGAGAAGTAAAAAAAAAGATGGACGAAAGCACCACTTCACTCTTTAATACTCCCATGTTCCAAAATATAAGTTAATTTAACTTTTTTATTTATTTATTTTGCTATGTGTTTAGACATTATTATATTTAGATAAATATATGATTATCTGGAGCATTGGTTTTATCGACCAAAGCCGTTAGGCAAGAAGACAATGGAAGCATGATTTAAGGGCTTGCTTGGATCCTAATTGAAAACAATATCTAGAAAGTGGTTCCTATTTCATTACTAGATTATAAATTCCTCTTAACTTCTGGGAACCACGCGGATCTTATATGTAATTTGAGGAACGATATACCATGTCAAATTTTATATAATTATCTGCTTTCTTCATAAAAATATAAATTGTATCAATTGAGTTTGAGGACACAGAGGGAGTATGTACCTGATTGCGCATAAAAATATTGCGTCCAACGAACCGCAGCATGTACGTGTGCAAGCGAGAAGAAGAGTTTTAAAGACTGGTATATAGTCATATATACATACACAGCAGCGCGTCACAGGTCAAATTCCTGCAAGTGCGCCGTGCAATTAACCAAGAGTATACGTACCGGTGGTGGTACGTAGACATGTCTACGTCTAAAGCTAGGTCAGTACGGACCCGGATGACTGGTGAGCAACTTCGTTCTCTCGCTTGTCAGTACGTACGGTATATATATCTGACGATGATGAAAGCACGATCCATCGTCCATCGAAACATCAAACGCGAGTAGCAATGCGCACACCTTTCACTATGTATATATATATACGAAATAATTGGAATTTTTTTGTCAAAAACATCTCAGTTTAATTCAGTATAGAATCTAATCATCATGAACAATATTATATAAACAAATTAATATTGTATAAAGAAGATAATTATATAAAATTTGACATGGTATAAAATTTAATTATATAAATTGTATATAATTATCTGCTTTCTTTATAAAAATATAAATTGTATCAATATTGTATAAAGTAAACTTCTAAATTTGCGCCAACTTACCGTCTTACCCACTTCTATCATTATTGTCATTGTGAAAAGCAATTTGAAATAACCACATAAATTTGCATCTAAGTGACCACATTTGTCATTATAAAGCATAATTTAAAATAACGTATAAATTTGCATCGAAGTTACCCGCATAACCTCGATCTATGGTTGTGAAAGATAATTTGGAAAAGAAACCATTATGAAATACAGTAAAAAGCAACCCCTAAATTTACATGTCATTACGAGATACGATTTAAAGCAGGTCCGCCTTTAATTTGTGTCTAAATTTTCCACTATGCCATCATAAAAAAAAAACTAAAATAACCGATCCATGGATGTATACAAATATCCGCTACTCCGCTTTACTGCTGATCAAGCGCGCGTGCAATGCAAGTATAACTTAACATGTACCGCCTGCAAAGCATCTATAGTAAAATACGTACTCTGTTTCCTATCTGAGCTACACGTACCGCGAACGCATATTGTACGTGCATGGGTACGGCACATTGGCAGAATTCAGAAACCGGGGTACATACGTACGTACGTGCAGGGAAGATCGTCGCGGTCCTGAAACCTTGAGAGAGTATATATAGTATATTTCCCGTAACTGATGACACAGTACATATGTATGTATAGCTGGCTCGCGACCTAGTTCTTTAATAAAAAAAGTACAATCCACAGTACAGTACATGATAATCAGCTAATATTTTTTTTTCAAGATCGAGTCATTCAACCGTATTTTATTTTATTATCATTAAAAAGAAAATGTTTTGTCACACCCCGTGACACCAACTCAATGGCGAGCAGCCATCAAGGATTGGCCACAACAGAACGCCTAGGTACTGGATCCTCGGCTTAAGATTACATTGAGCTAACCGCAAACGTTCTTGTATGGCTCAACGTTAAAAGAACCGATCGATACCCATGGAAAGCTGGAGTCTGATCGAGCATGCAGCTGCTTGACTAGCTACTAGCTACCCCAATCTTCAGATCGAGAACCGGAGCTCTATCAATCTGCAAAGCTGCCCATGCATGCGCTGATCGATTTTGCAGCAGCAGTGCAGCGCCAGCGCCCAACACAGCAGCGATAATCCATACTCCATGCGTTTGTGTTCATCGATCTAATCGATCGACCCTGGCCTACTGCAAGCTTTGCTCTCAACAGGGACTGACGAAGCTAGCTCTAGCTAGCAGCATATCCTGCTGATCGATTCCTGAATCATCGGCGTGCTAGCTGGCGTCTAAGGCTCCGTTTGTTTCAGCTCCAGCTCGCTCTGATTCTACTGATTATTCACTATTCTTCTCTTACTATTTATCACCTGATTCAACTGATTTATCTGATTCTGAAGCTGAAACAAACGCACCCTAAGCTACAACACGTACTCGATCTACAACAGTACAACACAGTCCTACAAACACAGGGACAGCAGGAACATGGAGGAGGAACGAGATTGGGATGCAGCAGCGTCGTTCAGCTAAGCTTGACCGAGGAGAGGATCGGAGTGTGTTCACGTGCAATGGATCAGAATTCAGAAGTTGAGAACATGCTGCATGCAAAAGTAGCTATACAATGAGAAAACCAAACAAGCAGCACATGCTACTCGTACTTGAAAAATGACTGCGCAAGAACCTACACTGTAGTATCTTGAAATGGGGAAAACATATATATGCCTACACCTCTTCTTAAGAAATAAAAGGGGGGGAAAAGAAACACCACCGATGTAAATAAAAAACATGAAAGGCCGTAGAGACTGACATGATGCATCGCCACTCAAAAGCCCGTCCTGATGACCACTGCCGGGAAGATCCCTTGTGCCACTCCCACTCTGATGGTTACTATAGTATCTTTACTGTCAGTGTCACGTGGTTTTTACTTGCAGTGTTAATGACGCAGCTACTTTGTAGGTGATGTACTGATGTTGCAGGCGGAGGGGGCTGAAGAAGAGCTCAGAAATCAGAAGCGCAGGCAGTTGAGCCATCGTTCGAGTTCTCCATTATGACGACCCAGGACCAGGATCAGGATTCAGGACCAGTGCAGGTAAATTTGATTTACTTCTGTCCTCAACTTCCACAAAATCTCATAACCTTCTGTTGCTACGCATCAGAAGAATGCTTAGCCCTGCTAGCTCCTGCATATAGTAACGTACCAGTTCACAAACAAACATGTTCATACTTCAACGGATAGGACTAGAGATAAGCAACCTTGCTTTAGGCCTTGTATGGATTTTGTCGGATTCACCTCAATCCACGTGTGTGTTGGTGTAGAGCTTGAACAAAGTTCCACCGCAATCCACTCTAACACATATGGACTGAGGTCAATCTGACTACATCTAAAAACAAAGCCTTACAAATTCTTCAATCATATGTTACTGGTCAAAGTTAAAAAAAAAAAGTCTAGCCTACAGGAATTCCAAGATGATATCTTTCTTTCTGTTTTGGTTGGAACGACTAATGCTACGTCTATGTGTCCCTTTACGAGACTCCTATTCTGAATTTCTGATTAGTCCCTCTCACAATAATATTGTACAAGGGAGAAATTATCTTAAACCTTGGTTGGCCAGACCACCCATGATAGTACTATGATTAAATGATCGTCTAAACAGCCGTTTAGCCTGTTAAACACAGTGTAAAAATCGATCATTTATTCTGTTTGATTAGCAGTATATTCTCAACCTCTTAAGAATTAAAGGTTTTTACATACTCAACTTGACTGTCAAATGGCACTCCAAAAAAAAAAATTGGGCACAAAATAGAAACTAGAAAAAAAAAAGGATCGTCAGGCCCTACCCACATGGCCATATCGATATGCTGAGCTGCTGATTGACATTTCTTCAATGGTTTCATCCTATTACAACAAGGGACACCGGGGCCCTTTCTTACCACAGCCAATATCCATTAATAGAGAAGTAATGATTTGGTCTTATCATCTCCCTCCTACTCTCTCTCTCTCATTCGTCTGCCCTGCCCAGCTACTTGTGTATATAAGCCAATGGCAAGTCACCATTGAACCCCATCTTGTTGCTTCCAAGTTTCTCATTGCCAAGAAAACTGCACTGAAAAGCAGTAGGGATAGCATACCGCAAAGGTGCTGGTGGTTGACAAATGGCAAGCTTTCCACACCTCACGCAGATGGAGCATGGCCTTGCCGGTGCCTCCCATGGCACGCCGAGCTTCTTATTCTGCCATGGCGCGGCCACGGCAGATTCAGCCTCGCTGGAGACCTCATCTGGTGTTCTCGACACCTCGCCACAAGGCACTGCTTCTGACGATAAGAAGCCCAGGGAAGATAGTGCCAGCTTCAGCTCTACTCACTCCAAGGTAGTCTTAGTTTACCACAAGGTTAATTACTTGTACATGTAAGAATAGAACAATGCTTCATAACTTCAGCGTTCTCGTAAAAAAAAATGTTTTACTACTTGTAAAACAGAATCCAATGGTTCTTGATGAAGATTAGTTCTCATCAACCACTAGCACAGCGTTTGATCATAACTTTTAGAATAGGAGATTAGAGTTCTTGATAGGGATTCTTTAAAGGAGATTCTGGATAGAGATTTGTTTCATGACATATTGGCTCACAGTTTACTGATTTTGTGTGGTTGAACAATCAGGACTCAAACTCAAAGGAAAGCACCAAGAAGAGGGGAGGAAAAAGAGACAGAACCAACAAGGAGGTAGACGAGGAAGAGCCAAAGGGGTACATACATGTCAGGGCAAGGAGAGGGCAAGCAACAGACAGCCACAGCCTTGCAGAGAGGGTACTGTGCACCATTGCCTGCGTTTTTTCACCACCATCTTTTTGTTGACTTGTGTAGATTTAGCATGGTTGTTTCACTTGTTTGGGCCTCCTTTTGCTCATCTGTTCTGCCATTTTTCTTCAGGTGAGGAGGGAGAGAATCAGTGAGAGGATGAGGGTGCTGCAGGCCCTGGTCCCTGGCTGTGATAAGGTTAAATTTGTTACCAATCTAGCTCTTTGCATCTTAATGCATGGCACTAATTTTCAGAGGGAAATATGTTCTTTTTTAACGAAGGTCACTGGAAAAGCCCTCATTTTGGATGAGATCATCAATTACGTGCAGTCCTTGCAGAACCAAGTTGAGGTGATACAAATGGCAGATAACTAAATAAAACTGCTAGATTATATGATACATATTGAGACATTTGTAGTTAGAAAGATGTAACTGACTGAGAAGTCCACTTGCTTCTTGATTGTGTTGCAGTTCCTTTCCATGAGGATTGCTTCCCTGAGCCCTGTGCTGTATGGTTTTGGCATGGACAGTGAAGCTTTCAGTGACCATACTCAAGTATGCAACATTCAGAATCTCTTGGCTTTTGTCATGATGTTCACAAATCACAAACTTCAAATTCACGTGTTTCAGAAAATCGAAGGAATGCTCCACCATGAGGCTCTTGGAATGCCTAGCTCTGTCCTGAACAGATCTCCATCTGAAGCTCTCATGGACACGCACACCTCCACCTCCTCCCCATCCTACGAGGTCCACGGCGATGGCGGCACCAGCATCTCTTTCCCTCAGGTTTGCCTTCTGCTCATTGCCCTCTGCCACATGATCATTCAGGTTTCACTCCAAACAAAATACGGTGATTATCTTAGCCTGATCTGTCTGCGTAATGTCTTCAGGACAATGGCAGCTACATGGTGCAGACAGTAGGTGAGCCAAGGCAAGAGCTGTTCAATCAAGTGGTGTTCAGTAACCACATGTGCTCTTTCCAGTAGGGAGAGAGCGAGTGAAAGGACCACAGGTAATGTACCAAAATTTGGTGGAGCCATGTTTGTGTTTATATCTGTGTGATGATAGTAACTTAGTATATCCTGCAGAATGTATATACCTTTTCTATCTCAAAAATATATCTTTAATTTTAAATAATTATGTTTTTTTCCTTTTTCTAAAATTTGCAGGAGGCAATAATGTTGAGATCTATGGAGGCGGAAGCTGCCACCAGATGAGTTTGTGATGTTGGACCCAATCCATCCCCTTGTCTGGTGGCTGTAACGGGGACCCCTGCAGTAGCTAGCATTAGCAGCAGAAGTAGTAGACTTTTACATCCTGTTAGATTTGAAGTCTCTGTCGGTATGGCCTCATGTAGGCATTGTTGCTCTTGGGCTCTTTCCCAGGGATTGCATGCCATTGTACTCTTCACTTGGAAAATGAAAAAAAAAAATCATTTGTTCATACACAAGGTCAATTTGTGCTCCCTCAACTCTGAAGAACTTTTTGTTCCTCTCGAATGACTTTGTATTAGAAAGAAAAAGGAGAGAATACAAAACACGATTGGTCCCCAACTAGTCGTTCAACCACAAGGTAGCTCCCAAAGAGACAACTCTGAATAACCGTGTCCCGGCAACTTTAACTTCAGGTATTTACAGAATCGGGAGTGGACAGCATTTTGTTTACTGGATCGTGAAATGTTCCAAACCCTTTTGAACCTACTAGCGGCCCTTAAAATAGTGTACCGGGGCCTTGTTTAGATTGTGGTATTTTTTGAACCCGATAAATAGTACCACTTTCGTCTTATTTGATAAATATTATCCGATCGTTGACCAACTAGGCTCAAAAGATTCATCTCGTGATTTTGAACTAAATTATGTAATTAGTTATTTTTTACCTATATTTAATGCTCCATACAAACAGCTAAATATTAATGTGATGGAGAGAGGGTGAAAAAATTGTAACTTTTGGATGAATCTAAACATGGCCTGGATACGGAGGAGTAAATGTGCGTGTACCACTGACGACGACGGCGACGCGCGCTGGACAGCGACGGGCGGCGATCACCGGTACCTCGATCTGCGGCTCTTCCCGGCCGGACCCCGGAAGGAACGAGGCTGACACTTACGGTGGTGACACTAGCTACGGCGGCAGGATGCGATGGATCGATGGATCCGATCGACGATCGCGAGCCTTTTCAGCCTACGGACTGACTGACGCCGATGGAACATGGAAGTGACACCGGGCAGCGGCCGATGGCGACTCGCACGGCGCGGCATCTACCCGACATGCCTGAGCTCGCGGCGGGGCCGGTGGCGGCGCGGGAGCCGGCACGGCCGCATGGGCCGATGCGTGGCCGTGTCCCGGAGCGGGCGCCGCGCACGATCCTCGCAAGGGACACGCTACTTATGACCTAATCACGCAGTCTGCTTCGTCTTGTCGCCTCGATTAAAAGCGTGCCTGATACTGAGTACTGATAGATAAAGGTATGATTGCCTTCCGTGGGCCAACGAACAATAACGATCCGGCCTGTAATAGCGTGTGAGTGAACGGTATCTAGCTAGCGCAGGCATTAGTGATCAGTGCAGGCTGGCTGGCTGGCTGGCTATCCCTAGCTAGGGTGGTCTCGATCTCTCTCTCTCTCTCTCGTGTGCCATTCACATGTCTGTAGGGCAGGCAATGCAACCCAGGCACGCATCTCTGACTGCATTTTGATTTTGTATGCACTACTGCAAGCTTTCGATTTAATGTATGAATGAATATGACTAAAGAATCGAAGGTGTATTGTTTACTCGATCTATACATGCACCGATGCAGCATTGCCTTTCCCTGATTCTCCCAGATTCAGTGATGCTTATTATCAGTTTTTCTCTCAGCCTGCAAATTCACGCACAGGTTTCAGCGTCCTGGACTAGTTACTGTACTAGGCTAAAAAGCACGGGTCGGTCAAAACAATGGGCCGGCGCGGGTACACCACCGCCATGATGCCTGCCACTGCAGGCTGCTAAAACCGCGCGCAATACATTTGCTGTGGCAGCACAGCAGCTGCTGCTGCCGCGGCAAGCACGTACAGTAACCTGAATCAATTCAGACGCATTAACGCAAAAGGCTGTAGTAGTCCTGCAACCGCATGCCAAATCAACCACAGTCGCAGCTTGCAAACAGCCGACCCATTCAATGCTATCGACGCAAAGAAACAGCAGATTAATTATTAGAGAGACAATTAAAACATGAGCTTTTCAGTTGTCCAATCGTTTGCGCTGTCAGCTCCAGAGAAATGCCAGTCGTTGAGGCGGTGAGGCCTCGCTCTCGATGGACCGCTCCCATCCCGCCCTGCCGCCGGTCAGCGAGATATCCCCTGGCTGGTCGAGTCAAATGAAATCCACCGGCGGGCGCCAGGCATCTGCAACGATCGAGATGACCGATCGGCGTCCCGTCGGGACGTCCATCATCAGCCAGCCAGCCATTGCCATTGCCATTGCCATGCCTTGCAATCAAGCCACGCGTCGCTCGCAGTCCTTGTCCCACTCGGACAGCTCCAACAACCGATCACGGCGACAACAGCAACTGTACATCTGAATAATTAGCTAGAGCATATCTTGTGATCATCACTGCAGTACTCCATCACCCGATGGGATGCATGCACAGGCACGGGCGCACGGGTGCCATGCGGTGCGTCAGCGAGGGATGGTCAAGGACGCGGTGCCATGGGCGCGCGCGCTCCCAACCCTACCATACCACCTGGGGCTACCACCACCACCAGCCGCTGGGCGCTGGAGGCTGGACAGACATGGACGCATGGACCGCGGGCCGGCCGGCTGCATCTCCATGCGTGCGCGCGCTACCTCCCATGCATCCATCGGCTCCGTACGTCCCACCCACGGCGACGACGACGCGCAGATATAAGGCAGGTGGCGACGGCGGCGTGTCTGCACTGTGCCGAGGAGTGGCCGGGGCAGGGGGCGGCTCGTTTGGGACCGGGCGCCGCCCGGCGAGATTTGGGCGTGCGTGCATGCATGCATGACCCTGGCCGGACCGCGCGGGGCTTTTGGATGGAGCTGTTTGTCCTAATAGGATCGATGTGCCAGTACGTGTTGCCACCGGGTTCGCCGGCCGCGGTGGCGGCCAGCTTTTGGTGTCGTCTGGTTTCATTTCAAAGCTGGAACTGGAATTTCATTTCAATTCCGTTTCAATTCAACTTGGACGTTCCAGATTAGACGGGCTCCCGTCAGATGCTGCTGCAACGAGTGGTCGCGGTATTCAGAGATCATCAACTGCCCATCGTGATGCCAATGCAACGCCATGCCATGGCACGATGACCTATCCGTCCGTCCATCCGTTCCTTCGTCATTTATGTCGTGGGCCCGGCCGCGAGGCAGTCGCGTTACCGGCCACAACGGCAAGTAACCGACCGCGCTGCCGCAAGCGCCGGCCGCCGGCCCGTCACTCAACTCAATACAGTAGTAGTACATGCTGGGTGCCAGTACAGGTACGCCAGCTTTTGGCGCTACGGCCCGCCTTGGACGCCGGGAGCGCAAAGCGTTCCACGGCGGCACGGACGGACGTGCCCGGGCTGCGTGGTCCGGCACGGTGGCACGGGCTGGCAAGGCGCGCGGCCGCCGGCACATGAGCCAAACCAGGCCGTGCGGTGGCTGGGTGGGTGGACTCGCCGCTCGCTGCGGGCTGCGCGCGGCGCCTTTTACTTGATTGCCACTGTTGCGTTGCCCGTCGTCCCCCACCTGCCTCTGCGCGGCGGCTGCTGGTGCGCCGGTGGTGGTCACCGCCCGCCGCACTGGTCCCTCTGACGGTGGCCCAAGGACGTGTTGCCCAACCATTGGCCCGCCAACTTGTAGTAGAACTAGAACCGCAAGCTTCAAAGCCCAGCCGTCCGTTCCGCACCATGAGATTTTCCAGCACGAATCTGCAATTCCCCATTGAAACGCCAAAGGCCACCGCCCAGTCAAAATGACTTTCAATTGTTCCTAAGTTAATAACACAAATATGCTCAGATTTTCTGAAGCAGGACGCAGTGCTTTCGGGTACATTCAGAGCGCCAGCGCCAGGCCGAGCAGGACTGGAGCAGTCGGCAGTCGGCACGCCGGACGCTGAAGAGAAGTGAAGCTTTTAATGCGAATCACGCTTCACAAGCATCCAACAAATCTGTTGTCATAGAGGTACTAGCACAACTATGGAAGGAGCACGTTAAATGACCAGGCAGCAAGCAGTAACGGTACGTTTTGCTTTGGACCAGAAGGACCAGTAGCGAAATGGTTTCTACTTAATAACATTCAGTTGTTGACATGGGGTCACTGGCTAAGGGTCCCCATCTAAGGCTACTAACCTTGCCACTATGAACAGATAACCCTAATCATTCAGCACACAACAACCAGCAAACTAACAGAACCGTTCTGATACTTTTCTGGAGCTCAGGAGGTTGTGCGAAAGGGGTCCTCACAATGATATGTTGTATGTCTCCTGGTCACCAAAATCTCTCCGCGCCCTCTGGATCCTATGGTTTCTGTAAAGTTCATACAAAAGGATGTAGCAGATAGGTAAGCAGTGAAGAAATGATTTATAGCAAAGTACATAGAGTTGTTCTCACTTGGATTGGAAGGTAGAGCTTGAACTCAGGCGGCAGCTCCTCCTCTGAGTAGAGGCGGTCAGAGAAGTAAATTCTGCGAAGTCGGCAGTTTGCATGAACTTGCACCCGCAGCGTCTCGACGTAATTTGTGCCATAAGCCCTTTTTGTCAAGTCAGCGAGATTCAACTGAATGTTGTTCCAGCCATCGTCAAGCTTCAGCGGCATTGTGCAGATATATGGTTTCACCCTTGTAACAGACTGCAAAAGAGTTTACAAGTCAGTGTGATTGGCACCATACAATTCATGTGCCCCGTTTTTAAAAAAAAAAATGGAGAAAAAGGGAAAGGGGAAAAATACATCAACCATTAAACTCAAATCCAACTATGCAAAAGAAAGTGAAATCAACCCACCCAAGTCCACCTTATTACTAAATAATAGATCAGCCATCATGATTACAATTATTTTCATCAAATGCATAAAGAAGGGAAGAAATATAAGACTAAATATCTCCATGCAGGCTGCAAAATCTTCACAGCCATATTGTTGGCACATAGCAAAAAAAAACATTATATACACCACATGTACGAGCCATCCGTAACAACAGGCCCCAGAAAAAGGGCATTAAGGACTTGATTGACAGAAGTCCACAAGTAGATGTAAGGATGTAAGTGGGTACCCAATGGTGTTCTTCGGTCAGCTAACTAATTATGGTCGACTGTTATTCTAGTCCATTTCTCCCCTCACTCAATTTATGTGAAATGCCATTCTAGTTCATTTGAGCAAGTTTTTGGGTCGACCCAATGTAAAAGTTGCATCCCTAAGTAAAAGTTTGCAGGGTACAATGTATGTTCTAAGTTCCAGTTTCCCAAAGCCCAAGGGTTAATGTGAAGCAGAAGACATTTGTAGACTGGATTACATTTACACCACTCAAAGAAACAAGAAAGTATTAGAAGAATAAAACTTGTATAAAATTGAAAAAATGCAAGTACTGATTGCCAATCCAAGAACTTACTTCTATTATTATTTTTGTTGTTTCATTACCATCTAAGTTCTTAGTATGGAAACTGCAAGTATCAATTGTTTTATCCTAGAACCTCATACAATTCCATCATTTTTCACTATGATCTAAGTTCATGTGAACTACTGTTTATGGATAGCTGGCGGTGTTTGACAGAAAGGATCAACAAAACTAAAGTTAGAAAGGAAAAGGAAAAGTAAAGGGGCCACTGAAGGAGCAGAATCAAATCTATCCAATAAGTAAGGCACACAATTTACTTCTGCAGAAAATGGAATGATTAGCAGCTCTTACACACTTGAAAATTTGATGCTCGAAATCGACGTCGGACATTCTTGTCATCCAGAACTTGGATCTCAAACGTGAAGTATTTCTTGAGATTTTTCACAATAATGGCCAGAAATGGAAGCTTAATCCCAAGAGTAGCAGAAGGTTCAGCTGGGCATGTGATGTAAGTTGACTGTACATTTGTTCCAATGATTTCAAGTACATTAGATTGGATATCTTCATCTTGAGGTCGTTTAATGTGCCCATTCACAACTGCAAGTGGATAAAAATATTAAGAAACAGAATGGTACATTTGACATAAGTTTGCGGTAAGCCAGAATGAAGCACATATGTGTTTACTATTCAGGTCCCAGCAGAAGCTAAAATAGCAGGTTTCAGTGAATGTACTGATGGACAAGTTCACACTTTCATGTCAAATATTTCATGAAGATTTTAAGTTGTTGCTGGAAGACAACGATCAATAAAAATCCAATGATATTCTAGCAGATGAAGTTCATATTTTCATAATCTAGCCCACACACTAAGTGAACAAAAGTTAAGAAAGCCAGCATCAGAAGCCAACAATGCTTTAGCAGCTGAAAGCTCAAATCCAAACCAAATGAACCGATGCTCTTATTTTGTGTCAGCACTCAGCAAACAAAATGGAACGAAGGAAATCAGTGTTGAGTATTAAAGTCTAAAGAGGACACATCAAGAAGATGACAAACCTTCCTTGTCCCATATCTGCAATGGCTTGGTCCTGAACAGATCACAAGAGAAACACATGATATATCTTGTTCAAGATCGCATGATAGCAAAAGGAGACTAATATGGGATCGCCACACTACATACCCGAGGCTATAAAGAATGGACAGGAACCCAGACTGAAACGTATTCTTGAACATGTTCTGAAGCTTGTAAGATCAATTAAACTGCAAAATACAAGAACAAACAAAAATAAGAACATCTTCATTCTGCATTCCACAATAATGTCTGTATCAGCTAGGTGGCCAGCAATGCAATCTCGAAACATGACAATGGTTTGAGAATGTGATAACATGTGATTTTATTCGTTTGATGGCACAGTTGATTCGAGTTGTATCCTCGTGAGAACTATTATAAGTAAAACTGCATCAGCAGTGCCAATAACAATAGTTGAGATATGTCTTACACAATAAACCAAATGTGATTGTTAGGTTTTTTTCCCCTAGAAAAAAAGCAAAGGTGGCTTCCTAATCCCCTGCCTCAGGGTCGGACCCAGGAAAGGATATGTGTACACCCAACTTTTGCCAAAACAAATCGAATTCCATTAGGTATAATTACATATAAAAGCTCGTAATTAGATCAGAAATACAGATAACCTACCCAGATAGATTAAGTTAGGGTTCGGGTGCTCGATTTGGCACAGCAGGAAGGGGAGAGAAGGGGCGCGCGGTCGACGGCGATGGGCCCGAGGAATACCTGGCGAAGTAACCGACGAGGCTAGACCCGACTACGTAGCGTAGGGCGGCGGCGGCGGCGGAGGCGGTCGCGGTCGCGGTCGCCTAGTTGCGGCGCTACGAGAGCTCGCGCGCGAGCACGGTGGACGGGAGAAGGCACAGGCAGGATGTGAACTGAGCTCTCCAAATTTTTTGTGGGCCTGTAATAGGGCTGAATATCGATAGGCCCAATCGTCAAAATTGAATTTCCTTAGTCCAATAAAATCGGTTTGGCTCCACAAAAAAAAAAAAAACTCGCCTCCAAGAATTCCTACTCGTACCTGGCAATCTTTTGGCACTTCAAAAATCACCGAAGGCGCAGATTGGATATATCCGAACGTGGAAGACGTGTGTGTCCGAGCATCTCCGACAAACACGTTATCCTTATTTTATATACTATATTTAGGTTTTTTTAAAGCAAAGTGAACTCAAACACTTATGTTATTTTATTTTGTAAAATAGCAAGTTGTTTATTTTTAGAATCTTGCAGGCTTGCCGCTACCCATCTATCATTGCCATCGTAGAAATGCTATTGGAGTTTTCTATTTTTTTACATAGTTTTTATTTTAGAGATTGACTAAATTATATGTTTAGCAATCCATTTTTAACAACCCACTTGGAGTTGCTAAGACGGAAAGACATGAAAAAGAATAAATAGTAGGAAAAAAATTCCTAGTGTAAATGTATAATAGAGAAAAAAATATAAAAGTGGTTAGAATATAATTTAGAAATAGTATAGGATTCTTGACGTAAGTTGTCTTCTATATTCTAGTTTTAAATTATCGAAAGTTGTTGGAGATGGTCTTATTTTATTCCTCTAATACTTTTTGGTGAGTTGAAAAACTCGATGGTTTTAGAAAGAAATTTTTGGAAACTCTAAGAGATGCTCTTAGATTGGATTTTGTTTAAGACCAAAGTAGGATGAGATATTGCCGTCTAATTTTTTTAAGACGGGATGGTGCCATCTTTTTGTTTGGTTGAGTAGAGAGGGGACACCTTAATTTTATTTCTAATATAAAGGATGAAGAGGTATAGGATACATGGTTGCTTGATTTCCTTTAGCAATATTTTGTGTGAGTTTGATATATCATTAGGTTTTTTACTTTATTCTCTCATACACCATGGCTGTCATGGATGCCACTGCCCCTGCTTGATTCATCCTTTCTTCCTCCACCAATCCAACCCGGAGCTCATTCACTTGATTCGCCATCGTGACCAAGCTCTATTTGTCGTGATATAGCTCTCCTAGCCGCTTGCGGCGCCCGCTAGCTGCATCACATCATAGCTTTCCATGTTTTTTCATTGTACTCTACTTTGCTGCTATAGCGAAGAGAAGGTCCTAAAGGTGACCAACCTGAACTAGGACAGTCCATCGTTACTGCTAGCCCTAATGGGGTCTCTCTCAGATGCGTAGGGTGTTGGGTTCCAAGAGTTCTCGCTAGTGTGCACTTGATCCCTTTCCTTATAACGTGTTCTGTGCATCACGCTTATCGCTGAGGTAGACATGTTCATGTGCATACACTGCATACCATGACTTTAGTCATTAATTAATTAAGATCAAATAATACGTAGATGTATGAGTGAATTGTAAACTTACCGGTTGAATGAAGCGAAATGAGACAGCACAATGTAACAAATTTGTCGTAACATTATGTTGATGCAAAATTATATCTGCAAACACACCGGGCTAATACCCACAATCGATATCCGGAGCGTGCCAGTCGATTTGACCTGTTAATCGACAAGGATGATAGATTTGAATAAAACCTGAACGAGACGACAGCGATACGCCCGGACGTCAAAGCTCAGATGATACTCGATAACTGTTGAACGGATCAGACGAGACGACAGCGATACGCTCGGACGTCAAAGCCTGAATCTTGCTCGGTAAAAGCGGAACCTGCAAG
>CM041630.1:49988284-50013203 GCA_023333625.1 Bothriochloa decipiens | reverse complement strand
CCCCCCCCCCCCACCCACACACACACGCACCCCAGCCGCCCAGCAACCTAGATGGAGCCCGCACCTACTTAGCCAACTTGGGCAACAAGTCTGAATTGATTAGTTTCCAAATCGTGGGAAGCTTAGAGATTAAGTTGGATAAGACCACCCCTCCATAAATACGAGAAGATTATGGCCGATTGAGTTCTCGTCTATCCAATGAATAAAAAAACAATCTATTAACTCATTTGCCCCTTTACCTCTATCTTGACCCCTCCTGTTGTTCGACAAGTCTCTCGACGAGATTTGTTGGCATCCTAGGCGGCTTTGCTGGTCCTAGGAGATCCTCCTTGTGCTCCTCCCCGATGGATCCTTTCAGGAGTGGTTCAGGAGTCTTTCAGCCGAGAACGAGCTCTATATTGATCCTATTGGTCTCTGGATCACGCTATGTTGTTACCACATTGCAGGTTATAGGCAACCTCTTTGGATGTCGAGGGCCTTACTGATGTGTGTCCGGACTTCGTTTGATGTCAACAATGTGCTAGTGTGCTTCCTAAGGACCCTATCATGTTGGTGTGCTTTAGCTAGATTGATTGGTTTGTCATTATGAACTTGGATGATTTGTTGCTTTGTACTGAACGAATTTTAGGACGTGATTCTTGTTAAGAGGGTAATTTGTCACACTCTAAAATTTCTATTTTTGGTTTTGAATAGAAAACACTAAATTAAATAAATGGTTTTATATTTTATCTTAAAATTTTTCAAGATTCGGTAGGGTGTTGATAATTTTGAAAGTATAAAATGTGATGTGCATTCGGTTTTGTTTCTAAAACCAGTTGACATAAATCTTGGTGTCCTCCAGTTGACATAAATCTTGGTGTCCTCTCTTCATTCTATATTTTCTTTACCATATGTGTTGACTAAGTTATCATCTTACTTGCTATTACTCTATATATGACTGGATATGTTGGTATGAAAGGAGTATGTGTGTTCTTTGATACATTGAGTTGGAGATAATTTGCTTCTCTTATTTCCCAGTTTCTTATCCTTTCACCATTTGACCATGATTTTGCAAGTGATGTGTTGCTGGTGGTCAGAGGAGTCTCCAAGAGAACATCACAGCCTGCGGGGCAGGCCGGCCCATAGGCGAGGGAGGAAAATTGGGTCCGTTGGTCAAGTGATAGAGATGTATATCGATCGTGGCGAGCAGTACCAAGCGTGCCCGTCGAACACGAACTCAAATATGATATAAACATTAGTCTTAAGAGGTTAGTAACATATTTATTATAATAAATAAGTTTCAGTCAAGTAGTCTTACCAAACGAGGACAATGTAGACAAATGATAATAATAATACATCAAAACATAGCTTAGGTCCAAAGGACCCAGAAATTAAACTTCTACGTATCCATCTGACGGATCCTAATGCCATAGGCTTAGTTGGGTGCAGACACGACCTTACTCGTACGCAGCTTTCGGATTAAACTCCGGATCTTCCTCTGTTCAACAAAGCAAGGGTGAGTACAAAGTACTCAGCAAATCCAACCTTACCCTACGAAATGGGATAACAATATATGCATATGGATATATATCAAGGGTAAAGCTTGGGGTTATTTGCATAAAGCTATCTTTTGACACATGCAGGGTTTATTTTATAAATACCTTTGCAAAAGATATATTTTTCCATATACAATAGTATTTATAAAAAAGAGGTTGTTCTCAATTTTAAGTGCTGCTGTGTGACAGAACCGACCAATTTATTAGAGCACAAGCACATAATTCACCATTAGGATGGCAAACTACATAATTGAGACCTAATAAACCCGGTAGTCATACCGAAATCTCGAAGGATTTCAAACTTTTCCGGCACGACCAAGATCGTAATAGTTTAGCATTCCCATTCACAAGTACATAGTTCGCACATAGTTTAAATCATCGAAGTAATTAAAGTTATTACAAACCAAGTTCAAAGACTCAAAGTAGCGGAAGCGATTTAAGTTCAAATACCACACACATTTGAAATACAGTGCCAGGTCCTTGGTCCACATCCAGCAAAAGCATCAGGTAGAGAGGAGTGACCATGCCCAAGGTCTAATCATCTCCCAAGGCGGGATAGAAATAGTTCTGACAATAGCCATAAAGCATCTCACCATCTGCAAAAACATGGGAAATAAAACCCTGAGTACGAGAATGTACTCAGCTAGACTTACACGTCATAAACTAAAATAAAGTGACTCCAAGGAGTATGCAAGGCTGTATAAGTAGGATAGCTGACTCATTGAATTAGGAAAAAGCTTGCATTAAGAAATAATTAATAAGAACCTTCTAGCCATGTATTTTAATCTGAATTACCTTGTCATGCTACATTAGCACCTGTACTAAACAAGCATGGTAATAATTAATCAATAATAAAGTAACCAATTCCGGTTGAGTATCTTTCCACCTCGAGAGCTCAACCATCTCATCTCTTGTTCAAGTTCTTACTACGATGCCGCTGCTCAAGTAAAGTGTTCACTGTCCAGGAACGATGGCGATTATAATCGATTACTAACCAGCTGGCGGGTACTCCTCACACAAACCACACTCACCAGCCACGGTGAGCTACAGGTCACCGACATCCAATTCGGGAGAAACACGAGATCAATAGGTACCATCGCATCCGGGCACTGTCCGGCTGCCAGCAGGGCGCACCATGCTATATCCAGGCCTTACAACCGCGTAACCCGTGGTCCCCCATCTTCACCAATGCGATGCGTACAGCAGGCCGACTCCCGGCCCAAATCAAAATTAGGCTTCGCGGTCGGAACGACTTATCCTTCCAGCTAAATGTGAGGCATAAATTCAATATGACTTGAGGACGTACAACGGACGGGGTCCTAGTTCGACACAGACGGGATAAACCACATTGAACCTCCAATTCATTCTCAACTCCAATCCCGCCCGGTCTCGATTTATTATCTCCACATGGTTATCCAAGATAACAATGTATTCAACCATTCCAAGTCACCACCTATAACTCGCGGATGACAGGAAATCACCCGACTTCTACCGATCTAGTTAAAGCACGGCTAAGCATATATTCGTACCTGAACCTAACAGGGTTGAAGTATAAACAGTGGCAAGGAATATAAGTAATGCAGTAACGGTATAAAACAACGCCTATAACTTAATGCAACAAACAAGTAAAGGACTCAAGTTAGATATTTTGCAAACCACAGGGAGAATGCTCCGGGGCTTGCCTTTCAGGAAAGATCTTGGCTGGTGGTCGGGACACTCCGAAAGATCAGCTTCGGGATCCTCTTCTACTGCTGCTTCCCGAACCAAAGCTTCCTGTTGGCCTTCCTCTCCTTGTGCTCCGGGAACTACCGTTTCGAGCTCTGACGATCCTGTATGATGCATAGTGCATATGAATACCGTGCATAAATATTAATACAATGCTGATGGTGATGGTGAACGAATGCTCAGCTAAGATGAATGATATGATATTTGAAAACATGTATGATAAGCACATGTCATCTGCATTCTCTTCTACCGACAAATCTCCAAATAGGCCTCGCATTACAATTTACTCGCACATTATAAGGAATTATAAACAACCATTATTTCGCACACTACACTCTACTGAACCAAAACCAATAGCAGATCATGCATATCATGAATAGCATAAAAAGCAATTTTACACACATGAAATGATAACTCTAAAGCATTATTTATAATTAAAAGAAATCAGGGTATAACTACAACATGACTTTAGACTACTCAGAAAATTCTATAAAAATTACAGAAGCTTAATCATACCAAATAAAGACTACCATAAAAATTTTAAGTCAAAACAGTAAGTACTTTATCCTACACAAAAATGCCAAGGCAGCACAATTTCAGGGGCATAAAATACTTTGTACATAAAAGTATATCAAACAATAGATCTCAGAACATAATTAGCTCTAGATTGACATAAAAACACTCTCCAAAAAGTTTCATACACAAATTCCTTATATATTATTTATTATGAATTATTTATCATCACATGAAAATAGGCACCATAACTAGACAAAGCAAACTTTCCACATGACATAACCTCATAACATTTTTCACAGATAGAGCATGACATAAGAAGACTAACAAACTTAGTCTCATATTTTTCTGAGCAACAGAGAATTACTTATGCATTTCCTAAGATAAAAGCAATTAATAGAGATAAATAAAGCTATACATAAAAGTATCACAAATTCCACATTTCATATTTTCCATGCATAGATCATCTCATAAGAAAAATACTGCAAGTTGAACCAACTCATTTGGATGAAAAATGAGCAAGTTATGAATTTTCAAAGTTTAAACTGAAATCTAAAATCAATTCTGGAAAAGAAAAAGGAAAAAACACTTTACACCGGGGACCCTGAGGTTTCCAGAAACTAACCGAGCCCTAATAGGTAAATCTCTGTGTCTGGCAATCTTGCACCGAGAACCCTAGGTTTTCCTACATTCTAACACGACGTCCCTGCACAGGAAAGGGAGAGGACGACGGCGTCGGTGCGGGCTCACCGGCGGCTACCGGGGTTCTCCGGCAACTCTGACCTAAGGGATAGCACGAGGGGGACGGCGCGCGTCGATTGCGGGGTGAATCGTGGTCGGAGCGAAGCCGAGGCGGCTCGGGCCACGTGCGCAGGCGGGTGGCGGCTCCCCGACGGCGGCGCACTTGAAATTCCGGCGAGGGCCGACCCGCACGGGCCTCATGAACTAGGGCTACAGCTGCTACTCGGCTAGATGCACCTAAAGCTCGAGACAGAGAGAAGAATCGTCGGCCGAATCGACCGGGACACGGCGGCGGCGGTCACGGGCTCACCGGCCGCGGAGAAGAAACCCTCGATTGGGGGTCTTACCCTCGACGAGGACGGTTGGTAGGGGGCGCACGAGCTAGAGCGCATCGAGGCAGGTCTGGTGACGCACTTGGAGAAGAAAATGCACGGCGGGGTGGCTCGGCGACGGCGGGCTCAGCCGGCGGCGGCGACGGCGGGTCCGCGGAGCTGATGAAGGAGGCAGGGAGAGACGAAATTGAAGGGGGGAACAGAGAGAAGGAAGCAGCTGCGGTCGCTTTAACACGGTCGGGACGGTCGCTGCCGCCCCGGACCGCCGGTCGACGCGCGCCACGCGGAGCGCGCGGGCTGGGCGACATGGGCGGTGGCCGGACATTTCCGTGACGGCCAGGAAACAACCGTCACCAAAAAGCTATTTCTATGAATGTAAAACAAACTTTGCTGCTTAATAACTCTTAAACTAAGCCGAATTAGCAAAAACTCAAAATAGATGAAATGTAGCTTTTGAAGATTAGAACATTTCATCTTAAAGAAGTTTTACCAGATTCTGCATAGATTTTGAAATACAAAAATCCAAATAAAATACCCCTTAAAATTCCCTAAAATAGAAAACAGCCCCCAATTCTGCCCTTTTTCAACACTTTTGAACACCTTCCAAGCATTTTCATAAAAAGTGGTAAAAATAACTTTTGTTCCTTATAAAATTCTCTACAAACTTTATTTAGGGTGCACACACATGCAAGCACTCTAGCTATCACTTTTAATTCAGTCAAACAAAACTACTTTAATGGTCCACCTTGGTCAACCATGACAACAAAGCTTAATTAGCCAAAACCATGAACATAAACCTAGGTTCATTTGGTGTCCTAATCATATCTAGGTTACCTTAGAGGTCATCCAACACCAAACACTCATACCACATATTCAATTTATGTGAAAGGCAGGCATAATTTGAATAATCAAACATGATACATGAAATGACAATCAACCTTTTCATTAATGCTATGCATAATGATGCTTATGCTTAAGAATGCAAGTGATTATGCATGCTTAACACCAGAGTGTTACATGCTGAACCCTCAGTTTCCACAACACATGGCAGATAACCAATTTCTAAAATCACACTCACATGTTCTCACTCATCCCAACCCAACCAGTTGGTGAAACCAAACCATAACCCGTCCATATACCGTGGACACGTCTATCCGAATAAATTTTGCACTCTGCAGAGGTTGTACACATTCACCACAAGTAGGGTACCGTAACTTAACACCGTAGTGCAAGCACAGATCAATCAAAGCCATTACCCTCCTAGATAATATTGGCACTCACCACGGGCATACTAAGGTAACAACATCATAATAAATTACAGCGCTATTATATATCTCATACAAATCCTCAGTAACCAACAACCCTTAGTTCCCCATTGCACACTGCCTCCAGGTGATTGCCATATTAACTAGAGGGATTTAGACTAAGCCCTGCCGCATACAGGGTCGAGTGGTTGCACAAAAATTGAGTTAGATGAGATGAATCATCAGCGCAGTGGGTAAACACTATCTATTCTGGTTTATTATCCCTTTCATAATACCCACAGTTTATTCTTAACTCACACCATTTTTCTTTTAAAATCATTGTATTTGATAAAATCATAGTGATGGGTATCCGGAACGAGTATCAAGTCCTAAGCATACTAAATAATAATATAACATATCATTTGCTCCTATATTTGAACAAAAAAATTACCAGGTAATATCAATTCAAGGATGGCTATTCAATTAGGTCATAACTAAGCAGCAAAAATACTCGTACGTATATCGTACATGTAATTTAAAACGGCTTTTATGGGTTGTGTTTAAAAATAGGATCAACATGCATCAAAGGGAAATAGGTTAGACTTGGCTCCGTCGGCGTCCTGATCAGCAAACCCCTGCTGGTCGTTCGGGTCCTCGGTGCCGAACTCACGATATTCGCCTCCGACATCCTTGTTATCGGGCTCGTTTACTCCGTCAGCTAAAGTACGCGGCAAGCAAATGAGCACAAATAAATAAACACATAAATTCAAATGAGCTCTAAAAATTATGAGATTTTTATAGGAGATAGATTATGATTTTAGGAGAATTTAAAAATAAGAATCAGAGTTGTTACGTGACCATGACAGATGCACAAAATTTAATCACGTATAAAAGATTAAGCGCGATTAGGGAACGTGTGTGTACGTGAAGTCCTTTGGCTGGTATTGCAAGGCGCATGCTGTGCATGTACTATTTGGATTGGATGGGGTTGTAGCTTTGGACCCACGCATCATACACACATGCATGAGAAAGTGTGAGAGGGAAGCTAGCAAGGGGCTACGAGTGTTCTTCTTGCTCTATGCATGCACGCCACGGCCGAGAGCTGGTGGAGCTTATGCGTGGCTCGGGATGGCAAGAGAGGAGCAAGAAGAAGGCAACAGAGAGAGTGGGAAGAGCGAGAGGATGCTCATGAGCTGCTCACCTCGTCCTGCGACGACAGTCGAGCCCGGCTCGTATGCACGGCCGTATACGGTATGCGTGAGGCAAAGCAAGGGCAAGCGAGTGAGTGGGCTGGGCGAGCTGCTGGGTGGCGGAGGAGGGCGTGTCCTTTTATAGGCCAGGAAGCGGAGCTGTGCCACCGACTTGCATGCTGCCTATGCCCGCTTTGCTTGATAGTGCCACTTGCAGAGCGAAGGGCTATGGACGGTGCGGCGTATAGCGAGGAATCCAGCAGCTGGTTGCTTGAGTTGCATGCATGCATGTATTGTGATGCTCAGGCACATGCTAATAAGATGGTGTCAGCGGCGGCCGGCGGTGTCCAGCTCGTGGATGGTGCCTAACTTTACATGCCACAGGTAACGAGGTGCTTTGCATGCACATATTCTTGACATGCAAATGGACGATGCCTAATTTGCATGCAAGGTAAAATAAGAAGAAGCTGCGGGACATGGCTTGTGCTTGTGTGCTGGCAAAAAAATATGGTGTACGATGTTGCTGGGGTTGTTATTTGTATATGGTAAAAATATAGCAGGCGTCTGTCGTATTGCTGCTATGCATGGAGGAGCGAGAGGTAGTGCGAGGTGGGTCCCACGGCACTACGGGCAAGGCGAGGTGGTGGGGTCCACGTGTCGCGGTGTCGCGCGAGGCTGCGGTCGGCGAGAGGGGTCCGGGCGTGGGCATGCCGCGGCGGCGATGGCGGTGGGGTCGGCGCGTGCACCGTTGTCGGGCATCGGGCGATGACGAGCAAAGAGAGAGAGAGAGGTGGGGGACGGATGGGCGATGCAGGGGCATCGGTGCGTGGAATATAATTGGAGTGAGAGAAGCGGAAGAGATATATGAGGTGGATGAAAGTTTGAATGAGATGATTGGAGCTCAAATGATTTATAGTTTTTCAAATATGTTTGAAAATAATTTTAATGCGAGTGATTTGATTTATGGATTTTTTGGGATGTTACACAATATCAATCATAATGAATACCAATGAATATGAGACAAGATGACACAAGGTCCACGTGCTTGCCGACATGCTAGTCCCCATTGTGTTAACCAATACTTGGTGGTTTGGTGGCTAATAGATGTTTGACAAACCTAGTCCAACAATTGGACACTTCAAGAACCTAACCACAAGTGAGGTAACTCAGTGACATGAGCAATATAGCGTTCGGTCACTATCAGCTTACATTCAATGTTGACCATCAGATCTCAACTGCTAGCTTAACGCGTGCGCAGGTTAATGTTGCACCGGACACACTGCTACACTATCAGACTCGCCAAGTTGTGGCATCCTGTCGCCATGTAGAGAGCACCGAGCGCCTCAGACCATGAGCGAACGCGTCCGGTCTTGCCGTGTAGGGTGACCGGACACGCCCAGTGTCCGGTCCTTACTTTATCTCTCGCACATGTGTTACACTACCTTGATCGGACTTGGCACCATCGCGTTCGGTCCCTCGACCTCATCAGTGTCTAGTCCCAACACAGAGTGTTCAGGAGAAGGAAATCTATGACCAGACACATTCACTCGTTAGTGACTGGACTCTACCGAGTCTAGTCCAATCCATCTTGCCCGCGAAAACACCTGTTAATGTTGACCGGACGGGGGAACAATGTTCCACCAATGTCTGGTCCGCTGCCGCACCGAGCACAGCTAGGGTAAGGCACTAGATGTGTCCAGTCAACCCAGGGATAGCGTCTAGCCCACCCTAGTGACCTCTTAATCCTTTCCCTTCACCCTTGCTTCCAACTTGCTAACCACGATTGTAAAACTCATGTACACGCGTATTAGCATTTTTCAAGGGTTAAATGCTAGTACACACCCTAATACATCATATGCATGATCAACTTCACCTAGTGGCATTTGATAACCACAGTTACCATGAATTTTTCCTCTATCAATCCTAAACTCACATACACTCTTTATGGTTTCTTGAGTGCCAAAATAAAATGGCCCTATAGATTATACTTTTGTCTCAGTCCATTTTTCTTCTCTTTCTTCTTTTCGAAAATGTGGAGCACTTGATCATCTCTTTGCCCATCACCTTTGCCATCACTATTATCTAGCTCCTCCACTTGGTGTATACCAGCCTAGCTCATATCAACACTTAATGATAAAGGTTAGCACACTTAAGTTTAATCAATTATCCAAAATCAAACTAGGGATTTGAACGCTCTTTTTATTCACCAAGTTACCTCTGTTCCAGCCAAAAGAAAAAGAGCCGGGGGTGAGTGGAGGGGAGAAGGAGCAGGCCCGTACCTTGAATTGGAAGGCCCTGAACAAAACGTGTGATGTGACCCTAAAATTTATATAAGAAAATAATATAACAAAAGCATAATTTTATAAATTTATTTATTTCATTATAAAGCTTCAAATATACGTTATTCTTAAGGTACTTAGAACATATCAAATCTTGATGCTAAAACAATACGAAAAATACATGACGCAAACCTCCTATGAAATTCCATGATTATAATGCAGAACTTTAGACTAATTTGTTTTTCAAGATACAATCCTAAACTGGGGATGAAAGCCGTGTGCCTGTGTGCGTACTGCGTAGTGCGTGCCGAGCTGTCGATGTGTTGGCTCTCGGCGGACGACGGCTTAGCGTCTTGGCGATGATTGCGTGTTCGCTGCAGTGCCGAACTGCCGATGTCTAGCAGTAGCCTGTAGCCTGACGAGACGGCGATCTGGTTTACGCGGCAAAGGAAAATGAAAACCCTCGCCTGACTGTCCGGTTCTTTTCTGATCAATGTGTACGTATAGGGAAGCCAAGCAGGCTGGCGGGCAAGGCATGGCGGATGGACGTGCGCCTTTACGTTGGGCAACTCCAATTAACAAATTATTGATTGCTAGGCCTGGCTATTAATTAATTGCTACTTACTACTTAGTGTATTACTTAGCGTATTATGTAAATTTGGTGGCCCTCTAATTTTGGAGGCCCTGAACAGTCGCATGCTTTGCACATGCTGATCGACGGGACTGGAAGGAGCCAATCGTTACAATGACTGTTAGGGAAGATAACGAATCAAATCACCGCATCGGACTAGAAGAATTGGTGCCATGACAACCTTAACATGAATATGCCAGCCAAACACAACCTGATCGCCATCGACAAGCTGGTCAAAGAGCCACTCTCCGAGGGTTCTGATCCTAGCTAATTTTCTTCATCAATATGTATGAATTGACATGGCTGTCTATATCTATGAAACTAAATTGTTGATTGGGTTATGAATCTTCCATAAGTTCTTAAGGGTGTGGACATCATAACTTATTTCATGTTTGCTATATAATATATGTGTGAATTGGTGTGGAAATGAATTATCGATTGGTTTAGTTGTTCACGATTGTGCGGTCCCTCCTTATGTATAGATTGTCGTTGCTATATTTAGAGATGAGTTGTTGCCCACCAAACCTCTATCCATACTACTTACTTTTGTTTCTATAAGGAGAACACATCTACCCTAACCTTATGATGCTACTAGGAATCTGTACACTTGCTTCACAATTTTGTAGGTCTTTTGATGCTAATATACAATAAGAACTTCATATTTCTTATTCCGAATAAGAAAGAGGGGGAGAAGAGAGCTTGGTGGTGGAGAGAGGACATACTACAGTTTGTGCACAAGTGAAAATGAGTGGCAGAAGAGGTCCCTTGCCCTAATGCCCTTGGGCACTTATATAGACAATGATTGTTTTCAAGTGATCCCTTGCTAGTTGGACCTCTTCTAAAGGGAGAACCTAACCTATACACCTAATGGGCTCTCCAATATCGCTCTCGACAAATACTTCAGTAGGAGGGGATTCACCAACCCTTTAGTGACTAAAATGACTCACCCATGCCAACACTTCCATGCGAGGGTCCTCACCATCATCTTCACTGACTGCAGTGACTAACCTTTGATGCCAACAGCTAGAGGGGCTTCTTCCACACCTCCAACATCAACATCAATAATGTATCTTTGTCAAAATCTTTGGTGACTATAACAACTTGCCTTCGCCAAAACTTTGGCATGAGGGGCTTTGCCAACTTCTCCAGCATTCAAAATGACTCGCCAATGCCAACAGGAGGGGCTTCACCAACATCATCTTCGGCGACTACGATGACTCGTCTTCACCAACACATTGTCAGAAGTGGCTCCACTATCATCTTTGGCCACTACAATGGCTTGAGAGCCTTTATCGACACCTTTGGCATCAACGTTTAAGACAACTTGCCTTGATCAACTTGTTCAGCATCGAGGTCTACTTCACCTTCCTCAACCACTTCAGCTCAAGGGTTCACCAACCACATCGGTCTGGACATCTACTTATGCTACTATGGTTAGTTTGACTAAGTAAACTACAATATGTACAATTGAATATTTGGTCATAAGCGCCACATGAGAGGGACTAGGGGAGCATACTAGAGGACCTGACACTCCAGAAGGAGAAGTCGTTTGCTCGATGCTCATGACAGAAGATTTGAAGGCTTCAGGGCAACCTTTGCCTATGACTACTTCAAGTACATTGACTACAATGACCACACCCATTCATGAAGTGAAGGTGTGTCTTCATGTGAAGCCTCAGACAAGAATGTCCCGAAGGTGAAGATCTGCATGCAAAGAAGGTGTTGTTCTATATTCATTGATCATAATAATAATATAGAAAGTAAGACAAAGCTGAATAATCCTTTTTTAAGAAAAAATGCAAAATAGATACAAAGCTGACATTCCTATGTGAGGGAAGCAAGTGAATGATTCAGGTTGGATTTGTATGAGCTTCAATCAGCAGTTGTATGTTCCCGTTGGTCATGACAGAATACATTCATAACTGTATTTTCATATCTGGAACATAACTTTGCAATTTTTTTCTCCATGTAGTTCATCAATTCCCTTGGATTCTGCAAACATATAAATCACAGGGAACCCAACATATAAGAAACTCTCATATGCACCAAGCACGTCTTTCTGCTTGAAAAAAAAACTAGTTGTAGACACTTGCTTGGTGCTTGCTAACCAACAGTACGGTGTTGTAATGTTGGACTGACCTTATTCTCTATTACTTTCTATGTGCCAAATTATAAGTCGTTTGACTTTTTTATCCCAAGTTTGACCGCTCGTTTTATTTAAAAAATTTATGCAAATATAGTCAAATTTAAGACATTATTGAAGAGATTTGATTAATAAAGCACGTCACAATAAAATAAATGGTATTTTGAATAACTTTTTGAATAAGACGAGTGATCAAATTTTATGCCCAAAAAATCAAACGACTTACAATCTGCGATGGAGGAAGTACTTTTCATGTGAAGAGTATTCAGTGTGAAGGTGGATTATTATTATCATTATAATGCGGCTTGCTGAGCCCTCTTCCTGGAAGAATGTTGTACATATTAGCATGTGAACTTTGGCCAGTATAGCGGAAGTAGTTGGTGTTTCCCGTGCTCTTTGGTTAAGATGTAGTCTATGCAAATAATGGGTTCGTGGAAATAAAATCCCCCATTTTTCTCACCGGTTGATTGATTTATTGACGCTAGATTTGTTATTGTGCCCTTAAACTTGTTTGCCTTGGAGCGAGTTCACAGTGCCATCTGTTTACCGCAGCTTATGTAATTATCACCTGTTTCCTGTGCTTATGTAATTATATCATCTGTTTTAACGCACCAGGGTTTGGGAAAGTTTTTACGGTCTGTTCCACAGTTTCCTCCATGACTCGGCTAACAGCAAAGTTTTGTCAGTTATGTTTTTTTTTTTTTCCTTTTTGACCTCGTGAACCATTTGGGATTCAAATAAATTTACGCCCAGCTTTTATAGATGTATGGTGCACTATCTTACCAGTACAGAGACATCCAGAGCAGTAGAATGGCCCTTTTAGATAGGCAGCTGTCAAAGCATAATAACCTGTTACCTGTGAACATCCACATTCGACATCCACCAAACTTTGTAGAATAGCCTTTGTCCCTGGGTCTGGGTGCGGTTCTACCGATTCGTTCTCAGTCGACTAGGGAGCGACTCTGGATTGGCAAACTTGCAGGATTCTACGGCTTGGTGGTTTTGAGCAGACCATGACATGATCGAGCACGACCCAGTGAGTCAATGGAGCAACAGTACGGGTGCAAGTAATCAACATTCAACGGCAACGCCCACCCGTACCTTTACAGAAGAGGACGGGCCCGCGACCATGCACCTTGACCACACGCCTCTCGATTATGACTTTATGAGCAGGCAGCAGCGGCATGCAGAGGTCGCTGGGTGGGCCAGTCAGCGGTTTGGTACATCCGTACTACATACAGGTAACAGAGGTGTGAGAGGACCCACGAAATGCTCTGCGACGCCATGTCTGTTGCTACGACGTGTAAGCTTTTCTATTTCACCACCTCAGCTCACAGAGATGGTCTTGTAGTCTTCTGTCTTCACCTGTGCGCGATACGAACGATCGAACGAAATGGTCAGATTCCAGGTCCGTGCCGTGCCGGAGGTCGGCGTCGGTGCCGGTGCCTTCCGTGAATTCTCCGGGCACGGCAGGGCATGGCATGGCGCAGCATTCAAGGCACGCAACGTGACGGTCTTGGGCACCATGTGCTTGGTCGGTGGCCACGCGCTCATGAGCATCCCTTGACGCTTTTTCCTCTTCCTTGTTTTTTTAGCATACTTTTCCTATTCCTTGTATGCGGCTTCTTTTTGTTCTTCGTTATATAAAGAAGAGCACGTCGAATACGGAATGCCGGCCGCAAAAGCAAAACCCCTTGCTTTTTCTATGGAATTTTGCCCTTTGAACTTTGATGATGATCCTCGGAGTGACGAGGGTGCGTCTGCCACTGCCGTAAAGGAGTACTCTTATCTTTGCCGTATATAGAGTTCCGTTCATGAATCATGCATGTGGTTGCGTGGTTGATAAGCAGGACACAGAGCATATGCATGGTATTTTGGTAAACGTATTCTTTCTTATAGGTTTATTTTCATGTTCTGTTTCGTAAACTTACTCTCTCCGTCCTAAAATATACCGCATTCTAGCCGTGAAATATATACCGCATTCTAGCCATTCTGATACATCTATCTCACTTAATGACTTTCTAATGAAATTCGATTGTATTCCCCATGATTAAAGAATTGACTTGACTCTTAAAGTCCCAACCCCTTATTAAAAAATTATGACAAGTATCAAATCAAGTGGTTCTATTTAACTATATAAGTAAACATTATTTTTCCCATAATCTCTTAAATTTTAAAACAAATTTTAAATGTGTGCCATATTACACGACAGAAGTAATATTTTGTACTTACCAAATTTACACTTTTACCAAAATTATTGGACTGATATTTTCTGATTGGTTCAATTTTTATATCTTGTTGATTTAACACTTTTAGGCATTCAATTTTTCTAAATGTGAGACATGCTTTTCAATTCGTCTGTTTTCTATTCGGCTGAACCTGTTTAGCAATCTCCTACGATCGTGCATTTTGTTCACGCGTCGGCCAGCGTACGCCATCTTTCTCTCTCTCGGTTCTTCCCCCGTTCCCCCCGCGTGGCCGCGTGCGCTCTCTCTCGGCGCGATCTCTCTCGTGGCGACGAGTGGGCGGCCGCCGCCGCCGCCCCCCACGCCCAGGTCGTCGTCGGGCCCTTAGCCAGGTTTTTTTTCGGGGCCTTCGCTGGCGACGAGCACACATCAGGCACGCATGCACTTTCTCTTCGTCCCCTACCTTATGCAATCTGTCTTCGGATCTGATCTAATTACAAGTGTATTATACATGTAGTATTATGCCTACTAAATTTGATGTTTTTAGGGCAATGTATACATCTATGTTCTTTACACGATCCGCCCCTGATCGTGACAGCATTTGATTGTATCTGCAGGATTGTATGTAATCTGATCTCTTGGTATGGTTCATACCAGGTTTCTTGTTGCTTGTTCAGGCTCCGAGTTGTGCTTTATCTGGAATTGTTGCAGTATCTGTAGGAGCATGATTGGTGGTGGAGCATCCTAAATCTCAATGTGGCTCTAAGGTATAACCCTCTCGTGCTGATTGATTCATTATTAGTGGAAGCTTCTCGCGATGGTATCAATGGAAGTAGGAAAGTAAGAGCATGTTCATTTCTCAGTAGCATCTAAATAAACCAAGAGTGCTTTCATTTTCAGTTTGCTGAAGTAAACGATTTTGGGATGGGCTTGCCTCAAATTCCTATGGTTAAGGATGAAGAGCCTACTGAAGCCAGTAGACCTGTAACCAGTCCTAGTTTCAGTGTCGGTGGCCCCTGCGATTCGGGTAAACATAATGTGGGAAGTTCAAGTAGAGGTTGGTTTCAAGACCCATCCATCAGCGATTTCAAGAGAAAATTTGCGCCGGGTGCTTCAAATGGATTAAATATTCATATCAGAACCAGACATGCTGTTGATGATTCTGCAGGCTACCAAGGCCTAAATCCTGAATCGAGACATCCGAGTTATAGAGCATGCACTAAAATCAGATCTACTGTACAGATGCCTGCAATGAGGGTTGTTGGGTTTGATTCTGGAACTGCTGATTCCACAAGTGGCCCTGATATAATGGTAGCTCACAAAATGCATTCATCTTTAGTCATTGGTAATTGTGATTCATCAGTTGAACATCACGAAGTTCAGGCAAGGAAAAGGGTGTTGTCACCGTTAACTAATGTGCTTCCTTCTGGACAGTTCCATGGTGATGCGCTGAATATCGGTTCCAGTGATGAAAAAATCCAGCATCCTCATTGTGTTAGACAGCTCTCTTATTCTGGCTTCCATGACAGTAAAAAGGCTAACACTGGAACTCTTTATTCCTTTCAGCCATCTACTAGGCCAGCATTTAGATATTCTGATTGGAGTACAGATCAGGGGTTCTGTAAGTTTAGTTCTAATACATTCACTGATGGCCCTCTGCTTGAGGGTAGGCAATTATTTTCATGCTCAGATCAACCAGGAGGTGAAAGCATTATGAATCCTGCAAAGATGTCTACACATCCTGCAAGGTTATCACATTCTCCTCCACTCACTCTTTCTCCACTGTGTCCAAAATGGATGCATAGAATGAAGGCTACAAGAGCTCAGAGGGATTTGACAGGACAAATTGAAAATGATTTCCTTGGCTTGAAGGAACCGGAAAGATCAAATTTTGATGATTATTCAGAATATGTTGGTACAATAAGGATGAGAAATATGCTAGAGGAAACCAGTATTTTGCATGATGGATTTGATACAATGATCCCTAAGAGGAGTTTTCATGGGAGATACCAATGCCTGGGCCCAGAATCTGCCCCTGTGTCTGCACACGTTGGAAATAGTTTGAACCTCCTCCCTGTACGGAGGTCATTGGTTGGCTCTTTTGAGGAATCTCTCTTATCTGGTCGCTATTCATGTGGAAAGGACAATCAGGTTTGCCATGCTTTCCGTTACTCCTAATTAGTCAGCTTTTGTACTTTGTAGAGGATACCAGACATGTTTTTGGTCTTAATGCCATCCTCTCATAATACAGAGTATTGATGGTTTTCTGGCTATTCTTAATGTGACTGGCGGTAGCTTTTCTCCCACAACTCAGAAGCTTCCATTTACAGTGACCAGCATTGATGAAGATAGCTCCCTGTTGTACTACTCATCGATTGATCTTGCGGGGAGGTTGCCTACAAACAATAGCAAAGGCGCAAAACTCAAAAGAAGCCTCAGTAACAGTGATTCACGGTCAACAAATAGTCGGTTACGCATCCCTGTGAAAGGCCGCATACAACTGGTACTGAATTGCTTGACCTTATAATATTTTTTTTTGCGAGATACCTTATAATAAAATTTGATCAGGGTGTACGGTGCCTGTGCCTCTTTTATAGCACTGTAGTTTGTTTTCTCTTTTTACAATTTATTGTGTACACATGAAATATGTAAATAGAACTTGCTTTGATCTATTCACATGATAGCACATCACACTTTGAGCTTGAAGTCTGCATTCTCTTGTGTATCAGATGAAACATTGTGTAACCTTGTGACTCAATGTAGGAGGAAATTGCAGAACTTTTCTGCTTCTGGAAAATAGGACTCTTACTATTTGGAGTTCAGTTCCATATTATAAAATTTGATAGGACATGGAGCTCATGATGCTACTTTAGCATCAACATTTGGATCTTACTTTGAGACTTACCTAGTGCACCTTACTACCTTTAAATTGCTTTTGATTTGATATTACTTTGAAAAGTTCTATTAGTTTGTCACATTTCTATTGATTTGCCTATTTCACTTGAAGCAAAATTCTACTCTCGGCAGGTGGTAAGTAACCCAGAGAAGACACCACTCCACACCTTCTTTTGTACCTATGATTTGAGTGACATGCCTGCTGGAACCAAGGTATGAGAAATCAATATTATGTTATTGCCTTTTAAATGTATTTTGATTTGATATTAACTGCAGTTTTTTTGCTCAATGTCTTTCCATATTTTTCTTACTTTCACATTAGTACAATGGGTTTTTATTTTTATTTTTATTTTTGCATTGGCATACTCTGTATTGATTGTCGATTTTGTTAATTATTCAAATGTCATGTTTTATTTTTTATTTTCTTAGATTTTACCTTGAGATTCAATTAATAATTCTGGCTCCGTATACTCATTGAGACACATATGTGGTTCAATCCATTTATGAACTTATATTTTAGGTAGGTAGACAACAAGAAAACGTTTGGGCATCCCATCTCCGTCATTTTATGCAAACATGGTTATAGAAAGTTTTTTTTGTTTACTTTTGTTTTGGGTGGGTGTTTTTTTTTGGGGGTGGGGTGAGCATGGCCGCGTGGCCCATTCAACAATTACTGAGCCAGCAAATCATTGCCTGCTCTATAGACCATAGCGAGAGTTTGGGTACTTCAACTTATACGAGTATATGGTGTACTAGGTGGGTGGAAATAAGTAAATTGGGATGTATCACAAGAAGCCTTGCCTCAGCTCGCCTTGCCTAGCAGGGAAAGGAAATCTAACAGGCCAGCAGTGTTTGGTCCTCTTGCCATTTGTCTCGGGGCTAGTGCTGTCAAGTTGTGCTGTCAAGTTTTTTCCATGCCAGGCCGAGCGAGCCAAATCAGCTCTCCGCTCTTGGCAAGGCTGACCCCGCTTGGCAATGTAAGGCGCGTGAAGCTGGCATACTTACCAAACACGCCCTTAATCATCTGGTACCATATTGCAAGTATCTTCAGCTGCATGAATGATATCTGCCTCTTATGAAATGGATGTTTTGTGCTTTCCTTTAGCAGTCACAATTGTTTAGTTTTATCTCTTTACTTCTTTTCTCAAATCCATATTCTGATATTGTAAAATGGGACAGACTTTCATGCGGCAAAAGGTTACTCTATCCTCTGCTTCTCCCTCTTATCCGACCAGAGAAGGAAGCAAGGCCAGTGATGTAAAGGTCGAGTCAGTCCAGTGTGGAAGTGAACTTAGAGAGTGCGGTGCTCTTTTTTCTGAATGTAATAAAGCCAATACCATTGGTAGATAAATCCAAATTATGAAGTTCAAGTTAATTAAAAGTTGGTTTAACCTTGCAGGTTTGAACAATGGGCATAATTCAGAAAAGGAAGGTTCTGCAGATATGGAATGTTTCTCCATGGAATGTGACATTAGAGAACCAAATGAATATGCTAATTTGAGGAATTCAGAAAATGATGCTAATGCTGAGGGTTGCTGCTGTCAAATAGACCCATGTCAAGGTGGAAAGAAATCTTTCAGCAGATCTCCCAAGGTCAATGACATTCCAGCTGGAGGGGTTCTGCGGTATGCTTTGCACTTACGCTTTCTGAGCCCCTTCTCCAAGCACTCATCAAAATCAAGGCAGCATTGCAAATCGGATCTGTCATCAGAACTGCATACTCGGAGTAGGACTGAGGAAGAGAGAAGATATTATCTTTACAATGATATTAGAGTTGTCTTCCCTCAGAGGCACTCAGACTCTGACGAAGGCAAGGTATGTGGCAATTAAGATACATGTCTAGGCCGTCCATTTCACCCTTGTAGCACAACTTGAGCTCCATTACAAATTATAGTTTCACTTTGGCTTCATCTTAAGTCCAATTTTTCTAACTTTGACAACGCTAATAGAACAATGCACCAACATCTACAACATAAAATTAGTTTCACTAAATTTGCATGAATATGTTTTTATAGTGTATTTATTTATTTAAACTTGTACATGTTTTTAGTAAAAAGTTGGTCAAAGCTAGATTTATTTGACTTAAAGACAAAGATACAGTGAACTATGATCTGTAAGAGAGGTAGTAATTGTTTATGAACTAGTGAGATTGGATTATCTGAACCTGTAACATAAAAAGTATTCTAGGACGCACAAAACTACCAACTGGGTCGCAAAAATTGAGGTATTATGTTGTTGCTTGACGCTGTCATTCTAATATATTTGCACTATTATTACTGGATGTGTCACTTTGGCCACTTTTAAATACGTTTCATAAAGCTTAGCACATGATGTTTTTTAGACCGACTACTACATATTTTGTTCCATGTGTCATTCTTGCTTAGATACACGGCTAACATATTCCTTTTTTTTTTTCTCCTTGTAGCTGCGGGTTGAGCATGACTTCCCAGCAAATCCCAAGTATTTTGACATAAGCAACTAAGAACTCCTCGTCATGAAGCTGCAGATAATTTGTACATACTATTTCGTGACTAACTTATCAATCTTTACTGCTTATTTCCATTGATGTACAGACTAACCTTCCAATGAAATTCTTTATTTCATCTACTTTTTTATGTATATAAGGTAGTGTTTGGATCCACAGCAGCTTCCACAAGCTGGTAGAGGCTGGTTATCTCAGCTTATGAGATTGTGGAAGCTGGATGGTCGTGGGCTGTTTGGATACCAAGCTGGAATCTGCTAGGATCCAAACATGCACGGCTTATTCTTCATTTCTCCTCTTGACTTGAGCCCATGCGATTTTTGCAATGGTATGAGCTAAAAATAAATACTTCTGTTGCTGTACTTACACATTTACAGTTATGAGCTATGACCTGAATTCTATTGACATCTATGTGCTTTGAATGAGCTACAATAAATCAGTCAACGTAATTCCTTTGGAGGAAAATGGTAACAAACATTTGCTGACTAGAAAAAAAAAAGAATAATATAAACAATTGGTATTCTCGAAGAACATTTCATCACGGTTCAAATGTGGGTATTTCTGCATTGGGACCATGAACTGCTTGGTAGAGAAGCCTGGGCAGTATACTCCTGTAAGGGTCCTCCTCCCTTTTCTCCCTCAGATAGTTGATACAGCTCTCCACCTCAGATTTGACTTGCAAATAGAGGCGCTGTGCCTCCTCTCTGTCTCGTAGTTCTTTCTCTCTCCCTATGCAAGCAAGCCAACCACATGAATTTTTTGACTCAACTTCATGTCCGAGAAATGCTCAAAAGCATGTGCATTAATCGGTATCCAACATAGTGAGTGACCATGTTAAAAGTTGACACCGGGAGAATGCCTGAAGAATACAGATCGAGGGGGATATAATGAAATGTTTTTTTGAATCTGTACCTTTTGTTTCAATAGGATTTCCAAAGACGAAGTAAAACCGCCCTGGTACCTTGGGTGCAAGGACTAGGGGGTGCATTCTTTGATCTTTTACGTCTCCCATGGAATCAGTCCTATGAAACCACAACTTAGCATGAGGAAGTGAGGACATCAACTTAACCTGAAAGGGGGAAATGGAAAAAAGGAAAAAAAAGGAGCTGAATTTGGGCAGCATACCTTAGCTTCAGTCCATCACGGTTTAAGGCGTTGTCGAGCATATCATAGAAGGGAACCTTCTGAAGATCGTTGTAGTCTAACAACAACTGAGATGGTAAACTGAGTAACTGACCATGATCCAAGCCATGTTCTTCAACTGAGATAGCATGTTGGAAGATACTGTAGCACTTACATGGCAGATATCGTCTTCTCCCACTACTCCAAATGGTATGATCGTTGCTCCAAACCTGGATGCCATTCTCACGAATTCAGGTTGGTCCGGCCAAAACAACTTGTACTCCTCTCCCTGAAAACCACAACCACCTTCAGACATTTTACATAGATAGAAGAAACAAAATCACATTGCCAAACCATCACCTTTCTATGAAGCGCTTCCCGCGCACCTCCTGGATACAGCAGCACAAACTCCTTATCCACAAGGAGCTTGTAGAAATTGGCGCCCGTGACCGGCACCGCCCCCATGATCCGGTGCAGGTCGAAGTGTGCCGAGTCGGGCATCAGCTGCTCGGTGCTCTTGTCGAACATGAAGGGGTGAGCCAAGCCCCGGATATGGACTCCGGTGCTGCTCAGGATCCCTGTGACCATAGGTCCAAGCTCAAACCCCATGAGCATGTGGTACCCAACCAGCACGGCAGGACCCTCCCTTGGCAGCCCTGCCAGGCCCCTCACTATCTTCCCATCAGGCAGTGTTGATAACATCACTGGGTCAGTAACAAGCTGTAGGATCCTGAAAGGTTTTACAAGTTCAGTTCAGTAGCTTTTCAGGGACTGTTCAAAGGCAATTTCATAGGACTCCTATACTGTAATGGTACCTTTCGTGATTGACTGCTTGTTGGAACTCATCTGGAGTAGGAGGTAGGTAGTCTGCAACGAAGTCTGTCTTCTTGGTGCGGCGGTAGTACCCAGCTCCTTTGATGGTTGTTGCGAGATCAAAATCGGATTCCTTTTAGGGAATTGTGAAATTGTTGATCAAGGCTTAGAAACGCTTGCAAACAGGAAGTAGCTGTGGCCACTGGCCATAATTCACAGGAACACAAAGGCAAAACTTGGCAGTGGAACTCAATTTTATGATATTTTGGAATATAGCAACGATCTAGACATTTAGAAGAGAGAAAAAATTAGCTACCACACCAGTAAGATTTTGTGGCCATTGTCTCTGAAAAGACGTGTTCTGCATTTCTCTAGAGAACCACGGAGCCTCTCAGCCTCTTGGCTGCTTGGTAGCAGTTCATCATTTCCACTGGAAAAATAAAATCAAATTCAGATCCAATTCGACCTTTGAAGTATGAAAATATTTTCGAAGTTACTTTTTTTTTTTTTCATGATTCTCCTTGCAAAGCATGTTTCAGACTGTTCTTCTCAACCTTGTAAGAATGAGGGCAGATATGATATATATCTGGAAGAATGCTTCTCTGTTTCTGTGCGTGGCTTTCTGTAAGTCTTACCTAGCTAGCACCAATGTCTGGGCCTTGACTGCATGTAAACGGGAATTGACATATGATGATGCTGTCTTCAACATTTTCAACTTACAAACGATAGATTCCTTTGTCAGAACATCAACCAAAATCTGTAAGAAAAAACGTAATACAGAAGAATAAGATCGCGTAGAAAGAAACTGAATGGATGTATGTCTATCAAAACAACAAATTCATAAAATGATCTCCAAAACAAATAGTAGAAATAGCTTCACATGTTTTGACGCTTTTGAACTGACCATAAGGGAATCCAACAAATTGGATGTGATCTCTGATAATGTCTGACCAGCTTCTTCTAGAGAGAAGCCACGTCCAACAAAATTTGATGGCATCTTCATGAAGTTCCCTAAAAGTATTAAACTATGATAAGAACTAGGCAGATACAAATCAAATGGTTATACTTTTGATGCTATTTTCAACTATTCCTAGACATTGTGCTATGTGAAGTGAAGAATTATAAGAAGCACACATTTGACAACAAGGGAAAATGTGTCTTATACATTGAAGAAATAAATCATGCCTGTGTCACATCCATCTTTTTTTTGGCAAAACTAATTGCCTCCCGAGTAAATCAATGAAAGATTCCCCTAAAAGTAATTTTAGTGTAGAATACCCAAAAAATCAGTGTACAGAAGTAAATAAAAACCTGTTAGAAAATTTAGCAGCTGTGGAGTGGTCAAATGGAAGGGTTCAGGGACCAAATCCACGAAGGCTGACAGAGTTTGCAACTGTGACCTATGGAATGATGTTCCTGCAAGATGAGGCAAACTCCAGGAGTTAGAAAAGAAAGTCAGACAGATCAGAGAAACACAAAAACTACAGTTAATTGCAGCCTGACCTGGGTTTACTAGGATCAATACCAGGTCAATGTCTGGGTTTCGTGCAGCTACGGCTAGAGCGATACACGCTCCTACCGACTCTCCAACAAGATAGACTGGTCTGTCTGGTGCTCCTGAGCTCTCTGATTTTACTGTCCTCTCCACATACTCAACCAGTCCTGTACTCCATCATAGTTCCGGTGGCTTTGTCAGTGAAAAGGCATGTCGCTGTTTGATTCATTCTGGAAAATCCATTTGAGAAGGACGTACCTTCAAAGGACGTTCGATCTTCAACTGGTATGTGCAAGCACCACAGATCAAACATCCTGCAGAAGGAACAATCATCAATCGCATCCAAGTAAGAAAACAAAAGGACATGTAGAATTAGTTCTTACTCTGCCAATCTCTCATGGTGCCGTACAAGTCCTAAACCAATTCCATCAATTCCTGCAAGGATCCGAGAATGGAAATCAGATAAAATTTCTCAGAAACCGAAGTAATGAGAAGTACCAATCGCTTATATGTTCTAAAACATCACAGGCAAAAAAAAAAAAAAATCACGAGATTGTATTTTCAGCACTGTCTGAACTCTGAATCTGGCACACAAAAAAGAAAAACCGGAGTTCCTGGTCAGTGCCTCTACATCTGTTATGCTGTCAATCTAACGGTCAAACACAAGCTCAGATGCAAGTTGTGCTGTCAATCTAACGGTCAAACACAGCACAGATGCACCAGTCATATTGTTTGTCCTTGTCCATGTGAAAGACTGAAAGGAGATGTCTCTGTCCATGCTGCTGCTACTACTACACTAGACAACTTCCATCAGCCACAAAACTGGTACACAGTGAACTGTTCCAATATAGCCATTTTTTCATGCACGCTAGTGGTGAGAAAGCAACCTTTCTAGAAAAATGATAACAAAGGAAAGTGAGAAAGCAACACATGGGCCACATAGACTCCTATATGGTTATGTCAGTTGTCAAACCCCCTCGCTTTGTTTATGTTACGGCCTGATCTGCAGATGAGCAAGTTGCTTCTACTTTAGTGTGTGCGCCTGTACTGTGCTCTGTTCACAGTGCGTGCAAATACTATTAGTATTACTGCTGGTTTGAACTAATGTATGTCAACAAATTCTTGTTAGTGCCTTCATTCAAAATGTCATATCTTTCACTGCTGCCTATGGAACGCAACAAATGACAGTGACACTGACACACAAGGTTTGAATGGTAGATGGTTTGAATGGTAGATGGTTAAGTATAGAGACTGAAAAGGATTTTTTTTTTTTTTTTGAAGAAAGAGACTGAAAAGGATATTATACTGTAACAAAGATCAGTGCGACAATAGCTCCACATGGGAGATTGATTATTCAGGTTAAACCTTAGTATCAGCTGTCCTTGGTCAAAGTCCAGTTGCAAAAGAATATTCAAACAGCTTGTAGACTGCACATGGGAAAGGAAAGGAAAAATGTGGTGGTACGTACCGGGCAGGTAGAGCAGCGTGGGTGCGCCGGGGACGCGGCCGCCCCCGCACTCGAGCGGCGAGAACCACCGCGGCGGGCCGCCGTCCTTTCGCCGCGCCATCTCCCGCGCCGCCTCCACGTACTCC
>CM041630.1:49945300-49968284 GCA_023333625.1 Bothriochloa decipiens | reverse complement strand
TGTGTTGGATAGCATTTCCAACTACCAAAACGTTGGTTCAACTCTTCTTTCTTTTTGGCAATCATTTACAAAAGGCCATATCAATCAGGCTTCCATCCGATTTGCCATGTCAGGGGTCCATGTTGTCCATGCCATGCCGCTTCATTTTGCAGCAACTGCTTGCAAGTTGCAACACATGCACAGACCAGCTGAAAGCACATCTGAAGAACACTATTTTTGTATAAAAATTGAAGAAGAAATTTATCCTTTCCAGGAAAGGAGAGCATTTTTTTCTAGAAAAGGAAAATAGTTCAGCCTCTGCATTTTATGCATGATTGTATATAGCACCAATTCTGTTTCTAAATCTCCAACCAAAAAGATAAAAATGTCCATAACACTTTCAAATTTCTGCATCCCATCTTCGCAACATCATTCTTTAAGGAGCAACAACCAACTTCTAATCCAATACATCCCTGAGAATAACCTGCATGAAAGAATTAGTTGTAGTTCTATAGAAAACCACATCATTAGACCCAACCAAATTGCCTAACAGAGAGCAGCTGCACCAACTAAATTTTGAAATCTAGGAATAGTTAAAAGGAAAGCTAGCATATGAAGGAAGACCCAAAAAAAAAAAAGCTCATTTGTAGCCAAATATAAGAAAGAGGTTAGATTTCTCGAGTTAAATCAGCACTCCTCCTTTTCCTACTTTCTTCTTTGTTTTCCCTCTCTCTGGTTTGCAATTATCAATACTCCACCTTGAAATCGACAGCAATGGAGAAGAGATTTATAGAAGATTTTGTTTTTGGACCGGGACGGGATCATGTCAAATCGGAGAAGGAATCATACTATTTAAGCAAAAGAAGTAGACGCAGGGTGGAGTCCGCTCCACGCCACAGGGGATGGGATCCTATAAATTCCCCGCCTTTTCCTCTCCACTCCACTCATCACAAATCTCTATTTCCTCTTCTCCCTCTCTCGCTCCAGCTAGACTGTCCTGCTCTGTTTCGGTGCTCGCCACTGTGCACAGCCAGCCAGCTGCAGCAGAGCAGAGTCCGGCTTGGCTGTGAGCCTTGAACAGAGAAGCTCTGCAGTGCAATGGAGAGGCAGCCTGCGCAGGCGCCCACGCAGCAGCTGCCGCCGGGGTTCCGGTTTCGCCCCACCGACGAGGAGCTGGTAGTGCTGTACCTCCGCCGGCAGGCCCTGGCTCGCCCGCTGCCGGCCGCCGTCATCCCCGTCGTCCACGACGTCGCCAGGCTCGATCCATGGGACCTCCCTGGTGCGTGCCCACGCGTGCCCTCTTCATTTGAGCCGCCTTGCTTGCAGGCTGCAGCTGCGGCACAGCCGCGAACACCTTCAGATTGGCGTAAATGGAAGCTTATGGATAGAGGGTTTTTCCTGATTATTTGGTGTAACTAAACTACGCAGGGGCAAGCAAAGGGGAGGGCTACTTCTTTAGCCTGCGGCGAGCGCCGGCGGCCGGCCGTGGCAGCCGCAGGAGGAGAGCTGGGAGCGGGTACTGGAAGGCCACGGGGAAGGAGAAGCTGGTGTTCCTGCAGTGCGGCGGCGGCGGCGTTGGCGGCAAGAGACAGCTGCTCGTGGGCATCAAGACGACGCTCGCCTTCCACCGCAGTGAGCCACCGGCGCCGTCGTCGCGGACCGACTGGATCATGCACGAGTACCGGCTCGCCGTGCCCCGCGGCGTGGCCGAGCAGAGGAACAAGAATGCCAGCCAGGTGAGAATTCCCACCATCATAACTTCAACCTTTGGGCTTAAACTCTTCTTGCAGTCTTTGCAGTGAAATTTTACAGAGTCACCGACTTCATTCTCTGCCGGAAAAACTCCCAATTGAGAGCACCACATACCACTCCCAATTTACTGCTGTAACTATCAAATCAAAATGCTGTGAAAAATGCTTAAGCTCATTTAGCTACGCCAACAGCAAAGTAGTACCAACATATAGGACGTGCTAAAATAGTAAAACGTACCTATCCGTTTTCAAAACATATGATTGCATTTGTACACTGATGAGTCTAATACCAGAAAGTTCCCCGTCCTGGGGCAACTTGAGATTGTGACAGCTTAACATCGACTACGAAATGGAATACAACGCAATGCAATAATGCTTCAGATCATGTAGAGATACGAGAATGTAGCCTCCGTTCGAAGTAACTTGAACCGCTTTGCAACCTCGATCGTGATATTTTGCCGCACGTAGCTTACATTTGCTCTGAACTTGGCGTGTCAATGACTGCAGGGTTGCGTTGCTGAGCCGGGAGAGTGGGTCGTGTGCCGGGTCTTCCTGAAGAACGGAGCAAGAAGCAGGCCGAACCGGGACGCCAACAGCAAAACTCTGGGACACCATGGCAGCTCCGCTGCGCCACCGCCGCCGCAGCACCGGGAAGACGATGTCGAAGGACGACAGCAGCCGTTGCTGTTCTCGGCGCCGCAGTCGTCGTCCTCGAGCTGTGTCACCGGCGTTATCGACTTGTCAGAAGAGGACGACGAAGTCAGCAGCGGCAGCATAACCAGAGATGCCCCACCAGCTGCCCCTCAAAGAGAGGCCTACTAGGGATTTTAAGCGTTTCCCCTCTCGGCCGTACTTTTCCTGGTGTTATCATATAATGATGATGCGTTAAGCGTCAGATAATCAGGTTTAAGGCAAGTCCAGCGGAAGAATGGTCCCGAAATACCATGTCAAACAGATTTGTCAACCTGAGTTTGACTCAGGAGCAATAGTTGCCACGGTTCATCTGTGGAAGTGGCTTGCACTTGTTGATTTGATACTAGAAAATGGGCACTGCGACGGTGGAATTGTATAGAATCGTATAGTGACCGCTGCCCTACCACGAAAGTTTCATACTCCCTTTCCTAATATAAAGGCGTAATTATTATTTTTTTTATCTGAGTCCTATAAATACAAGGTGTGGTATGTTGCTCTCTCCTCTAGAAGCACATGCATGATGCATCCATATAGCGGCAGTACTAGTATTGTGAGACAAGATTAATATGTTCTTCGAGCGAGTAGTCATCAAATTGTCTTAGGGTGTCTCTAGTGGGACTAGAGAAATCGTTGACTGAAGTGGTGTCGTGAAAGAGTATAAAACATGGCCTTGTTTAGTTCCTTTCAAGATTCTAAATTTTTACTCACTCTCTCCATCAAATCAATCTTTTGACATATGCATGAAGCAATAAATATAGATAATAAATTAACTAATTATATAGTTTGATTATAAATCATAAGACTGATTTTTTAAACATAGTTAGTCAATGATTAAATAATATTTGTCAAATACAAACAAAAGTGCTATAATAGCAAAATTGAAAAAAACTTACAATCTAAATAAGGCCCAAACTTGTGCCACTCATGGTCATACATAGAGGAGCTAGGGAGCAGAGACCGTGAGATTTTTGCGAAGTGAGCTAGCCTAGCATTCCTCTCTCGCTTTAGAGCATCTCTAAGAGATACGTTATCTTTGTTTTGTAGGCTATATTTAGAATTTTTTAGCAAAAGTTGAGTTCCAACAGGCATGCTATCTGGTTTGCTAAAATAGCAAGTTAGATATCCCACCATTATCGCTGACCATATTTGACTAACGAGTCATGTTTGCTACATGTATTTTCCATTTAGCTAGACTGTTGCAAAACTGTATATTTTAGATGGACTTGCTATTTTACATAATGGCTAAATCCTACAATTTAGCATTTAATTTTACCCAGCCTCTTGAAGTTTCTCTTAATGAGTTGCTTTTCTAGCAACATCACTTCTACGCGTAGGATGATCTCGCTCTCAAACTCGCCACCATGTTAGAGATGTCCTTTATGTTATTAAGTGGCTTGTCCTGGCTCCTCCTTATAAAACCCAATACTCCCTCTAGGTTAGTAAAAAGAAGTGGTTTTGGATGACGATATGGTCTCCGAAGCATGACTTTGACTTCATATTTTCTTAAAAAATATTTATTGAAAAGTGATGTATGTATACTTTTTTAAACTATATTTTAAGATAAATCTATTCATTTGATTTATTATATTTACAAATTTAATATCTTAAAAAGTTATTCATGATTTATATTCTTAACATTTGATCCAATTTTTTTCTACAACAGCTTATTTTACCAACCTAAACAGAGCACGAGATATTACAATTAAGTGTCATTGAAGCTGTTTTTGCAAAATATTCTTTTTCTTCTAGAAACAGCTCTAGCTCCACTAGCAAAGCTGCTCTCTATAACATAAAAAAACTAGAACTAGAAGCCTACCAAACCGGCCCTCAAGGAACTAGTTTTACCCATATTATTCATGTGGGCCAACTTGCGAGTGGCTCTGGTAGGCCCAGAAGGCCTTCTGCATTTCTGCCACGTTTAGGCTTTAGCCAGCCATTGAACTGTCGGCCCGCCTGCCGGGCCAACGTCGTGAACACGCCATCAGTAAAATCACATCACGCGGGGGCTTTACTTGCAAAAGGCGCGCAAATAAAAAATCTCACGCAGGAGACAAATCCACGCTTTCCTTCGCCTCGCGTTCGCGGCCAGGGCCAACGAACCAATCCCCACGGCCCACCTTCCTCCTGCCTGCCTGCCTGCCATTCTCCCATCCTGGCAGGGCGTCTCCTCCTCCCTCCTTTCCTTTCCACATCCCGCTTCCGTCGCCGCCTCCGTCTCCAGGCCGCGTCGAATTTAATTCCCCCATCCACCACGCCGGTCGCCGACGACGACGAGGATGCTGGGCGCCGCGAGGAGGCAGCTTGGATCCGGTCCCGTGAGTACCGAACCGGGCTTTACCTCCGTGGGTTTTCTGATCGCCTCGCGAGGTTTCGATCTGTAACGGTGTTATTGTTTTTTTTGGTCGCTGTGTGCAGATGCTGGGACAGGTTTTGCGAAGGCTCCGCCCAGCATCGGCGGCGGCGGCTGAGGTGGCGAGGGGCTACTCCGCTGCGGCGAAGGAGGTGAGGCGCCGCTCGACCGAAACCTACCTTTTCGTTTAACCGTGGAGGCGAGGAATTTTCGTTATTATTAGATGTTGTCATGTAAATCGTAATTGTGTTGTCTTGTTTGTCAACCGGCGGCTAGAATGTAGACTTGGGGTAGGTGGTTTAAGCGTTGGAGACCTGTGGTTGCGAGTTTAGTTACTGCAGTTGTTGCCATGATCCCATGAAGCGAATTGTTCATATTTTGGTGATGGGTTGGTCGCTTTGTTATGGCAGTGGTTTGTGGGCCAAGGGAATGTTTTAATTCTTTAATTTATGGCTTACATCTTAGTGGGATACACTTTGGTTTTGTCCGGTGCATGTTAGTTGAGAAATGCTAATAGAATATATTCATCGAATTTTTTTTGTGTGAGATTCCTGACAAGCTATATGTGGGAAAATCCAAGTCCTGGTTTTGCAATTGGTTGTACCTTCTATATAGATGAAGCACACTTGGGGGTTTCTAAATGTTAAAATTGTACATGGGGATCATTTGATGTGTGATCAAATCATTGTATTTAGTTACATTTTGTTATGAATTTTGTGCTTTGTTTCTTCTTTCTTTTTGCCTTATCTTGTCTCTATGCCAGCTCCTGCTAGTGTTTTATTTCCATGCCGTAGTTTTATTTCATCCCTATGCCAGCACCCGCTAGTATTTTATTTCCATACTGTAGTTTCTACATCTTTATGTTGCAAGTCATATACATTGCTGTTCTACATGTTCAGATGACTGTCCGTGATGCGTTGAACTCTGCACTGGATGAAGAGATGTCTGCTGATCCTTCTGTTTTTTTGATGGGAGAAGAGGTATTGCCTGGAAAAAAAAAAAATCTTTCTGATGGTCTTCTTTTCCCTGTCCAGTGTCTTTTTTTTATAATTCATAATTCATATTCCTACTCATTTGTGTAGGTTGGAGAGTATCAGGGTGCATACAAGGTTTGTAATTTTTTTTGGATTATTAATGCGTTTGCTTTTATCTGTCGGTAACTTAACAATGAAATCTTAAATCCTCCCACTTTTTATAATATTCATTGGTGTCCTGTTGCAGATTTCTAAGGGCTTGCTTGATAAGTATGGTCCTGATAGGGTTCTTGACACGCCTATCACAGAGGTGCACTATTAAAATCTTGAAACCATTGCTTTCAGGCTGCGTAAACATTATCACACAGGCACACACTTACTGCTTTCTCTTTGTATTCTCAGGCTGGCTTTACTGGCATTGGTGTTGGTGCAGCTTATCATGGTCTTCGGCCTATTATAGAATTTATGACATTTAATTTCTCGATGCAGGTCAGATTATGATACTGGTAACAAATTAAAAGATTTTTACTTGCTTGTCTTAAAGTATATCCCTGGACATCTGAGTGTACTGTTGTCGTGGTTGCTATGCAATATTCACCTGTTTCTTTAGAATTCTTAGTTATCTAAATTTTGTGTAGTATGAAATTTTTTTTGGTATGAAAATCAATTTCAACTTAGTTATGGCACATTTGCAAATTGCAAATTTGCCACTGATTTTAATCTTTGCAAGAATGCCACACAAATGATAGTTCTGCTGGCATTTTTGTCATTTTCTAGTGGTAAGCTTGCAATATTGGTTCAAATAGTTCCAAGTATGCAAAGCTTCTTCTCCCACATTGATTGTAAATGGTCCATAATTATCGAGGAATTTTGTCGATTGCTGCTTGCATCAATGCCTCATGCTTATTTCCTGGAATTACAGTCGAAAGGCAATCGTTTGTGCATGCTTAATTGATGTGACTGAGTGAAGTAGTAAGTTTCTGTACTGATTTTTTCCCCATTAATGCCATCCACTGAATTCAATATTTCATATTTTGTGAAAAAAGACTAATCTATACTGCATCTTCAGGCTATTGATCATATCATCAATTCAGCTGCCAAGTCAAACTATATGTCAGCTGGTCAGATATCTGTTCCTATTGTTTTTAGAGGACCAAATGGAGCTGCTGCTGGAGTTGGTGCTCAACACTCACAGGTTTGTCACATGGAATTGCTCATGTAGTTATGTACATGTGTCTGATTATCATTCTTCTAATTCCTAATTTTTCATTTTTATGTTATTGCCATCCTTTTCTGGCTTTGTATTGGTTATACTTGCCACTGTCAAGATGTCAATCCTTTGATGCTCTGCGAACCTGTTCGCATCACTTTTATAAATTAACATTGTAAAATAAAATGGCAAGTTTTGAGCAAAATTACAGAAAAATTGCACAGTGAATTACTTTACCATGTCTATACTGTAGGAGCTGAGCAGTAGTTTTGTAATTATTTCATTATGATCATGAGCTTTTATATACATAATACCTGTTTTCATACATCTTTTTGCTAGCACTTGATTATGAGATTATAACTGTACTGTCGTCATGAATTTACTAACTCAATTGTATGCAGTGTTATGCAGCTTGGTTTGCACATGTTCCAGGACTTAAGGTTCTCACACCATACTCTTCAGAAGATGCTCGAGGCTTGCTCAAAGCTGCTATTAGGGATCCTGATCCTGTTATTTTCCTCGAAAATGAATTGCTGTATGTCAGTTTGATCTTGTTGAATCATTTTTCTAGCTACCTATCATTTTGCTGAGATGCTATCGTATCATTTGTAGTTATGGAGAATCTTTCCCAGTTTCTGCTGAAGTGCTTGATTCTAGTTTTTGCCTACCGATTGGCAAAGCTAAGGTATGTTCTGTCTTGGATGCATATGGGTGTATGGGAAGGATGTTGGTTTAGGTAGGACTATTTCCATAAGTTTACCTTGGGACGGTTGAGTGGAGTTCCTATTGATGAACCACCTTGGGTGTAGAGATCAGATATAGACTTGTAGGGGTATATATATAAAAATATTATATATATGGAAGAATGGTTTCAAAACGGGTTTCCCCCATTTCCATTTCCGGATTATACTTGATATTATCTGCACTTTACGGTGGGCCTCATCTTTCTGTAGATAGAACGTGAGGGTAAAGATGTTACCATTACTGCGTTCTCCAAGATGGTTGGCTATGCTCTCCAGGTATGTCATGGTGTACTTTATAAACAATATAAAGGAGGATTAATTATTAGTCGATCATTCATTAATCATTACCCTATAGGTTGACTAATCATTAGCATGTGAGATTCCCTATAGTTATCTTTACTTCCGTCGGGATTTGGATGTACTGCATCAATGCACTTTTGTTACTCATTGAACTGATCTACAAAGCTGTCCGTTTGAAAATTGTGATTTTGGTTTTTATTCTAAGACGGGTGTTTAGGTGACAGTTGGTTTTAGTAGTGCTTATGTCACTTGTCTGTCTTCATTTTTCATCATACTGGACTGTTATTTTGGTGCATTCTCATGCTCAATTTGTCTTCAGGCTGCAGAGATACTGTCCAAGGAAGGAATCAGTGCTGAGGTAATTCCTTTTGTATACGTTATAGTTTCACTTGTTCAGTATAGCCATCTAGTTTTCTTCATATGCCATCTGTAGTACCTTACTTTTGGTTCATATTTGTTGACAGGTGATCAACCTTCGATCGATCAGACCACTTGACAGAGCTGCTATTAATGCATCTGTCAGGAAAACCAACCGATTGGTGACTGTTGAAGAAGGGTTCCCCCAACATGGGATTGGTGCCGAGATATGGTTCTCTCTAGCCCTTACCCTCTCCCACATTTGCGTGTGGTATCTAGTATTCTAGTATTCTAACACATGTTTGTTGCAGCATGTCTGTTGTAGAAGAAAGCTTTGAGTACCTTGATGCACCAGTTGAGAGGATCGCTGGAGCTGATGTACCTATGCCCTATGCTGCCAACCTTGAGAGATTGGCTGTTCCACAGGTCCTCTTCTTTGCCTTCCATACTAGATTTTCTATTAGCTCTTGTATGCACTCTTCAATACTGCTTGCTCTTCCATGTTTCTTGTGCTATTTATGATAACATGTCGTATCCTGTATACCTGTTCATCTGGTTATTTATTTAACTTCCTTTATGAATTGTATGTCGAATCCTTTGAAATTTCACCGGTGACTAATTGTGTAAAAGATGGTCAGTAGTAGTCATTAAAAAATGGTTCCTTTGCAACCATCAAATGTGCATGACATTTTACCATAACTTGGGTTGTATACGGCCACACTAAATCACAAATCAGATAATGTTGTCAGCTCCTGCATTTGTTCAGACTTTGTGTAGCTGTTATCTGCCACCCGGATATGCCTGAAGGATTGTCCTGCCATGTTTAGGAGTCGGGTAGTGTCTTTTTCTGTCTAGGTGTGCATACCAGGTAGCCATTGTGGTCAAAGTGGTCACACAGCACAAATTCGCTATTATTGGTTGGGTGCTTGGCTGTAATGCTTGATGCTATGCAGAAGCCTGTGGTCAAAGTGGTCACACAGCATAATGTCGCTATTATTAGTTGGCTGCTGGGCTGTAATGCTTGATGCTATGCAGAAGACTGGAAACTAGTACGAATTGGGTGTGGATCTTGTTTGGTAGTGGAATTACTCATTCGGGAGATTATTGAGGAGAATTTTTTGGGTTGCTCATGGAAAGAGAAAGCATTTTTTTTTTTGCAACAATGCTATACCTTTTTAAACATGTCTGCACGAACTCTTATGTGCATATATTGCAAGATTCCCTGATTCGCTGCCATTTGTATTACTTTAGGCCCCATTGATTTTGTTGTTGCCGTGGCTAACAATAGATTATACGGCTGTGCGCGGTTGCAGGTCGATGACATTGTGCGAGCAGCAAAGCGGGCCTGCTACAGGGCAGTACCAATGGCAGCAGCTGCCTGATTGGTGGACAAGCCTTTCTGTTTTCCTTCCCTCGGCTTTCACTCTCTTGCCAGAGACATGTAGTATTCATAAGGTGCAGGCAAATTGGCCGGACCCCAGACTCCAAGCGAGCTAATTTTGTAGATCTGCCATGGTGTGCTTTATTCCGTTAGTAGATATATGCTGCATTCTTTCTAGTTTCAAATCCATTTGCTTTTATGTGTTCTCAGCACACGGCCAAATAATCTGGTTAAGGCCCTGAATGCAAAGTATCTTTTGGAGTTTTAGGAATGGATTTGCGAAATACTTTGGTTTTGGAGTAACATGAAGTGTTTGGACACAACAAGCTTTATGGTTTCGATAACCATGGTGTTATTTGCTATAACTGTACCCCCCCCCCCCCCCCCCCCCACCCAAAATACTGTATCTTTTATCGCGACAACGATCCCCCACCGACATGTTGGGTACGCGGTACGCCAGTGACGGCGACCTTCGTCACAGGGTCGTACGGCGCAGCTAATCATGAAACCCCCAAATGATGGTCCGGTCAAAAGACCGTGTGTTGTGTTTAATGGGGCACGGATCGATCCTGTGCCGGTAAGCATCAATCAGTGTAGTCGTAGCACTATAATAATGGCACGTCCTCGTCACCGAACGCGTCTAATCCTAGACAACGCCCACCAAAAAAAAAAAAAAAAAAAAAACCGTGAGAGACGAGGACGCCGCTGATTGGCATCGGATCTCGTTGAACGAAAAGATGGGTCATACATGCCCGTGCGATATTTGCGTCCCATTCTTCTTTGCTTTCCGCAAACACAAACACATCTCTTTGACCGGACCGATAGGTTGCAACAAGGCAAAGAAGAATAAGATATTCCCTATTAACAAAGAGTTAGTACAAGGATATAAAGAAAAATAGGAGAGCAAAGGCATTAAGGCAACACCAACCTTTGTGCTCCGAAGAAAATATTTTAGTGTGTGAAGCACTACTAGCAGACTAGCACAAAGCATGTTAGCATAAGCAACGCCGACGGCTCTGTTTGACCAAACAAAGACCGGAGCAGCTACCAAAGCTTCATTCGAGGCAAGCAACCGAGAAAAAGATCATCTACATTTCCTTTTAATTTAAAACTAAAAATTTAAAATACTACCATTAATTAACTAATCAATTAATTAAGGGCACACATTAAAGCAGTGCGCGGGCCGCGGGAGGTGGGGAAGTAAAGAAAGCGCGCACCAGCGCAGCAGCACCCGCCGCACTCGAGCTCCAAAAAGGAGGAACCGAAAAAAGAAATCTCCATTTCCGCACTCGCTCTCTCGCTCCCTCTCCCGCTCGTCAGTGGGAGTGTGTGCGGGGGCTAGCGCTGCTAGGGTTTGTTTCCGCGAGCCTCTCCCCATCGCCGGCCGGCCGCCCGCCCGTGGGCGATCTGGGGCTCGATCCGGCGCCCGCCCTGACTCGGGTTGGTTCGCGGGGCGCAAGCGCAAGGGGCGCGAGGAGGCCATGAAGTCGTCGCTGCGGAAGCTGCGGGGCTTCGCGCTGCAGCGCCACGAGCAGCGGGTGGACCGGGACCGCGGCGGCCGGGGCCACTCCACCGCCGCCGCAGCCACGGCGGCGGACGAGCTCCTCGCGGCTGCCCAGGTGCGTGGACCTCGCCTTTGCCTCTCCCTTCCGCTGCGTGGATGCGAGAGCGAGCCGGGTGGGTGGGTGGGTGGGTCAGTCTGTTGCGGTTGCGGGTGTGGATATCTCGCGGGGGAGCTCTGATTCCGCTTGTGGTTTTCCGCAGCAGCCATCGCGGGCTGATGGATTCCACGTGACTGGTTTTAATGGCTGGTTCATAGTTCGGTTGTTGCTGTGTGAGAGTCTGGAGCATGGTCGTCGTGAGGATTGCATAGAAATTCTAGTGTTCGGATCTGTGCTCAATTTCACAACACACGGTTGGACATCATTTGGGATGCCAAATGGAGGAATGAGCTTTGCTTTGGGGTTGTTTCCTGGTGCGGTGGGAATCGCCCGCTCACATTTGGTTTAGCATAGTCTCGAGAGAATTTCCTTTGATCTGCTAGTGGCATGATTTCAGCTCAACTTCTGTTGTTACTTGGCAGAGTCATGTTTGCTTTGGTTTCCGTTGGGATTCATTTTCTCCTGTTCAATGAGGTGGTAATTGAATGGTTATCATGCAATGATGCTTGTGTGCAGTGTTGCTTTGGTGCGAGGAACGTTTAAGCATTAGGCGGGTCTTTCTGCACTAGTGTAGTGGGGCAGCCAGCAGAACTTGTGATACTTCTGAATTGCTTGCAATAAATGAAGGTGTTGTTTTGCTCAATTGGGATCTTGTCTAATGTAGTTGGATCTGACAAATGGGTGCCCCATTCCCAATCTGTCTGTCCAGAAGTCTTCAATTGTTCAAAATTGAACTATATTTACGTGGGTGCCCTGAGTAACAAAAACATTGATAACCTAGCCCTGCTGTTTACCAGCTGTATAGCTTCATCAGAATGCCATAATGGGTGGTGTTAAAGCTTATTTGTTTTAAATTCTGGGTCAGCTTCCTGCTAGTTTTGTTCTGAATTGTTGCTTTCTTTGACAGGATATGGCAGACATGAGGAGTTGTTATGATAACTTGCTTTCTGTTGCCGCAGCAATTGCAAATAGTGCATATGGTAATTTTCTTGTCTAAATTCCTAACGCCTCCCCTGAGACCCTTATTAAGTTCATTTTATCTTATATGTCCAATGGCACATGGAAATATTAGTTATTAGCTATGCTTTCTTTTATGTTTATTACTTAGGTTTGCACATTGTTTTAATATAAATAGCCATTGTCTCTCTAAAGATCATGATGAACATATTTAGAACCTATTTCTCCTAGCTGACATTGTGTAACCTCACTTCATTTGTATTTGTGAGATATTAACATATAGATGGCATTATATGCAGAGTTCTCTGAAGCACTTCAAGAAATGGGAACTTGTTTGCTTAAAAGAATTACACCAAATAAGGATGGAATAAATGGTAATTATGTCATGTCTTCTTTTTTTCGTTGTGAAAATGCTTGTTTTGGTAATTGATGGCAATGCATGTGCATCATTATAATGCTTATTCTAGATTTTGGTAGATTATTGTCATTAACTCATTATCCTGAGGGTTTCAAAGCTATTAACTTGATATTCAGAAAGTCTTATACCAATGCCTGTATGGGGTCTCATCTATATAAGTTTTGGAGCCTCGTTTATAATTTCCACTCCTTTTTTAAAGTGGTGCAATTACTCTAGAAAAGGCATTTGTGTTTGGATAATATTGTTAATCGTCTTGTGATTGTTTGCCACAAAAAGGAAAAAAGGCCATGCTACAAAACCTATGTTCAATAACCTCATGTAACTGCAGTTAGGCTCTTCAAGGAGGATGAGCGTGAGTTAACAAAAAAAAAATGCACTACACACCTTCACTTCTGGTCAGTAGACTGTCTCATTAAGGGGAGAAAAAGACAAAGAGATATAACAAAAATGTGAAATATGTCCCCTTCTAATCTTTTCTGAGCATGTCTTGTAACTTTCAGTTGCTACTCAATTTTCTGTTTATTTCTTACATATAACTTATCTCCCAGATAAAGTTTTGCTGTTGCTTGGGAAATCACAATTTGAACTTCGGAAACTTGTAGATAGTTATGTAAGTTTCTAATTGCTTATTTGTAACTTGCTAATTGATATACTATAATCTTCTGCTGCTGATTCGTACAACTACCTTTCTCGTAGCGTGTGCATGTTCTTAATACCATCACCACTCCATCGCTGTCGCTTCTTAATGAGCTTCAAACTGTGGAGGTATGATCTCTTATGCTTGTGCTTCTAGATGTATGTGCAGGCTTATATTTTCTTTTTCTTATTGTTTGGGTCTATACACTTTATCAAGTTTGCTATTTTCAGCACCTTTTCATCCTGCCTGTGGCCTTCTAAGCATATAGTATCCCTGTTTACTCAAGAATGGAGAAAGTAGTTTGGGCGACGTTTACGTGCAAAACCATGTAATATGTGTCCCTGGACTATAAAATTATCTTTGAAAAATGTAATACTGATTTATATTTACAAATAGGCTCACACATTTCCAGTATACTAACAGTATAGGTTAATCAAAAGGCATGCCAAGCAAACATGGCCTTGCCAGATAGGCACAATCAAAATTTAATTTGCATCCAGTTTATTTCTGTATGTTGTTGGTTGATGCCTTTGTTTCTTGAGTTAAAAGTATTCGTTCTTTCAATAGCTTTAGTTCTACACCCATCAGACAACTGTGTGCTTAGTAAGTATTTCCGGTTGCAGGAAATGAAGCGCCAATGTGATGATAAAAGGTATGGTATTTATACATAATTCATCCATATTTTTGTTTTGTTTTGTTTTGTTTTGTTGACGTGAATTTTGAAGTTCCGATACTCCTTGCAGAGAATTGTACGAATTCATGCTAAATGCGCAGAAAGAAAAGGGAAGGTCTAAGAATGCTAAAGGTGATAATGGAGCATCGGAGCAATTGAAACAAGCTCAGGAAGATTATCAAGAGGAAGCAACTCTTTTTCTATTCCGGTTGAAGTCATTGAAGCAAGGACAGTTCCGAAGTCTTTTCACACAAGCTGCTCGCCATCATGCTGCACAGGTCTGGTCACTTACAAATTCTCTCCTTTCCATCTTTGTGCAACCTGTCTGGAAATTAATTTTGTGAAACATAATTGTATCATGTGAACCAGCTAAATTTGTTCAGAAAGGGGGTCAAGTCCCTTGAGGCTGTAGAGCCACATGTTAGGCTCGCTGCTGAGCAGCAACACATTGATCATCAGTTCAGCGCACTTGAGGAAGAGGATTACCTTGTTGAGGATGAGAATGATGATGATTACAATGACAGTCATGATGGAGAGTTGTCTTTTGATTATGGAGAAAATAAGGAAGCTGAGGAATCTGACAATGTTTCTAGGATTCATACAGAGGTACTGACATAGCTTGTTATTCAATTGTGGTCAAATATCCTATTGAATGATATTCTGGAACACTGCTTGATGTGCAATGCCAATAATGACCATGCCAACATGATGCTCAGTGTTCTAGTGTAATACTGTTATATCTTATCATTGTATGCTGTATATGTTTATGACCAGTGGCGGATCTAGCACTAGGGCTATGGCCCTAGTCTTAGCCCTTAAGTACAGTGGAAAAATTACTATTTTTTCTATAGCCAAGCTTAATTAGCACTTCTGCCTAATGTAATGGCCGTAGTCTTAGCCAATCCTGGGTCTACCCCTGTCTATGACAAATGTCGTGAGCACAGCATTAGCCAACCATCCTTAGCTTAGTGGATAATGGTAAATGGGAAGGTTCAAAATGAAGCTAATTCAAGCATGTATTTTACCTTTTTTTTTCCTTATACCATTGACTTTTCTTACCCGACTTTATGATTTCTGCAGGAATTTTTTAACAGAAGCAAAGAAGAGTGTTCTTCTGTTCCACATGAAAGACAGAGAATCGTAAGTCAGTCAGCACCTCTCTTTCCTGAGAAAAAGCTCAATACAGAAGAGAGAATAAAAGATTTGCGGCGTTCTGCAACAAGGAAGTTAAATACTTATGTTTTGCCTACTCCAAATGACGTTCGAGCTAGTTCTCAGATAGCATCAGGAAATCCTACTTCTGGACCTCTTGAGAGTAAAGGTGCCTTCCATTCATCTCCACTCCACCCATCTGCAGACAATAAACTACCTAGTCCTACAAGATTGTCTAATGTACAGTCTGTGCTGAAAGAGAGCAACACCAATACAGCAGAAACAAGGAAAGTACTCCCAGTGGGTGATCTGGCTTTACCTGGCTATTATGACTTGAAGATTTCTGACAACAAAAAAGTGAAAAGAGGGTCATTTTCTGGCCCAATAGCTTCAAGACCACAGTCAACAGAGAACATTGATGTTATTTCTGCAGCGCCCAGGCATAGCTCTGCACATCAGCCGGTGCACATGAGAGTATCCCCCGGCAACTCGCCACCACCCATTTCCTCACCAAAGATCAAGGAACTTCATGAGCTTCCTCGACCACCTGTTAATGCGTCAAAAAATACAACATTTCCCAGTTTAGTTGCCCACTCTGCCCCTTTGGTACCAAATCCTGCATCTTTGGCACCCAAAGTTCAAGATCATTTTAGGGCAAGACAAATACTGCCAAGTACTGCTTCACCTTTACCAACTCCACCGCCTGGATCTATAGCCCGTAGTTTTTCTATACCTTCTAGGGGGAGAACATCAGGTATTTCAGACAGTAAAGAGACAGAAGGTCAGCAAGACAAGGGAGCTGCCAGAATGAGCCTTTCTTCTCTTCCTTCAGCACAAACATTCTTGGAAGATCGTCAGCCATTGTCAGCCGCTGCTGAACCGGTTAGCAAAACATAGGGTGAGTTTTCAGTCTTCACTACCTGTGGTGTTATAACCTCAGTTTTTTTTTGACATTGGTGCACCTGCAGCCTCCACAGGAAGCTGTTGTTCTATGTTCATTGATCATAATAATAATAGTATAGAAAGTAAGACAAAGTTGAATAATCCTTTTTTAAGAAACAAAATGCAAAATAGATACAAAGCTGACATTCCTGCGTGACTATGTGAGGGAAGCAAGCAATATGAATGATTCAGGTTGGATTATATGAGCTTCTACCAGCAGTTGTAATTTTCGTTGGTCATGACAGAAGACACTCATAACTGTATTTTCATATTTGGAACATAACTTTGCAGTTTTTTCTCCATGTAGTTTCATCAATTCCCCTGGATACTGCAAACATATAAATCACAGAGCCCAACATATAAGAAATGCTCAAATGTACCAAGCATGTCTGCTTGAACAAAAAAACTAGCTGTAGACACCTGCTTGGTGCTTGCTAATCAACAGCACAGTGCTGTAATGTTGGACTGACCTTATTCTCTATTACCTTTCATGTGCAGAGTATTCGGTGTGAAGGTGGATTATTATCATTATCAAGCGGCTTGCTGAGCCTTCTTCCTGGAAGAATGTTGTACATATTAGCATGTGAACTCTGGCCAATATCTTGGAAGTAGTTGGTGTTTCGCGTGCCCTTTGGTTAAGATGTAGTCTGTGCAAATAATGGGTTTGCGGAAATAAAATCCCCCATTTTTCTCACCAGTTGATTGATTGATTGACGTGAGATTTGTTGTTGTGCCCTTGAACTTGTCTGCCTTGAAGCAAGTTCAGAGTGCCATCTGTTTTCAGCAGCTTATGTAATTATCACCTGTGCTTATGTAATTATCATCTGTTTCACCACCTTAGGGGCTGTGTTGTCGCATTGGCTCTACATAGGCCTGGGTTTGGCAAAGCTTTTTTATCTTCTGTTCCACAGTTGCTTCTCCATGACTCGGCTAACAGCAAAGTTGTCAGTTATGTTTTTTCCTTTTTGACCTCGTGAACCATTTGGGATTCAAATAAATTTACGATCAGCTTGTACATATGTATGGTGCACTACCGTACAGAACTGTGACATCCAGAGGAGCAGAATGACCCTTTTAGACAGGCAGCTGTCAAAGCGTAATAACCTATGAGCCCATTGACGTGCAGAACATCCACATTCGACATCCACCAAACTTGGTCTGGGTGCGGTTTTACTAATTCGTTCTCCATGGGCTAGGGTGCGGCTCGGGCTCTGGATTGGCGAACTCGCAGGAATCTATGGCTTGGTGGTTTTGAGCAAACCATGACATGATCGAGCATGACCCAGCGAGACCCAGTCCGTGAGAAATGGAGCAACAGTACGAGTGCAACGGCAACGCCACCTGTACACTTGAAGAGCACGGGCATGCGACCATATACATATACCTTGACCACACGCCTCCATTATGAGCAGCGGCGGCAAGAGATCGCTGGGTGGACCAGTTTGGTACAGGTACCAGAGGTCCCACGAAATGCTCTGCGACGCCAAGTCTGTCGCTACATCCTGCAACTCTTCGGTCTTGATGCGCTATATGAACGATCCAACGAAATGGTCAGATCCACTTCCCCTCGTTTCTTCAAGATCAATGGAGAAGATGAAGAATCTACAACGAGAATTGCAGGTGATGAGGACGCTAATCATCACACTAAACAAGACAAAAGATTCAAGATCATTTACCTTGCCCCCACCCTTTTTTTTAAAAAAAGGTAGGAGTTCACCCTGAGCGCTTTTACGATAGTACGTTGCTAAGTTGTGTCATGTGTGTATTGACACGGAAATATTCCAAGGTGGTTTTTGACATCACCAGCTAGTTATAAATGCCTTGGACATGTTTGAGGTCAAAAGGCGCGACGAAACAAGAAAGAAAACATCCAGAAGAGACGACGAGCCGGAGCTAGCCAATTCTAGAAGTCGGTTTAACCGACTCCAGCACCACTTTCAGAGTCAATTAAGCCCCACCCCCCCCCCCCCACCCACACACACACGCACCCCAGCCGCCCAGCAACCTAGATGGAGCCCGCACCTACTTAGCCAACTTGGGCAACAAGTCTGAATTGATTAGTTTCCAAATCGTGGGAAGCTTAGAGATTAAGTTGGATAAGACCACCCCTCCATAAATACGAGAAGATTATGGCCGATTGAGTTCTCGTCTATCCAATGAATAAAAAAACAATCTATTAACTCATTTGCCCCTTTACCTCTATCTTGACCCCTCCTGTTGTTCGACAAGTCTCTCGACGAGATTTGTTGGCATCCTAGGCGGCTTTGCTGGTCCTAGGAGATCCTCCTTGTGCTCCTCCCCGATGGATCCTTTCAGGAGTGGTTCAGGAGTCTTTCAGCCGAGAACGAGCTCTATATTGATCCTATTGGTCTCTGGATCACGCTATGTTGTTACCACATTGCAGGTTATAGGCAACCTCTTTGGATGTCGAGGGCCTTACTGATGTGTGTCCGGACTTCGTTTGATGTCAACAATGTGCTAGTGTGCTTCCTAAGGACCCTATCATGTTGGTGTGCTTTAGCTAGATTGATTGGTTTGTCATTATGAACTTGGATGATTTGTTGCTTTGTACTGAACGAATTTTAGGACGTGATTCTTGTTAAGAGGGTAATTTGTCACACTCTAAAATTTCTATTTTTGGTTTTGAATAGAAAACACTAAATTAAATAAATGGTTTTATATTTTATCTTAAAATTTTTCAAGATTCGGTAGGGTGTTGATAATTTTGAAAGTATAAAATGTGATGTGCATTCGGTTTTGTTTCTAAAACCAGTTGACATAAATCTTGGTGTCCTCCAGTTGACATAAATCTTGGTGTCCTCTCTTCATTCTATATTTTCTTTACCATATGTGTTGACTAAGTTATCATCTTACTTGCTATTACTCTATATATGACTGGATATGTTGGTATGAAAGGAGTATGTGTGTTCTTTGATACATTGAGTTGGAGATAATTTGCTTCTCTTATTTCCCAGTTTCTTATCCTTTCACCATTTGACCATGATTTTGCAAGTGATGTGTTGCTGGTGGTCAGAGGAGTCTCCAAGAGAACATCACAGCCTGCGGGGCAGGCCGGCCCATAGGCGAGGGAGGAAAATTGGGTCCGTTGGTCAAGTGATAGAGATGTATATCGATCGTGGCGAGCAGTACCAAGCGTGCCCGTCGAACACGAACTCAAATATGATATAAACATTAGTCTTAAGAGGTTAGTAACATATTTATTATAATAAATAAGTTTCAGTCAAGTAGTCTTACCAAACGAGGACAATGTAGACAAATGATAATAATAATACATCAAAACATAGCTTAGGTCCAAAGGACCCAGAAATTAAACTTCTACGTATCCATCTGACGGATCCTAATGCCATAGGCTTAGTTGGGTGCAGACACGACCTTACTCGTACGCAGCTTTCGGATTAAACTCCGGATCTTCCTCTGTTCAACAAAGCAAGGGTGAGTACAAAGTACTCAGCAAATCCAACCTTACCCTACGAAATGGGATAACAATATATGCATATGGATATATATCAAGGGTAAAGCTTGGGGTTATTTGCATAAAGCTATCTTTTGACACATGCAGGGTTTATTTTATAAATACCTTTGCAAAAGATATATTTTTCCATATACAATAGTATTTATAAAAAAGAGGTTGTTCTCAATTTTAAGTGCTGCTGTGTGACAGAACCGACCAATTTATTAGAGCACAAGCACATAATTCACCATTAGGATGGCAAACTACATAATTGAGACCTAATAAACCCGGTAGTCATACCGAAATCTCGAAGGATTTCAAACTTTTCCGGCACGACCAAGATCGTAATAGTTTAGCATTCCCATTCACAAGTACATAGTTCGCACATAGTTTAAATCATCGAAGTAATTAAAGTTATTACAAACCAAGTTCAAAGACTCAAAGTAGCGGAAGCGATTTAAGTTCAAATACCACACACATTTGAAATACAGTGCCAGGTCCTTGGTCCACATCCAGCAAAAGCATCAGGTAGAGAGGAGTGACCATGCCCAAGGTCTAATCATCTCCCAAGGCGGGATAGAAATAGTTCTGACAATAGCCATAAAGCATCTCACCATCTGCAAAAACATGGGAAATAAAACCCTGAGTACGAGAATGTACTCAGCTAGACTTACACGTCATAAACTAAAATAAAGTGACTCCAAGGAGTATGCAAGGCTGTATAAGTAGGATAGCTGACTCATTGAATTAGGAAAAAGCTTGCATTAAGAAATAATTAATAAGAACCTTCTAGCCATGTATTTTAATCTGAATTACCTTGTCATGCTACATTAGCACCTGTACTAAACAAGCATGGTAATAATTAATCAATAATAAAGTAACCAATTCCGGTTGAGTATCTTTCCACCTCGAGAGCTCAACCATCTCATCTCTTGTTCAAGTTCTTACTACGATGCCGCTGCTCAAGTAAAGTGTTCACTGTCCAGGAACGATGGCGATTATAATCGATTACTAACCAGCTGGCGGGTACTCCTCACACAAACCACACTCACCAGCCACGGTGAGCTACAGGTCACCGACATCCAATTCGGGAGAAACACGAGATCAATAGGTACCATCGCATCCGGGCACTGTCCGGCTGCCAGCAGGGCGCACCATGCTATATCCAGGCCTTACAACCGCGTAACCCGTGGTCCCCCATCTTCACCAATGCGATGCGTACAGCAGGCCGACTCCCGGCCCAAATCAAAATTAGGCTTCGCGGTCGGAACGACTTATCCTTCCAGCTAAATGTGAGGCATAAATTCAATATGACTTGAGGACGTACAACGGACGGGGTCCTAGTTCGACACAGACGGGATAAACCACATTGAACCTCCAATTCATTCTCAACTCCAATCCCGCCCGGTCTCGATTTATTATCTCCACATGGTTATCCAAGATAACAATGTATTCAACCATTCCAAGTCACCACCTATAACTCGCGGATGACAGGAAATCACCCGACTTCTACCGATCTAGTTAAAGCACGGCTAAGCATATATTCGTACCTGAACCTAACAGGGTTGAAGTATAAACAGTGGCAAGGAATATAAGTAATGCAGTAACGGTATAAAACAACGCCTATAACTTAATGCAACAAACAAGTAAAGGACTCAAGTTAGATATTTTGCAAACCACAGGGAGAATGCTCCGGGGCTTGCCTTTCAGGAAAGATCTTGGCTGGTGGTCGGGACACTCCGAAAGATCAGCTTCGGGATCCTCTTCTACTGCTGCTTCCCGAACCAAAGCTTCCTGTTGGCCTTCCTCTCCTTGTGCTCCGGGAACTACCGTTTCGAGCTCTGACGATCCTGTATGATGCATAGTGCATATGAATACCGTGCATAAATATTAATACAATGCTGATGGTGATGGTGAACGAATGCTCAGCTAAGATGAATGATATGATATTTGAAAACATGTATGATAAGCACATGTCATCTGCATTCTCTTCTACCGACAAATCTCCAAATAGGCCTCGCATTACAATTTACTCGCACATTATAAGGAATTATAAACAACCATTATTTCGCACACTACACTCTACTGAACCAAAACCAATAGCAGATCATGCATATCATGAATAGCATAAAAAGCAATTTTACACACATGAAATGATAACTCTAAAGCATTATTTATAATTAAAAGAAATCAGGGTATAACTACAACATGACTTTAGACTACTCAGAAAATTCTATAAAAATTACAGAAGCTTAATCATACCAAATAAAGACTACCATAAAAATTTTAAGTCAAAACAGTAAGTACTTTATCCTACACAAAAATGCCAAGGCAGCACAATTTCAGGGGCATAAAATACTTTGTACATAAAAGTATATCAAACAATAGATCTCAGAACATAATTAGCTCTAGATTGACATAAAAACACTCTCCAAAAAGTTTCATACACAAATTCCTTATATATTATTTATTATGAATTATTTATCATCACATGAAAATAGGCACCATAACTAGACAAAGCAAACTTTCCACATGACATAACCTCATAACATTTTTCACAGATAGAGCATGACATAAGAAGACTAACAAACTTAGTCTCATATTTTTCTGAGCAACAGAGAATTACTTATGCATTTCCTAAGATAAAAGCAATTAATAGAGATAAATAAAGCTATACATAAAAGTATCACAAATTCCACATTTCATATTTTCCATGCATAGATCATCTCATAAGAAAAATACTGCAAGTTGAACCAACTCATTTGGATGAAAAATGAGCAAGTTATGAATTTTCAAAGTTTAAACTGAAATCTAAAATCAATTCTGGAAAAGAAAAAGGAAAAAACACTTTACACCGGGGACCCTGAGGTTTCCAGAAACTAACCGAGCCCTAATAGGTAAATCTCTGTGTCTGGCAATCTTGCACCGAGAACCCTAGGTTTTCCTACATTCTAACACGACGTCCCTGCACAGGAAAGGGAGAGGACGACGGCGTCGGTGCGGGCTCACCGGCGGCTACCGGGGTTCTCCGGCAACTCTGACCTAAGGGATAGCACGAGGGGGACGGCGCGCGTCGATTGCGGGGTGAATCGTGGTCGGAGCGAAGCCGAGGCGGCTCGGGCCACGTGCGCAGGCGGGTGGCGGCTCCCCGACGGCGGCGCACTTGAAATTCCGGCGAGGGCCGACCCGCACGGGCCTCATGAACTAGGGCTACAGCTGCTACTCGGCTAGATGCACCTAAAGCTCGAGACAGAGAGAAGAATCGTCGGCCGAATCGACCGGGACACGGCGGCGGCGGTCACGGGCTCACCGGCCGCGGAGAAGAAACCCTCGA
>CM041630.1:49894901-49934315 GCA_023333625.1 Bothriochloa decipiens | reverse complement strand
AACCCTGAGCGAGCTGCTCGACCTGCTCGGCACAGGGTCCCGTGACGGCCTCGACGCGAACGTCAGGGCCATGGTGGAGCAGGCCATCCCGGTCCCGGCCAACCCGCAAGATCGCGGCGGCCCTCGCGTGTCCTACGCGTCCAGCCTGTGGCATGACTCCACGAGGACGCTGAAGCCGGCGTACCGCGACGTCACCGCCGCGTCCTTCAGGTCGGTCGTGCGCGCCGTCGACTTCCTCACCAAGGTTAGTCCAGTCGTGTACTCGTGTCGTCGTCGTGCATAGTTTTTTTTTGATCTGTGGTCGACCGGTTTTGCAGCCAAGGGAGGCAGTGACCCAGATCAACGGTTGGGTTGCGGAGTCGACGAACAACCTGATCGACTCCATCGTTGACCAAAGTTCCGTGAACAGCGGTCGCCAACGCCATCTACTTCAAGGGCAGCTGGAAGTCGCCATTCTGCAAGGAAAGGACCGAGGAGGACAAGTTCCACCGGCTCGACGGCAGCGTCGTCGTCGGCGCCCAGTTCATGAAGAGCTTTAAAAGCCAGTTCATCGGCGTGCACGACGGGTTCAAGGTGCTCAGGATGCCCTACACGTACACGAGGCACACGGATCCCCGACGACGATACTCCATGTGCGTCCTCCTGCCAGACACGCGCGACGGCCTGCAGGGCCTCATGGACGCCGTGGCGTCCAGCCCGAGCTTCCTGCAGGACAACCTGCCGCTGAGCAAAGTCGAGGTTCGAGAGTTCCGGGTTCCCAGGTTCAAGATGTCCTTCACCAAATCCATGAGCCAGGACCTCCGAGATCTCGGCGTGCAGGCCGTGTTCTCGATGGCAGCGGAGCTGCCCGACTTGCTGGAGGAAGAAGATGGCTCGCGTGAGCCGCTGATTCTTGGGAACGTCCTGCACAAGGCTGTGATCGAAGTGAATGAGGAAGGCACGGAGGCCGCGGCTGTGACTGCTTGCCTTATGAATGACGGATGTGCACGGCGACCGCAGCGTCCGCCGCGTGTGGACTTTGTCGCGGACCATCCGTTTGCCTTCTTCATCGTGGAGGAAGTGTCTGGTGCCATCCTCTTTGCCGGACACGTCCTGGACCCTACGCAACCTTAGTGCTCACTGATGAGCGCGGATTGTGCATTTGTTTATCTTAGACTTGCTCTTCAAAAAAGATTATATTAAAGAATGCTATAGTTAAGTTGTTTTGCGTTGTAAAATTTCTCTTTAGATAATGAATATTTTTCAAACTCCAAATTACACTCCAATCCATTTTTTTCGACCCTAAACTGTAAAACTGGATGTCGAACACCTCCGTCTATATGATCAGATTACCTAGGTCATCTAACTGGCCTGAAAGGTAGTTTTCTTTCTATTTTCAAGAATAATTGATATATTATTTGACCTCTCAAAATTCATAATTATTTTTGTACTGTTAAGACAATTTAATGAGATACGAGTATATTGGATTGTACATGTGTCTGATGATCGAAGTTCATTGACAATTCACATCTGGTTTGCCTTTCTTTGTGATTGTGACAGAAGTGTCGAGAGACCACTCTAGTAATCCCCCATCGTCTTTTGCAGGGGAACCTTTTTTCAATGGAGAAGCTGTCCCTCATGACCCAAAGTACCATGAGCAGTGGGTGAGAAACAATGCACGTGCCACTGCTAGGCGCCAGCGCCAACACAATGACAGGCTTCGTAGCTCAAGTAACTTTGCGAGAAGAAGAGGGTTGATGACTTCCAGCAACTACTACTGCCTTGCTGCTATAGTTTCCTTGCACTGTAACACTGATAGCTACGAGCATGGGGCTGGTGCACCCAGCAATTCAAGGGAGGAATTACAAATAGGACAATGACGGGGGAATCCGCATGATTATATAAGGCCCTTTTTGCTCACACTTCTCGCTGTGCTACACACATTGATTCCGGTTTAGCAGATGAGATTGGAGAGTGTAATTCATGACCCTGGGCTTTTTGTGTATGATATTCACTACCATAGTCGGCGTTTCACTTTGGTTTCAATATTTGTTGCCCGGCTACTAATTGACTGGCAATGGCGAGATTCTGTGACTGTTTACTGCCGAACGAAGCCGTTATTCCGTTTCTGGGCTGACTGCCCACATTGATCGGTTGTCAGTGCTGCCGGCCGGGTTAGCTTCTGAACTTGTCTCTTCAACAAGGAAGTGTTTCTGAATTTGCTGCAAGCCTGCAATGGCACGTACCGTTGGATCAATCAGCCCTTCGCTGGGTAGGGTGATCAAACGGTGGAGTCTCATGTGCAGATGTGCTTGTGCTGTCGTGTAGTAATCGAATGGTCCGCTAGGCCCCTGCACGTATGGGCAGTTGTGGTTGGACGGGCCTCACGCGCCTGACATGGGGCACTGCCTGCTCCAGATGGCCGCGCTCGAAGATTTTCTTCTGACGTGGTTTTAAATCAACCGTTCCCATTCATGGCAGTAGCAGGTAAATGCTCCTGCAGACGAACTCCCTCGCTGCATGGCCCCTGCTGGCACCCCTGGTTCCGTGTCTGCTGGCCAGCCAGCCGCGCGAGGAGGAGGTGGAGGGGAGGCCGGGAGGGATCACAATCAATTCGAGCCGGCCAGCCGGGATCGCCTGCACTGCGCCGGCCACTGCGCGAGTCGGACTGGACAAGGTGGGGGCCGGTGCAAATTGGCGTGGAACACTGAGGAGCAATTCTCTATCGCCACGTCGAGTTGTTCCTCTTCTTCGGCAGAATCGCGTCGCGGCCATGGCCTGTCTTTGAACCATTACTACAGTAGTACGGCGGAAGATTCAGAGTTCAGAGAGACGGTGTGCCAAAGTGCAGGCGTCCAATCCGCGACCTCTGATTGGGCCTGTGCCCTTGTTTAGTTCGGCCAAGTTGGCGTCGCCAAAATCACTATACGTCACTGTTGCGTACCGTAGTATTTCGTTTATATTTGATAATAATTATCGACTAATTAGACTTAAAACGTTTATTTCGTAAAGTATAACTAAACTGATAATTAATATTTAATTTCATCTATATTTAGTATTATATGCATACGCTGGTATTTTATATGATGAGAAATTTTTTTTTACGTAGTACCAAATTCTGGATTTTAGGCCTTGTTTAGATAGCCTCTAAATTCAAAGTTTTTTCACTCTCTCTATCACATCAATTTTTGAACTCATGCATAGAGCATTAAATGTAGGTAAAAAAATAATTAATTACACAGTTTAATTTGAAATCACAAGATGAATCTTTTAAACCTAGTGGTCCACGATTAGATAATATTTATTAAATATGATAAAAAAGTTACTATTTATCAGGTTAAAATTTTTTTATAATCTAAACGAGGCTTTAGTAAAACTATAAACAACGCCACATGTGTGTGTTTTCCAAAATCGAGAGCGGGCAGGCCATCAGATCAGGTCAGAGCAGCTGAGGTGACGGTGCCGGTGCCGACGCGCGAGACGCGAGATGAATTGATGAATCGCGTTGAATTGGTTGCGAGACTTGGACGCCGGACGCGGAGGAAGAGCCGAGCGGCAGCGCAGGTAATGCTCATTAAAAGCCCTTGCTGGTTAACGTCTCGGGGGCCGGGGGCGGGTGCAGTCACCGTTCGCCGATCCGCTATTGCTGTGGTGCCGCCAGAGCCAAGGTCAAAGACAGGCATGCGAACTCTTGTGAAGTGGATTGCGAGGACACCAGAGAGAAGACGAGCCTGGAGGCATCGGTGAGGGAGAAAGTGAGATGGTCAGGGCACGTACAACCCACACAGAAAGTTTTTAAAATCTGTACACAGACAGCTAAATAAATAGCTTGTACAATGGGCTGTTATGTAAGTTATTTAATGTTTTGTATATACCTATAATCAATTACGAATATAACTTTATATACTATTGTGTTGCTATTTAAAAACAATTGATCAAGTATAGATAATATAATGAATATGGTTATGATCTTTTATAACCATCGATAAAAATGATATATTATATATTGAACATTTTTTTGCCTAATTTACATATTTTTTCCACATAAAATTTTTATAATAGCATACTCATGGCATCAATAGCATACCGTAAAAATTTTACAATAACTGGAGAAAGGAAATTCTAGATATGAATTTATTCCTATGAAACCCTAATTACTAAGATAAATAATAATGACTCCACTGGATAGGTCTGCTCACAAGGATTCCAAAAAGTCCTCATTTACTATTTTATAATTTTTATATGATTTACTATGAATTATCAAAGTTCAGCCATTTAAATGTAGTAAACAGGAAAAGAAAAGTAGAAACACTTTAGCCTCGAGACCCCAATACTTTTTACTAATTTTCTGAGTCCAGATCTGCAAAATCCTTCTCTCTAACGCTCTTGCATTTTGACCCTTTACTTTCTCCAAATTCTTACTCGCGGGTCCTTCTCTTCATCTTCTCGTCACAGATCAAGGAATGGCCTCGGCCCGGGGATGGCTGGTGAGGCGGCGGCGGAGCTATCCAGGGCTACTCGTCCCAACGATCAGGCACGGCTGCACGCCGCCGCCGGCGTACAAGCCGGGTTACACGCTCGCCGCTCGGCCTCCACACACAAGTGTCTGTTCGGACGAAGAACCGAGAACGGAGAGAGCGGTGGATTTTTGGCGCGTCCTGTGCACAGTTGGATCCACGCGGCGTCGGCTCATGACGACGGCGGCGTACAACGCGTAGGCAGCCGTCGAGTCCGCCTTGGAGCACGAGCCTCCGCTGTCGTCTCACAACGCGACGGCTTTGCTCTCTCTCCTCGCGAATAGGGGGGTTTCTGCAAGAATGCCAGCCCGAGACGACGGCCAGCACGGGCGTTGTATGTGCCCTTACGAGAAGATGGTGGCCTCTTCCAGGCTCCACTGGCACTACGCCACAAATGATTTACCGCAATGTCAACTTTTGGTCTCCACAGCGGACACGTTAAGATGTCCGCTGCGGTAAATCAATTTACCGCAGCGGGCGTCCTATAAGGCCCGCTTCGGTTAAGGCTTTGGCCCAACAGCCCACAAAGAGGTCCAATCCGACGGCCACATGTATATAATGAAGACTTAGGGTTTTTTACTCCTCACTCTCTTCCTCAGCCAGACCTCACTCCTCACGCCGACCCGCAATCCCCTCCCCTCTCCTCCCGTCCCCTCTCCTCCCCTCCTCTCTGGCCTGCAGCACGGCAGCGGTCCTCGACGCAGCAGCAGAAGCGGCCCTCGGCGCGGCGGCGGCCCTCGGCGCGCACCGGTGTCAGCGCGGTGGCGCTCGACACCCGCTCCCAGATCCAGGGGGCCTGACAGCGGCGCATCCAGGTACGGGGCGCGAGGCGGGTGGCGGCGCGGTGAGGGCACCTCCTCCTCGCGCGGCCTTCCTCTCCATCTTCTCGGTGGCACGCCGCCGGTGCTTGGGAGCTGCGCGGGACGGGCGGCGTCCGACGGTGCAAGGTGTGCCCCCAGTCCTCTCTCTCTCTCTCTCCTCTCTCCTCTCTCAAATAAGTCACTCATCCTCCCTCCCTCGCAGGTCGGCTCAAGGTGGAGACATGGAGGCAGCCGGATCTGGCCCCGACGAGCGCGGATCCGACGACGGCGAGTCCGGATCTGGCCCTGGCGAGGGAGGATCTGGCCCAAGCGACGACGGTGACGGCGCACACTGCTCCCTTCCTCCAAGCGAAACGAGGATCCACGGTGCAGATCCGGCGTCCACGGCGCGGATCCGGTCCCTACGGCGCTGATCCGGTGGCGGCGGCGGCCCGGCCGCCCTGGATGGGCTCGGCGGGCCCGTTGATGGGTTCGTCGGGCCTGTCTAGGGTTTTCATTCTTTTTTTTGTTTTTTCGGAAATATTTACCGCGACGGGTATTGCATCGTGCCAGCTGCGGTACATCGCGCTTTCCCGCAACGGGCGTTGTGCCCGTCACGGACGACTTCTGTTTACCGTGGCGTGTCAGCAGTGACGGACGGGTGTAACACCTCTGATGTTATATTAACTAAAACCTGCCATGTCATCATATGCACTGCAAAGCATTCATGTTTAAGTCAACCTTAATGTGCATCCACTAAAACAAGTTTACATTTCATAGGTTGATTGAGCTTTTGTAATGTTTGGTCACATGAAATAATAAAACTCTATTTTTGAAGGTCATCGCAAATGCTTAGTTTATACTCTATGTACTTGAGATGTAAACTGTGTTTACACTAGTGTCAAGCATAGTGTATAAGTCTAAGCCCAACCCTAAAAATGATTTCCATATTTGAAATTTAATTTGGATTCCGAAGCTTATTTCTAAGCCTGGCAATTTAAATTTAAAGTCAAATTGGAAATGCTATAAAAGGTTTTTCAAAAGTCAACTTGGTCAACCAAGGGTGTCACTAGGTCAATGACCTAAAAATACCCTTGGATGATGTTTGTGATCACTAATAACCAATCAATTAAGTTAGAAACCAAATTGAGTTTAAACTCTATTTCAAAAACCTTTTATTTTCAACCCTAGTTTTATCCCCTTTTCTCTAATTCAAATTATATAAGGAATTTGGAGATACTCTAAAAAGACAGTTTGTAGATCTTGACAAGAGCTACAAAGTTGGTATATAAAGTTTTTCAAGTTTCAAGAGGGAATTTCAAATTAATTTGAAAATACAGTTTCCAGCAATTATCCCCTTTTGATTATAAAAACATAATTCAAAAAGTATGCATAATCTGAGAAAACTTTGTACATGAAAAATGTTTGGTTTGACAAACTCAACATTTCATAGTTTTAAAGATTTTCAAGTTTTATTGAAAAATCAAAAGTAATTTTAAATGCTTGTTTTTAGGGTTTTATCCCCTTTTCAAATCTGAATTCAAATTTTAAAATCTAGATAGAATTTGAGGATGCCAGTTAAAGGAAAAGTGTAGCTCTTGAAAAGTTATGCAAATGATATTTTTGGAGATTTTCAAGTTCTTATACAAATTCTGAAGTAATTTGTATTTTAAACTGAGTGGCAATTCTGTAAATAAACCGAACAGTACCTAATCCTATCGGTGAACGCCATGGCCGGCTTCTCATCGCGCGCCGCCGTCCACCGCCGCGCCTTCCCGGCCAGCCGAGCGCTCTCGGACGCGAGAGACTTCACTGTCGTCGTGTCACCTACTCCTTCATCGACTTCATGCTATAAATAGCAGTCGGCCGCCGTCATTCTTCTTCTTTCTTCCTCCCGCCACCGTCGCCGACGACCTCACTCCGTCGTCGAAATTCGCCGCCGACGCTATACCTCTGTCCAATCGCTCTCGCCCAAAGCTCCGCCACTTCCTCACGGTCCTTTTGGGCCGGTTCATGCTTGCTCTCATCGCCCGAGCCGCCTGTACGCCATCATCTTCTTCGCGGCCGGTCTGTCGCGCCGCCGCGCCATCTCCGCCGTTTGCCGTCGCCGGAGGAGAAAATATTTTACCTTTGACCTCGTAATCGTGTTCTCCGTGTCGCCCTGCGTCTGATGCGCACTTTGGTTTGAGCAGCGCATTGCCGGAGACCGTCGTGACGCCGTCGTGCCATCGGAGCACCGCCGCCGCCATCACCGCCGACGACCGCAGCTCAACCCAACCACTCCGGACCTCCATTAACTTGCGCATCAGCGCCGTGGTGAGCTCCTGCATCTATCCGTGCCATCAATTTCACTCATCCTGCACCGTAGCCGCCGGCCACCGTAGCTCGCCGCCGGCACAGCCATGCCGCTCCGCCGCGCGCGTTGCCGTCCTGTCCAGAAACCGAGAGCGACCTTCATGTAGTAACCAAACCTGTCCGTTTAGGTGTCCTGCATAAGTTCGTGAGGTCGCCGTCGCCAGAAATCGCTCCGGTGAGCGACTCCGCCGCGCCCGAGCTCCGCCGCGCCGCCATGGCCGCCGGCGTGGGTGCCGCCGCCGCTCCCCAGCCCCGTTAGCCACCTCAATCGATGCGCTGTGTCAAGAGGAGCAAGTAGGAGAAAACCCCATCGCCGGAGACCTCACCGACAGCGAGGAATCGGCGGTCAACCGCCGCGCCGCCGTCGGTCAGCGCGGAGTTACTGTGCCGATTTTCTTTTTCCATTTTCAGAAAATGATTTAAATGCGATTTTCTTTGAAAATTCATAGTAATTCATTTATAGCTCCAAAAATTCTGAAATTTTTTGTGAGTGTTTCTTATAATGTCATCTACACAGAAAAAATATGAAATGTCAAATTTGAATACTTTTTGCATATGTTAAAATTAGCCCTTTTAATTGAAAAATGGACCTTCAATGATTTTTAATAAATAAAATAATTGGCTTTTAATTCTAAAATTTGTTTTGCCATCTAATTAGGCTAAGAGATTTCTAAAATAAAATTTTAGGCTTAATTTGATAACTTTAATTTTTATGCCTTTATTTAATGCTTTTAAATAATTAATTAACCTCTTTTAATTAACTTAATCATTATAGGAGTTGTGTGACTTTGGGATTGATTGATGACCTTAGGTCATTAACCCTAATGACCTTTGGCACTTTAATTAATTGTTTGCGCTTATCTTAATCATGTCATTAGGGCTTAATTAACGTTATTTTATGTGTTTAATTAATTATAAAAGTGGCGTAGTTAACCCTAATCAGTTAAATAAGCGAAGTTTTGTTAGCTTGCAACTTTATCGTGAAGAAAAGTTATACTCGATTTCTTAATCTGATCATGCTTCCATCGATCATCATGTTTACTATTCCATCATATAAAGCATATTAATTATCGAGTAGTTTCCGTTAACGGAGAGTTAACGTTATCGCCCAGATCCAAAGGACGAGCAGATTCAAGAATCGGGAGTTGATCCAGAGTTTGATACCGTCTACCCCGAACATCAAGGCAAGCCCCGGATGCATTCAACCCTATTCTATTTATAAAAAGTTTTACCGCTTCAGCTATAATATGTGCATTAAGTAATAGAAGTTGAGTGAAAACCCACAAATTGCATTACCGGTCTTATTTCCTTAATCCTTGTTACCTACTTGGAAGATAAGTAGTAATGCTTAGCCCTGCTTACTTATTTATTTGTTCAAAGGTACAAGAATGAAAAAGATGAGATTGGTTTCTTTGTTGAAATTTTGATGATAGTAATAAATCGAGTCCGGACGGCGAACTTGCACTGGGAATGGAGTCCCTCTGTAGTGTTTCCGTCTGTTGATGCCCTAGGTCCCGTTCGTTGGTGAACTGTATGATATCGAGAATGTAGAAATCCACATGCATGAAGTGGTATACGGATGGTTGGAGCCGTGTATGCCATGGAGTGACCTAGCGTGGAGCCAGAGAATCCCATCTGTGTCATAGTGTGTTTTACTGTGGGGTTTAAGTTCCCATGTATCTCGGTACGCTGGGCCGCAGAGCTCACGTGTATCATGTGGTGATATACGGCTGAGGTTGTTATCCCGGTATATCGGTGTATCTGGGGTGCTTCGGAGTTGAAGTCTCCGGTATGCTCAGTCGCCTAGGTCCCAGCTGGGTATGAAAATGGATTTGAATCGCCGTTGCTTCTCGGAGAAGAAGACTCGATCGTTGTTCATTATCGTAGTAACAACTTGAATAAAAATTAAGGATCAATAATGAAGTTGGATGAGAATGGGAGTTAGCCCAAACAACTGCTCTTCCTGTAAAGCTTTTCTGCAAAATTTCTTATCTCTCACAAGCCTTACCTTGTCCCTCTAGCCTGCATCTCTTGAGTCTCTACCCTTCTTTTTAGTCGGGTCAGTCTTGTTGAATACTCTTGTACTCAGGGTTTGTTTAACCCTTGTTGCAGGTGAGCCTCATGGGCAGGATTGTTTTGCATCCTGCTGCATGATAGTCGTCGAGGAAAGCGACGACGAGTAATATGTTTAGCTCGGGGCAGAGCTTTTGTGTAATATTGGAATCTACTGCTACTCCACTACTATTATGGTTTGTATAATTTAAACCTATCATTGTAAATATTTGAAACTCAGAGTTTTGTAAATGTATGTTATTGTAAGTCTTCCGCTGTTTTACTCCGTGGTATTTTATTTATATTAAACTGTTATAATACTGCAACGTCTCTCTACAATGATTGATCCTGCTCGGAGAATCGTGGATGATTCGGAATTTACCCGATAAACTTTTTAAGTCATATGGAACGCAGTCATAATTATTTAGAATCTGTTTAGACAATAATCATGCGTGTGAGCCATATGATTTAGGAAGTTCTGCCACAACGGGTTTGCTCGCTGCGTAAAATGCATTTGGCCCGCTGTGGAAATTGATTCCAGACGTAGTGTGGTCTTTCCATGGCAGATGATGGTGGCGGCCACCAGTTTTCTCCTCCAGACTCCACTGCTTTGCTCTTTCCATGGCAGATGGTGCGTGGGCGCGTGGCGGCCACGGAGCAGAGACAGCAAAATGCTCGGAAAATGTGCGAGCTTGGATTTTCAGTCTCTCTCTTCTCTTGATTGGCTTGGTGTTCCTCCTAGCTAGCTGACATGGACACCATTGAAGACGCTCTGAGGATCGCGCCCCCGGCTGTATGCCGTGGAGCCTATATGCTGCTTGTACGGTGGACGGTGTGCTGTGGCATTGGCATGGCTGCCGTGGAGCCTGACACGCTGCGGTGGACGCTGCTGGACGGTTTACTGCAATGCAAGTCTGTCTGCTTACCTATACGGAATACGCTTTGGGAGTCCGTACGTGATCGATGACCGGGCCATATAGACGACCGAATCCAGCACATGGCCGACCACCGCTAGCGACTTGCCGACTTGGGTAACGAGCAGAAATTACTGCGTGGTTCCTCGTTGGCATTCGATCGGCACGTAGTTGTCGAGATCTCGCGTTTCATGCCGCCGCTCCTCCGTTGGGGGGCGCCCGGAAGCGGTGGTTCAGCAGTGACCAAAGCAACCCGGTCGCCACTGGTAGTAGTAATAGTACAACTGGTGTGGCCGTGTCTGCCGAGTCCTCATCGTGAACCTCCGCCGGGAGGCCGGCAAATGTACCCGCGGCCCGAGCAGCAGCGCAGCGACCAGAGCCCCGTTGGTCTGCGTGGCGGCGTGGGATCAACGGCCGATCCAATAATCTGCGCGCGTGTAGGCGGGTCAAACCCAAATCGCGCCGGCGCGGATCGCCAGCAGCAGGGCAGCCGACCCGAAACGAAACGGAGACGGTGTGGCCGGCAGCCGGCCGTCTCGTCTCGCCGGCCGAGGCGCGGACCGACGATGGGTGCGCGCGGGCGGCGGGTCCGTGGACCGCATGTGGGCGTCCGCTAACTACCGGCTGCTGCTGCTCATTGATCGAGCCATCGCCTACCGTGCCGTACTGCGCGCTACGAGAGGCGTGTTCCCGTCCCGAGCCGAGCGACTCTACTCTGCTAGTGCCACAGCGAGCCTACAGTTTCGAGGCCGGAATGGACGTGGACACCGGTGGAGGAGCCGTGGCCCGTGGCCGTGGGCGAGCAGCAAGTTGTGGAAGCAACAGCCAACATCCGGCCACCCGGGCGAGGCGCGAGGACCTGCCGGGGTCTGACCGTCGGCGTCGGCACGCACATCATTGCCATGCGTGGCAACACATAGCATCAGTCCGATCGCCGAGCCGAATGGTCGAGCGGATGCGTTTGCGTCCGGTCCACGGCCTGCCGCTGCCGGCGTCTCCGAGGGGTCGAGTGCGTTTCTGGCGAACGTGACTTGGAGGCGCAGGACTGAAAAAAAAAAATTCACTCGTGGCAAAGCTGAAGATTACACTTGCACGACGATTAATTAATCCCTGTCAAATTCAAATGAAAACAAAGGAGGGGCGCTCGTCTTGGCTCGCCCGTGGCCCATGGGCCACAGCTACGTATAGCTTTTGTGTTGTTGTGTTGCTCGAATCGCTGCTACTACGAGCTCCTCCGACGCCGATGGCAAGCGTCGATGGCGGGGAAGACAGTGCCCAGTAAATGGCCACTGCCCCGCCATTAAAGCGTGTGCCTGCCATCTCCCACTGGAACCTCTCTCCTCCCTCGCTCCCGGCCCTCCGATGAAGCCAATAAATGCCTGCGCTACGCCCATTAATGTCTCGAGATGGAGAGCTACAGCTACTAGTGGACGGTGGTGACCACACGTCCGTCCGCTTCTCCCGCCCTTCTCATCTCTACGGGCCTTCTTCTTCCTCCTCGCGTCTGTCTGTCTCACCGTACACCCCCGAGCTCCCTGTGTAGCACTGCGACTGCGTCTGCGTCTGCGTGCGAGGAAGAAGAGCCGATCGAGCAGGAGCTTCATTCCCTCGGCGGCCGGCGGCAGGAAACCAATGCGATCAGGCGTAGCAAGTTAGGCTGGCCTTGGGATTAGGCCTTCGCTCTGGATGCTAAATTAAGCCACATGACCTACTGTAGACGTATGCATGTGCCGTTTGTTCGGCAGTCGAGATCACCATAAACTCTCTGGATCTGAGATGTGTACCCTTCTCGATCCTTGAATGATTCCTCCTCGATCGTGTAGATACATACGGCTGATCCATTCACTCCGTAGTGAAGCTGCAACCAACGGTACAGTAGTTGACAGGTTTAGCTAATTTTTTATACTATGGTGGAACAGAAATGGTACCCATGGCAGAGAACCACACCATAGCAGAGAACCACACAAGGTTCAGAAAAGATTTATCTATATTTCTGTTACAAGCCAAGAGTCCATAGACATGTGTGAAGGCAGATTGCATAGCCGAAGGGATGACTGACATGATACGCTTGTTAACACGGTAGCATGGCTTCTACTGAAGCCCTAGAACACTGCAACTATATTCATATAATATGTTCATCCATCCATCTAAAACTCTTCACAGCCTCATCATGGCCATGGCTGCCTTTTTCTGAAGAAAGATCTCATCATCTAGACCCTGGTCACACACACACAGCAAGTAGGAGACCTCGTACACAACTTTTGTTCAGAGAAAGTTGTGATCAAAATTCCCCTGAAACAACAGAGCCCAGGCATCATGTAAAGGCAAGGCAAAAGCTAGACGATTGATTTCTTCTCTTGTTGCGCTTCTTCACAAGCCGGCCACGTTGCTCACGCCCTCTTGCATGCATCTGACGAGGGCGTCGCCGGGCCATTCCGCTCCTCCTTGGCCGGCGGAGGCCGCGGTGGCGGGGCGGCGCACACCGGGATCACCGACCGCACGCTCACAGCCGGGGCGTGGAACCCGCCCGCGGCGAACGTTCTCGGCGCCGCCGGCGCGCCACCGTGGTGCTGGTGGTACGCCGAGGCAGCAGCAGGAGGAGGCGCGTAGTAGCACGGCGAAGGCGGCATTGCCTCCGCGGCGACAGCGACCCTGTCCCGCACCATGGCGCGCTCCAGCATCCGCACCAGCTCTGCCGCCGCCGCGGCGTCCCTGGAGGCGCACGCCGGCTGCTGCAGCAGGTGCAGGGGAGGCAGGATCCTTGGGCCGGCAGGCGCCTGCGGATGCAGGAGCCCCGTCGTCCTTGGCGGAAGAGGCTGAGCAGCAGGGGTGTTCCGAGGCCGCCATTGGTGTCTGTACAGCGACGGGTTCGGAAGAGCAGAGGAGGAAGAGCCGTTGCCGCTGTGCTTTTGCAGAGGCGCTGTCTTGCCGTTGCCGTCGCCGTCGTCTCGCGGCTTCAGCGCGGCGAGCACTCTGGCGACAACCACGTGCTCCTGCTCGTCGCCGACAGCGCCGGGCTCCTTGCGAGCCTCCGGCACTGCAAAGATCATGGTGTGGGGCCATTAATGCTCCGTGAGGCGGAAAGATCTGCGCAAGATATGGATTGGCCGATGACGTACTCTGTTTGAGCGAGGACCAGGCGGCCATGGCGGCGTTCTTCTCCGCCTGCTTCTTGGTCCTGGCGGGGTCGCCCGCGAAGCTCATGCCGGCGAGCTCGACGGTGGAGGAGAACACCGGCGAGTGGCCCGGGCCCGAGCGCACCGTGGTGTACGCCGGCAGCTTCAGCCCCGCCCGGTGGGCCGTCTCCTGCAGCAGGTTCTTGTACACCCCCGTCTCATCCTATAGTAATGCGCACGGTTTCATTTCCACATCAGGCTCGGTGGATGCAGCAAGAAGCAGATCACGTGAAGATGACAGTGACTTACGAGGACCCGGGCGGCGAGGGAGGTGGACGGGCCGCGGAGGGAGAGGCGTGCGAGGGCGACCTCGGCGGCGGCGTGCTCGGCCTGGCGGAGCGTGGTGCAGCCGCTGGGGCCCTCGAAGGTCTCGCCGTTGAAGGTGACGGCAGCGCGGAAGCGCGGCGCGTGGTCGGGGCCCTCGCGCGTGCACACGTACGACGGAAGGCTGAAGCAGCTCCTCTGCGCCAGCTCCTGGAGCTGGTTCTTGTACATCCCGGCCTTACTGCTGGGCAGTGCGCTCCTCCCTCCACTAGTTCCTAGCTGTATAGTTCCTACTATAGTATCTATTCCAACATGTACCTATCTAGAACTCTGCCGCCTTCTTCTTGTCGTTCGTGGGAGAGATCATGGCGTCCTGGTCGTGTTCGTGCAACAAGAGAGAGAGGGGGGAGGGGGATGTGGTTATGGCGCTGTTGGGAGGAGATGAGGAGGGGAGGAGGAAGAAGAGGCCGGGGAGGTGAATGTTTAAGCTAGTGAGGGTATTGGACTGATGAGTAGAGACGCTCGCTGCTTGATTTCTTGCTCTTCGTCGCTCGCTCTAGAGTTGCAGAGGTGGGTGGATGGAGATGGGCACATACACCTTCTGGTATTAATGGGGGCATTTATGGTGCTTTGTAAGCATGCTGGATCGATCACACTTGCCCAGAGCCCGTCAGCCGCTCAGAGCCCACAGGGCCGTGCCTCTCCCAGTCTCCCCCTTCTCCCTCGCGAATTTTTTTATTTTTATTTTTTTAAATTTTTTTACAATTTTAATTTTTTATTTCAAAATTTGACAGAACTAGTCGCCTACGGTGGGCGTTATATGTGACGTGGCACAGGGCCGGCCACCGCCGGTGCCGGCTTTTGCGGGCGGCCCCTGGCGTCCAAAAAACGCCCACTGCGTGGGCGTTTTTTGGTGGCGAGGGGGCCGCCTGCAAAAGTGCGCACTGTTTTGCGGCCGGGCCTCAGAGCAGCCAAAAAACGCCCACACAGCGCGCACTTTTGCAGGCGGCCCCCTCGCCACAGTAGGCGTTTTTTGGACGCCAGGGGCCGCCCGCAAAAGCTGGCACGGGCGGCGGCCGGCCCTGTGCCACGTCACATATAACGCCCACACAGTGGGCGTTTTTTGAAAAACGTCCACTATGGACGACTAGTTCTGTCAAATTTCGAAACAAAAAATTAAAATTGTAAATTTTTTTTAAAAAAAATGAAAAGTAAAAAAACTCTCTCCCTCGCTCAATCCACCAGAGACGAGCTCCACATGTTTTGCATGTGTGCCGGCGTCGCAGGTTCGCAAGTCGCAACACGTCTCATGAACTCGGAAGTCTCCTCGGTACCTGCCAGCCGCCCGATCCATCACTTCACTACCGATCAACGGTCGAGATCAACCATATCAATAGCCATACGTCCGGGGCCAACCAAACGAAAAGCATGTCAGTAACCTTGGCGATGCTGTCACGGCTCCGCCTCTGCTTTTTTTCTGACTTTGATGCTGATGTGTGTGTGACTTGTGCATGGGACGATCGCTTGTTCATGCGTGTAGTGAAAACGCTGCACCATGAATTGTTTGGTTGCGTCAATTGCCGATGGCCAAGCAATGAAATTGGACAGGAGGTTTAGGTCTTGCTTAAATGCCCGAATTGTAGATGATCGAATCGCTGTAGCACACTGTAGCATTCCGTTTGTATTTGGTAAAAATTGTCTAAACATTGATTAATTAAGCTTAAAATGTTCATCTCACAAAGTATAACCAAACTGTGTAATTAGTTTTTGATTTCATCTACATTTAGTACTCCATGTATATGCTGTCATTTTGATGTAACAGAGAATCTTCTTTTTGCATAATGAATCTGGACCCAAATTTGGAAAACTAAACATGACCTTAGTTTTATTGACGCTTGACCTAACACACATGTATATATATTTTTTTGATAAAGGATAGAAATTATCCGGCTTCATCTACCCATATATAGAATGAGGCCAAATTATTACAACAAGAAAAATAAAAGAAACAAACTGACGGAAAAATTACATCCCAACAAAAGGCTCGAGTAGTCCTACGCGACAAACAGGCTTGCTTCATGATGTCAACTCCTCATAATACGATTACCAACGTCAAAACAAAGTCCCCAAAACACGTTTTCAGACCTTAAAAAAGGTACTAAAAACGTTGAACACCAACCATCATTGAAGAATGGATGCTTCTTCCAAGGCAACAACATAAAGACTTGGTGCAGATACAAGCCTGCCAACCAACATTCGAACTGTTATGCCATCGAATGTTACCTCCGTCTTGAAGTGAACACCAAACAGGGTGACCACACGGGAAAGATGCCCGACCTTGGTGAACAAGAACTTCGACGGCGCGTCTGCGCCACCGCCGCCGGCCTGGAGAACCCAGGCTAGATTTTCACCCACTTATTGAACACTCACGAGTGCAGTAGGAGATAGACTGACCAACGGCTTCAGTTGCGCCTTCAATAAGGTGCGTGGCACAAACAATTCCACCGCCGCCGGCCCGGCATAACATGCCAGGTAAGATTTTCACCCAAACCACCGCCATCATCGTCAACACTGCGCTCGGTCATCGAGGAAGGTCGCCTTCACCGAAAGGTCACCATCAGCTTCGCTCGGAAGGTGGGTATCCCCAGCGCTAACCGTGGATCAGATCTGGGCCCACGGGGCCCAATCTGACCCGTCGTCGCCGCCACAGTAAGACGAACGGCACGCCGGTCACCGTCGATGAGCCACCACCACACGGAGCAGGGTACTGCCGGCAGAGGGGTAGCACCATCCCGGGCGGAGGACTCACGATTCAGGCCCGCAGGGCCCACATCTGACCCTCGCCGCCACAACGATGGCACGCTGAGGACATAGACGCCTGACGCCGTCGCACCGCCATGCGCCTGCCCGAGCCACTGGCCGGCGTCGCCGCAATCATGGTCGGCGACCTCGCTGAGCCCCACGCAGCTAGGACGAGTCGCTCCACCGACTTGGCCGTGTCGTCCTGCGCCACCACACCACCGGATGAGAGGGCCCCGCCGCCGCCATCCCAGTCGGCCGCGCGGCCTTGCCGGTGGCCCGCTTCGGCGGCGGCGAGACTGGAGGTTGGAGAGAAGGGAGAGGGCACGGTGGCTAGGATTGGACGCCCGAGCCATGTGACAGAACCGACCAATTTATTAGAGCACAAGCACATAATTCACCATTAGCGCGTCAAACTACGTGATTGAGACCTAATAAACCCGGTAGTCATACCGAAATCTCGAAGGATTTCGAAACTTCTCCGGCACGACCAAGATCGTAATAGTTTAGCGTTCCCATTCACAAGTACACAGTTCACACATAGTTTAAATCATCGGAGTAAATAAAGTTATTACAAACCAAGTTCCAATTTCAAAATAAAGCGGAAGCGATTTAAGTTCAAATACCACACGCACACTTAGTTTAAATACAGTGCCGGTCCCTTGGTCAACGTCCAGCAAAAGCATCAAGTAGAGAAGAGTGACCATGCCCAAGGTCTAATCATCTCCCAAAGCGGGATAGAAGCAGTTCTGACAATAGCCATATAACATCTCACCATCTGCAAAAACATGGGAAATAAAACCCTGAGTACGAGGATGTACTCAGCTAGACTTACCCGTCATAAACTAAAATAAAGAGACTCCAAAGAGTATGCAAGGCTGTATAAGTAGGATAACTGACTCATTTAATTGCGAAAAAGCTTACATTAAGGAACAATTAATAAGAACCTTCTAGCAATGTATTTTAATCTGATTAACCGTATCATACTACATTAGCACCTGTACTAAACAAACATGGTAATAATATTCAACAAGAAAGTAATCAATTCCGGTTGAGTATCTTTCAATCTCAACAGCTCAACCATCTCATCTCTTGTTCAAGTTCTTACTACGATGCCGCTGCTCAAGTCAAGTGTTCACTGTCCAGGAACGATGGCGATTATAATCGATTACTAACCAGCTGGTGGGTATTCCTCACACAAACCACACTCACCAGCCACGGTGAGCTACAGATCACCGACATTCAATTCAGGAAAAGCGCGAGATCAACAGGTACCATCGTACCCAGGAACCGCCCGGCTGCCTTATTCAGGGCGACCCTGACCTCGGACTTACTCTCCGCGTAACCTGTGGTCCCCCATCTTCACCAATACGATGTGTACAACAGGTCGACTCCCGGCCCAAATTAAAATTTGGCTTCGCGGTCGGAACGACTTATCCTTCCAGCTAAATGTGAGGCATAAATTCAATATGACTTGAGGACGTACAACGGACGGGGTCCTAGTTCGACACAGACGGGATAACCATACCGAACCTCTAGTTCAGTCTCAACACCAATCCCGCCCGGTCTCGATTTATTATCTCCACATGGTATCCAAGATAACAATGTATTCAACCATTCCGAGTCACCACCTATAACTCACGGATGACAGGAAATCACCCGACTTCTACCGATCTAGTTAAGCAGGGCTAAGCATATATTCTTACCTGAACCTAACAGGGTTGAAGTATAAACAGTGGCAAGGAAATATAAGTAATGCAGCAATGGTATAGAACAACGCCTATAACTTAATGCAGCAAACAAATAAAGGACTCAAGTTAGATATTTTTCAAACCACAGGGAGAATGCTCCGGGGCTTGCCTTTCAGGAAAGAACTTGGCTGGTGGTCGGGACACTCCGAAAGATCAGCTTCGGGATCCTCTTCTGCTGCTGCTTCTCGAACCAAAGCTTCCTGCTGGCCTTCCTCTCCTTGCGCTCCGGGAACTACCGTTTCGAGCTCTGACGATCCTGTATGATGCATAGTGCGTATGAGTACCGTGCATACATATAAATATAATGCTGATGGTGATGGTGAATGAATGTTCAGCTAAGATGAATGATATGATATTTGAAAACATGTATGATAAGCACATGTCATCTGCATTCTCTTCTACCGATAATTTTCCAAACAAGACTCGCATTACAATTTACTCGCACACTATAGGAAATTATAAACAATCATTGTTTCGCACACTACACTCTACTGAACCACAACCAGTAGCAGATCACACAGGTTACAAATAGCATAAAAAGCATTTTTACACACATAAAATGATAACTCTAAAGCATTATTTATAATTAAAAGAAATCAGGGTATAACTATGACATGACTTTAGACTACTCAGAGTAAAAATTACAGGAGCTTAATCATACCAAATAAAGACTACCATAAAATTTTAAGTCAAAACAGTAAGTACTTTATCCTACATAAAAATGACAAGGCAGCACAATTTCAGGGGCATAAAATACTTTGTATATAAAAGTATGTCAAACAACAGATCTCAGAATATCATTAGCTCTAGATTGACATAAAAACATTCTCCAAAAAGTTTCATGCACAAATTCCTTATATATTATTTATTATGAATTATTTATCATCACATGAAAATAGGCACCATAACTAGACAGATCAAACTTTCCACATGACATAACCTCATAACATTTTTCACAGATAGAGCATGACATAAGAAGACTAACAAACTTAGTCTCACATTTTTCTGAGCAACAGAGAATTACTTATGCATTTTCTAAGACAAAAGCAATTAATAGGGATAAATAAAGCTATATAGAAAAGTTTCACAATTTCTAAATTTCATATTTTTTATGCATAGATCATCTCATAAGAAAAATACTGCAAGTTGAACCAACTCATTTGGATGAGAAATGAACAAGTTATGAATTTTCAAAGTTTTAAAAGAAAACCAAAAAACAGTTTTGAAAAAGAAAAAGGAAAAACACTTTGCACCGGGGACCCTGCGGTTTCTCGAAACTAACCGAGCCCTAAAAAGAAACTTGCTGTGTCTGGCGACTTTGCACTAAAGTTCGGGAAAGAACAGGAATCATGCCCGAGGTCCACGCGGCGGGGGATGGTCGTCGGCGTCGGGTTTCCTCGCCGACGGCGAGGTCTCCGGCCGAGCCACGGTTACCAAAAGACTCAGCTCGTCAAAGCGGGCACATTGGTGTACAAGATGTAAACTAGGAGCGAGGTTTCGACCGACGGCGACGCACGGCGGCGAGGGTTGGCGGTACGCCGGCCATCTCGGGCCACGGCGGGGCAAACGGACCAGTCTACCAGCTCTAGCAGACCAAGACGGTTTAGATGGACTAGACAAAGTGATGAATGGATGGCCGGAGCAACGACGGCAAGGTACGCCGGCGAGCGGCGGCGCGAATCCGCGACGGCGGATGGCCAAATTCGCCGGGCTCGAACCCTAATCGACCTCATGAACTACACCAATCGACCCTACTCGAGCAGACGGACCCGATGCGCTAGCTAATTGAGGGAGAGAGAGGTTGCTGGCCACGGCGGACCGCGCGGCGGTCAAGGCGGCCATGACCGGCGAAGGAGAAGATGGTCGATTCGACCTCTACCTTGGGTCTCGGTGGCAGGAAAGGTGCGCAGGGGGTGGCTAGCGTCAAGGCGGAGCTTCTGGCAAGTCCTCGGCAAAAAGTGTCAGGGCTGTGAGGTGTGGTGGCGTGCGAGCTTGCGGCGGCGGCAATGGCGGGGCGACATCCGCGTGCTCGGGCTCTGGTGGAAGAGGAAGGGCAAGAGCGCGTCTGGTGGCGGAGAAGAGAGGGAGGGAGAGACTGACGCGGTCGGGCTGGCTTGAGGTGGCCGGTTGAGCTTGGACCGAGGCAGCGCAGCGTCGGAGTTCGTCGAGCGCGTGGCAAGCATGCGGGCAGAGCGAGGGCGCGTGGGCGAGCTGTGGGACCGAGCGAGCGCTGTGCGGCGGATCCGTGTGCGGCGCTCGGGTGCGGGGGCGGAATAGCGGGCAGCGGCAGTGGCCCGGCGTACGGACGCCACGCGGCCGGCGTCAGGTCGGACAGCGTCGCGAGGAAGAAGAAGAGAGGAGGAAGAAGAGACTGTGTGGTGGGTCCCACTGCGCCAAGATTTATGCAGACTTGATGAACCCCATATTTTCCAAAATAATCCGAATTTAAAGAAACTTATAAAAGATAAAATGTTCCTTTTGATGAGTAGAACATTTCACTTTTAAACATCAAAACCTAATTCTGCCTAAAATTTGAATTTCAAAAATGGGGATTTAAAATTAAAAGAAAATCATTTTTACAAACTGTTTTTGATATTTTTGACCCACTTCCAAGCCTTTTCATGAAATGACCCCAAAATAAGTTTTGTTACAAATAATTTTCTCTACAAACTTCATTTAACACTCAATCTCAAATAAGCAACCTATCACAAAGCTCTAGTTCAAATCAAGGTAAGCACATATTTAAACTTTGTCATTTCATGTAACAAAATGATGCAAATGAGATGGTTATGCTCATAAAGTGCAATATGATGCATGCTTAACACCAGAGTGTCACAAGCCACCTATGTGGGGGCGACCGGCGACGCGGAGCGGCGGTTAGGGCGGGCCTATTTTTTGATGAAAAAGATGTTAGTTGACGCACATGGTATATATATATGCATAGCGTAATATAATGTTTAATGCTTAGACTTTAACGTCAATAATGTTTAATACTAGAGTGTAAAAATGTTTTTCTACATGCAAATACAACATCATGATGCCTTTATATTAAGAAAAAAAATACTAGCGTACCGATTCATCCTATAAAGGAAGGAGGACATATTTCAAATTCATTTGTTATGATTAGTTGATTACTACTAACGAATGCAAATGGTTTATCTTGACTCACATAGACATTCATACAACTTATAAGTTATAAAAGCATGTTTAGATAGTTCCCAGAAAGCAAACGGTACATCACAGTGAGTTTTCTAAATGGCTAAAAAGTCTTGGTAACATTTTTATTGGTTGCTCCAACAGTTTCGAATATCGCAATTCTAGGATATAGAAAAAATACATCAAGAACCCTAAACTTTCTACGTCATGCTGGTCATTTATATATTCTTTTGCCTTGTGTATTTGCATAAGGAATTTTGTCATAGTCTTTATTTTTCTCCACGTCCTGCTATCTTAGATCGATTGATCAATACATGGGTGTAACATGTACACGATTATTACTCAAGTTTATCAAGTGCAGAAAGATTTAGAGTGTCTAGGGTTGGGCTAGGAGGGTCTCTTAACCCCCTTTTTTTTGCTAACATATGGAGTTGTTTGGAGAGCAATTTCTTTATCTCGCCAAAAATCTTGTATTGAGAATGAGTTTTGCAAACATTAGAAGATGCTCAAACAAACTAGTAACTTTAAAGCAATATTCATAGGGTCATATGTTTGATAGCGCTATACCTTGGTCTATCAACGCGTGAGAGAGGTCATCTTCCACCTCCAGACTGGCCTGAGCCCCTCCTACAATTGTTTCTATGGCTAAAAAATCATGTGGTTGGAGGTGGTAGGGGGCTCAATGTAACACCTCTGGTGTTATATTAACTAAAACATGCCATGTGATCATATGCATTGCAAAGCATTTATGTTTAAGTCAAGCTTAATGTGCATCAATTAAAACAAGTTTACATTTCATAGGTTTATTGTGTTTCTAAAATGTTTTGTCACATGAAATAATAAAACCCTACTTTCGAATGTCATCTTAAATACTTGGTTTATATTCTATGTACTTGAGGTGTAAACCGTGTTTACACTAGTGTCAAGCATAGTGTATAAATCTAAGTCCAACCATAAAAATAATTTCTATATTTGAAATTGAATTTGGATTTCAAAGCTTATTCCCAAGTCTTGTAATTCAAATTTAAATTCAAATTAGAAAGCTATAAAATATTTTTTCAAAAGTCAACTTGGTCAACCAAGGGTGTCATTGGGTCATTGACCTAAAAATATCCTTGTATGATATTTGTGATTACTAATGACCAATCAATTAAATTAGAAACCAAATCGAGTTTGAGTTCGGTTTCAAAAACCCTTTATTTCAAAACCTGGTTTTATCCCCTTTTCTATAATTAAAAATATATAAGAAATTTGGGGATACTCTAAAAAGATAGTTTGTAGATATTACCAAGAGATAAAAAGTTGGTATTTAAATTATTTTAAGTTTCCACAAAGAATTTCAATTAAATTTGAAAATATAGTTTTCCAGCATTTATCCCCCTTTGATTTTAAAAACCATAATTCAAAAATTATACATAATTTGAGAAAACTTTGTATATGAAAGATGTTTGGTTTGAAGAGTTGAATATTTCATAGTTTTGAAGATTTTCAATTTTTATTGAAAAATCAAAAGTAATTTCAAATAATGGTTTCTAGGGTTTTGCTCCTTTTTTGAATTTGAATTCATATTTCAAAAACTAAGCATAATTTCAAAATATTTGTTAAATAAAAAATGTAGCTCTTAAAAAGTTATGCAAATGATATTTTTTGGAGATTTTCAAGTTCCTATATAAATTTTAGAGTAATTTGTTATTTTAAACGAGTGGCATTTCTATAATTAGCTTGAACATCATCAAAACCTATGGGTGACCGCCATGACCGGCTTCTCAAGCCGCGCCGCCGTCCACCGTTGCCCATACCGGCGTACCAAAGTCACCAGCTCGCCTCGCACATGAAGCTTCATCGCCCCGTGTCGCCCGTCCACACCTCGCCTCTGCCCTATATATAGGCGTGACCGCCGCCGTCATCCTCTTTTCTTTCTTCTGCTCACCGCCGACGACCTCGCTCCACCGCCGAAATCCGCCACTACTGAGCGCGCCCCGCCTTCATTTTCTTCTCCATCAGCTTCGCCTCGTCCTTATGGTCCATTTGATCTAGCCTGTGCTCGCTCTCCCCGCCCGAGTCGCCCGCGAGCCGTCATCTTCCTCGCGACCGGTCGCCGAGCCGCCGCGAGCTTTCTCGCTGTCCACCGCCGCCAAGGTTGAAAACATATTTCCATTTGCCCCTTTATCCTATCCTCCATCTTCTCCTGCTTCTCATGCGCACCGTGGTTCGCTCTCTGGTGGACAGGACACGTCGGAGCACCGTCCTTATTCCCTGAACACCGCCGCCGCCATCACCGCCGCCGTCTGCAGCTCGACTCAGCCCGCCTCCGAGCCCGATAGCGTGCGCACCATGCCCGTGGTGAGCTCCTGCACCTGTCCATGCTCTCAATTTCACCTCTGCCGTGTCGTAGCATCCGGCCGCCGTGGCTCGCCGCCGGCATGTTCATGCCGCTCCGCCGCGCGCGTGGCCGTTGCGGCTGGGGGTCAAATTGAGTCTCATCTTGTGGATGTTTGTGTTCGTGAGGGTGCATAGCGCATGTAGGAAACCTCGCCATCACCGGAGACACTCCGGTGAGCTTTTGCCGTCGCGCCCGAGCTCCGCCGTGCCGCCATGGCCGCCGGCGAGCCGGCTGCTCTTGCTCTGCCACTCCATTAGCCAGCCCAAGGTGCTCCCCGTGCCGAGATGAACCTGTAGGGCCAAGTCCCATCACCGGGGACCTCATCGTCGGCAAGGTTTGGCCGGTCAAAATCGCCGCCGCCGCGGTCCACATCGGGATCCGATTTTCTTTTTTTTTTCTTTTTCTATTTCTAGAAAATGATTTAAATGCTATTTTCTTTGAAAAATCATAGTAATTCATGTATAGCTCCAAAAATTCTAAAAATTTTTGTGTATGTTCTCTATGATGTTCTCTACCTAGAAAAAATATGAAATTTCAAATTTGAGTAATTTTGCATAAGTTAAAATTAGTTCTTTTAATTAAAAAAATGCATCTTCTATGATTTTTAATAAATAAAATAATAGGCTTTTATTTCTGAAATTTATTTTGCCATCTAATTAGACCAAAAGCTTTTCAAAATAAAATTTTGAGCTTAATTAGACAACTTTAATTTTTTTGCCTTTATTTAAATGCTTTTAATTAATTAATTAACCCCTTTAATCATGTTTAATCATTATAGGGTTGTTTGACTTTGGGATTGATTGATGACCTTAGGTCATTAACCTTAATGACCTTTGGCACTTTAATTAATTGTTTGCGCTTATCTTAACCATGTCATTAGAGACTAATCAACGTTATTTCATGTGTTTAATAACCTTATTAAATGACGTAGTTAACCCTAATGAACTTAGTGAGTAAGTCTTGGTTGGCTTGTAACTTTATCGTGAAGGAAAGTTGTACTAGAGCCCTTAATCTGGTCATGCATCCATCGAGCATCATGTTTACTATTCCATCATGTTGAAGCATATCATTTATCGTATAGTTTTCGTTAACGGAGAGTTTAACGTTGTCGCACCAGATCCCAAGGAAGAGCAGATTCAGGAATCGGGAGTTGATCCAGAGCTCGAGACTGTCTACCTCGAATACCAAGGCAAGCCCTGGATGCATTCAAACCCTATTCTATTTTATAAAGGTTTTATCGCTTCAGCTATGAGATGTTGCATTAAGTAATAGGAGTTGAGTGAAAACCTACCAACTGTATTACCTGTCTTACTTCCATATTTCTTGTTACCTGTTAAATGGGAAAATGTGTAGTAATGCTTAGCCCTGCTTAATTAGTAGGTTTTCAAAAAAATAAAAAAGATGAGGATGACTTTTCTTGATGGAATCATGATAATAGTTAATAAATCGAGTCAGGATGGGTAATTTGCATTGGGAATAGAGTCCCTCTGTAGTGTTTCTGTCTGTTGATGCCCTAGGTCCCGTGTTGATGGTGATCTGGTGATATCGAGAACTAGAAATCCATGTGCATGAAGTGATATACTAAGGGTTGAAGCCCAGGTATGTCATGGAGTGATATATTGTGGGGCTAGAGTCCCCACATATGTCATAGTGTGGTATACTGTGGGTTTAAGTTCCCATGTATATCGGTACCCTGGGCCTGAGTGCTCACGTGTATCATGTGATGATATATGGCTGCGGTTGTTATCCCAGTATATCTTTGGTCTGGTATGCATTTTGGTTGGAGCCTCATACATACCAAGATCTAGGTCCTAGCTGGGTATGAAAATTGATTCGAATCGCCGTTGCTTCTCGGAGAAGAAGACTCGATCGTTGTTCATCATCGTAGTAACAACTTGAATAATACTTAAGATTTAAGAATGAAGTTGATTGGTAATCTTGATCTAGAGCAAGACAACTTTACTTTCTGTTGAGCTTTTCTGCAAAAATTCTTACCTTTTGCAAGCCTTACCTTGTCCCTCTAGCCTGCATTTCTGAGTCTTCACCCCTCTTTTTCGTCGGGTCAGTCTTGTTGAGTACTTTTGTACTCAGGGTTGTTGAACCCTTGTTGCAGGTGAGTTCATGGGCAGGAGTGCTTCGCATCCTGCTGCATGACAGTCGTTGCGAAAAGTAACGACGAGTAGGATGTTTAGCTCTTGGGCAGAGCTTATCGCCTGGTACTGTAATAAAGTTATCTATCGCTACTCCACTGCTACTATGGTTTGTAATAATCAAACTTATGGTTTGTAAGTTGTGAAATAAATGGTTTATAAATTTATGTTATTGTAATCCTTCCGCTATTTTACTCCGGAATACCTTATTTGTATAAAACTGCTGTAATATTACAATGTCTCTTTGTAATGATTGATCCTGCTCGGAGAATCGTGGATGATTCGGAATTTACCCGACAGACCTTTTAAGTCTCATGGCACACATTCATGGTTATTAGGAGTCTGTTTAGACAATAATAATGTATGTGGGCCATATGATTTAGAAGGATCTGCCACACTCAAGGCCCGCCCAACCGCTGGCTCCGTCTTTGTATGTTTCCATAGATATAGATACATAAGTGTTGTTTATTTTATTTATTATTTTATTTTGCGAGTATTATTTTATTTTATTTTATTTATTATTACACCGTGTCGGTAATTTATCGGTCATGTTTGGCTATTGATTACAACATTTCTTTTGACGATCAAGCTATAATATTCTACTATTGTGATGGAAACAGCGGCGGCCGTAGCAGCACATTCTACTATGAACTAAAGTTTCAACAAAACTTAACGAAAAGTTGACAATCCTAGCTGCATCCTGCAAGTGGCAAGAAAACACCACGCCGCAAAAGGGTCTACATTATCAAATATTTTCTTGTGTCATTGTCAAAAATCTCCCATCAGCCATGCTTAAACTTGGTCAAAATGGTAGAACGCCTTCCTTGACGCTCAGCCGTTCACCAACTGCTCGCGGAACCGAATAAGTCAAGGAGGCTCCCTTCATTCATAGAAGCGCGAGCGCAGAACATGAGCACTGTCCCGCTGCCAAGTGGATCCCACCCGTAACTATAAACCTCCCGGTCCCACTACTTGCTGACACCGTGGCACACCGCCCGTTGCTACGCGCACGCCGCCGTGTACCCCCCACCCCAGGCCGTGCGTGCTCCCCACTCTCCCCCAGGCGCATTTCTCTCGCGAGTGCTCGAGCGAGGACTCGTCTTCTCCGTTTTCGCGGACATCCGCCGTCTTGTTCGCCGCGCCATTCCGCCGCGCCATCGGATCGACCGCGCCCCCTCTCCTTGTTTTACCCCGGTACGACTCGACGGCGGTCGTGGACGCCGGAGGTGCGGCTCCGAGGCGGCAGGTGGTGCGCTCGGTTCGGGAGATCTCGGACTTCGCTGCTTGCGCGGTCGGAGAGGGGGCGCCGGAGGAGGAGGAGGGGATTGTGCGAGCTGTGGTGAGCTGACGGTTCGGGGTTCAGGCTCAGTGGAGGTGCTGCGGCAGGAGGGGAGCTGGAGATGTACGGGCCGCCGTCCCGAGGCGGCGGGGGAGCCGGCGCTGCCGGAGAGCAGCAGCCTAGGGTTTACCAAGTTTGGCGAGGAAGCAACGTAAGCTCTCGCTCTCTCTCTGTTTCTGTAACTCCTGGTTTTGGATTTTGTGTGCTTGTGAACAGTGCATCTGGATCTGGCGTACGGTGATTAGCAAGGGTTTTGTGAGGAGAGACGGTAGGGTAGGGTCCGATGCGATTCTACACGAGTGGTGGGAAAATTGGATGCTGCGGTTGCGCGCTAGGTTCATGTGCCTGCGGTCTGTGCGATCCTGTGCTTGAAATGTAGGGGTTTAGTCACTTGCTCACTTCAGTGGATAGAATTTTGGATTGCTGAGTATGTTGATGCCATTTATGTCTTATGTTTTAGTGTTTGCCTATATGTCAAAAGGTCACTGGATGGTACCAAGCATGTAGATGTTTCGACTTTTTGTGCCTTCGTAGTTGTGCGAATCTAGTTTCTATCTGTTTGCTTTGATAGACACAGCTATCCATCTGTCTCCTTTTCCTTTCACATCTGTCTCCTTTTCCTTGCATCACAGCATGATTTTGTATCTTCTGTTGATCAAATTGAGTGGGCATAGTAGATTGCATAATGGTAAAATTCACGGGTTTTCGTTTTTTGGACTTCTTGCCTCTTGCCGCTATTATACTGTTCTGGAATGGATCATGAAATGTGGATCGAAAGTAGGAACAACACATGTTTTATTTATGTTGAACATTATGCTGACAACATCCAGTACAATGGTTGCCTTTCATACTAGTAGTGTGCTGATCAGTCTGGGCAGGGCAGGACATACTAGCTCTTGTGATAAAAGATTACTTTAATTGATGTTACTTCTGAACAGTTCTGGAATGTGTTATAAAGCATGGATTGGAAGTAGGTGGAGCAAAGGCTCCGTTTTCGTTGGACACTGCATTTAATTTATCAGGTACACATGGTTTATCTCTTTGTGGCATGTTGATCAGGCTTCGGTGTTTGGTGGGAAAATATGGCTTTGAGGCATTGAGCAGAATAAAAAAAATACTTAGGCTGGTGATGTGTATGCCTACCATTTTGGGTAAAATCATTGGGGTACTGATGATGTTGGTCTAATTTGTAGGAATGCCCTTTTATCTATTTATCGAGAGTAGGGATACTTTTCATTCAAAAAAAAAACTTATGTCCATTTAGGGGAACTGTGATACTTTTATTCATCTGTGCGGAATCGCCACCTGTTCATTGAGGGATACTTCTTATTCACCTATGCACATTTTCATTGTTTGAAACTTAAACTGGCCCTTGAGCATAATTTCAGCAGGACGAGTCATAACCTGGCGTATGTACTGCTCACCATCTGTTGAATAAGCTGTGATGAGGGAACTTCTTTTATTGGGCAGAACCTCCCTATCCCTTTTCTTTCCTGTTTCCCTACCCATTCTGCTACTCTAGATTGTCCAATTGGGTGCAAGCTGACATCCTCAATCAATGATATGTACCAGTCCTCTTTCGCAGATTTTAGGCTGTGGACTCTGTTTACGAGCTATTAGGGCTTCTTTTGAGACGGTGTACGAGTACGTTCCCAGGCAGGCAGTATTGTGTTTCATTGTCTGAGACTTAACATTTATTGTTAGCTGCTCACTGGCCATGTGTTTACTCATGCAATTCTTGTGAAGCATCTGGTGTTTGATTTTATTTCTGGTAGTTAGGCACAACTTCTTCCCTGCCAGTGGTCATTATCCCTTGGCTTTTGGATAGCAAATTGGCTTCAAGTTTACAATTAATCAGAGAAGTTACCTGCTAACTTCCAGAAAGCATTATATAGGGCCTGTCAGCCTGCCCAGCACATCCTCCCTGTGAACAGAATCCTAAGTTATGTTCTGATGCTTCTTTATAATTTACACTATATCGCTCAAGTATCTATCTTGTATATATTCATTTTCCAATGGCAGATTTTACAGTTGAAGTGTTGAGTGGATATTTTGTTGTTTGGTATCTGATAGATGAAATGTTCTCAACTCAATGCCTTCAGATGTTACATGATGCTTTACTTTTTATACATCTGTTCCACAATTGGAATGGCATTTAAGTTTGCTGAAATTCTTTTCAGGAGTTTTTCTTGCAAGGCCGGTTCATATTTGGACCTGATGTGAGATCCTTGTTCCTCTCCATATTCCTCATTCTTGCACCAGTGGTGGTCTTCTGTATATTTGTGGCCAGACATCTTATCAATGACTTTCCTGATCATTGGGGAGTTTCAGTTATGGTCATAGTGATTGTCTTCACAATATACGTAAGTGTTGTTGTGTTTTCTAAATTGTTTCAAGGTATTTTGTGGAAGTGTGTCTGTAGTTAGCTATTTCATATGGCAGTCATGACCGAGATTCTCTCGCTTGATAATTGGATGTCCTGGATAAGTACGAACTATGGCAATGTACAGCAAGCAAATTGTTAATACATGGTAATACATGGGGTGTCCTTTTTTCGTGTTAGTTCATTTCTGTAAATCTGTTGTCTTACCACAGATTTTATTTAATCCTCATCATTCGTTTGATGTTTGAATTCCAATTTTTTCAGTTGTAGCAGTTTGAACCCCTTGTGATGTTGAGCTTTTAGATCCCAAATAGTGCTAGAGGTTGTTGGCGCTAAATGGATGCTGTTATACCAGTTACTAATACCTAGAGATAGGTGTTCATTATCATATCTATAAATTTTAGAAGAATCACCCTTTCATAACTAGTTTCTTAGTCCAAGATGATTCATAAAAGAATGTAACCACAACTAGTGACCTAACATGGGCATCATGGCCGCAAACTGCTAAGTCCTTTGACTTCTGCCATGCTCAGTAGCATGGCCTAATTCTGGATATTGTTCGAGATGATGCTAGTACTAGGTGACACACCATTAAAACAGACAACCATTTCTGTAGTATAACTAGTTTATTTTCTTTTACAACTAATTTAAAGATTGTGGCCAAAGATGAAGCTGTACTATAGCCACCATTGGAATGATGGTTGTGTTTTGCATCACAATCTCATGGAGTGGTGTGAGTAGCTCTCTGGTTGATCTGTCCTACATGTATAATGGTTCTTTGGACCCATTTCCACTTTCCTGTAATTGATTGTTAAATATGAGCAATCTGGAACAACTCTCCCAGTTTAAGCAACAAAGGAATGAGTCAAAATCTATAGAAGTTTTATTGAAAGTCCTGAGAAACACATTGGGTTGCAGTTATGGAGATATTACTGTTGTTGGCTGATAGCATTTGCCTGTCATGTGCAAAAGGGTATATTACTTAGTTGACCATCGAAAACCTCAAAGCAAATAAGATTATTTATGCTTTAGGATTATCATTGAAGGTAATAAAGGTCTAGTGAGTAAATTAATCCATCAACAATGTGAGGCACTGTGGTTTGCTGTACTCCTTTGTTCGACTAAACCTGATTTCTTTTGTTTTCCAGGATTTGACACTGCTGCTTCTTACCTCTGGTAGAGATCCTGGTATAGTGCCTCGTAACACCCATCCTCCTGAACCTGAAGCTATTGATATGATCAATGATGCTGGAAATGGTCAGACACCACAACAATTGCGGTTGCCACGGACAAAGGATGTTATCGTAAATGGGGTCATTGTGAAGGTCAAGTACTGTGACACCTGCATGCTGTACAGACCACCTCGATGCTCACACTGTTCTATCTGCAATAACTGCGTGGAGCGTTTTGATCATCACTGCCCCTGGGTTGGGCAGTGCATAGGGTTGGTAAGTTTGTGAATGCCTTGAAAAGTTAACATTGTTGTTGCAATATGCATTGCAGTTTAATCTTGTATCCAGTAGTGTTATCAGAAGAATGCTCAGCAGTTGAATATTCATCCAGTATTGTTGTCTGAAGATATATATCAGCATTTTTATATTGCATCCAGTTTTGTTATCTGCAGATTTCTCAGTGGATTTCTTTGTAATTAACAGCAGCTTTTGTTATTTGGTGCTAACGGCACGTTTATCTGCTGCAGCGCAATTATCGGTTCTTCTATATGTTCGTATTCTCCACAACATTGCTGTGCCTCTATTTATTTGGCTTTTGCTGGGTTTACATTGTCAAGATTAGAGACGCAGATCACTCGTCAATCTGGAAAGCAATGTTGAAGACACCAGCATCAATTGTTCTGATCATATACTGCTTCATCTGTGTGTGGTTTGTGGGTGGTCTGTCTGTCTTCCATTTCTATCTCATGAGCACTAACCAGGTTGGTCCCCTGTCAACTTTTTAATATAGTTGGTTTTACCTGTAAGCATATTGCTAGGAATTGGTTGTTTTTCTCATAAGCATATTGCTAGGAATTTGTAATCACTTTTCCTGTCCCTTGCAGACAACCTATGAGAACTTCAGATATCGCTATGATCGGCGGGCTAATCCGTACAACAGAGGGATCATGAACAACTTCATGGAGGTATTCTGCACCGCAGTACCTCCTTCCAAGAACAATTTCCGAGCTAGGGTCCCAGCAGAGCAAGGTTTAGAGCAATCACGTGCGCCAGCTAGGGGTTTCATGAGCCCAAACATGGGTAAACCTGCTGGGGAACTTGAATTGGGTAGGAAGCCAGTATCATGGGATGAACCTCGGTCAGCAGCTGATATCAGAGACTTGGAGGTTGGTCTTGGCGGTCTACTGGATGAGAAGGAAGGCAGAGTAGCCCATGCATCCCCTGATCTGAGCAGAGAAGCCCTTCCGGAGCTTGTGGAAGGGAGGGCTGGTGTGCATTCGAGGCGATCAAGTTGGGGTCACAGAAGTGGGACTTCGGAGTCCATGGACAGCGTTGCTGTGCAGATGGGAACCGGAGATTCTCACTGGGGCTCCATTAGCAGTGTCCACGGCACAACCAGTGGAGCTCACTAGCAAGCCGCGCCACGTCTTGACGCATCTGTTTGTGAAACCTGCCTGATACCAACAATGAAGAAGCAACCTTTGTGTGTTCTCTGTTCTGTGGGCGCCTGTGCTTTCACTCCACCTAAGATATATACAGTCTGCAGTGCTTTCTTATTCAGTGTCCTGGGAGCGCATCAGTTCTTCTGATGTGCTTCCCGTCTGGTGTTCTAAGCAAAAATAACAGAAGAGCTCCTTAACTTGTTAGTTGTTTGGATTTTCCATTGTATATAGATATATATGTTACTGCAAATTGGAATTGCCTGTAGAAAGGGTTTGTCATGTTTGGCTTTCGTGCATCCAAGTTTCTTCTCGCCCTTCAAATTTGCACCCTGTTAGAATGGAACCGCATCAGCTTTCTATTCTCTTTTGTGAGCATTTCAGCTGGTGCCAGGCCTAGTTTGTATTAACGGGAAGTCGAGCGCAATCGTTCTCCTGGGTGATTAACACCCAAATGGTCACTGCGAGTGTTCAGAAACGATGGAATCTCTGTTCCCCTGTCCGGACACAAGTAGGCCACGAGAGCATTCGTAGTGCCCTGGCTAATGGCCTCCAGCTCGAGCAGCACTGAGGTAGGCTCCACCGCTCGAGTAGCACAGCACTTGCGGTACGATCCCTTCCTACGCTAGATTCTACACGTTCAAGGTGGATACTTTCATGTCATAGCACGCGCAAGCAATAATACTAGCGATTCCAAGCGTCCCGAGTATGAGAAATTGCAGTGAGCAGCGAGAGAAGATACAGATACAGATACGATAGTAGAATCTGTGTCAGACGGAACGAGGAGAAGAACAGAGCACCAGGCAAAGCCCGGCGGTGACGCGCTGTATCTGCCTCAGCATTCAGCAGTTGGGCGAGGGCTTTGCTGTGCCCAGATCGATCCTGCAACAACACGCCAAGGTCCCATTCCATCACGCTGCACGCAACCAATAAGGCAACGCACCCAACCATTCTATGGAAACTAGCTTCTGCCTTCTCTCCCGTTGGAAATGCTGCGTGCTGGGTGCTTGGTGCCGGGGGGGCGGGCCGGGTGGGCCCCCCCCCCCCCCCCCCCCCCCCCCCCCCCCCCCACCCCCCTTGCAGTACTTGCACTGCACTTCGTCCTCGCGTGTCCTATCCTATCCTCGCCGGCTTTTCCCTTCTCGGCGACGGCGAGAGAGGCGCGCTTGGGCAGCGCTGCATTATTGTTCACTAGCGGCAGCATATCGTCTGGACGCCCCAGATCTCGATCGGCTAGTAGGGTACAGTAGGCGCCAGTGAACCGAGCACCCACCACCACCCTGGCAGGCAGGCACATTTCCTTCCGTTTTTGTCACCTCGCGCAGGAAAGCATCCTCCTCCGTTTCCGTTGCCGGGCTGCGCTAATTGGCCTCGTTGGTCCCGCGTGCCGCGAGCATTCCTACCGCCTGCGAGCGATGCGATGCAGCTGTAAGGTCCGAGGCAACGTCCTAGGAATCCTAGACGCTAACGTAAAACTAACCGCTCGACAGAGTCTGGTAAACAAACTTTGGCAGACAAATTTGCATATCGCTTCGCACTGCGAGCCAAGTGCGTCTGAAACGTTCGACCAAACCATGCATATATATATATATGCATACACATCGGCACACGTGCGTGCGAGTGCGATGGATAAAAGTTCACACACATGCGTAAACGAAGTGAAAGGGGAAAACACATAAGGGCCTAAGCCTAACCCTTGCCGCACGTAGAAAGAGGGGGTTTTGCCGTTCGGCCATTCGGCTCATCATGTAGTACACGCTGACATGCTGATGAGCTCTTCGTCATCTCGAATCATCTCTTGCGGTACGTCTTGCTGGTGAAAAAAGTATTGTTGGGTTGGGTGGGTGAGTGGATACGTGTCGGTCAGTGATTAGAGGTGTCTGGCTCTATGGTAAAAGTGTCCGTTCGGTTCTGGTCTTTTTCGACTTTACCGACGAAATCTTATGACTTGTCACATATATGGTAAAGTCTCTCGCAAGAAAAGACAAGAACCAAAATATTGTTGTTAGCAAGGTCGTTTTTAAGTCTCTGGCTACAGAAGCTGCTATAAAGGCTTGATGTGCGGTACAACTATATACAATAACCAGTAATTTACGCGCGCCCATGCGCGCGAAGTCATGGCCACAGTTATATCTAGAAAATGAAATAGTATTCACAGAATAAATATGATAGATATACCTTTGAAACATTCATATATTATTACATGCCCATGCGTAAAACACAGAAATACTAAACAGAGTCGGAATTTTTGAATATTGCAAGCTTTAGAATTAATATAAGTCCTAAGATAGCCCACACAAAGATTCAATACCGGAGAGTAGAATTATGTATTGATCTAACATTTAAAATACTATACATCATTACAAAAGCAGGAGTTTTGTCAAGTAGCACGATAGCATAGTATGATAAAAGAACTTTGTTTACAATAGCCAGTAGCTATATAATGGGGTTTATAATTTTTATCCTTTTAGAACTTCGATCATGGTAGAGACCATCACCTGTAGACCACCAGTACAAAGACCGAGGACGATGTTAGCAAAGCATGAAGCGGTAAGACTGACTAGGCACCTGTCTGCTGCCAGCCACTAAGCTCCTACTTAGGCAGCAATGTTGCTCCATCTCTAGGGCCAGGATCTCCAACAGGTTGATGAATGAGAAATGTTGATGATTTTCCACTGTGCACCTTGCATATTAAGAGAAGAAAAGTGATTCACATTTATGAACTGAAACCAAAGAAAGCATCAGACAACAGGGATAAATGAGACAATATAGAGTAGACGAAGAGCAACTAACATAATGCAGAGAGAAAAATTCAGAGATAGAACTATCATTTCATTTATCTAAAGTGGCAAAGAAAGGCCCTACACTTCTTATTGGAATGCTGGTACTACCCAACCAAAGTGAGGGACTGACCAACTCGAGGCGTCTCATGGTATCCTCAAAAGACTACATGCTTCATGTCCCTTACATAAACATTGCTAAAGCAATCCGGCTGCATCATAAAGATACTACATGGTGATCATGTAATAAAGCTCATAACTTTGAGAAAGTAAGACAGACTACAACCATACAATACATTTTGACATGAACTTTCTCAGAGTTTGTTGAATGTAGCAACACCAACCCATACATGTATTATGTCTCATCATCCTACAATGAACAAACAAATAAGGCAAAGAGACAATTTCTTGGTATACGCAGATAAGCCTGCAAATGGAGTTGCTGAAAAGAAAGCCTACTTGCATTTGTCGGAATCACTATATAGGCACAAAATATAACAGAGAACCCAAGCTCGAGGACGCATCCAAGTTCAAAGATTAGAATATCAGATGACATCATACTTAATGATTATATCTATTCTAGCTATTTTTCTTCAGCTGTGACCAGCTAACAATAGCAACCATGATTTCCCAAATTAAAAACTGGTACCTAACCTTTGTTATAATCTCAGGAGCGGTAGAGGCAATTTGCAGGCATTTGAACTCTGATAGGCCACTCCTCAGTATCGGTCACTATCAGAGTTCAAATGCAGTCCTTGGAGCATCATCAACTACTTGATCTGTAAAAGAGAACCCATGGAAGTCTGAGAAGGAACGGGCCATCTCCAATCCGCAAAACAGAACAGGCAGCAGGAATTGAAATGGATACATACCGAATGTGGGAATTAATATGTATAAATCAGGTATCCCCATTCCAATGAAATATAGTTTCTGCAATTAAATTTATAGCAACTTTTATAAACCATTCACATTGGTTAACATGGTACCTGTACTCAACGGTGCGAAGTGATTGAGGTTGTAAACAAAGGCAGTAATGTCATCTTTAGTAACTTAAATGGGCAAAAGAATTGCAAACATTTGACAGAGTTTTAGCCTAATGTGGAGCATACAAATTGGTAGCTGTTCAATGCAGAAGCCGACTACCATGGTACATATACAATTGCTCATGTTTACATTTCAGATCTTTGTCACCAGTATGTGTTACTGATTATGTGAAAGAACGGCATATAATTAGTAATGATGAGGGATGTGAAACGGATTATATGAAAAAATTGTCAAATAACAATGTTCCAGTGAAAATAAGAGGAATTGTCAAAACTATCAAGATCATCTATCACCTAAATTTAAAATAATCATCTTCTCTGCAAATACATGCAGTGCCATAACTATTGAAAATTAGCTTGAAGATCGAATATGATCAGATGTAAGACAGAAGGAGCAACATGCCAACTCCTGTCCTATTGAAGTTTCATATAACAGTACTTGCTAATGTAAAAATAATGCTTCCAAAAATAGAAAGACAGATTGATTCACTCAAGTTTTAGAATAGCCATATCAAAAAGCATTACAGGGTAACAATGAGTATACCAAATGTTCATGAACAACCACCATAAATTGCAGATCAGATGGTGTGAGTGTTTTTTTGGTTAGTGTGGAACACCTACCAGAGATTACAACTGAAACACAGATTTCAACAAATCTAATCAGGTGAATATAAGGTCAAATCATATAGGCCATTCAAAACTATTTACACGGACCTACAATTAAGATCATAGAAATGAAGAGCAAGAAAGAAGAATGCAAATGAGAAACCATGTCTATGATTTATGAGCTACAACTAAGATTAGAAGACAGCTTACACTGGCTTTGTCGTACGCAGGCGTGCAGATTCTTTGTCGTACGCAGGCGTGCAGATTCCACCCGTGTGTTATGCCTTGCTGGCCCAGTGGCTTTTGCCTAACTGCGGGCACCAGATAAGATACAGTTAAATTATTAAGAACATGCAGGCTTGCTAATCACTCATAAGAAATTTAGCGAGAAGATAATGAAAAAAGTATTTTTAGGTAAACTGAAACTACAGTCCCACATCACCATGGAAGAAAACGTTAAGGTGTTGTAAGCAAGGATTATCTAAATCTCCTGTAAAATCAGACATCAAAAGAAGCATACTTTGGAAAGTTACCTATGATTAATGTCTGAATACAAAACAAGGTGGAATTCCATTAAAATTAAATAGTACATAGGCATACCATAGCATGGCTCAAAAAGCATCGAACCAATGTTAGATAATGGCAGACACTGCTATATATGAACTGCAGTTTTAATTCTTAAAAATCCTTGCCAAGTTGCAAACGTGCCACCAATACATGAACGACAGTATAACTAATTTCATATTAGCAAAAAATAGATGCAGAACGACAATATAAGCTTCAGAAAGGACATATTGAATAGTAACGCTAAAGCATAGAAAACATATTTTTGAAAAACCTATGGATATACTTTGCTCTTCTTATGCACTTCAATTCATAAATCTATTTGATCATAATAGGTCAATAATGTAGTATATCTGCATGACTATATTCAGCTCTAAAAGGTAAATTAACATTTGTAGTATTTCAGATCCTAAAAATACTGGCCAATTAATAGTATATCTTTGGCCACAAATAAATCAGCCGAAGCTCATGCTGAGAAATATCATAGGAATGAAAGATGGCCAATCCTAAGGAGATTCTAGGCTGCTGATAAATGTCAAAGGCATTAATTTAAAAAAATGTCAAAGGCATGGAGAATCGTACAAGAACAAATGATATTTGGCTCACCCTCCTCACTCCAACCGTTTCCTTTCAACATCATGGAGAAGTCCCGGGAGAGGGACGTCGCTGGGCACCAGCAGCAGCTGGCCCGCCGGCACCACAACCTTCTTGGCGTACCTGACTCCAGTATGCAGCAAGGAGACCTGTAGGGCCACAGCATCCTAGAACACAAAACAAATCACACACAACAGCAGAAGCGAAATCTCAGTAGGGGAATGAACGGATCTGAGCATGGAAGCCCTGGATCCGGTTTGGATCGGGCATGGCCCTTCCACACACAGCAACTACAGCAGCACAAAAATCAAAATGAAGAAATAGAAACAGAAAGCAAAGCCAAATCAGGGAGATGGAGAGGGAGAGAGGAAGAGAGGGGGAGTAAACCAGCGAGCGGACGGATCGAGGAAGAGCAAAGGCACGCCGGCTGCCTGCACGAGCTGGCGAGGAGGGGGGCCGCGACTGCCGACGGTGGCCGCCCACGACGCGATGCCGAGCCTGGCGTGGGGCTCGCCCGCGCCATCGGCCGCGCCGCCGCCACTGTGCCGCCGCCGCCGCGCCGCCCGGCTACGCAGAGGGAGAGAGGAGGGAGAGGGAGGAGGCGGCTGTGGCTGGGAGAGGGAGGGGCAGGGTTAGGGCTAGGGTTGGAGCTGATGATGTATATATATATGATGTAGAGGAGGCAGCTGAACCGTTGGATCAAAAATCAGACGGTCAAAAAATTTTGGACGACGTGGACGTGCTGGTTGCGCGTTTTGCCCACACATTGCTCTTTAAATTCACGTACAATTTAGAGGATATATAATCTGCTATTGTCTCATTTAGTTGGATCCACTAGCCATACATATAGGTGAGCACACTCTGAAATTTTAGAACTATATGCATAGTTGTTGTTCGCTTTGATGGGAAAATAGGGATGACCTTGTCCGTTGTTGTTTAGTCTGGAATTTGGATAGTCGAGTTTGTGTTCTTTTCTTCACCTAGGTAGTTAAAGTTTGGCCTAAGTCCTCTTGAGACCTGAGACTCAACTAAGACATCTTTTTTCAGTGCCTAGAGACTGCGGCAGGCGAGAAGAGTGGTGACGAAGGTGTAATTGTGAGTGTGTATGGTTTTGGGGAGGCTTGGGTGTGTGTCGGAGTTGGAAACAAGAACTTTTTATACTTAGACTCTCCCTCTTGCTAGGTTATACTCCCTCTGT
>CM041630.1:49771164-49894891 GCA_023333625.1 Bothriochloa decipiens | reverse complement strand
GCACCAAGTCATCAAATAAAAGCTTTTCACGGTCTTGACTTCTGCTACGTATTGTTGCCACTACATTAAAATGTGAGTTTGCTCATGGAACTATCCATTTATTTGATCCTCGTTTTTCAACAACTTTGCTTCATTTATTTGTGTGTCTTTGTCTGGGCATCATTTGTTTGAGGTTTCTTGGTTACCTATAAGAAGTCCTCTAGGGTGAATGCATCGATAAGACTCAAACCTTGTGTACTAGCAATGCAAACATATGGTAGTCATATTGGACATGTTGTCACAAGAAAATCACAAATAAGTTGTTGTACATTCTTCATTGCTCATCTATCTAGCTTCTAAACATACTTCCCACCACCACCAAATTGTTTGCAGGGGCTAATATCGAAGATTCACTTTAGTTAGTCCTACTCGTTAAAAATGGAGAGCCCTAAATCACATTAATAGCCCCTGTTACCACGGGTGTCTAGGCTAACAATCATCCACATTTCAGTGTTTTTGTTCACTACCCCATGCTTATAGTCTCTCATATTGTCTACCCACCACCACACTCCACCACTCAGTGGCACATCCGCCCCACCCAAGACAACACACAAATGGATCTACCCCTCCAAGCATGGCACTTCGAAGACCCCCTTGTTGTGTGTCTCTTCACACAACTAGAAATGTAAAAACCTTTGACTTCGATATCCTTCTCCTTCATCCTGCTCCTCCATTCCATCTCCACTCATGATGGTGGCATGCTGCCTCTTTCTATGGAATTCCTTTGGCACTGGCTTTAGTAGTCTACCATCAACTTTAGCATATGGGTAGTACCCTCCTCCTAAGGTCCCCGTTTTTTCTATCTTAGCGGTTGAGTCCTATGCTCAACATGGCAATGTGATGAGACGTTATAGGGGTGCGGCGTAGTGGTGCATCAAAGCCTGAGGAAAGAAAGAGACATCCACACAAGACACAAAAAAGTGATGGAGAGGAGAAGGAAATAAAAGATAGGAAAATCGGCACTAACAAGAGGGTTCCAACAATGTCATAATAAAATTGGGGCTACGATTGGAATTGACGGTAGAATTTGGGGCTTTGGAATCGAGGCAGCGTCATTTGAGTTTTGGAGTTATTACTAAAGATGCTTTTAAACGAACAAATATACAAATTGCCTATTTTACTTCCTCTTCTCATTCTTTTGCAAGGAATACTCCCTGTATTCCGAATGTGAGCCATTTTCAAAATTCACAAACTCTAACGGTGTTTATAGAAAAATGTATAAACCGTCCACAAAATCAAACAATTTTCAGTAAATCTGTTGTGAAATATGTTTTGATATAATGTTTGTTTAGTATTAGATATGTTAATATATTTACAGTAGATTTGGTCAAAGTTAGAGAATTGTTAACAAAGAACAAGACAAAAACAAGCTAATGTTATCGTTAGTAGCACTAGCCGGTGTCATTGGATATCCAACCCCAGCCTAGTACAATACACATAACGTGTGCGCGGTTAATGGGTAAAGGTAACATACACGTGGCAACTAATGGGACCCAGAGCTCTTCTATATAAACACTGGTTCCCTGCACAATGCCATTCATCGCACAGGCACACGAGCTAAGAAGGCAGTAGTGCAGTGGCGCAGGAGTTCAGTTGGTCTCTGATCTCTCCCTGCAGGGGAAAGAGAAGAACAGAGACCGGGCTTCTCGTCACTCTATTCTCACACACGAGGGCTTCGGCTTGTCTGTTACTGTTACTGTGGCATAGCAATGGCAGGAGGGATCTTCTCCATGGAGCACCCATGGGCCTCTGCTTTTGGCATTCTAGGTACGCTGCTGCCTGTGCACCACTACTGAATTGCTCGCCGTAGTACGATACAACTCGCGTGCACGGCAGCACGATGACATGCGTGCCAAACGATTGCTCATCAGTTACCAATGTTGTTTATTTACACAGACTGCAAATAATACTGCTACAGATTTACTGACAGAATTACCATCTCTTCCTCTGTCAATTTTCCTACAGGCAACATCATCTCCTTCCTGGTGTTCCTCGCACCAGTGTAAGTCGATCTATCTACCTATCCTAAACGTTGTTCTAACCACTGCTGATGAAATGCATCCACTAGTAGTGATTGAGTTGTGAATCTGAACAACACATATATATATATATATATATTGTTCAGATTCACAACTCAATCACTACTATATATATATATATCTGTCCACAGGCCGACGTTCCTTCGCGTGTACCGGAAGAAGTCGACGGAGGGGTTCAGCTCGGTGCCGTACGTGGTGGCCCTGTTCAGCTGCACGCTGTGGATCCTGTACGCGCTGGTGAAGACCAACTCCAGCCCGCTGCTGACCATCAACGCCTTCGGCTGCGTCGTGGAGGCCACCTACATCCTCCTCTACCTCATCTACGCGCCGCGCGCCGCCAGGCTGCGGACGCTCGCCTCCTTCTTCCTCCTCGACGTGGCCGCCTTCGCCCTCATCGTCGTCTTCGCCGTCGTGCTCGTCGCCGAGCCGCACCGCGTGAAAGTGCTCGGCAGCATCTGCCTCGCCTTCTCCATGGCCGTCTTCGTCGCGCCCCTCAGCGTCATCGTAAGCCCGGCCGGCCTTTGTTAACTTAGCTTATTGCTTGTTCATGCTTGTGAATTGACATGCGAATTGATCGGATGCTGTACTTGCAGTTGGTTGTGATCAGGACCAAGAGTGCCGAGTTCATGCCGTTCACGCTCTCCTTCTTCCTCACCCTCAGCGCCGTCGCCTGGTTCTTGTACGGCCTCTTCACCAAGGATCCCTACGTCACGGTAAGTAAATATATATAGCACTGCATAAACGATCGATCGTATCACCACACCAGGCCTGCAATTTTGATGGACTTGTTGTTCGTTGTGCACATACAGCTCCCGAACGTGGGCGGCTTCTTCTTCGGGTGCATCCAGATGGTGCTCTACTGCTGCTACCGGAAGCCCAGGTCGGCGTCGTCCGTGGTCCTGCCGACGACGACGGGCGCGGCCGCCGTGGCGCAGCTGGAGGCGGAGATGGAGCTGCCCCTTGCCGCTCACCAGGCCGTGGCCGTGCTGCCCACGAGCGCGGCCCCGGTGCTGGCCGAGCTGCAGAAGCTGGAGGAGGCCATGGGGTCGCCGCGCAAGGGCGGCATCAAGGCCGTCTGACCATGACTGATCGACCAAGCAGGGCCGTGGCAATCTCGTTCAAACGACCGCGCGATGCGTGCCCTGCTAGCTAGCTCGATCTGGGCCACACAGTTTCTTGTATTAGTTCTGCATGCGTGCAATGCTTGGCAGATTCGATTGACTGATGACTGCCGTATGTCTTCTTCTTTTCATTAATCGTTCATTTGTGTGTTCTTATAATTAATTAGCTAGCTAGCTATATATACGCTTGCTTGTATCGGAGATGAATTAGTTAATCTGCTGGTGGTTTGTGAGACATCCAAGAGTGTCGTCCTTGTGCATGGATTCGGTACATTGTGGACCAACGCCGAAACAGAACATGAATCATTCGTCGATCGTCATGGAGACCACCACTCAACCAGGCGAGAGCCGCGGTCCGGCGGTCCCGTTGCCCGCCTGCACCGCACGGCCACACCCACCGGTTGGCGAGGAGATCGACGGCCAGTTGGCTCCCCGCCGGCTGGCCCAGCTGTTTCGCTTCCTTCCGCGCCGGGCTCTCCCAACGCGGCGGAGCTGGGCTTTTGCCCGTGCCCGTGGCAGCATGGTTGACATGCGCGTCTGCACGGTACGCTCGCTGCTGGTCCGCACGGCGACCGTACCGTGGGCCGTGGCCCGTGGCCCGTACCGGTGCGTGCTCGGCTTGCTCGCTGCTCTATGGATCTGCTCGGTGCGTGCGCCGGCTGCATTCGTGACCCAGTTGCGCTGCGCGTACGTGCTCGGTGGCTCTGGTTCTGGATGGGGGTGGCTTCTCGATCGAACCGGCCGATGGGCCCAGTAGGAAGCCGAGTCCAAACAGTAATCCAGAAGTCCAAATCGGTACATATTTCGGCTAGTACTAGTCAGCTGGCTTAAGCAGCCACCACCGTCGTGATCCTGTTTGCCACACACAGCTTACCAACTGTTTATGGCAACAATTAGCTGAAATCAACGACCAAACAATACGGTTTTTCTTCAACTTATTTTCACCGCTCTCATTTGAACTAATAAAAAGTAAGAAACTAGATCAGACCAATTTATTTTGCCTGCGCTTTCACGTTATTTGTACAGCTTGCGTGGGAAATGTTTTCCAGGAAATAGGGTTAACGATCCTGCTAGACCATTTCCTGATCGCCATTCACTTGCTAGTGGGCCCAGTAAATAAAGGTAAATAAATTAGGTAAAGAGAGGGTGAGAGGAGACCACACACCAGAGGCTAGTGCTTGACCATCTTCTCCATGTCTCAGTGTCTCACACGCCCGTCCAAGAGAGCCCGGTTCACATGCGCTTGTTCGTTTCCGCCTCGTCGCCCCGTCTCCTTTCTCTCTCCCACTGTCTCCAATCTGGCCTCCATTGCGGCTGTCCCCTCTTCGATTATTCCAAGCCCATGGCCGCAATGCCGAGCAGCAGCAGCCCCATGGCGATGATGGCGACTCCGGCTGCCGTGTTCCTGGCGGCGCTCGTGCTGCTGCTGATGCTCAGTGGCGCGGAGGGCAGGTTCCTGGCCAACAACATCACCGTCGTTGGCTCCGTGTACTGCGACGCCTGCTCCAACAATACCTTCTCCAAGCATAGCTTCTTCTTGAAAGGTGAGTGCACAACTGCAGATGCTATCAGTTATACAGTTTCTGCAGTGCCATTAACGGCCTTGATCGTTGCCTCATCCTGCATTGCTTTTTCTCCCTAATAATGGCTGTATATATTTATTTATTTACAGCAGAAGGCTGCTTAGCTTAGCTCTGAAATCTGATAAGAGAAACTTTTTTTTCTTACATCAGGTTGTTCATTCCATGCTGTTGTTTGCAGTAGGTTTACAGGTTCTTACATTGGCACGTTTTAGAGGATCGTCAGTATGTTTTTCCTGTACTCTGTTTTTGTCCATTTTTACCTTTTTAATATGCAACAAGAAACTGATACGCAAGCGTGCTGAGTTGTTCATGCGTTATAGTGTAGTGCCCTTTAGTTCTCAGCTGTCACAAGAAAGTTTTCAAAAAAAAAAAAAATTGTGTGCACTGAGGAGGTAATAAACATTTTGCATCCTTCTGTTACGTGGCTAATCAGGACAAACTAGGTTTGACAAATATGGTCATATGGCTTGTTCTTTGGCTTGGCTCATTTCTGCCTCCACTCCCATAAGGGATAAGGCCATAATCCGTTGTAGTTTAGCTTTTGGGCTTTTGGCTCATCCTCTGTACCTGAAGCCCAATTGAAGACTGGCATACGTGTCTCACATTCGGTTACCTGGAGGAGCTCATTTACCATTGCGTCGTAGTACAAGTAGAACTCGAGATCGAATTCACAGTTTCTTTCAGTGACAAGCTCTATCTAGCTGTTCGTCTGATCGTTTCTGCTGTTAATAAGCCCACTGATGCTATTTTGTTGTGAGAGAGAAACCCTATACCATGGCCTGATAAGCTGGTTTACTTCATCTATTCTGAACATAATTTGTCCCCCAAATTCATTATGCACTGGAATTTATAGGTAATACTACCTCGAGCTGAAATGTGCCTCACTGAGTAACTGGGTCATATATCAGTTGCCGCTAACTAGACAACTTAACAGACCTTCAGACATTCAGTACATCTGTGCATATGAATTGTCATTGAAGTATTGCATGCCTATGACCAGAAATTCTGCAATTGATTGCCAACGCCTCACCTCAGATTCTGGAAGCTCAGCTGGCGCCATGGCTTCATCTTTACATTGAACTAAACATTTACTAATAAGCGCATGTAATCAGCAATCAAACTATTCACTGTTAGATTTTATATAGTCGAATCTCTGTTTTTTTTTTTGAAGGAAAACAGTAGAATCACTGAATCAGTGGTGGATTTTACATTTTGTGGCAGTGGTGAATTTTACATTTTGTGGCCATCGCGTGTTCAAAATGACACCTTTTCCATCCTTGACATCTCACTGAAAACATGATCGGGCTAACAGAACGGTAATAAATGGTGCGTGCAGGAGCCCGGGTGCTGATCAAGTGCAGCTTCAAGGTGAACTCGACGTCGTCGGAGGAGCTGTCCCTGGAGGCGGAGCGCACCACGGACCAGCACGGCGTGTACAAGCTGGACGTGCCCCCCGTGGACGGCTTCGAGTGCCGGGAGGGCCACGAGGTCCGCTCGGCGTGCCGCGCCACGCTGGTCCGGAGCTCCTCCGCCGCCTGCAACGTCCCCGGACTCGGGGGCTCCACGCAGCACATTGCGCTCCGCTCCCGCGCCACCAGCGCCTCCTGCTTCCTCAACCTCAACGCGCTCAACTTCCGCCCCGCCAAGCGGGACGGCAAGCTCTGCCACGGCCATGGCGGCCACGGGGACGGGGACGGGGACGGCGCGTTCGGCTCCTCGCTGTTCTTCTGGCCGTTGCTGCCGCTCTTCTGGCCGCCATTCCGGGTCCCGGGCGGCGGCGCCGGCGGGACGGTGTCGTTCCCGTGGCCGTTCCCGGTGCCGAGCTGGCTCGTGCCGTTCCTGCGGCCTCCGTTCTTGCCGTTCCCGCTCTACGAGCCGGCGCCGGCGCCACCGCCGCCGTTCTACCGCTTCCCGCCTTCCCAAGAAGCGGCATCTCGGCCTTGAAGTCCATGAGCGAAGAAGCTTGTCAGGAATCAGGATATGATATTTTTAGCCTTTCTTGCCAATATTGTTTTTACATTCTGTGTATTAGAAGCTGATCAGAGGTCGACAGGTCGTGTGATATTTGGCCCCATGTTAGCTTGACCTCAGTGCCATGCTCATGAATGATGAATGTAACTGATGCTAGTGCTGGTGCTGCCATGTAGTTCATTGTGCTCATGAACTGGTGAACATGTGGTCTGATATTTAGTAGTGGCAAACTAGCAATGGTTACTTGTTACTATTTGAAGGTGGTGGTTACTTGTTAGATCTTCTATTTGGAGGTTGGCATAAGTTCCGTGCAGTAAGATTAAATTTCCAATGATTCAATCCACGTATAATCTTCTATCTCAATATTACTAATTGCATGCCACTTATGAATTCTCCATGTCAAGTTCATGAGTCGTGAACTCGTCATAGAATTCTAGAAGTTATCCCTAAAAGGTAAAACATGTCATTGTTTTTTTTATTACAATAGCCATTATTAAATCTAATTTACTTCTAAATTTCCCACTTCCATTAGCCATCAAGAAAAGTAACATAAATGAACCCCCTAAATCTTTATACAAATTACTCACATTTTCCATGGAAACTAACCTAAAATAAGCCCTGAAATTTGCTTTTTAAAATTTTCAATCTTAATCATAACCTAAAGTAACACCATATCAACATCAAACTCATCTCTTCACCATTACAAAAAATAATTAACGTGTTGACTCTAAATTACTCATCTTTGCTATTTTCAATAATAATCTTAAGTAACCCATAAATCTGCACATAAGCTACTCTCCTTGTTCCATTTGTTCAAAAGAATCTAAAACATCCATGTTAAATTTTAAAGAAACAATCAAACTTAATATGGTTTTGACTTTATATGATTCTAGAAATTGATTTATTTCGAGACGGAGGTAGTAAATACCTATAATCGTGTTTGCATTATGTCTTTTTCAAAGAAATAGTCAACGATAAAAAATAACATGTAAGTCGATATTGAAGATGAACTAATTGTCTTTTGATAGGAACATAGTAAATATCTGAGCTGATAATTTAGTTTGAAGCGCTATATCTTTAAGAAAGATACACAGCTATATTAAAGTTTATCACCCTTTACGGAGGACTTTCATTGTCTTAGGGGATGAAAATTGGGAATAGTACATTATTATCTAATGTCACATACTTAAAATATTCAAATTTAAAACATCCATATTTGATTGAGAAATGGAAACCAAGATATCTAAATCAGCTTTAAGGATTTTAAAACAAATATGTATCTAAGAATTAGAAATGTTAACTTTTATACATTTGTAATCATTAAACCCAGTATTCAATTATAATATTATATCTACAATTGTACAAAATATTAAATTCATATTTTTGGTTCATTGGCATAAAAGCTAACAAATATAATTGTAAAAGTAGAAAAAATAAAGTTATATATATTTATTCATTTACATCTCGTTAAAATATTAACACGATAATTGATCCATACAATGATTTTAACATTTTCATTGATATTAATTGTAAGATAACATTAGACATTCTTGTTTTCATTGATATATATTTGCTCATAAGTAAAAGAGTGATGATTTGATTTAATTTGTTTTGCAACATATAATTCATTTTGGAAGTGAAAATCTTGATCCACTTCCATTGTACGAGATGAAACAACCGTTCATACCATTGTTCAGACTACAAGAGAGGGTATGAAGTGTATAAGACTAGCCAAATATTTTCACACACAACAGCAGCGACAAGCATCGTGTGTCAGAAGAACATGTCAGACCAGCTAATTCACTCATCTCCTCAAGTCACCTACAAGTGGGGGCCATTTTTTAAGGTCGTCCCCAACAGTGGGCGACGTAGCTAGCTGAGTCAGATTTCGTCTGACGTGGTGGAGAGAGGAAGCTGAAAACCCATCTCGCTACCGACGACGTAGTTAATGAAATGCTGCCTCGATAGAACAAATAGCTTTCTTTTCCACCACTTCCTTCCTGAGTTCTTCTCTCTCACTGGCGTTGGGTGAGTTAGGAAACATTAAAAAAGCTTATGTGTGGGACCTATGTACTTTGGAAAATGTATAATCATTGGAAGAGTGAATTTGTGTGCTATCTTTAAAGATGACGTGGACACCTAATAACTAGCAAACTAGCTCTATTGTTGGGGACGCCCTAAGCATCGGGGCATAGACTTTCCTCGGTGCCAGGGTTTTCGGTGCTTGAATTCCATCATGCAATGTGCAGGCATCGAGGCTCAAAAGAAAAATTAAGGTTTAATTTCAAGTATCACAAAACAGCACACTGTGGCTAGTCTAACTGATTGGTAAGTTTCAACTTATTAGACACATTCCCTAAAGAAACTTAAAAGATAGAAAAACCTTTGTTACAAATTGGGGTGACAAAAGTTTGGATTCATAACGTAACGACATATGCCAAATGAGTTGCAATAAGAAGCTTGCAAAGGTTTCAATTATGCATAGATTGAATGTACAGTTACACAAAAGAAGGTACAATGAAAAAGGAAAAAAAAAGTATGAATAGGTCGGCAAAATTCAAAAGAAAGATCGATTTCTATACCTCACAATACTCAACGCATAGAATAATTATCCACATGTGAACTAGGTGCCAAGGGCCATCCTGTATGCTGACAAGTCACGACCTATATGTATCCTGTTGATGAGGCGTGTGGCCGTTGGGTTGTGGGGGTGTATGATTGGTGTGGATTCTGCAATGGAGTTATGGGGCTACCAAAGTCTGGTTCATCTCCGTGCCAAAAGCAGGCGTTGCCCAATGCGCATGCGACACGCAGTAGGTACAGGTGTCGTCCGTTGTAACCGATTGCTGAGCATGAGAAACCCATCAGGATTGTTACACCTCTCTTGTCTTTTCTCCCGGACTCGAACATGGCACGTAGACGTAGTTACGCACGGCACGAATCTGATGCTGCGGCCAAACTCAGTGCAGCCTTTCTTGTGGCAATGCACTCGGAGTGCTCGATCGAGAAAAGAGAGAGTCCAAATCGAGAAAAGAGAGAGTCCAAGACAGCCAAAGTAGTCGATCTGGCCGGTGGGGCTTCAGGAATCATGCCTGCATTTTGGTTCCAGGTGTCGAACGCTGTAGAGTGCGTTGTCACGACTCACCAGCCCGCGAACTACTGAAAACCAATAAAACAAATTACTAATCTGCAAGAAGTTAAGCTGACGTTTTGGAGCGTTGTTGCATTGGTGAAGATCAGATAAGGTAAGCTAAACAACCCTTGTGGTTGGGGCATTCGACACCTTCAAACTAATTGCAATCATGCACACAGCGTCAGGTCAGAGAGGGTCGAACGGGCCTGCCGCTAAATCTAGTGCATTATTTGCCATGACGCCATGAATATGGCCCCTCGATCGAGAGCCGGCCATATGCTTGATGTCATGACTCATGCGTGCATTGCATGTATTATCTCCGGCTCCGGCTCCTGGTGCAGTTGTTTACCCTTCCGAGACTGCCAAACCGTACCCTAACAATTGTACGTACTATAATATGCACGTACTACGCGCTACAAGTTGGAAGTGTGCAATTCTATATGCAATCATTGTGTACTAAACAACTATAGAGCCGCTCTCTCATGAGCCCCTATTAGTAGCTAATCTTATATCAAAAGAGCCTCTTGATCAAGACCCTTCTAGGTTCACTAAACATCTTGTCTCTATACATATATATATATATATATATTCCTCTCACCTTCTCATTCTTGACCCCGAGCTTGATTTCACCTTTTGCGCTAGCTGTAGCTTTGCTAGGTAGCCAAGTGTGCCCTTGTACGTGCTTGACCTGCCCAAGGCTGAGAAGACACTCACGGGCACGGCCATGGCGGAGAAAGGAAGCAGGAAGCCGGCGGGGCTCATCATGAAGACGCTGGACCGGTGCCGCAGCGGGGCGCGGCGGAGCAAGCCGGCGCCGGAGGGTTGCTTCACGGTGTGCGTCGGCGCGGGGCGGCAGCGCTTCGTGGTGCGGACGGAGTGCGTGAACCACCCGCTGTTCCGGGCGCTGCTGGAGGAGGCCGAGGAGGCGTTCGGGTACGCGGCCGCCGGCCCGCTCGCGCTGCCGTGCGACGCCGACGCCTTCGTGCGGGTGCTGGAGCAGATCGAGGAGGACGACGACGAGGCTGCTGCTGGCCAGGCGGCCGCTGTGGCGAGGTGCGGCCTTGTCCGGGGCCACTCCGCGTACCGGCTGCTCCTCCCGGCCGCACGGCCGCTCCTCGTCGGCCGGTCCTAGCATTGCCTCCTCCTGGGACTGGGATTCGGAGTCGGAGGTCAGGTGACGACGGTGCTTGATCGATCTCAAGCCGATCTGCACTGCACCGGAGTCCGGAGATGAGTCTTGTGTACTGAATATTGATATGAATCGTGTGCAAAGCCATGTGCGTAGATGGTAGACGCCAACCGCCACAGGTGGTTCTTGAGCTCTAGTTTTTTTTTGTTCAGGATATTGTCAGACAGACAGACAGAATGTCGTCGTGTGCTTTAGTATATTAGATGTACGTGTAGATGGCAATTGGCATATTGGTATATATGATGCATGCATGTTGCCCTCGCATGATGTAATTGCAGTTTTCCCTTCTCTATCTAGACTCATCAAGAATGAAGTCTTATTAATCAGCTAGTGACAGATTCATTTCGATGAAGGAATTTGTTCACCATGAGGAACTTATTCAACATTCCAAGAGCCTAGAGTTTCTGTGGTTCAGTTTTCTAATTTGATGCCAGATTTTACAAGTAGAAATGCTACGTCCTGTAGAGCAAGGATACACCGCTACGGTGCTGTTATCAGTTTGTCAAAACAAAGGATTGTGTCAGAGAAAATGAATTCAAGCTGTATGCTAGATTCTTTTTTGTTTCGACAGAGGAAAATTGGAATGATGAAAGGCCTCCCCACTACGCCGCCAATGGCAGCTGGCACCCTGGAACTGCTACTTGAACAACTCGGTGCTCGTGGTGCAGTCCGATCCCAGCTATGGCTCCTGCACTGATCGATTGCACAAACTAGTCTCCTTTGAATGCTTCCATTCCATCCAGTTGATATGATGTTCGGTGCGTTTGGTTTGAAGAGGACGAACAAACGCCAGGCGACCCAGGTAAGGCAACCCCGCGGGCGACGGCCCCCCGCGCCGCCGCCGCCGGCTATGGCCGCTCCCCTCCCCTCCTCCGCCTAGATCCGCCGGCTCCTCGGGCTCCCCATTCCCCCACCTACCTCCTCCCTGTCCCTCTTCGCCCCTCTCCCACTCCCGAGCCCACGCCCCCACCCCTAGATCCAGCTCCGCTGCGCCGCCGCCATGGACGGGGGCTCTCCCTCCCGCCGCGTCTGGCCGTCGGGCGTCGTGGAGGCCTTGGAGGTGGGCTCTCCCGGCCGACTCCTTGAGGCCCTGGCCTTCGGGCAAGGGGGTGCCTCGGAGTCGTCCCCGCGCGGTCGTCCCTGGGTGGATCTGAGCGAGGAGCACCTGCCGCCGCCGGGGGTCTTCTTCGACCGCGGTCCTGGTGAGCGGGTTGCTCTCAGTGAATCGGAGGGGCTCTCCGATTCAGAATCCTCATCGTCTCCTCCACCGCCGCCGCCGCCGGCGGCGGCTGGGAAGGGCAAAGAGGTGGCTGTGTCTGCGGAGCCGGCCCTTAAGCGCCACCGGACCCGCCGGCATCGCAACCGACGGAGGACTGAGGGGCTCATGGCTGCGGCCCGCAGTGCCCAGACCTCGTCAGCCGGATGACCTCGGCCATCAACTGGGACTTCCGGCCTCCATCGCCGCAGCCAGCACACCCGCCGCGCGAGCTGGGTCATCCGGACGAGTAGGGCTTCTTCCATGTCCAAAGCAAGCGTTTTGGCCGGCCGCGCACTGTAACACCTCTGGTGTTATGGTAACTAAAACCTGCCATGTCATCATATGCATTGCAAAGCATTTATGTTTAGGTCAACCTTGATATGCATCAACTGAAATGAGTTTATATTTCATAGGTTGCTTGTGTTTCTGAAATATTGTGTTACATGAAATCATAAAACCTAATTTCGAATGTTATCCAAAATACTTAGTTTATATTCTATGTACTTGAGGTATAAACCATGTTTACACTAGTGTCAAGCATATTGTATAAATATAAGTTCAACCTTTAAAAATGATTTCCATATTTGAAGTTGAGTTTGGATTTCAAAGCTTATTCCTATGTCTTGCGATTCAAATTTAAATTCAAATTGGAAAGCTATAAAAATATTTTTCAAAAGTCAACTTGGTCAACCAAAGGTACTATTGGGTCATTAACCTAAAAATATCCTTGGATGATGTTTGTGATCACTAATGACCAACCAATTAAATTAGAAACCAAATCGAGTTTGTTTTCACTTCTGAAAACCCTAATTTTTTTAAAAACCATATTTTACACCTTTTTCCATATTTTAAAATCTATAAAGAATTTTGATATACTCTCAAAATATGGTTTGTAGATATTAACAAGAAATACAAGTTTGGTATTCAAAGTTTTTCAAGTTTCTAAAAAAAATTTGAAATGAGTTTGAAAATACAGTTTTCTAGCAATTGTCCCCTTTTGATTTTAAAACCATAATTCAAAAACTATGTATAATTTGGGAAAACTTTATATACGAAAAATGTTTGGTTTGAAAATATGAACATTTCATAGTTTTGAATATTTTCAAATTTTATTGAAAAATCAAAAGTAATTTTAAATATTTGTTTCTAGGGTTTTATTCCTCTTTTAAATTTGAATTCATATTTCAAAAAATATGAAGAATTTGAAAATGTTTGTTAAATGAAAAATGTAGCTCTTGAAAAGTTATGCAAATAATATTTTGGGATATTTTCAAGTTCCTATGTAAATTCTGGAGTAATTTACAAAGTTTCAAAATGGCTTCAACTGCTACAGTGCCAACACCTATGGGCAGCCGCCATCGCCGGCTTTTCACGCCGCGCCGCCGTCCACCGGTGCCATACCGCCCTGCCACGGCTGCCAGCTCACCCTAGGACACTCAAATTTTTGTCGTAGTGGTGTCGCCCGTCCGTGCGTCGCCGTTGGCCTATATATATGGCCAGCCACTGCCGTTTCTCTTCTTTTCCTTCCCTGCCGCCACCGCCGACGATCGTCCTCCGCCGGCAAAATTTGCTGCCGTCACTCCATCGTCGCCCGCTTGCTCTTGCCAGAAGCTCCGCAACGCCCTTGCGCTTCTCTTGAGCCAGCTCGTATCGCCTTTCGTCGCTTACATCGCCCAGGCCGCCGTCGTCTTCCTCGCGGCCGGTCGTCGAGCCGCCGTGGAATCGCCACCGTCGACTGCTGCCAGGGTCGGTTATTTATCTTCATTGACCCCACTATCATGTTCTCCATGCTATCCTGCTCCTCATGTGCACCTTGGTTCGCTCTCTGGTGGACAGGACACGCCGGAGCACCGTCCTTGCCACCGGAGCACCGCCGCCGTCTGTAGCTCGTCTTCGCTCACCACCAAGCCCGATAGCGTGCGCATCGTCACCGCGGTGAGCTCCTGCACCTGTCCATGCTCTCAATTTCACCTCTACCGCGCCGTAGCGTCCGGCCACTGTGGCTCGCCACCGGCATGGCCCTGCCAGCGCCGCCGCGCGCGTGGCCGTCATGGTTGGGGGTCAGGTTGGGCCTCATCTTGTTGCTAATTGTGTTCGTGTGGGTGTGTAGACCATGCCCGTGTGCTCGCCGTCACCGGAAATAGCTCCAGTGAGCCTTGCCGCCGTGCCCGAGCCCCGCCGTGCCGCCATGGCCGCCGGGAAGCCGGTCGCTCTTGCACCGCCGCTTCTTTAGCTAGCCCATCTTGTTCGCCGTGTCGAGACGAGCCTGTAGGGCCAAGTCCCATTGCCGGAGACCTCACCGCCGGCGAGTTTTGGCCAGTCAAAATCGCCGCTGCCGCGGTCAGCGTCGGGAAAGATTTTCCCTTTTTTCTTTTTCTTTTTCAGAAAATGATTTAAATGCCATTTTTTCCATAATTCATAGTAATTCATGTATAGCTTCAAAAATTCTGAAATTTTTTATGAATGCTCTTTATGATGTTCTCTACCTAGGAAAAATATGAAATACTAAATTTGAATAATTTTTGCATAAGTTAAAATTAGCTCTTTTAATTGAAAAATGTATTTTCTATGATTTTTAATAAATAAAATAATTAGTTTTTATTTTTGAAAATTGTTTTGCCATCTAATTAGACCAAGATATTTTCAAAATAAAATTTTGAGCTTGATTAGACAACTTTAATTTTATGCCCTTAAATTATGCTTTTAAATAATTAAATAATCCCTTTAATTAAGTTTAATCATTATAGGATTTGTTTGACTTTGGGATTTATTGATGACCTCGAGTTATTAACCTTAATGACCCTTGGTACTTTAATTAATTATTTGCGCTTACCTGGATCATGTTATTAGGGTTTAATCAACGTTATTTTATGTGTTTAATGAACTCTTTTATTAATTAGTTAACCCTAACGAACTTAGTAAGTAAGTTTTGTTGGCTTGCAACTTTACCGTGAAGGAAAGTTGTACTCAAACCCTTAATCTGATCATGCATCCATCGAACATCAAGTTTACTGTTACATCATGTTGACGCATATCATTCTATCGTATAGTTTCCGTTAACGGAGAGTTTAACATTGTCGCACCAGATCCCAAGGAAGAGCAGACTCAGGAGTTGGATGTTGATCCAGAGCTCGAGACCGTCTACCCCGAATACCAAGGCAAGCCTCGGATGCATTCTAACCCTACCCTTATTTTATAAAAGTTTTATCGCTTCAATTATGTTATGTTGCATTAAGTAATAGGAGTTGAGTGAAAACCTACCAATTGCATTACCTGTCTACTACCTTATTCCTTGTTACCTGTTTTTGAAAAATGCTTAGTTTGCTTAACCCTGTTTAATTAATTAGGTTTTCAAAAGCTAAAAGAATGAAAAAGATGAGATTGGCTTTACCTATTAGAATCATGATGATAGTTAATAAATTGAGTCTGGACGGGTAACTTGCTTTGGGAAAGGAGTCCCTCTGTAGTATTTTCGTCTGCTGATGCCCTAGGTCCTGTGTCGATGGTGAACTGGTGATATCGAGAAACTAGAAAATCCACATGCATGAAGCGATATACAGTGGGCCAGAGTCCCCACTTATGTCATGGAGTGATATATAGTGGGCCAGAGTCCCCACATATGTCATAGTGTGGTATGCTGTGGGTTTAAATTCCTAAGTATATCGGTACACTGGGTCATAGTGCCCATGTGTATCATGTGGTGATATATGGTTACGGTTGTTATCCCGGTATATCTATGATCTGGTATGCATCGGAGTTAAAGTCTCCGGTATCCCAGTGATCTAGGTCCCAGCTGGGTATGAAAATGGATTCGAATCGCCGTTGCTTCTCGGAGAAGAAGACTCGATCGTTGTTCATCGTCGTAGTAACAACTTGAATGAGGATAAGTTATAAAAATGATTTTAATTGGTAATCTAGAGCTAGATCAAGACAACCTTTACTTTCTGTCAAGCTTTTCTGCAAAAATCCTTATCTCTTGCAAGCCTTATCTTGTCCCTCTAGCCTGCATTTTCTGAGTCTTCACCCCTCTTTTTCGTCGGGTCAGTCTTGTTGAGTACTTTTGTACTCAGGGTTTATTGAACCCTTGTTGCAGGTGAGCCCCATGGGCAGGAGTGCTTTGCATCCTGCTGCATGACAGTCGTTGCGGAGAGTGACGACGAATAGGCTGTCCGCTCTTGGGCAGAGCGTGTCTTCAAGGTTTTGTAATAAGTTATATTACTATTCCACTGCTCCTATGGTTGTAATAATTAAAAACATATGGTTTGTAAGTTTAAACTAAACGGTTTGTAAACTTATGTTATTGTAATCCTTCCGCTATTTTACTCTGATATAGTTTATTTGTATAAAACTGTTGTAATATTACAATGTCTCTTTATAATGATTGATCTTGCTCGGAGAATCGTGGATGATTTGGGATTTACCCAACAGATCTTTTAAGTCTTATGGAACACATTCATAGTTATTTGAAGTCTGTTTAGACAATAATAATGCATGTGGGCCATATGATTTAGGAGATTCTACCACAGCCTCTCTTCCAAGTTCGCCCCGCAAGGTGCCGCCTGAGCTGGAGGGCCGCTGCTTCCGCTGCCTCTGCAAGTGCCACACCCGGGCGTCCTGCACGTTCCGGGAGAGGTGCTACAACTGCTGGGCTGAGGGCCACCGAGCGGCGGCCTGCCCCCTCCCGCCGCGCGTCGGGGCTCCTCCTAGCAAGCGCAAGTGATCCCCCACGCCGCCGGTGGGCCACCGGGTGCTCCAGCGCCTTCCGCGAGGTGGCCGCAGTCGAGCCTCGGCGGATACTGTCCCGGCTAACTCCGGCTCCACGGGCCGTCGGTCTCCATCGGGCAACTCCATCTACGCCCAGCCTCTGCCGCCCCGTCAGCACCGTGCGGGCCCTGTGCTGTCGCGCAGCCCGACGGGTTCCCCGACTCCGCCTCCTCCTCCGCCTCCGACGCAGCTGGCCCTGCTGGTGGGAGCCCTGGCCGTTCCACCACCCGGGGAGCTGGGCCCTGAGCTGGTGGACCGCGGACTGTCGCCGCCGCGGGCGTGGGCGAACCGCCCGCTTCCCTTCATGGTGGTGCCGCGCACCACGGCCATCCAAGGACGGCCTTGGACTGGCCCTGACGGCTATGGTGGGAGGCATCCGGCCGCCCGTGTCCGCGGCCGACCTCAGGGAGCTTCTCCGGAGCAGGTTCGGTCTGCTCGAGGAAGACTTCGACGTGCGGCATCACTTCCCTGAGGACTTGGTCGTCTGCTTCCGGCATGGCGCAGACAGGGAGCGCGTCCTGTCGTCCAGGCGTGACGGCCCGGGTCTGACCATCATCTGGAGCCCGTGGCGTCGCGCCTCGCTGGGCGTTCACGACTCCTTCTGGTTTCAGGTCGTCGTGGCGCTGTCGCGGGTGCCTCTGCATGCCCGCAACCTGGAGGTGGCCCAGGTGATCCTCAGCTCGGCCTGCGCCAAGCTGGCTTTCTCCGACTACAGGGATCGCCCCGTCGTCGACGACCGCGAGTTCTTCATGTCAGCCTGGTGCTGGTACCCGAGTACATCCCCAAGGAGCAGGTGATCTTCATCCCCGACAATGATATCCCTGGTGTGCAGGTGCAGGGTGAACTGCCTAGACTCCGCTACCGCATGCAGGCCAGGCTGGTGGCCTATCGCGACTGGTCCACCCCGCCGCCTTCGTCGGGCGTGGGCTACGTGCACGGTCCGGGGCACAACCACGGCCCAGAGGATGCGGGCTCGCCTAACCGGGGGCCGCTTGACGGTGAGGTTGAGGACTCCCTCCCCTCGAACTCCGCTGCCACCCGAGATGTGCCCTACGGTAGGTAGGTGACCTTGGGTTGGCCGGGCGCCTCTGTCTGGGACGTCTTCCACGCCAAGCAGGCCACGACCCCTTCCCGGGCTGCCGCTCATGCCGCGGTGGCCCCGACGGTGAAGATCGGCTCCGTCCTCTGCCCGCTCCGATCGTCGACTGCTCGAGGACAGCCTGTAGGTGCCTCCTCGACAACAGATGGGTGCCCGCTCGCACTCCGACCAGTCCTCCTCCAGGGGTTGGAGTTGAGAACGGCCAATCCACCCGTGCAGCGGACACCACGACTCCGACACCGAAGGCCCGTGTTGCTTCGCCGGACACACCGGCCAGTCCTCCTCTAGGGATTAGAGTTGAGGACGGCCAGTCTGCCCGGGCAGCAGCCTTCCTGGCTCCGACACCAGGGGCCCGGGACGCTTCACCGCGCACTCCGTCTCCGGGGCCCTGCCGCTTGGCGTTCCAGTCTCCCTCACCGGCCCTGCAACGACACTCTGCTGCCTCGGTGGGAGTTGTGGGCAAGTTCATCAACATCGCCCCGCTTCTCCTGCAGGCGGGCTGCAACGCCAGGCTACCGCCACCCACACCAGCGGACTGGTGGGCCTCTACCGTCGACGTCGAGTTCTTGACGATTCAGCCGCTGCGCGCGCCCGGGTCGGCCTTTTTGGCGGCTGCACGCCCAGCGTCGGACTGGTGGTCCGCTTTGGTGGGCGCCGAGCTGTGCACACCAGCGAGGGAGCTCCCTCCTGCCCCTTCCAGCAGCGCCGGAATCGGGATCGCCTCACCGTCCACCCCGCCAGCACCCCCGGTGGCGTCGCTCCTGTCAGCCGCGCTGGAGGAGGCTGCTACGACTGCGTCGGCGGCTGCTGCGCCGGTTGGCCGCGTGGATCCCCCAGCCGACCCATCCTGCCTCCCATCGCCGGCGTCACCTACGCGGGGGAGTTCTGCAACGGCAACACCGCTGACAACGGCGTCGGCGGCTTCCGTGCCGAGCCCCGTGCCCCCCGTTGAACCGGCCCGGCTCCCGTCACCTGCTGCCGCCGTCCCGGATGCCGCCCCCCAGCAGGCGCCTCCCGTGCGTCCCTCCGCCGCGTCCGTGGCTGCCTTCATTGGCAGCATGATCCTGCCACTGGAGTCGCCGATCATCGCTGGCCCCCCGAAGCTGTGCACCTCTACGATCGATGACGAGGAATGGCGCCTGCGCAGAAGCACGCGCTTGGCTGCCAAATCTGCGTTCCGCGACCCACAGCCGGAGCGGCAGGCGAGGCGGGTTATGCTCAACAGATGCCACGACAACGCGGGTGAGGACACCCCGGACCCAACCATCGCTGCACGTTTCCATGAAGCTTTCGCAGGCGACGCGTCTTCCGCCCGCCGGGAATCCATGCGCGAGCTGTTTCCCCAGCTCGGCCGCCGCGCAAGGCGCGCTACGCCCGCGCGGGCTTGACGGATCGGGCAGGAGCCGATTGAAGCTACATTTGTTTCCCAATGAGTGGAAACTATCTAATGTTCTGGAATGCGCGCGGCCTTAACATTGTGCAACAACAGCAGGTCTCCATCGCGTGCTTACAGGAAGGAGTCCAAGATCGAGAATTTTTCTGTACCTCTTAATATTGACTTAACAAGCTGTGACTTTGACTACGCCTTCCTTCCTGCGTCGGGTGCAGCCGGGGGTCTATCACCTCCTGGAGGCGCGATCTCTAGAAAGTCCCCTCCATCACCGTTCGCCGCTTCTCGGTGACAATTGTCGTTTCTTCCTTCGGTACTATGCGGGTGCCATGGACCCTCACCAATGTGTACGGCCCGCCATACCGGGCGCAGAAGGCGGCCTTCCTCCAGGAGCTTCGGGATGTGGCCGCTTCCTGCACCGGTGCCTGGTTGCCTGTGTGGTGATTTCAACTTGATCTACCAGGCGGCCGACAAAAACAATGGAAGGCTACACAGGGGGCTCATGCGAGCGTTTCGGAGCGTCATTGATGACCTGCAGCTTCAGGAGTTGCAGCTCAATGGGCGGCTATTCACCTGGTCTAATGGCCGGGACACTCCTACTCTGGAGCGAATTGACCGCGCTTTCGCCAATGCTGATTGGCTCCAGTTGTTCCCGCACCACCGCCTGAGCTCGCTCTCCTCGGACTCTTCGGACCATGCCCCTCTGCTGCTGCTACTCAACTGTGAGCCCTGGGCCAAGATCGATGGCTTCCTTGACGTCGTGGCCGCAGCTTCGGGACCAAATAACCCCAATGTCGACGCTTGCAAGAATCTGGACATCAAGTTGCGCGCGCTGGCTCGGGCCCTTGCAGTTGGCGTGCAACTCTTGTGGGCGGCATTCAGTTCCAGTTAGCGGCCGCAAGACTGATTATTCGTGAGTACGATGTGGCTCAGGAGTCGCGCATTCTTTCGCCGGGCGAGCTAGAGCTGCACCGGGAGCTGAAGGGCCACGTCCTTGGCCTCGCCTCGCTCGCTCGCACGATGGCTCTACAGCGAGCAAGGACCCGGCACCTGAGGAAGGCGGACGCATGCACCAAATACTTCCACCTCTAGGCCTGTCATCGGCGGCGGAAGAACCACCTCCTCGCCATCTCACACAAGGGTCACACGTTCTCCGAGGAGGAAGCGAAGGCCGGCGTGGTTTTTGACTACTACAACAGCATTCTCGGTACACCGTTCCTCCGTACGCATTGGCTTCAGCTCGCCGCGCTACAGCTGCCGCGCCTCGACCTCGAGGAACTGGTGCTACCCTTCCCTGCCGACGAGGTCGACGCCGTCGTCCGAGCCTCCCCGTCTGACAGAACGCCCGGCCCGGACGGCTTTGGGGCGGGTTTCTTCAAAGTCGCCTGGCAAATCGTCGGGCCGAACATCGTTCGTGCGTTCCAGGCCTTGTGGGATATGGATTTTAGAAACTTCAACAATCCAAACGAAGCGATCATGGTCCTCCTCCATAAGACGCGAGACCCGGCGGGGCTCAAGAATTACCGGCCCATCAGCCTCATCCATTCGGTGAGCAAGTTGTTCGCCAAGGGCCTGGCACTTCGGCTAGCTCCTAGGATGCCGGAGCTTGTCAGGCTTAACCAGACGGCATTCATCAAGGGCAGGCGCATCCATGAGAATTTCCGAACAGTTCAACTCGCCTGTCGCTGGCTCTACGCTGGCAGGCGGCCAATGATCTTGCTCAAGGTGGACCTCGCCAAGGCCTTCGACACTGTGGCCTGGCCTTTCCTGCTGGAGATGCTGGAGCGCTTGGGGTTCCCCCGCCGCTGGCGCAATTGGGTTTCTTACTTGCTCACCACGGCTTCGACAAAGGTCATGATCAACGGTCGTCCGGGCAGGCGCATCTACCACGCGCGGGGGCTTCGTTAGGGTGACCCGCTTTCGCCGCTCCTGTTCGTCATTGTCATGGAGGCCCTCAACGCTCTCCAATTGGAGGCCGACCGCCAGGGACAGCTTGCGCCCCTGCCTGGGAGCGCAATCAGGTACCGTGCGTCCATCTACGCGGACGACCTCGTCATCTTCTTGTCTCCCTGCGCACTCGACTTCAGCTGTGTGCGTCAGATTCTGGAGATCTTTGCCGGCACTTCAGGGCTCGCTACCAACCTCGACAAGTGCGCTATCACACCCATCCGATGTGATGAGGAGGCCGTGGCAGCTGTTCTTGAGGTTTTCCCTTGCCGGGTTCAGCCGTTCCCGGTCACCTACCTGGGGCCCCGCTGTCCACCACCAAGCTACCGTGGGCGCAGGAGCAGCTTATTGTGGACAAGGTGGCTGGCCGGATCCCGACCTGGAAGGCTGGCCTTCTCACCACCATCGGCAGGGCCACTCTGGTCAAGACTACGCTATCGGCGATCCCAACGCATACCTCCATCTGCTGCGCGCTGTCGCCTTGGGCCATCAAAGAGATCGATAAGCGCCGGACGGCCTTCCTGTGGGCAGGCACGGAGTCCGTCTCAGGGGGCAAATGCAAGGTGGCATGGACCATGGTGTGCTCGCCAAGAGACATGGGCGGTCTTGGCCTACCTGATCTCAGGACCATGGGTTTCGCTCTTCGTCTGAGATGGGAATGGCTGCGATGAACCGACCCATCCGCCCCATGGGCTGACCTCCCGTGCAGGACCGAGGCGGACGTCAAGGCTATGTTCAGGGCGTCGGTGCGTGTGGAGGTTGGCGATGGTCTTCTCGCCCGCTTCTAGACGGACGCTTGGCTTCCGGGAGGACCACTCTGTCGCACCACCCAAGCACTCTTTTAGGCGGTGGGTCGACGTCGTAGAGACCGGTCGGTCCATGACACCCTCTCTGATGGCCAATGGATACGGGACATCACCGGCGCGCGCACAGCTGCCGTGCTCACGGAGTATGCCTTCCTATGGGAGGTGCTGCAGGACTTTGCGCTTCAGCCAGGCGTCCCAGATAGGTTCATCTGGAAATGGACCGTCGACGGGATCTACTCCGCAGCTTCGGCCTACTGCGCGTTCTTCCTGGGCACCACGGAGCTTGTGGGGGCAAGAGAGGTGTGGCGTGCCCCAACGCCGCCGAAGGTCAAACTGTTCTTCTGGTTGGCGTTGCGCGGGCGGCTTTGGACCGCTGAAAGGCGAATACGCCACGGTCTCCAGGCGCATGGGGTATGCGCGCTTTGCGGCCAGGAGGACGAAACTGCGGATCACTTGTTCGCTTCCTGCGTCTTCACCAGGGAGGTCTGGTTCCGTATTCTCCAAACCGTCGGGTTGCAAACGCTGACGCCGGAGCCCTTGGCTACGATCGCCGATTGGTGGCTGCGGACGCGACGTCAGATTCCAGAGGCCATGCGGCGCGGGTTCGACTCTTTGGTTCTACTTGTCTCGTGGGAGCTGTGGAAGGAGCGCAACCGCCGAACGTTCGATAGGGCCGACGAGTCGACATCTAAGGTGCTAGCAAGGATCAGAGTTGAGGGGGAGGCATGGATCGCTGCGGGCTATAGCAAGCTCGCCCCGCTCTTCGCTCTCTTGACCTAGGCGTGTGTTTTCTTTTTCTTCCTGGTAGCGCTATTAGTTTCCTTACTTAGTACGCCCTTTCTGCTCCACCGTTCAAGCCGGTGCCTTTTGTAGCGTGTGTTCGCTTGCCGTCAGCTCAGGCACCTCGCCTCCGGCTACGTCTAGCTTTGTATTAACTTTCTAATTTTCCTTAAAGCAACACGGGCCAATGGTCTGTTCTCGAAAAATGAAAGGCCTCCAAAATTCAAGACGTACTTGGTTGGACGCCCAGGGCCCAGCTGCTGGTGGCCAAGATTGTTGTTACTTGTTACCTGCTAGGCGAAGCATGCCCCTAATGACACAGCATTTTGCTCTGTTCACAGCACCACCGGATGATTTGTAGAATACTTATAAAGTTTTGACTCCAGAGCTTGCTTGTTACAATCAGCTTCATTTGATTTCACCTGATTTGGTTGCAAAAGTCCTAGACGCCCCAGTTCTGGTTTTCTTTGGTTCTTGTTACATCCTGAATAACAACAAAATCTTAGAGCATCAGTTCATCATGTTTACACAAAAAAATGCTCAATGTGCACATCCAGTCATTGCCATGCTTTGAGCAGGAAGGAATGGGTCGGATTTGGCCTGGGGATGATCCACCAAAGGCTACAATCCCTTCTTTGCTGCCTCCTCCGGGATTTACGATTCACAGAGGTAAGAGAAAATCCTCCTATGATGCACCAGAGCTCCACCAGTACCAACATCAGAACAAGAAGCTGTTCCAGTCAACTTTAAAGATCTATACAAATAACTGTAAAAAATGCATACAATCAGCAACCCTTAAAAGGCTGCTGGATGTTGTCAAAGAACAATCAAATAATAAGATTTGTTTCTGAGCTGGTGGACGCTTGTACAAGGTGTTACATTTATGCATGATCACTTACAACTCTACAATTTCATAGAGAGATGCTGAGATTCTACTTATATTTACATTACAAAATGTATTCCATTGCCGTCGCACAAGATTCTTTACAAAGCCTGCAACTGGCAAACACTTAGTTTTCTTGCTCATACGGTGATTCCCTATGATCTCCATTGTGTTCGGTTCTTCAGATTCATCTCGAGCTTCTGCCTTTCACCCTCCACCTCGGCAAACTGCACGCTGAGCTCTGAATACCTGCCCTGCATCTCTTTTAGCTCAGTTTCTACTGCTATCTGCCTCCTCTTCAACTCGATAGTATCTTGTATCAGTTCATTGATGTCTCTAAAGCTTTGCAAGACTGCTGCTTCATCATTGTGCTGCCTCAAGAATGAACTAACAAGGAGCAACGAGGACCAAACATATTATACTAGTGTTTAGTCAAATTTGACTGATGTGTTATTACTAAAGCTACTAATTTTTTTATTGCAATGAAAATTGTAGTCTGAATCTAAAAGATTTCCAGGTGCAAGGTGGGGGGCTGTTGCACAATTGTTTTTATTTTTCCTTCCCAATTTAATGAAATGGCATGCAGTTTCTGTCCATTCAAGGGGGGAAACTGCTGCAGCAGTTTGCTTCAGAAACTTAGCAGCCGAATGTGGTAGCCATCCCCAGATTCTATTTTGTTAATTTGATTGCCAAACTTATTGGTATGGGAGTTGGCTATAGTCTACAAATCAAAGAAAATGATAAAGATTCAGAATGGCAAAAGCATTATTTATGCATACTGTGATGGATCAATGTTTAGAATGGTTTTATTCATCATTTATAAAGTTATAAGGGGGGAAAAACACCTCCTTCATTAGATTATCAGGCATGAAAAGAAATAACAGTGTTCATTGAATGTACTAGTTACCTCTGGAAAAGGATGTCTGTTTTCTTCTTTGCTTGGAGAGCTTCTGCGAGCTCGAGTTCCAATGCGAGTAGTCTTTCAAAGGCATTGCCAGAACCAGGAATCTCTTTGAATGAAGGGAAAATACTTTGCAAATGCTCATTTGCCTAAAGTAATAACAGATGCAAAAATGAGAATGAGATATATCATAGTACATACAGGTTAATGTTTGCTATACAGATAGGACTCATACCATATCAAGTTGTGATAATGTCATTTCCAAACCACTGAGTGATGGGTCAGTTACATTAACATCTAGGGGAAGAAGAGGAGACAAATTCTCATTTTTCAATCTTTCCAGCTGCATACAAAAACAAGTTCCATTAAAACCAGCTCCTTCCATATGATGCCACACATTGTTTCATAACTGAGATGTACAAAGATAAAGTTTCTCAAATTGTCTAACAGGAGTTAGAAACCTTCATGATTTCATATACTGAGTTATAAATGCGGAAGACTCCTCCGTGTGACACTGTGATGTTGAGATCATATTACTAATCTAATTAGGGTGTGATTGGTTGCTTGCATTAGTCTTTAGCCTACATTAGATCTTATGCATCATATCATAACTCAAGCCAGCATAAATGTATCTTGGTGTTTGTTTGTCTTGCATGAGCAGATTGCATTTGGTAAGATTGTGTTTGTTTTATGTAGTCACCTCCATATTCCAGTAGAGGTCTTATGTTCTAGTGGGGGTGGAGGAGGTGAGAATATTTCACTTTTGTGTGGCGCATCAGCTTGCCTAATACGACCAAATCTAGTATATTACATAATGCTGCATTGGGCCAGCTTTGAGCACTGTCCAAGCTTACATAAGAGCCTACACTGCCCAAGCCTGGATACAAACAAACAAGCCCTCATTGCAAATTTCTAATTCAAGCTTTGTCCATCACTCAAGCAAATCACCAAGTATGCTAATCACATCACTTCATTTTTGCAATTCATATAATATGGTAATATTGCAGCACCCTGAATACAAGTCCTAACACTACAGGTGTACTAGCATATGTATCTTTCTCTCCCTGCAGGAGCATGGGGAAACAATCCCAAAATGTCGACATTTTTCCAAGTGAAATTTGCCTTTCACAAACATAGTACAACCTGAAAGAAATAATGCAACAAGAGAAGTTCCATCATTACCTCCTTATGGAAAAGGTTCAATCCATTTGCTAATTTCTTATGCTCTCGACAAATATCTTTGATGCTATTGTTGCCATTCAAATTGTTCTCTGTTGAAGATTCCATTTCCTCGTCGCAATTCTGCCACACCAGAAAAATAAAGTCAACTGACTAAGCAGTCAACAACTCACCACTATAAATGTTATCCATCATGGAAAAAACAACAAAGAACCAAAGATGTAACAGATTGGTGTTGAAAATGTAAACTGGCCACATGATAATATCTAACATATAAAGACAAAGGTAAAAGCACAAAACGTGTAGTCTCTGACATTATCTAGACTAGATGCAAGTCGTTTAGGATATCGACATGGCTACAATATGACATTTTCGATTAGTCCTCTCTATTAAATATGATATTCTGAGATAAAGTGGTTACAAATTACAAAAGCGTTTCTCATGATGAAGCTAGTGAAAATCAGCCTTATGTTGCTAATCTACATGATTCTTTACATATTGATAGTCAGAGTTAAGAAAGTTTGACTGAAAGTAATGACAAAATGACTTACATTTCCAATCAGTACAATTAACCAAAAAATTAACACGGTCCAATTAACCAAACTGTTGAGCAACAAGTTTTTGGCATGTCAGAATGTTGACCATTTCTCTTGCATACTACATAAAAATCTATTTTATTCACTGCACATGGGAGTTGTTCTAAATTTCATGGGTTGGATCATATTTCCCTACATCTCAAGATCACAAGGAGGTTTGTAAGTCATGGTTCTAAAGTGTTGTAATGTGCTACATGGTTTACACAGCAAATCTGGCAAAAATTTTATATGCTGCCCTTTCAAGGTTCTGCCATAAACTTGACAAATAGTGAAATGACCAAAAGGCAAACAGTTTGTAGATTCCTTACCTCAGAGTTCTTGCTCTCTTCATTATTACCAAACTTCACAACATCCACTGCTCCTTGAGACAAATTTGATAAACAACTTCTACTCTGAATTGCACGTTCCTGTAACCCTGAATCCATTTTTGTTGTGTTTGGTGTAGCCTTTGATGCAGACTCAGCCTTGCCATCTCCAAGAATATGCCCAATCGATGTGGTTCCAGGGGTGCATGATTCAGAACTATCATAGGATGCTTTATTGTCTGTTAATGCCATATTCTCTAATAACTTCTTAACCAGGTCAAGTTCCACCCTTATTCTGTTACGTTCCTCACTGCACTCTTCAAGAGAGACTTCAATCTTCTGCTTTTCTTCATTGCAGCAATCTAAGTTTAATTTTGTGCATTCTAGCTCTGTCATCATACTGTCATATGCATTTGACAATTCTCTTTTATCAGCTGATAAATCCTGCATCTCCACCTCCATTTCAGAAACTTTCATCGACAACTCTTCAATTCTCTTAGCAAGAGCAATCTCATTTTTCTTCCCAGTTTCAACATCATCCAAAGAACTTTGCAGCTTCAGCAGCATCTCTTCAGCATACTTTTTACTGACAAAAACTTGACCTTTCAGCTCTTGGACCTTCGATTCATACTGCTCCTTAATAAATGCAATTCTAAGGGAATCTTGCATGGAATGTAATGATCCTTCCTTCTCCTTTCTTCCAGCTTCAACCTTTTCTTTTAGTTCTCTCAAATGGATAGATAAGTTTTTGAACTCTTCTGCCTTCAGACTTTGTTCAGCAAGTTTTTGAGTGAGATCCTTATTCTGTTCTATTGAGTTTATCAACTCATGCCTTTGATTCTGGAGCAATGATGACATCACAGTGTGTTGCTCCTCCAATTTTGACCTAAGAATCAAGTTTAAAATTTCAATCTCATCTTTTGTAGATTTCAAATTATCGAGTTGCTCTTCAAGATCTGCCTGCAAGACTCTAAGCTGTGAAATCTCATCTTGATCCTTCAATACTCTGTCACTGTTATTGACTGCTATATCCCGAGGCTTGTTGTTACTAATTTGAGTTGATGCTTCATCATGTCCTTTCATAAGCTCCTCAAGACGTTCCTTCTCTTGAATAACACTGCTAAGGCTGGTTTCAAGAGAATGAATAGCTTCTTCAAGTGTGCTATTTCTATCGGCCAATTCTGCTTCAGTAGACATGTGTGCCCGTAATAATTCATCAGCATCTTTGCTTCTGAGTTGATGTTTCTCAAGCTCATTTCTTAACATATTAAGTTGCACAACAACCTCTCTTACCTGACTTCTCATATAACTAGCTTCAATTTCACTGGAAAGCATGGCCTCAACAACTGCTCCTAACTGGTTTTCCAGAATTGAAAGCTGAGACTGAAGAGAGCGATTCTTAGAGTTGAGGTCCCTTTGGATTTGTTCACTCTGTGAGAGTGAATCTTGCATTAAACTATGTGTTTTTTCCATGTCCAAAAGTTGTCCCTTGAGATGAATGAGCTCTGTTTTGTGCTCATCAAAAGAAAGTAGAACTTGATCCTTCTCACCAAGCTGTGATATAAGACTAGCAAGGGCAGATTCAAGTTCCTCCTTAAGTCTCTTTTCTCTTAGCAAATTCTCATCAGTGCGCATCAGATCATCACGTAAACATTTGATTTCACTCTCCATATGCACTAACAATTCATGTTTAGACTGTAATGACTGGGTCAAGGTCCGGGTATCCTCCTCATGTTGAGCAAGATACATTTTTGTCCTCTCGAGTTCCTCTACAGTAACACCAAACTCTTTCAATTTTTCAACAAGAGCCTCATTCGCACTAGTTGCATGTTGTAGCTCAATTTCCATTTGTGACAATTTTGATGTTAAGTCACCATTGGTAATCGAATATTTTTCTTGAGAATCAGAGCAAATCCTAAGATTGTGAACCATGTCCTGCAGTTCTTGCTGAAGCTTCTCTACAAGTTCCTCAGACAAGTTTAGCTTCTGCTTTGTGGCATCCATATCACATATAAACTGCTGCTCCATACCATGCAATTTTGTCTCAGCCTTCTCTGACCTTCTCTGAAGAGCATCACACGTTTTCTCCAGTACTGCCTTCTCCTCAAGAAGATGAAGTACCTTGTCACATGTTTGCTGATGGAAGGATTCCAGTCTTTTCATCACAGCAGCGTAATTCTTATTCTCAAGTTCAATTAGCAAAGATGCCTCTTCTAAGCCTGAAATGTTGACTTCCTTGTTAAAAGATGTAATTTTAGAGCATAGTTCACCCAGTTGATCTTGAAGGGATGTAGAAACCATTTGTATATCATTGTTTATGGAGGATTGCTTATTTAACTCATCTTTCATGGCTTCAAAACCTTCTCTTAGTGACGTGAGCTCATCCTTGAGCTGGTTGGTTAGTAGACTTTCTTTGGATAAAAGGTTGTCCAATCTCATAACTTCCTCAGCGCAGACCTTGTACTTGCTTTCACAAGTTATATGTTCCTGAACAAGTCTTTCAGACTCCGTGAGCTTTTCCATAAACAAAGCATTTTCAGCTGTAATATCATGAAGCTTTGCTTCTAATATTTGGTTCTTCACAGTCAGATCATCACACTTCAGAATATATCCTGCTTCGCTCTCTTTGATACTTTTGGCTTGGTCCAATGCAGAGTTCAACTTGAGCACTAGAGATTGCCTAGCATCATTAGAGTCATGAAGCTGCATTTCTAACATGTGCAACCTTTCCTGCATGCATTTAATAATATCCAATGCAGTGTAGTGAGACTCACGTAATACATCAGAGAATATCTGCCACTCAATGTTGGAAATAAACATTTCTAAATGCTCAGACTCCATGGCGCTGGAGGCCCTTCTTGGCCCTTCCAAGTTTGAGCGGTTCCCCCGTGAATCAGTATGGGCTTGAAACTCTGATCTCGCACGGACCACTTCAATCTTGAGGGCCTGAAGAAGATTTTTCTGGCCATCGGTTTCTTTCTCTGCATATAGACCTTCAGGTCCGATTTGTTTGACACCAGGTCTGTACTGCTCATGTTCATTATGGCCACATAAATCTTCCACAGCAGAGTGTTCCTCAGGCAAACTAAAATCTTCTAGAAATGATTGCTTGGCAAGAGTTTCATTTGACTCATACATAGAGAGAACCTGAAACGACAATAACTCAAGGTCTTTCTGTAGACGTTCCACAGCTGCAGAATAATTGAATCGAACCCTCTTGAGTGCAGTTTCCGTAGCAACAGCCCTCCTCTCAAGGTCCTTATTTTGAGCTTCTAAAGCTGTTCGATCCTCCACAAATCTCATTAATTGATCATTCATTTCCTCATGCATTTTTTGCTTGTGAGCTTGGAGGACAGAAACTGTGTAAAAGCAAGAGTTATGTTCTTTCCTGAGATTTTCTAATTCAATTGCTGTCTGCTTCTGGCTCTCCTCAAGCTTATGGATAAAAGATTCATAGTAACGCTCCATCTCGCTCATCTTCTCCAGGAGATTCTCCTTCTCAGTTTTTAAGTCCTCCAGCTTCTGCAGGAGCTCACACATTTTCTCCATTGTGCCTGTACTACCACCAGAACTTTTCTTGAGGGTATCATTATGTCCTGAGTTTGATAGATAACCAGTAAGTGGAACCAAATGTTCTGCATTGTGATTTTCTTTCATTTGCCCTGGTTGAACACCTTGCTTGAGGTTCTCAATAACACGTTGAAGTGCCCCCAGATCAGCAAGAAGAAAATCAAGATCACTTGCTTGTAGTCCATGGAGAGCATTGTTTCTGGTCTGCTGCAGTTTACTTTCAAGAAGTAGCAAACCTTGCAGCCATTCAGTTTGGAGATGATGAATGGACTCTGTACCAAGAATATCATTACCATACTTAATCATAGTTTTATCTTCTACGTCAAACTTGTTCTGCGAGAGTTTTGAAGATTTTATTTCTTCCAACTCTTGTTTCAGATTAGAACATTCTGTTCTTAGCAAGGACACTTCAGTAGTGAGTTGATTCCGTGACATAAGTTCAACAGTGAGCTGTTGAGCAAGGCCCTGTGTCTCAGTGCCTAACTTGTCAGTAACATGCTCCAGAGATGTTGCTTCTGTCTTAAGCTGAGAAAATGCTGACTCAGCCACCTCCAATCTGGTTCTGAGTCGGTTATTCTCATCATGAGCGGCAGCTAAGTCTTTATCAGCATAGTACTCAGGACTCCAGCTATGAGCCCAATCATTGCTCCCTTGTGGTGAAAGGTGTTTACCCCAACAGCCGCCTTTTTCTGGTGTAGGACTTTGACTGGTAGGACAAAGAGGCAAGTCGCTTGAGCTCCTAAAGCTATTGATTTCATGTGCACTATGTGGATCATTCTTTTCAGTAAAAATACCATCTGAAGTATGTGACGAATTTTCATAGTCATCTGTTGACCCTGCAGAATCTTCGGCCAAGGGGAACCCCAGAGAATTTTCTTTTAGCTTAATCCTCGAATTAACCTATTCAGCATGACATAGGAAAGTCTATCACCAAATGAACATAAATAATGCCACCTAGATCATTCGTATTATTCACCAACCTTATCAGTGCCAATGTCTGATGAGGCCACAGCAACTTCAGCAGGATCATGACTTCTTTGGTTCAATAACTGCTGAGAGCTTCTGGTGCCAGTTTCTCTTTGCTGCTCAAATTCTCTGTAGCAAACAAGAATTTAGAAGGATTAAAAACAATAACTTCTTTCGTAGAAGAAATATAGATATTGTTGCATGGCAGCCAACCTGAAACCAGTTTTTGTAGTTAGAAGTTGTGCTGTGATCTGAAATGGTTTTATCAAAGAACCACGTAAGAGAGAGAAAAATAGCCGATATCCCCACAAAACAGAGAACAAAACTGTTGAACTACTTCTCATCGTGGCATAATAACAGCTTTACTCAAAAAAATGGCATAATAACAGCTTCTGATAGCTCATTGTATACTAATAAAAGAAACAAATTTTAAGATACATACATGTAACAGTGTCCCAAAGTCAGAACCACGAAGAGGAAGTGCTATTGAAGTCAGCTTCAGTGCTTCTGCGAATTCAGCAAGATTGACATCAACCTCACCAAGAATACTAGACCGGGACGTCCCCTGTTATTTCCAAGAATATGGTGAAAGACGGCAAACATCAGTTACTAGTAAATTCTTTCAGTGCTTTTTTGACAGAAACCAACACCTTAATTTAAAAGATCATTGGGAGAGACAACAAGATGAAGATCAGCATTAAACAATTTCTAGAACATACCATGGCCACAACAAGCTTATATAGCTTGTCATCGTATGTCTTAGTCCGAGGATCCTGAAGAAGCCGTGTTGCTTCATAGATGGGATCCGGCCATTTGCAACTCCCGTTCCTGACATTTGCCTTATTTGTTTTTGCGCTCACCTTTCCTGTATCAGCAGAGATGAAGGACAAAAATAGTTTGTCCCACCCTGTTGATGGAATCTGCAACCAAAATTATTAGTGTAACAGATTAAGCAAGCCTGTTTTAAAGAAATAAGTAATAATGCTCACCCATACTGCACAAGCAAGTCTAGTAACAAAGAAAGTATGATTTGCAAAAGGAAAATTTCCTACAAACAACCAAAAGAAGAAGAAACAATAGAACTAAAGTAAATGTATGAGAACTCACATTTGTGGCATGGAATTGCAGCCGGAATACAACCTTAACTTTGGTCTTTTCGATCTTCCATTTTGGTACCCTTGACATTGCGACAGTATAGTGACAGCTCCCAGAAAAGGCTCAGTTTAAATGTCTCTCATGGTTAGGAGTAGCATTCTTTTTTGTCTGAAAGCAAAAGCAACACAAACTTCTTCACATCAATGAATGCAATTCATCTCCTTTTATAGACACAAAAAGGGGTAAAATTCACACAGCAAACCAGAAACAATCAAACATGGACCATACTCTGATGATGAAGAAAAACATAAAAAAGATGAAACAATAACAATAACTGCCATATTCACAGTATAAGCTAATGTGAATATCTGACAAATGCCAACAAAAGCAAGAAACACAAATGGCTAATAAATTTCTATACAGCAGTAAAAAATATTATGTTGATACCCTTGCGATTTCATACAAGTCCCTTCATGAAAAAGGCCAGTTTATCAACAGTGCAGTTTGTCCATTCAAATGTAAAGCATGATATAAAATCAGAAAAGAATCAATAAAAGAACCACTTCATGAAAATTTACCTACACTAAGGGCTTGTCTGGCACCGCTCTCGAAATCAGTTTCCCCATGAGAATCTGAGGAGCACTGCCAAGTTGCGCTATATGCCTATATCAATTAACTTTTGATAGGAATCGAGTGGAGTGACCTGAGCAGTGGAGTGCCACTGCCCCCCACCCCCACCCTCCACAACCACTTAATGAAGTTATAGTTATTTACTCATAATTGCCACCATTCAGAACCCCCAATCATCCCATACTGCTATACCCGACTCCTCTAGGTCCTCGCTCTTGCCATGGGCGATTAGGTTTTCTCTGCCAGCTTTTCTCTGCTGCCCACTACCCCTCTCTGCCAACTCCACTTAGCCAGTCCTCACTGTTTCCCAGCCCCTTTTAGACTCAGCTGGACACACAAACACCAACACACGAGGCTCTGGCATGCATCGTTCAGAGGCAGACACCATCAACCAAACCCAGTAGTCCACTTCCATCGCCCAGCTCCTCCAGGTGAGGCCCAATGCATCTACATCCCCCTCCTCAGATCTGGAACTTGAATGATTGTTTTTACATGTACTCACTAGATGTATGATTTTTTTTCCCCTTGTCAATAACGTATGAATGGTGTATGCAGCTGCAAATGGTCAGTAACGTGTTCATTGCAAACTTTACCCAAACGGTAAATCTAATAATAAAATTGGTGCTATATTCAACATCTTATCTTATATTAATACTTGCAATATTTTGGATAAAATAAATGCAGTATTACACCTAACTGAACAAAACTAGGCTTAGGTTTCAAGCACCTAAAAAGTTTCCTGTGCAATAAAATTTAGTGTTACAAGCAGCTCTCATGGTATAGTGTAATAATCATGTAAGAGGTTAGAGGGTACAGCCAAAGGGTGCTTAGTCCGGTTGGCTAAGTCACTCGAGCGCACTCCACAGGTCCTGAGTTCGACTCCCCGTGGGAGCGAATTTCAGGCTGTGGTTAAAAAATTCCCCTCGCTCGCCCCAGGTGCCAAAGCACAGGTATGGAGATCGGCCCATCTCACGGGGGGTCAAGTTTAGAGGGTACACATGAAAGCCATCAGAAAAGATTTGCATGAGTGCATGTGTAACCATCAGAAAAGATTTGCATGAGTGCATATGTAGCTCCTATGTAGGCTCACTTACGGACAAGTGGATCCTGGATCTGGATATGCCACAAAGGCCTAGAGTGTTAGCAATATTCTTGTGTTGTATTGAAAAGTACAATCTTTAACCACATATATCAACAGGAGAAGACCTTTGGTTGACTTTCAGAAAAAAATTAAATAAAGTCTGGTATCATCAGAATCACTACTAGCAGAACTGACTTACCAGACCCCAAGAAAAGGAACATAGGTGATTCTAAGACAAGCAACACCCTCTGTCACTCGTACACAAGCTAGCATTTTTACACTGGGAAGATAATGTGCATGGATGAAAAAACGAAGCACCAGTGACTTGGCTCAGATCCAACCACAAGATATTGACAAACCAAGAAAAACTAGAATACCGTTATTACCTGCAAAGTTCCCACTCTCCAGAAGAAGAAGAAAGAATCCAATTCTGTCCAGGAGTTCTAATGTTTCAATGAAGAAAGAATCAGAAAGAAGTTGTACTTTTTGACAAATGCCATGCCTGACTAACCCAATAAAGCAGAACATCCAACCAAAAGATAAATTGAATCATAAGGAAAATACTGGAAACTCAATGTTAGCTCCAAAAAGCTCTCATCTTTCCACAAAATATATACGAGTCTGGGTGTGTATTCTAGGTGCCCAGAAACAGTAAAGCCCAACAGCATTGTACGAATGACCAACCAACAACAAAAGCTCTATTTTAATCAACTCAGATCCACCAAACCCTCCAAAAGCCAAGGCAGGTTTCCAATTTACAACTCACAAGCGCATGAACCAATGCACCACTACAAGACTGAATGCTACGAATGTAGCATGCTAAAACGGTATGCTCTAGTCCAATAAAAGATGCAAAGGTTATCAATGTGGAGACAGGTTTTGGTGCAAGAAAATTTTGCCTGCGACTTTTGGGCCTCTGCCGTAAGCACTGATCACGGATGCGCATTGCACAAGGGTAGATCTGACAACCCAAATCTAGTGATCCCAAAAAGAAAACAGTTGGACCAAACAAACTATCTACTTTGACAGCTGATAATTGCTGAGAGAAGCCCGCACCTTTTGCATTCAACAGCTCCCCAACAGCAGGGGCGGATCCAGTAAAGGGACATGGGTATACACATGCACACCCAATAATTTTTGCAAAAACTTCGGAGTTAGGAGGTTTGTCAAATTAGCTAAATATATCTTTAGATTAGGGCTTCGGTGCCCAGGGAAGGGAAGAGAAAGGGGTCGGAGTACCTGGTGGCTGCTTGCCGCCGGCGAAGAGACCAACGAAAGCCTCCGGCGGCCCTTCAGTCGTCTAAGAGCGAGAGGGGAGCAAGAGCGAGCGAGAGAGAGAGAGCGAGCGAGCGAGCGAGGAGGGAGAGCCGAAGAGAAGCTGGAGCAGGGCCAGCAGACCGAGGCACTCCTCGGAGAACGAGTAAATGGGTTGCGCGACATCGCGCGGATCGCTTACGACGCCCTCTACCCGACGCCGACGCCGGAGGGCGTCGACAGCGTCCGCGCCCGACTGGCTAGTAAATATATTTTACATTATAAATAAATGGAATTTATTATCTACTATTAAATATTGCGTTGTAACGGAAAAAACTATTAAAATTTATTTAAATTGATAACTTAAGTTTTATGTTTTTATGATTTATTTTATGATGATTATCATATTTATAATATACGTTAATGCTCACAATAAATAACAATGGCATATTAAACTTGCATCGAATTAACATACTTTGCTATATTTTTCTTTTTCATTACAAAGTGTATAATTATTTAGATATAAATAAATATATTATAACTTTATAGTTTTTTCATACTGCTCATGGATATCGACCTTTGTAGCTTATTTACACATCGTCATACCAATTTCCGTAACTGCATTAGAATTGTTCTGTCCACCGATGATTATGACAGTATTTTTTTCACATAGTAGCTCTTGTCATGAACCACATACTGCCGAACATTCCGGTTCATGAAATAACTAGTTGTACAATTGACTAATCTATATTTAAATACTAATAAATTATTTAAATACAATTGACATAGATGTTGTAAATCTTTCTCGTCAAAATTTTAATAAGAAAAGTCAAGAATTATATACTATCACTTTTTGATTCATGAAATAATTTATTGTGCCGTTAACTAATCCATATTTGATTTTTAAATAAAACTAAATTGGTGGTGTAAATCTTTCTCCTTAAAATTTAATGCAGAAATAAATACAATAATTGTTAAAAGGTAGGGATTACGAACCGAGCCTTGTCTTGGGTAGGAATTAGACAACGAAAAATCCATGAAGACTTGGGGGGACAATGACCAAGAGGACATCCTGTACATATTCAAACTATATACATGCAACCTATATAAGGATTATTTTTACACCTGTAAACAAAAACACAACCTAATTATATTAACAACATATATAGATGGATCATATTTTTATAAAACTAATAAAATTAGTTTGATATTTTCCTAATTTTTCTGTGATTTTTTATAAATTTTATAATATTTTAATATTTTGCATCCGGAACCCTAGCCTATTTTAAAAATTATTAAAACCCTTTCACCTTTTTCCTCTTATTTTTATTGTTTTCATTTGAAACCTTATATTATTTTTTATTCTATTCCAATCTAATCTTTGTAGCACTACCGTACTGGAGTTGGAGTCGGAGAGGTGACGGGGTGGAGCGGTTGGAGGGGCGGACAGAATTTTTCTGAATCAGGGAGCGGACAGATTATTAGGTGAAAATTTTGACGTTTTATTATTATTATGGTTTTCTAACCGTAAACATATAGGAAACGGAGAGATGAAAGAAAAAATAGGTGGACAAATTATGCCTCTTTATAGATAGGTATAGAGGTACCTATACCTATCTATAAATCTATACCTCTGTACCTATCTGTAAAAAGCAAAAATTTCTCCACCCAATTTTCTTTCACCTCCGTGTTTGGAACGGTGACGGTAGGTTTTTCTTCTCTACGTCCAGTCTGTACAGAATTAGGATTATATTTAATTTTCTGTCTCTCATCCAGTTTGCGTTCAGAGTCCGTTTAGAACTAGGATTATTTAATTATGGCACCCTAGCTTCTATTCGGACAGTGAAGATCGGGTAAAAGGTAAATTCAAATCCAACGAGAATAGTACGCAACAGTAAAGATGAAAAAATATTCAAAAAACTTGACATGAATGAGAATTGCCTGTGTTGTTGTCGTTCAACTTTGATACTTATCATTATGGATGGTCTCCCATCCAAATCCAAGCACAAATAAAAATAGCTCTAAAAACACATATAGCTTATAAAATCAAACCAATCCACCCATACACAAATCGATCGATTTGGAAATCAGATCAGCCTCCAGGTCGTCCAAAGTGTCTGTGATGTGCCTCAGCGTCGCCATGAAGGTTCGCTTGTCCAGGCAAGGCGGCGAGCTTGGCTAGCACGAATTAATCCAAGTGGAAATTAGATCAAGACTCCGCGCCCCGGCTTCCGCAGTCTACACTACCAACCAGGTCCACTTGTCCAGGGGAGGCGGCGAGCTTGGCTAGCTGACGCTGTGAGGACCTCGTTCGCGTTGGACTGGACGTGAAAGGCCATGATGGCGGTAGCGACGCACACAAGGCCAAATGAACGGGAGCCGCCACTAGCCTTAGCGCCGCTGTTAAGGGCAGCTCCTGCCACCGCACACTATAAAATGAACATGTGACGCCGCTAGCCATAGACATAGCCGTCTATACTCATGATTTATATTCATGCGAGTTAGATAGCATATGTCCAACCAACATACGCTATATGATTCTAAAGTTCTAGAACAAATGAAACAAGTTATAATTCCCGTTGCAACGCACGGGCATATTTGCTAGTATCTATAAAAAGCACAAAATTTTTCACCTAATTTTGTTTCACCTCCATGTTTGGATCGGTGACGGTAGGTTTCTCTCCTCTACGTTCAGTCTGTACAGAATTAATTTTCTGTCTCTCCTCCCGTTTGCGTTCAGAGTCCGTTTAGAACTAGGATTATTTAATTATGACATCCTAGCTTCTATTCGGACGGTGAAGATCGGGTAAAAGGTAAATCCAAATTCAACAAGAATAGTACGCAACAGCAAAGATAAAAAAATAGTCAAAAAAACTTGACATGAATGAGAATTGCCTGCGTTGTTGTCGTTCAACTTTGACACTTATCATTATGAATGGTCTCCCATCCAAATCCAAGCTCAAATAAAAATAGCTCCGAAAACACAAATAGCTTATAAAATCAAACCAATCCACCCATATACAAATCGATCGATTTAAAAATTAGATCAAGCCTCCAGGTCGTCCAAAGTGCCCGCGACGTGCCACAGCGCCGCCATGAAGGCCCGCTTGTGCAAGCAAGGCGACGAGCTTGGCTAGCATGAATTAATCCAAGTGAAAATCAGATCAAGACTCCGTGCCCCGGCTTCCGCAGTCTGCACTGCCAACCAGGTCCACTTGTCCAGGGGAGGCGACGAGTTTGGCTAGCTGACGCAGCGAGGACCTCGTTCGCGTTGAACTGGACGTGGAAGGCCATGATGGCGGTAGCGAGGCACACAAGGCCAAATGAACGGGAGCCGTCACTGGCCTTAGCACCGCTGTTGAGGGCAGCTGCTGCCACCACACACTGTAAAATGAACATGTAACGCCGCTAGCCATAGACATAGTCGTCTATACTCATGATTTATATTCATGCGAGTTAGTTAGCATATGTCCGACCAACGTACGCTATATGATTCTAAAGTGCTAGAACAAATGACACAAGTTATAATTTCCGTTGCAACGCACAGGCATATTTGCTAGTATCTATAAAAAGAGAAAATTTCTTCACCTAATTTTCTTTCACCTTCGTGTTTGGATCGGTGACGGTAGGTTCCTCTCCTCTACATCCAATCTGTACAGAATTAGGATTATATTTAATTTTTTGCCTCTTCTCCCGTTTGCGTTCAGAGTCCGTTTAGAACTAGAATTATTTAATTATGGCATCGTAGCTTCTATTCGGACGGTGAAGATTGGGTAAAAGGTAAATCCAAATCCAACAAAAATAGTACGCAACAGCAAATATGAAAAAATAGTAAAAAAACTTGACATGAATGAGAATTGTCTGTGTTGTTGTCGTTCAACTTTGACACTTATCATTATGGATGGTCTCCCATCCACATCCAAGCTCAAATAAAAATAACTCCGGAAACACAAATAGCTTATAAAATGAAACTAATTCACCCATACACAAATCGATCGACTTGAAAATCAGATCAAGCCTCTAGGTCGCCCAAAGTGCCCACGACGTGCCTCAGCGTCGCCATCAAGGTTCGCTTGTGCAGGCAAGGCGGTGAGCTTGGCTAGCATGAATTGATCCAAGTGAAAATCAGATCAAGACTCCGCGCCCAGGCTTCCGCAGTCTGCACTGCCAACCAGGTCCATTTGTCCAGGGGAGGCGGCGAGCTTGGCTAGCTGACGCTGCGAGGACCTCGTCCGCGTTGGACTGGACGTGGAAGGCCATGATGGCGGTAGCGAGGCACACAAGGCCAAATGAACGGGAGCCGCCACTAGCCTTAGCGCCGCTGTTGAGGGCAGCTGCTGCTACCACACACTGTAAAATGAATATATGACGCCGCTAGCCATAGACATAGCCGTCTATACTCATGATTTATATTCATGCGAGTTAGTTAGCATATGTCCAACCAACGTACGTTATATGATTCTAAAGTGTATTAGAACAAATGACATAAGTTATAATTTCCGTTGCAACGCACGGACATATTTGCTAGTATTTATTAAGATTGAATATTTTGCTAGCCATTTTTACGTGAACATATACCAATTTCACAAACCGAAAGCTATAGCAACATTTTTAAAACTAAAAATAAATTTTCTTTGTGAAAATTTCTCAAGTGAATATTAAATATTTTTTGCCAGACATGGAACGATAATTCCCATGAACTAGAAACATTTCCATCATCAATAAAAAATGGTATGAACTCATTAAAAAATCCATACTCCAACAAGAACTAATAAAGAGTTGCTGACATTTCATTATCTCATGAAAAAATGAATATTCCTAGAACTCTTTTTTTAATTTAATAATTTACTGAGAATTTTTATGTTGTAACAGGGTTAAAGATTAGGTTGTAATTTTTTGTGTTAAATTAGTCACACTTTATCAAGCTTAGATAAATTTGGTTAAGCTAGTGTTTATTATTCGCCGGGCATAAAGACAGTGAGGCACATAGTGGTGTTAAGTCCATAGAAAAACTCGATCCGAAAGCAAAGGTATGCAAGTTGAAAAGATAGACATCATTATGAGGCAAGAACAGAAGAAGACATAACATGATAGGAACAGAATGCACTTTAATCCGGGACGGAGGAAGTATGAGATTTCACAATAATGAAATGTATGTGCATTCAGAACAAACACCGATCATTTAGGGGCAATAATAATAGTTAAAAAGGTTTGTCTAATCTCAACCTGCTAATGACAACTACAAGGTCTCGATTTTCCTTCTTAGTATCGAAGAGAGAACAAATTTAGGGCCATCGGAGATGACCCAGCACCCCTGAAACATGGAGTATTTGGCAGGGAAGAAAAAATTTGCGCGGAAATATTGACAAATTCAAAAGCATCCCCTCTCTAGGGCGACGAGGTGGAAGGAGTAGCATCGGTTCCCCATCGATCTCACCAGGGGAATGGAAAGAAAAAGTACAGGAGAGAAAAAACAGAGCATTCGTGGGAAAGGAAAGAAAAGCAGATGACTCACGTCTCTCTCTCTCTCTCCTCTAGTCATTGCTGCTAAATGGCCCCCCACAAGCGGAAACGACAGTCCAAGCTTGATCATTACTTGCCTATCACGTGCTCCAGTAATTTTTCTCTTGCTTTTTCCCAGCCATCCTTTAAACCTCCGAGCTACCGGCTAAGCGCCGCGGCGGGTAGCGGAGGCGACTGCGTTCGCGCCGCCGGCATGCTGCAGCGTGGAGAGCTGTCTCGCGTGTTGTACTGTGTCCAAGAAAGGAGCAGGAGTGAAGCTGATCTTTGAAAGCAAGGTTTGCAGTAATGCTCTGCTTTTCCTCAGGACAGACCACCAAATTTAGTCGATTGGGGTCTCTAATGAGACTAGATTATGGATTAAGCAAGCAGATTGGTCCCGCTGTTTGCTTATTTATCGGGGCAGGCAGGTCAGTGAGGCAAGCAGGCCAAAACACACACCACATCATAGACCCCACAGTGCCACACGGGCACTCACAACAACAGCATAATCATGAATCATGCCGTGATTGGCCTGATCGCCGCATACTTGATTATCTTATCATCATTAAACAATTTGTTAGCACTTCATTATGGGAGACCGGAAGTGTTCATACCTTGGACTTGCAGAATATTGCTTGTGATTTGTGAATTTTAGTTTTAGAACAAATCACTTAATAAATTAAAAATAATCCGCTAACCTTATGCAATGTTTTTTTTTTTGTGAGAATTTGCTGCAAGGATGTGCTACAAGACAAAATAAAGCTAATCTCGTCTTGTCGTTGCAGTGCATACTGGTCCGTGAACCTATACTACTGCAAGGGTCAAATTTGACGGCACACTTAGACTTGAGTTTAGTGATAGGCTAATGGCACACTGACCTGATAGTATTATGGGTTTACGCTAGAAAAAATAACATTGATAATAAAAATAGTAAACTAAATACTCTTCACTCAATAAGTTTATTTGTTTTTTGAGAATTACACTCGATAAGTTTGTTGGGATAGCAGATTAGCAGAACTATGTGGATTTCCCCTGCGTTGCTGCGAGTACTTACACTTTGACTCCTAGAATATTGTTGAAATTACATTATTACATTTCGAAAGAATATCAAAGAAGGTAGTAGAATATTATATTGAATTATAGGAAAATGTAATGATGATCAAGCAAATATTATCATGTCTGTATGCTAAGTATGTTGATATATATTGAAAAAAATTATACTTAAAATGAGTTGGTACTTAGCGGGAATCAGAAACATAAAGCAATGTTAGCCTGTAATGAAATAGTACAAATTGCACATGATCGCCGGCTACTAAAGGGAAACATCAAACCAAACTATACCTGCCTCTCATGTGCATTGTTCTGGATAGCGGCATGTGCTGTGATGGGCAGAAGCAAATCAGGTTGCATTCCCGTTCTCTCTCCCGTTTGGCTTCATTGCATGCTATGCTGCTCTTGGACTCCGACGCCACTGATGCGTCTGCGGGGCATGTACCGAGGCAGTGCATGCGGCATGGGAAGGCACCCAATAGCCATGGCCGCGAAGCATGCTTGTACAGCGCCATGGCCAAAGGGGGGATCGATGGAGACGGCTTGCCGCTGCCGAGTCAAGGCAGCACCGCAAAGGGCTCAACTGCGAATGCTGCTTCCTGGAGGCGTGGCGTGGGATGAGTGGCCGCACGGTGATGCGAGCGGTAATATATATGAATCTTGGAAAATCAAGAGGTAACTTACGGGAAGGGCGGCACGTGGAGGGAAGCATAGCGACGCAATAGGAGGAAGAAGTAGAGGACGCAATCTCGGAAGAGCAGGGCATGGACCGCATGGAGGCAGAGGGTCGGGAAGGGCACCAGCGTGGATGACGGCATGGGGGGGCATGCGTTTCCCAGGAGGCGGCGGTGGAGGGTGGATGCGTTTCCTATTTTTGGCCTCTTCATGCGCAGGAGTTACGACGGCAGATGAATTCGATGGACTGGAATGGCATGGGTTGGCTTGATTTATTGAGTCGTGGGGCTTGGGTGATATAAAGGAATGAGGAGCTAGAGAAATAGGCTAGTAGATATTTATTTTATAGGTTTTATAGATACTGCAAACAACTATCAATCAAAGCGAATAATCCATAATGGAAGGGAGAAATACTATGCAGCTCATCTACACAAAGCCTCTAAGCCCAGATTCCATGAAGCTTGGACTGGGGCAAGAGACAGGACTTGAGGCAACTGCAAAAAAAACATGTCTTATATTTTGAAAGGAATATGATAAGGGGGGCAAGGGGACAAAAATAAATGTGAAAAAGGGATTATATAATATCTAGAAAACAGTTATAGTTAACATTCCCAATCCTTTATAGTTAACAAAGGCAAATATGGGAAGACGTTTTTGGAAGAGAAAAGCAATCAGAAACAGGGCAGTATAGTGTAGAAGGAAATAATGAATATTGCTTCTAAGCAATTACACTTGTAATAATGGAATAATAAAATTATATAACTGACTATGTATTCTTTTGGGGGAATGACATGTGGATGTAGTAATTGAACACAAAGTCAACATACATAAACCTGAAGGAGATTAAGACTAACAGAGCTGATCAAGCCACAGGTGTTGTTTTGTAGACAAGTAGACCACACTCGGCGGACTTTTGATACACACAACAAGGACTAGAGACTCCATGCAATACAAAAATTTAATACATTCAATGGTAAATAAATAAAGTTTTACAACTGCAAGCATTGGACAGGGGTGTCTGTAACTATTTAGAAAGCCAAAAAAAAAGGTAAAAAAAGCCTTCAACTGAATGTGGTAGGATAACAACTCAAGCAACCTATTCTTGTGATATCTTGCGAACACACACGACTGTGCCAACATGTTTTTTTTTAGATCAGAAACTGTGCCAACATGTTGACAGCCTCAATGTGCAGGCACAAGACTAATCGCCTAAAATGTCAATCGCCTATGCTCGAAAGAATATGTCAAAATTCTACCCAAGAAGCATGAGTTGATCGTGAGTTACAACCAAACCTCTGATAGTGAGTTACAACCAAACCTCTAGGTCTAGGTCTCCCTCTCCAGTTTTCGAACCCTCACCAGAAGCATAGGAATGCTGTTCCAGATGGGATAGAAGGAACAGATGGTAAATTTCACCTAAATGCAATTAAGCCCAGTTACACCCCGTAGAGTCTCCCATGGAAAGTGCCAAACAAATGGGCTCAAACAGAAACCACGGATACAACAAACGGCCCAGACCATGGAGGCCCACATACCTTTCACTCGTGGCGGCCCAAGTTGCATCGCCTAAACCTAATCCCGGCACCGGACGGCCGAGACCTCCCCGTTTGCTTCTCCCCCTCGCATCCGACGGCCAGGGTGCGTCCAGCTCGGCGCGAGTCATCCTTTATAGAACCACCTCTCCGCCTCCAAGCGCCAGTCGCCGCCTCCTCCCCCTACCCTCGCGTCGCCGTCGTCTCCCGTTCGGAACGCCAAGCTCCCCCTCCGGCGAAATGGTGCGTGTGGTCTCGCCGCCGATCTTCCTCTCCCCCCTTTGGACTCCCACTGTTCCAATCTCTTCTCTGTGGAAAAGAAGTGCCCTAGGATATTAGGGATTTTTATTTTTGGTGATGTTTCAGTACTGTTTTGTGGATCTAGGGAGACACATGCCTATGCTCGTGTAGTTTTTGGATGTTAACCTGCTGATAATCTGAGTATGGTTGATGTAATGTGCTAAGAGCTCGACTTACGGATCTGCAGGCCCCGAAGCGAGGTGGCAGGGCGCCGGTACCGGCCAAGAAGAAGACGGTATGGATCGCGCTTCCCCGTGTTCTTGCTCGAGATGTGTGCGGCGCCATGGTCTCACTGTTGGGTTTGGCTGCGTGCAGGATAAGGTGGTGAACCCTCTGTTCGAGAAGAGGCCGAAGCAATTCGGCATCGGCGGCGCGTTGCCGCCCAAGAAGGACCTGCACCGGTTCGTCAAGTGGCCCAAGGTCGTGCGCATCCAGCGCCAGCGCCGCATCCTCAAGCAGCGCCTCAAGGTGCCACCGGCGCTCAACCAGTTCACCCGCACCCTCGACAAGAACCTTGGTATGAACACCACTGAACCCTCTTGTTTATGGAGAGTGCTAGGTCGCCAAGGAATAGTAGAATTATCACCTTTTTGTTAACTGCCAAGTCTTGATTCGATGTGGAAACCGGTGCTATTCTAGTTGGACAGTTAGTGTATGTAACTATGCATAAGTTCCAGTTACTGTTGTATTGCATTAGGCTTATCATTTAGTCATTTATTTAGGTACCTACGGCAGGAGGCTCCAAATGTACTAGGGTGTGGCCTTTCATAAGTGTGTGCCTGAACCTCCTCATCTAGTCTTACATTGTGACATTGCTAGTATGATGTCTAGTCATGCATCTGATAAACTTTTAAACATGATCAAACACCATCCTGCTAAAATTATTGGACATGCCTGTTTGTAAGACTAAAGGACATATATTACCATGTTCACCTATCAGGGGAATTGACACTGAATGCATTCATGTGTTCTTGTCACGTTCACTGGTTGTTATGTTTGAACTATGCTGTTACTGGTATTATGCCTTGTGTCTTTTCTTTCTATGACGGTATAAGCTACCTATTCATTTGTCAGAATGTGTATTATGGTGTTGAAAATCTAAGATGTGAAATGTTTGCAGCTACCAACCTGTTCAAGATGCTTCTCAAGTACCGGCCGGAAGACAAGGCTGCCAAGAAGGAGAGGCTTCTGAAAAGGGCTCAGGCTGAGACTGAAGGAAAAACTGTTGAGGCCAAGAAACCAATTGTCGTAAAGTATGGCCTTAACCATGTGACTTACCTCATTGAGCAGGTATGACATTGGTACTTCTTTGTTTCATCACTTTATTACTGGGTGTAGCCAGTGTTCAACACTTATGTTGCAACAAGCAACGGTATTGATTGAATGTATGAATTTGTGCAGAACAAGGCTCAGCTTGTTGTCATCGCTCATGATGTTGATCCGATTGAACTGGTCGTGTGGCTTCCAGCTCTTTGCAGGAAGATGGAAGTCCCTTACTGCATTGTTAAAGGAAAAGCTCGCCTTGGATCGGTATGTTTTACACTGCTGTTTTGAACTTGATAAATTTATCGAGGTATCTGAAACAATAAGGCTCCACTTTATTGTATTAATCGTATGCAGATTGTTCACAAGAAGACTGCATCAGTCTTGTGTCTGACCACTGTTAAGAACGAGGACAAGCTTGAGTTCAGCAAGATCTTGGAGGCTATTAAGGTATGAAACTATGGCATATATTGTATAGTATCCTTGATACCCGATAGCTATGGTTCCCCCTGATGAGCTGATTCTGAAAATTTACTCTCCAGGCGAACTTCAACGACAAGTTCGATGAGGTCAGGAAGAAGTGGGGAGGTGGCATCATGGGCTCCAAGTCGCAGGCCAAGACCAAGGCCAGGGAAAAGCTGCTTGCAAAGGAGGCTGCGCAGCGGATGACCTAGATTGTCCTCTGCTGTGTCTGCCGGTGACGCGGAAGAACTGATCAGCATTGTGCACTCGTATTGTGGTTTTCTGAATCAAGTTTCATATGTTTCTGTCCACCAGACCGTGTTTAGAAACTTTGTGCAAGACAAAGAGTTTACAGTGTTTATGCGATGTCTCACCTTGAGTTTGCGCCACAGGCAGCCTTGCTTTTATTTGCCTAGGAACAAATCCAATAGTCTCTTTATATCTTCATCTATTGATATAGAGATTTTGGTGAAAAAATGCACTAGAACGGTTTCTTTAGTTAGTTTTTTGAAATATTGACATATTTTTATGGCTGTTTGACTCAAATGATTTTTCAAATGAGGACTTAAGAGTCAGATTGAGAAAGAAAGACGTGCTCTACATATGTTGGCATAACTTGGAAGTTTTTTGATTTCGGATGGTGCATCCCGCTTCCAAGCTGTCATGCTGCTGATAGCGTAGCGCTCCAAACTTCCCATGTTGTGGACACTTCTATATATATATATATTTAAGTATCATTGATTTTTAAGCTGGTAATTAATTAATATAACGAATGTTAAAAGAACCAGTAGCTAGACAATGGACCTAACCCATTTGGATTGCTGGGCTGATCTCGCACCCGCTGCCTGAATCCGATAGCCCCGATACGCATCAAGTGGTCCTACGCTGACACTGACCAAGTGGTCCTACGCTGGAAGTGGCACGTGGACACACAAGGCCGTTAGTTAGCCCAAAAAGACAAGGTCCCGTGCTCTCTACCGCAAAGGCGCTTGATTCCAGTGAGGCTCCGCGGAGGAGACGGGCAAAGCTTGTTTTCCCGGACCGCGTCCTAGAGTGAATAGTCAGGATTGAGTTCCAACAATTTAATTTGTTTTGTATCTTAGCCCATGTATATCTAATCAGTTAAACAGAATGGACAAAGATTTCATCTGTTTGTTCTTAAGCAGTGATGCATTCAGATCTATGGTTTTGGCATTTCATATGTATGTTAATTCATTACCTTTTCATTCAGATTACTTTATAACACAGAAGGAATTGATTACCCTTTCTGCTAATTAAGAAGTTTATTATTATTGGCCATATCAACTGTAAAACTGATTCGAACTTTATTTATGGCAGGTTAAAAATCCTAAAGGTGATCAAATCTATGATTCTCGTGACAAGACTAGTGATAAGTTTGAATTCATAGTTCAGAAGAGGGGCGTCCATCGCTTCTGCTTCACTAATAAGTCACCGTATCATGAAACTGTTGACTTCGATGTGCATGTTGGCCATTTTTCATATTTTGATCAGCATGCTAAAGATGGTATGGCTTGAGTTCCCGTATCCTTCTTCTAAGTTATGTAACAAGAAAAATGTTTGTTGATCCTTATTCTTCTGACAAATATGCAGAGCATTTTGCCCCTCTATTTGAACAAATCGCAAAGTTGGATGAAGCCCTCTATAACATTCAGTTCGAGCAGCATTGGCTTGAGGTCCAAACAGACCGCCAAGCAATATGTAAGTCGCTCTTTTCATGCTCTCTTGTCGAAATACTAAAAGACTTGTAATATGCTATCCTTTCTATCGCCCTTTTCGAATAATACATAGTCAAACTTAATACTTAAGGATTTAATTCCAATAAGGGACTCTTGATCGTTTACCCTGCATTAACAACCTGCAATTCAAGCATATAATTGCACAGCCATGTTCAGCTAGAGTCACTGCATATATTTATCAATTGTGGATGTGTGTCCTGTTTGCATTGAGAACCCTAATGTATTCTTGTTCTCCACTAATAAGCGCCATGACAACATGAGAATGCATGCCCAATCCTTTCGTGTAAACCTCATGTTTGGTCAGAGCTCTTCAGGTCCCGTGCGTAGTACTTATTTCCATGGCCTATGAGCTACCAGCTCTGAATTGTTGCTAAAAGTTGCAGTGTCTTCCTTCCAAATCATGATGCAGTAAACGAGAACTTTTTTTTTTTTTGTGACTAATGCAGTAAACGAGAACATGAGCAGGAGGGCAGTTCACAAGGCACTCTTTGAATCAGCTGGTCTTGTTGCAGCCAGCATTGTGCAGGTCTACCTCATGCGCTGCCTTTTAGAGCGTAAGATGGCGAGTTCTAGGGTCTAGTTCTGTGGTAGTAGCTCTCCTTTTCCTCGTTAGCAAAACGGATCTTGGAACTGCATTGTATTGTTGCGAGATTCAGTACATCCTGTTAGTGTGTTCATGAATATGTTTTGTTCCAGAAATTTGTAATTAATTTGTTGACACAGTATTAGACCCGAGAAATGTTTTATTTGCATCAATTCATCCGTGCCTTCATCTCTAGGTATGTTTGTACCTGAGTATCGTGGGAGCTTTTGTTTTCTCTCTTCTGAAAATGTAAATGTCTCGACTGAAAGGAACACTGCTGCCCAAACCTCCTAGCAACCTACGGAGTATGTATGGCAACATCACGAATAATCTTTTCGGTGTCAAGAAATTGCTTACTTTGAATTGTTTAAGCTTCTCTGACGCAGCCTTCATTATATTAAAATTTGACTGCCTGGAGTTGTGAAACCTCGGATGATACCAATACCAAATCCAAGGAGGTAATGCAGTACTGGTTTGTTGCAAGCACTTGGCCATGGGACTGTTTCAAACTGATGTATAATTTGGAATGTGCAGTCTTGTTGCGTACAGTTCTCTTTGGAGTTTGGACTAGTATTGATTTGGTTCTGGAGAAAGATTTCATAATTTTGGAGGCTGGAGCTGCTAACGTGAGGAAAGCCTACTAGAGCCGAGCTCGGAGTTCAGAACAGGCTCGCTCGAGTTCGGCTCGTTGACAGCCCAGCCGCCAGCGGCTCAGCCGGTCAGCCCTATCCCAGTTCCGTTTCCGTCCCGTCCCTCCTGACCTCCGGCCTCCGGGCACCGGCGCACCGTCACCTCACAGGCTCTCTCAGACTCTCCCCCTCGCCATGGCCACGACCGTGGCGGCCGCCTGGCTCCCGTCGACTGGCTCCCGCCGGGGAATCTTAGCCTCTCCGTACCCTCCGTTCGCGGCCCCTAACTCCATACGCATGCCACGGCGGGCGCTGCCTCCTAGTCCCATCCCCCACAAGCCGCGCCTCGTCGTCGCCTCCGCGCAGTTCGATTTCTCCAGAGGTACGGCCCCTCACGTATTTTCTCTTCTCTTGTTGCTGTGACTTGCGAGGACGACTTGGATGCCATTAAGCAGGCGGAGTATTATTCGTAACTGCAAATTAGTACGTACTCTCTATGCTACCTTCCGTCTCAGATTATAGTTCGATCGACTGTTTTTGTCCACTCGTCTTATTTAAAAATTTAAGTAAAAGTAGTTAAATTTAGTCATTCTCGAAGATCTTTTGTTAATAAAGCAAGCCATAATAAAAAAAGTAATATTTTAAATAATTTTTTTAGATAAAACGAGATGATCAAACTTGGAATTAAAAAGTCAAACGAACTACAATTTAAGACAGACTAGTATATCTGAAATAATTTATTTATTCAACCTGGGAGCATCACTTGTGTCACTGTGTGCGTGTCGTTACAACTAATCCAAAGGTTGTGGTCGCAACATGGAAATCTTGTTCAGCTGATGTACGTTGCAGGGTGCTGTGATTCCAATCCATATCCTGATATGCATCCACTGAGATGACGCTACTTGTGCCATTATTAGGGTGCCAGGTTAAGGGCCACTGGCAAACTAATTGGTCAAGAACTCATGTCAGCAAAACGTCTGTCCGTTTGTTATTCCTAGATTTTCTAGCACATCAAACACACAATAATCTGATTCTGGTACAACACTTAAACTCACCTTCTTTGCTGAAAAGAAAAAAAAAACCTCTTAAACTCACCTTCTCCACCCCTTCTCACTTCTCAGGATGCATTGCTGTTCCTGTGCTCAGTTTTCAGGGTTTAGGACCAAGCACCAAGTATGACCTGCAAACTGTACTGAATGCTAACCTAAAATGCCACCATTTACATATTCCGAATGCTGTCTTTCCTGCTGAGTGCTGACTCATCATTGATTTTGGTCCTGATGAAATTATTTGTTATCTGTATACTTGTACACCGTCATGTTGGGTCACATACATTTCTATGGATGCCTCTGTAGACTATATTATCCTTCTAGGACTAGGATCAGGATAAACTGACTGGTATTTTTTTTAACATAATAAAATATATAAAAAGGAGGGCGGCCCTGATGCAAGCGGTAGAGCTTTATCGTCTGTGATCAAGAGGTCCAGGGTTCAAGCTCCAACCTCTGCACATTTGTACAGGGATGGCTGCTGGCTATTTTCCCTTCCCCAGACCCCGCAGTGCGAAAACCTACGGCACTGGGTATGCCCTTTTTTAATGAAATATATAAAAACTTATTCTGCTATTCTATTAACACTCTACATATATGATTACAGCTGTTCAAACAGCATGGAGGGTCGATAATGATGCTGTGGAGGCAGGAAGTAATCTTGTCCCAGTATGTATTCCTTGGCCATTTGTATCGCTTAAGCTAACGTCCTCTTAGCTCTGGAGAAAATGTTTCTTTTTATTTCTGAAGCTTCTATCTCAAGAAAATATACTGACAACAATAAACTCCACTTCTGCTTTATCTTTAATATTTGAAATTGGACTGATTATCCCCCTCTTATGTGTGACAGGGTTCAGTTCCCCGACCAATTGCTAGGATAGGTGTTGCCTTTGCTGCTGTTGCAGTTGCCCTTTTCCTTGTTAAATCCGTTGCGTCCACTGCATTATTTGTTCTGGTAAGCAATCACAACATTTGTGGTATGATTCTCCTGCCATTTACGATCAATGTGCTGATAATGAATGACATTTAGTCATGTAGTAGCTGTAATCACTTACTTGACAGATAGCAAATGTACCCCTGCACTTCCAGTAACTGACATATCCATTTGACATTCGTCTTTTGTGGTTCAGTTTTGATGGTGCTTGATACCACCAAATGATGATTCTTGTGGTTGCAGGCAATGATGGGCCTCATATATCTCGGTTTCCTGGCTATGAACCCAAAGGAGGCCACCTCCGGCTCTAGATTGGATGAAGCAATGGGCGACCCATCCAAAGACCCTGTTGAAGAGGCCCGAAGGATAATGGAGAAATACAAGTAATGAACCTGCGCAAATGTGTAATACTCTCAGAGGTATGATTGTCTGTAGAGTTTCCTTGCATTAGGGATGGATGGGTGGGTCTGATTTTAGCACACTACACTCAGTCATTTGATACATGTAAACATATAGTTGCAATGCACGGTTGAAATCAGTCCTTGGGACCAAATGAATTCTGCAAATCAACAAGGCTAACGACAACTTCATATTCTTATATAGTGCCACTAGTTATCAAGCTTTATTCATCACAGAAACTTACTAGGCCCTATATAATAGTTTGTGTTCTGGGAGCTGCACATTTAAGTTGTACACTGCATATATGTAGCCAAGCTCAGTTAAAAAAAGCGTACCCAGTGCCGTAGGCTCCCGCACTGCGGGGTCTGGGGAAGGGAGCCAAGCTCAGTTACAATATAATATAATGCTAGGCTTTTCCAACGCTTCAGTAGTAATAGTAGTATTTGGGCCTTCGTCTGTTGAGGATTGGGCCTACAACTTTCCTTCAGTGCAGACGGACGGGCCTGTCGAACACCCAGCTGATGCTGACGGATTGGGCCTCCTTTTGGGCCGCGCGGTCGTGGGCCAGTTCCTCCATCCTGCGGATCTTGCGCGGCAGCCCGCACACGAATTCTTGCGCGCGCCGCCCCTCGCCGGACAGCCCCACGAGCTCCGCCACCTTCCACCTGCGCACGAAGTGCTCCACCATGTCGCCGTAATCCGCCGCCGTGTACACCCCTGCGCGCTGCGCCACCTCCGAGAAGTGATCGAAGAGGTTGTCATTGCGGCCGTCGGTCAGCGCTCGCCGGGCATGGTGACCTTGGCTCGCATCACGGCCGCGAGCGCCCGCATCACAGCGTCCGGGTTGATCTCTAAGAACATGGAGACGACCCTCGTATAGGCGACCTCGTGGCGCTTCTCGTCGGCGGAGATGACCCCGCAGAGCTTGGCGAGGCAGGCGTCCCCGTGGAGTGCGGCGTGCTTGGCGGTGTGGGCGTGGGAGACGAAGGTGGCGCGCTCCTGGAAGGCGCTGTAGACGAAGGCGTGGTAGGGGCTGGAGGGCTCCAGCATGCTCATGCCGCGGCGGAGGAGGTGCACCGTCCTCTCCACCTGCCGCATGTCCACGCGGCCGCACAGGTAGAGGTACCGGTTGAGCAGGTCGCCGTGGCGGTTCTCCTCGGCGGTCCAGCCGCGCAGCCAGCGAGCCCAGCCGTGGTCGTCGCAGCCGGTGATGTCGTTGAGGCCTTCCGCCGCGCCGACCCTGTTCGCCATGGTCATGTACGTGGGCAGCCCTTCCTCCGTGATCATGTTGCCCACGAGGCACACGAGGAGCTCGTCGGGCACGCCGGCCGCGCGGGCCTGGAGCTCCGCCACCTGGCTCCGCTGCTCCTCGGCGGTGGCGGCGAAGCTGGGCAGGAGATCGGCGGGCTTCCATGCCTCGTCCACGGGGGTAAGCAGCGACAGCATCTGCTTCTCCACCCACCCGTCCTCCCGCAGGCGCCACAGCTGCTCCAACTTGCGCTGGTCATCACAAAAGGCGGGTGCCGTTGCCGTCGTCACTGCCATTATGGCACGACCGCGGCCGAGGAGGTGTGCCGACGAAGCAGGGCGCTTCTTGTTGACCAGGGCATCGCACTCGCCGGCCTCTTGCTGCTGCTGAAGCAAAGCTTCACCGGCGGCGCCGGTGATGATGCCCATGGCATTGGCAGTGCCAGCATCGTCGTGAGCCCCGGCTTTCTGTCTAGCTAGCTTGCTCTCTGCTGCGGCTGCTGCTGCTGTTGCTGCTAGCAGATGGATACAGATATATATGAGGCGGAGGTGCTGAACCTGAATACCGAGAGGTGTAAACGTGTCCCTAGCGTCCTAAGAGATGAGTAGTACTACTGGTGCTGGCTCAATGAATTTGCATGTGCACGTCGTTGCGCTACTTGTACGTGCTTGCACACGGAATTACTGCACCGCTAACACTACGCAATGTTACATTCTTGGGCAGTTGGGCTCCATCATTACGGCGATGGACGGCCATGTTCCTAGATTAGCCATTGGAGTAGTTACGTTCGGCGAACTAACTGAAAGGTGCGTGATGGAACGTCAAAATGGATCGAAAGTAATGGACTGATCCGCTTTGCAAGTACATTCAGTCATCGACACATAGGAATAGTACAGTACTGTGTGTTCAATTGGATCACGAATTCAAGGGCTCAAGTTGAAGTGCAGGCTCTCCGACTGATCCAGCTACCACCACATATATATCAATTCACAATTTCATATAAATCTTTGCAATCATCATTATTGCATTGAGTTCACACATGCATACATGATACATATGCATGTGACCCGAATTAAATTAACGGAATGAATAATGATGTCTGCTATAGTGCTGTTGATGAATTCCCTTTAAAAAAATCACGCATGGGTTATATACGTAGACGCGTCAGCTAGCTAGCTTGATTAGCTGCTGGAAAGCTTGCGTAAGGGTCGCCGTTGTCGCCCAGTTTGTCGTTGCCAGGGCGAGAAAACACAATCTGCAAATACATGGTAACCATTGTATTCATTTTGCTGTTGGTGTAAATCCATATGAAAAGACTTATAGTTGTACGCGTAAGTACCTGGTAATTCCCAAGTGTCCGTGACTTGAAACCAGCGGCGCAATATATGAAGTAGTATTCCCATATACGGACGAATTTCTCATCGAAGCCTAGAGCCAAAATTGCACTGCAGAGGATCGGAGCAACATTTAGTGCTGGAATGAATACCACATTGTATTCTCTTTGAGCATCATATATTAAGACAAGGAGAAATACATGTATTGGTAGCGAGTTACTGTATATCGTGTACTTACTCCTTATTGGCCATGAAGTTGTCCCTCCACTGTATCAGCGTTGGGTAGTAATGGTACCCAATGTTCTCAAGGTGCTCGATGCTGCACTCCAACATATTGGATCATCATATACTATAACTAATTAATCAGCAGGGATCGATAGATAGATGATTGGCGATAGATGTCGCGTACCAGAGCCTTGATGCTGCAGACATGGCAGACGTGATCCGGGCCAACGAAGGAAGGCATCCCCCGGGGAAGATGTATTCTTTGATGAAGTCTGAGCTGCGCCTGTATTCCTCATACCGTTCTTCTGGGATTGAGATGAACTACATCCGTGCAATGCAAGTTAGTTGATCACAAATCATGTAGTTTACTCTACAGCGGTGCATATAGAAAGTTCATTATGTGTATAGAATATAGATACCTGCAGGACAAATATGCCATCTTGAGCCAAAAGGGACTCACAGCAGCCAAAAAAATCGTCCATGTATTCGTGCCCAACACCTTCGATCATCTCACTGAACCATCAACACATTTTCATGCACGCATCAGCTCCCTTGTTATATTTTTCAGTCATATTCAGGAAACTAAATCAAGCTGCTATGTTACTTATAGCAGTCTCCACACTGCAGGAAACCAATGAAATCTATGGATGGAGCTAGTAGTACTAAGTACTAACCAAGAGATGATCCTGTCGTATTTGCAGCGTGTTGGTATTTGACGGTAATCACACAACATGAAGCTTATGTGGTCCTGCCATGCATAACCAATGTCAACACTTTTAGAAGAAGAAAAACTCAACTAAGATAATGATTAGCAGAACAAAAGGGGTACTGATTCACCCTAACCTCTAAGCCAGCTTCTTTCACTTTTCTCTGTGCATATTTCAGTTGCTCCACTGATAATGTGATCCCAGTGTATTTGCAACCAGTTTGCTTCACCAATTGGATTGCTAAGCTGCCCCAGCCACAACCAATCTCAAGAACGTGGTGATCTCGCTCCACTTTAGCCTACGATCGATTTGGCATGAAGTACATTGGTGATCCATCTAATCATAATACACATGTATGCATGAATATATATGCAAGTAGTTACTATCAGACCAGTATTAACTAAATTGATACTTTCAGCATGCAGTATACTGGTGATCCAACAGATCAGGCATGCATGAATATATATGAATTTATTTATTATCACACCAATATTAACTAAATTGATAGTTTCAGTATATTGTACCTTGTGGATTAGGAGGCGAATTTTCCGTAGCTGGGCTGCCTCTAAGCTTTCATCCTCCGTCTAACATATAAAGCGTGCACATTTCAAGAATCAGTACTTGATGGTACTAGAGTACTTTGTTTACATGCTGGAAGACCAACGAGTGGCACTAGCTTTTCTCTCTCTCGAAACAAAAGTGACACTAACTGATCACAACACAAACCTTGAAGATGGCACAAGAGTAAGTCATTGATGGATCCAGGAAAAGCGAGAAGAAATCATTACTCTGCATGAACATAAGAAGAAAAACAATGAATGCAAAAGGAGAAACGAAATTGTCAGTCAACCTAGAGAAAAGCGTGCTAATTTTGGAGGCATTACTGACCAGATCATAGTGTTGAGAGATGTTTTGACGTGTTTGTGTGACAGAATTTTTCCTTGATATGTGACGCAGGAAGTATTTAGCGGAGGCAAACCCAGCTGTCAATAGCAGGGGTGTCCACCAACCCCTGACAACCATACAGATTACATGTGTACATGATTATTTAGCAGTTTTTTGGAAGGAAATACTTAGCAGTTGATTGTAGAATTTAGTACTAGAGTTCATATATACTGCTCGATTTTAATTTTTAAATTCAAGAAATTTGGAGGGGACTAACCTTTTACTGGCAGCACTGCTACTACTCTTGTTTGTGTCCCTGTTTGCAATGAGAATCTGTAAAATGGATGTAATCCAAAATTAAACAGGAAACAACACCGTATATGTACAAGTAATTAGGGCTATCTCTATGCACATGTACCAATTTTAGCCCTAAAAGAACATATGCCAATTGTTTGACTTGACTATCTAGATTGTAAGATCTTACCAGGAAAAGATTTAGAAGACCTTCTCTCTTGTCTACAAATGAGAAATAACCGTTAATGTAGGCGTCTGCCAAGCCAAGGTCTGCTTCAGTTGCAACCTGAAGAATGTATTTTAAGTGACGTGAGAGATGAGAGCCAGCAAAAGTAGTGGGCCAGAATCATGAGAAGAGAAAAGAGAACCTTCCAGTAAAACATGGGGTCATGTACTCGCAGGACAGATTTCACATGGCATTGTTTGCCCACTTCACCAAAACTGAACATAGTGCCTCCTTCTTCAAGCAAGCTAGACAGAATTAATCAAGTCAGAGGAGTTACAATTAGACATTTTTGTGATATATTGGTCAATTGGTTGAACAACTCACACCAAGTTGCCGACGGATACATATCGACCAAGAAATCTTGCTACCAGAAGACGCGCCCCAGCCTCAGACCACGATGGGATCATCTGTTTTGGGTTCACCAAAAGGCCACTCTCCTTACCAAGCAAATCTTGAGCTGCAGCTTTCCCAGCCTGCAGGCATGCATCAATTCCTATGTCATATTCGAAATTGTATATATCCTTGTACATGGAATCACAAAAGTAAAAATCCCATCCAAACATTGGTAGCCAGGTTGCGTCGCAGATTGTAGTACAGTACCTTGAGTCCATCTTCATGGAAGCCATAACCTGTTATCCAATCAGAAGATAAATAAATTTCTGAACTAATCACAGTGTTGTAATTGCTGATGTGCTTACAATAGTTGGCAAATTTTGCTAGAGAGCACTCCTACTAAGTGCCTTTTGATGAAAGCACTAAAAATGATCTTTATTGTTGGATGCTACAAAAGCATGCTTATTTTCTGCAAGACACACAATCTAGTGTACTGCAGCAAAGATGAGTAGTTCATTTGCTGTAGGACACTGGACTTTTGTAGTTCTCCAACAGCAAAGATCCATTTTCATTATCTTTTAGAGAAAGCCGCAAAGTCAGTGTCCTTGATTTTTTTTTATAAAGAAAGCTTTTATTGATTTCAAAAAATTACATCAATTGATACAACTATCTTGAGATCACTTCCAACTGCTGCATTTAGAAGCACACAGCCCACGCAGCATTTTGAAATAAAACAGACACACTAGCTTAATTGATGCAAGCCATGTATGTCTTTCAGCGCTTTGAATGTCATTGATGCAAGTCACGTATTGACGTATGTATTACTAAAGGTTAGTCGATGGAGTAACTTACCTTGGTATGCCCCGCAGAACCAAATTCCTCTGTTTCCTTGAATGTGATGAAGCTCAAGAGAAGCCTGTGCGGCAGCCACAGATGGAACAGGGTGGCTAGTGTACCATTTAAGCAAGACATGGTCTGGGACATGAGGAGGATTTAGCGTCACCAGAAAAGGCCTGCCTGTAGATTCTATGTTCTAGAAAATATTCCAATAAGGATCTATTAATCAAAGTATATAGTGCTATATACATACATATATTAAGCAATAATGGAAATCTATGTTTCCCCTAAAAACAATACGTTGCTGGTTGCCGTTATCCATATTAAGGCAGGGTAACTACCTGAAGCAGATTTAGCCAGTAGGTTACACAAACCCCCTTGCTTGTCGTGCCCAGGAAGTTCCAGGAACTCCAAGCAGACAAACTCCGTGGCATCAATCTTTTATCGGAATGAAGGTATATATCACTGCAGTGAAGGTGCAGGTGGAGATCAGATCCAACCAAACAAACCTAGATCTGTAGGTGCATAGCATGCATTACCTGTAGACATACTGAAAAGATCCTAGGATTCTCAATTCTTCGTGTGTTGCTTCAGCTCCTAGAATCTTTAGAGCATCAGGTGCATGGACACCAAATATGATTCTGTCATACATCTCCTCTGAACCATCAAACACTGTAACCCTGAAACCTGAGGCAAACAAAATAATACCGATGACTTGTTTTCGATTAGTTACCAGATGATAAAAGAAATTCTGGATAGCGAGCTTGCATCACCAGTACCTCTGTCAGAACTTGAAACAGATTTGATTTCACAGCTGGTTTTAATTTGGCAATCCATACTTTCCAACTCCTCCCTTACCTGTTGGTGTGCGGTACTTGAATTGATCAATCATCTTTTTTTTTTCAATTTATTCTTCTAAGAGGGGGTGAAGAGAGAAAAGGGACTACAGGACAGCACCTTGTGCACATACGAGTGTGAACGACCCTTCACGGTGAGCCACTGGGGGCGACCGAACAACTGAATGCACAGTTAAAATGCAAGAGAAAAAGTTAGCATACATAGCAGAAAATTAGTCAGCCTAATTAACAAGCTTGTTCACCTGAAGAAGATGATGGTTACGGCAGAATGAGAGCACAAAGAAAGCAGAGAATCCCAACACTCCTTGCGATGGGCATGACCATATACACGCACAGATCGGGATCTGACGCAAAGCAAATATGCCATTTAATTTGCTGCAAATATATAACATATAGACAAATAAAGAACAGAGGAATACAAGGTAAGCCTCTTGGAAGAACTGAGAATATCCACGCGACTGAATGAATTGCCCGAGAGTCTCATTCCGGTCCATATCAGCATTGTTTTCATGGTCCTCCAAGTACCTGCAAAAAAAGCATCAGTTCTGGGTTATTATATATTAGTTGTAAGTAAGAGCTCTCTGTAAGTAAACAAAGAGACACCATAGTTAATGATAGTTATTCGGAATGAGATCGAGATGTATTATCACTTGAGAGCATCGTTCTTGAACTTGAGTATCTCACGAATCATGCGCCAAAAACTAGGACTGAGTGCATTGCTTTTCTGTGCCAAGAGTCCTGAGATGCTGCGGCTGCCCCACTCGCATCTGCTGGCGCTGGTCCCCAATTGTGTGCTCACTGAGAAGGACATGTCGGATATCTCCATCTCCACCCCGAGCCCTTCGAACCATTCCAGCATGTTTGGGTATGTAACCTGAAATTTAGTGCATTGATATGTCAGCAGTTCTGTGGTATACAAATGAAACAATATTTGCAACAAGTAAATTCAAATGGCGCACCAATTTGTCGTAATTGGTGTACCACTGGCCAAAATTGAAAATCATGGCAAATCCACAAATTTCTCACTTAATGGTAAAACTAATAGAGAACTATACACTTAAGTTATCATTCCACTTATCTGCACATCTTGCCTAGTTGATCAACCCTATGTTAGTTTTGTTTCCTGTTCATGCAAGTCAATTGTTCTATGAGGTAGATACATGTAATTCAAACATGTTCCTTTTTTGCCAGTAGATGTGTGCAGTTTTGCTCACTCGCGCATAATACAGTCCAAGATTAGCCATATACTCCCTCCGTCTCAAATTGTAGTTCGTTTAACTTTTTTGACCTCAAGTTTGATCACTCGTCTTATTCAAAAAATTTGAGCAAAAGTACTTAAATTTAGGTCATTTTCAAAGATCTTTTGTTAATAAAGCAAACCACAGCAAAAGAAATTATATTTTAAACAAATTTTTAAGTAAGATGAGATGGTCAAACTTGGGATAAAAAAGTCAAACGAACTATAATTTAAGACAGACTAGTAATAAATACTAATGTGCACTGATCATGTGCAAGTGTGACCTATCAGTTCCTGTCAAATATGTCTACTGACCAAACAAGGATGTAAATTATAGTTTTGCAGAGTAGAAGCTTAAATGTAGTCTACTTTTCAGATAGTTTGCCAACAAGCAACTTGTTTTGCGGGAAATTAAAGATTTAATAATAGTACCGGTCACTATTGGCATAAATACGGACCAGGAGAGAGCAAAGCCAGACTGCAGAGTTCAAGTGACGAACTGAACTGGTGGTGGCCAGGCATAACCTCGAGGCTGAAGCTGACACTAACCGTGGTCGCTCAGCTCGCTGAGGATGGTCCAGATCTTGGCGCGGTTCGCCAAGCCTTTCTTCTCGATTCTCGACCTCCTTGGTAGGGGCAACGCCTACGAGGTCGAGCGCAGCCGTCCACCTTGAGCTGCATGGGGAGCACTTCGCCGACTCCTGCCTGCCCATGGGCACTTCTCCAAGGACGACCTTGCGGTCCACCACGCTGAACTTGAGCGCCATTGATCGTCGCGCGGAGAGACTACGCGTGCGGTGTGCCTCACACTCAGAGGCATTAAGACGAACGCCTGAGGTGCACCAGCATGGGGCGCGACGAAGACACAAATGACCGCACGGGCATGGGCCGGCCTGGAGTCTGGAGTTGATGGATCCCACTTGGTTGCTCGTGTGGCTTGGCCGACCGCGGAGCGGCCGTGTTGCTCTGTCCTGACCAGTTCTCCTCCTCTCACGGCGCGCTTGGACTCCGGTGCGCGCCTCCTCTGCTTTGCTTACTGTTGGGGGTGCTCTTCGTCATCCTTGATCAGAGTACAGTACATTTCTGGTTCTATAAAAGAGGCCCGTTTCGGTTCATCATCCTTGTTACAGTACATCCGAGTCTGGCAAATCCTCCAATATTCAGATTTCTACCTCGTTCTAGAACCGCTGCCTTTTTCCCCCTACTACCAATCTACCATTCACATCAGTACAAATCTGATACTGTATTAGCTATACCTCCTACTCCGTTTTTTTTTTTTTGGCAAAGGTGGAGGGTGGAGAGTGGAGACTCCTTTACTCTTGGGTCAAAGAGGACCGGCAGTCAGACTAATATCAATCTATGGTTAATCGTCGGGAGTTTTATTTTACTCTTTTCGAGAAAAAAAGCTACAGTTGACTTTTAGTTGACCATTCGTTTTATTTTAAAAAAATATGTAAATTATAAAATAAATAAATTATTACTAAATTATTTCTAACGATAAATTAAATAGTAATAAAATATATAAAATTTATATAAAAGTTTCAAATAAGACAGATGGTTAAAATAAATATCTAAAAGTCAACTATAACGGTCTTTTCTTTTTCGGAGGGAGTAGCAGATTGTTCGACGCACAAAGGCACAAAGCGAGCCAATTAACACGCTCCCATCGCTCTCCTTTCTAGTTCTATAGTACGGAATAGGTGCTTAAGCTGTTGGCCTGTTGCCGATGCCAAGCTATCCACACGGTGCCGCGTGTTGGATTGCAGATGATTGCCCTTCGCCTCGACCAATGGGGAGCGGCCACCACCAGACCTTGGTGGCTTGGATAGTGAAGTGACGGCGGCGTTGGCACTGTGACTGTGACTTGAGATCGAAAAAGCTCTACCAGGACGCAGATGCTTAGGCCATCACTAACATGTGCAAAGCGGAATTCAAAAAAAAAAAGTGCAACGTGAGCATCAAGATGGTCCGATGAGATGAGGTGTATTGTTGCTACATATGTGTCACATGGGGTCACTGGTAGAGGTTAGAGTTGGACTAAATATCTTTGTGAACTTAGAATTCGAAAAATGTGTGAAATGTGAAACCATTGATGTAACTCTTAGTGACCCCACGATATATTTGTGAACTTTGAATTCTACAATCTTAATATCCTCTACTCCCTCCGTTCCATTTTAACTATCGTTTTTGCTTCTTGAGAAACAACTTTCACTGAATATGTAAAAAAATATTAATATTTATGATGCATAATTAATATCATTAGATAGGTCGTTCAATTTATCTTTATATTAAATTTATTTAAAAATATAAATATTGCTAATATTTTTTTTATAAATATATATTCAAATTTATCGGTGTACGGTAGCGACACATATTTAGGGATAGAGAGGACTATGCTTTAAAATTGAAGTACGGCAATGTCGATTCTAAACGTATATGGGCAGGAAGAGGGGTACGCAGAGATGTGGACTGGTACTAAGTGAGGCCGACAACATTCCTAATAACCACGCTAATCTTGTAGTACTAATAATAGTCATAGCTACTGGACATCGTCGCAATCAAGCAATAATGTGACAAGTCGTAGAAAGAATATAGTATGGTACATGGTCTTTTCTAGAGAAAATATAGTACTACGTGTGACCATATGTGGGATATGGATGTCTAGAAAAAGGGAGCCGAGCCTGGGAGAAGTATGGCATTGCTCTCGCGTTTTGCTGGTGACCACGTGAGCTTGTAAGGTCACTGCTGCCTCCACGTCGCCTCGATATCGCACGCACCCTTTCCTAGTCCCATGTGTTCATATAGTACTCGTTTAACACGGTCACCTCTGCAAGTGAAGCTATTTCTTTTTAGCTTTACCAGCAGCTTACTCGGTAAAGCTAAAACTATTTTTGTGTAGGTAGATTTTTTTAAAAAACATGCTTCAAAAATCCTACGTAGAATCCAAAAGTTAATTAAGGTGAACAGTTGTCCGTAAAATTATGCCAAATAGGACCATAGTTATATGTCATTATGGATTGCTCGCTAGCTTGATGGTGTTTATTTGCATCTTATTATCGAGCAACTAATCATGGAACGATATGGTTAACCTTCAAGTGAGTAACTTAATTAAACCAATCCACATATTTATCTGCTATACTAGTTCTGCCCACCATGAACGGGAAAAATAAATATGGAACACGGAAAGTAAATAAAAGAAGGGAAATCGCTCGGCCAAATCGAAAACAAAAGATCAGTTGCTGGAGCGCGCGCCTGGGAGGAAGGAGAGATGTTCAATGCTGAATGGCACAGAATGCCCGTGGATACGCGCCGCAGCGCACACGAGAAGAAACAACGAACGTTAACTAGCAGTAGCACACACGGCATTAATTAGACGGAAGAATTGCTGCCAGGCATGCAGTGCAGACGTACCCGGTTGAAGACCATGAAGCCGAGGTCGAGGTGCACGGTGCCGCTGTCGCCGCCGGCGGCGTCATCGTCCTCGACGGCCACGGTCCTGGCGTGCCCACCGAGGTAGTCCTCCTTCTCGTACACGGTCACCGTCACGCCGGCGCCGCTCCTCGCCAGCTCGTGCGCCGCCGCCAGCCCGCTCACGCCGGCGCCCACCACCGCTACTCTCATCCTGGCCTGCTTGGCCTCTCTATCTCTCTTGCTAGCCTTACCTAATCTCTTCCCTGCTGGTGCTGGTCGTCCAGGATTGGATTCGCCACCAGCAGCACAGCCACTCTCCGTCTCAGGACCAAGTCCTGGCGCGCCTCCCCTTTTTGGCTTTTAGCCTTTGTGTGATGGGTTTTGTGGGGTTGCTGTGCCGTGCCTGCTGATGCCGCCGGGCAGCGGGCAAGGAGGCCAGGGGCTCTGGCTCTGGGACCGGTGGGAGTGGCCAGTGGGAACTCACGCGCGCGCGCAGCTTAAGTACAGCTACACCGACGTGTCCGGATGTGATACGCGGGCCAGCTCTGTTTGCTAGTATTTCCGACATGCATGCATTCCTCGGCCCTCTGTAGATGGCCATCCCGTCGTTTGCTGCTGCGTGTTGCAAACTTTATTCGTTCTCCAGAACGGTCAGGAGATCTACATACAGTGTTAAGAAAAGCGCGATAGATGCCTAGGCAGTGTCTCGTTTAGTGGTATTCATTCATTATTTGTGCATATATATTTTTAAGGTCTAAAAGTACAATGAGTAACCCTTAGAAGGTCCAACAGGGTTTTACGCAAATTCTATCGAGCGACGAGTTGCATGCGTAGGGAGCACACAATCTGTTTTCCATCTCCACACTCGCCCTAGCCTCATGCACTATTGGCGACCCCACGTCCATGGGGAGCTCCTCCCTCCCTCCACTCTCACGGCGGTGGCACTAGCGAGGTACTCATCGTTCTTGTCCTCCTCCCTCTTCCACGCGCCTCTACCCAAGTCAACAAGCTCCACCCCCTCTCATTCCCAACTCCGGCGGGTACAAAAGGGCTTGACATGGGGGAGGCATGGCCAGAGGGGGGAAGAAGGTGGGCACTAGGATTCACTGTCGCTTGACCCTAGATCGTTGGAGGAACTCTGGCGGACCAAGCACCTGTGGTGGGGGGCGAGGACGATAAGTAGGGCATGGTCAAGGATGACAGCAAGGTATACGACGATAGAGGAGGGGCATGGGGAGGGAGAAAGGGGACAGTCGAGCAGGGAGGAGTGACACGAGGTAGACGGCAGGGTCAGACGTCGTAACGTCATCGTATCTCCCCATCCCTAGGTCACATTAAAAACTAGGTAAATAAAAATCGATCACGCAAGAAGCACAAAACTTGCACAAAAGTGAAATACGTTGTGCTGAATAGTCTGAAGATCTCTTGCTCTACTGTGTTGTTGCTTGGTAGTGGTGTAGTAAAGACTACATAACTTTAGATTAGAGAACCTAACCCCTCTCTTTAATCCTTTTCACTTACCCCGGACCACATTCCCACACAGACACTGACACACAGAGCTTGAGCTCCAAGGCCATCACTACCGGAGTTGCCTTCTTTGCCGACGGCCATACTACCGTCGGCAAAGCTCCTTTTACCGTCGGCAAAGCCTTTGCCAACGGGCTGCCACGTCGGCCGTCGGCGAAGAGCCGTCGGCAAAGAAAGTGTCGGCAAAGGTCCCTTTGCCGACGGCCGTGACTGCCGTCGGCAAAGGAGCCACGTCAGCCGTTGTGGCGGCACGATGACGGCGGCCTCTGCCGACGGCTGACGTGTCCGACCGTCGGCAAAGTAGGTGACATGGCGTATTTTTATTTTTTATATAAAATGTTTAAAAAAGTCTTTGCCGACGGCCGACCGTCGGCAAATGTTTGGTCACTTTGCCGACGGCCGACCGTCGGCAAATTTATGGTCCTTTTGCCGACGGCCAGGCCCAGCCGTCGGCAAAGCTGGGAAAATTTTACCTTATTTCATCACATATATATCATATAACCCACATTTCATCACATATAAACCACATTTGAGCATCAAATTCAGTTTCAACATGAATCCATACATGAAGGTCCTTAAATCCATCGATACAACTCCACAATACACATAACATGGCCATAAGAATTCATACAAGTCCAACATACGCTAAACATGTCCAACGTGCAACAACCTCATCGATTAAGGTCCAAAAGCGAGAAGTAAAGGCATCTACCTCTGTGCATCGTCCCCAGGGGTCCCAGAGCCCCCAGCTTGCTCGTACGGAGGCCAACCCGACTGCGGGGACATACCGTAGTGCCACTGCTGCTGCGTAGGTCTGAAAACGCTTACCTGCCCGGAGTGCCCCTGCTGCGTCGGCGCCTGCGGCCACAAGGAGTACCCCTGCCCTGACGCAGGAGGAGGCCATAGGTACTGCTGCGTGGGGTAGTAGGTCGGGTAGCCCTGCGGTGGAGAAGGACCCAGTGGAGGGCTGCCACCTGGAGTCGGGTTCGAACCCGCCGATGGTGCCTGCACAAAGGCCAAGTGATGTAATTAGTACCTGCAGGATGCCTGCACAAGCTAAAGCAACAGGCAATATACTCACCGGAACATGTACAGGAGCAGGCACTGGAATTGGAACTGGAAGTGGTGGTGGAGCGAAGATTGAGGGAGGAGGCTCCTGCGTTCCTAGGATCTGGGACTGAAAGTAGCAGGTCAGGTCCAATAGAGCACGCTGGTAGTGCTGCAAAAGTGCCGCCAACTGCTGCTGATGGGCCTCCTCCTGCTGCTGACGCAACATCTCCTGGGTGACCTGGTTGGCCTGCAGCCTTTCGACCGTAGCCTGCAATATTACACCCGCAAGGTTGATGGTATGTGAAGGCAAGGTACATCATGTGTGAAACGAGTGAACGACGAATGAAACTGCACTTACCTGAAGTGCCGTCATCATCTGCGCATTGCTTGGCTACCGAGGCGCTATGGGGATTTGCGATCCGCCCCTTTCCGCGTTGCATCTTCGGATCTGGCTCAGTGTCTGAACAGAGGACGGGTCGATGGCACTGCCGGCAATAGCGTACCGGCCGTGCTGCTTCCCTTGTCCCGTCCTCATCACGACGTCAGTATCCAGGTCGGCTTTGGTGGGGTCGAACGTCGGCCCATGGCGCTCGAGACCTGCGGCAGTGTACTTGGCGAGCTTGTTGTAGACGTTCGGGTTGGTGTAGGCCTCGGGCCCGTCCTCCGAGCTGTAGACCATGGACGTCGCTGACGCTTTGCCCTTGTGAGCAAGGGCGTACCCCGTGAACTCGTTGATTTCCTGCCCATCATGCGTCTCCCTCTGCGAGGAAAACACAAACATGGTTACAAGTAGTGACAATTGAGAGCTATAATAAATGGATCAACAGAAGCATACCCATGTGTCCATGTACCCGTGAAGGCACTGGTTCCCTTGATGGTGTGATACCGGAGGATTTTTCAGGCGAAGTTGCCGATGCTCTTTGCGCTTCTCGTACACCGTGTCCGTACGCCACCCACGCATAATTTGGCGCCAGCAGTCCTCGTACTTATCGCACCAGCTTGGACACCACTGCATGACATTCAAGTATTTGATATTCCATAAGATGAATTGAATGTGTCACGTAAGGAATCATAACGGATGTTTCCTACTTAATTACCTGCATGTACTGCTCCTCGGTGAGGTCGGTCTCCTTGTCCAGTATCATCTCCCTGACTCGCTCCTTCTTTACCACCTTGAGCTCCACGTTGGCGTAGTAGCTGATGACGGCCTGGAGACGTGCCTCATGGTACATGTCCTTGAGACGGTTGTGGCAGACCGCCTCCTGCTGCCGCGCCGCCCGCTGCTCGTCCTGCCCCTCCTCCAACTTGAAGTACAACTACACAGAGACATCAAACATCATTTCATTGTTTGAAGAAAGTCCAACGAATGCGTAGTATTGAGATATGCAGTGCGATGCAAAGACTCACCTAGAACTCCCTCTTGATCTTGTGAGCAAGGACTTCGCCATGCTCATCCTTGACCTTGTAGAAGTGGTCCCATTTGTCGGGCACGATCCGCTTACCCTCGATGGTGTGACAGAACCGACCAATTTATTAGAGCACAAGCACATAATTCGCCATTAATTCAGCAAATCATATGATTGAGACCTAATAAACCCGGTAGTCCGTGAAATCTCGAAGGATTTCAAACTTTTTCGGCACGACCAAGATCGTAATAGTTTAGCATTCCCATTCACAAGTTCATAGTTCGCACATAGTTTAAATCATCGGAGTAATTAAGTTATTATAAACCAAGTTCAAAGACTCAAAGTAGCGGAAGCGATTTAAGTTCAAATACCACACACACACATTTGAAATATAGTGCCAGGTCCTTGGTCCACATCCATCAAAAGCATCAAGTCGAGAAGAGTGACCATGCCCAAGGTCTAATCATCTCCCAATGCGGGATAGAAACAGTTCTGACAATAGCCATATAACATCTCACCATCTGCAAAAACATGGAAAATAAAACCCTGAGTACGAGGATGTACTCAGCTAGACTTACCCGTCATAAACTAAAATAAAGAGACTCCAAGGAGTATGCAAGGCTGTATAAGTAGGATAGCTGACTTATTTAAATTACGAAAAAGCTTGCATTAAGGAACAATTAAAAATAACCTTCTAGCAATGTATTTTAATCTGATTAACCTTATCATGCTACATTAGCACCTGTACTAAACAAGCATGGTAATAATTATTCAACAGAAAGTAACCATTTCCGGTTGAGTATCTTCAATCTCAACAGCTCAACCATCTCATCTCTTGTTCAAGTTCTTACTACGATGCCGCTGCTCAAGTCAAGTGTTCACTGTCCAGGAACGATGGCGATTATAATCGATTACTAACCAGCTGGCGGGTATTCCTCACACAAACCACACTACCAGCCACGGTGAGCTACAGGTCACCGACATCCAATTCAGGAAGAACACGAGATCAACAGGTACCATCGCATCCGGGCACCGTCCGGCTGCCAGCAGGGCGCACCATGCTATATTCAGGCCTTACAACCGCGTAACCCGTGGTCCCCCATCTTCACCAATGCAATGCGTACAGCAGGTCGACTCCCGGCCCAAATCAAAATTAGGCTTCGCGGTCAGAACGACTTATCCTTCCAGCTAAATGTGAGGCATAAATTTAATATGACTTGAGGACGTACAATGGACGGGGTCCTAGTTCGACACAGACGGGATAACCACATTGAACCTCCAGTTCATTCTCAACTCCAATCACGTCCGGTCTCGATTTATTATCTCCACATGGTTATCCAAGATAACAATGTATTCAACCATTCCAAGTTACCACCTATAACTCGCGGATGACAGGAAATCACCCGACTTCTATCGATCTAGTTAAAGCAGGACTAAGCATATATTCGTACCTGAACCTAACAGGGTTGAAGTATAAACAGTGGCAAGGAATATAAGTAATGCAGTAACGGTATAGAACAACGCCTATAACTTAATGCAGCAAACAAATTAAGGACTCAAGTAGATATTTTGCAAACCACAGGGAGAATGCTCCGGGGCTTGCCTTTCAGGAAAGAGCTTGGCTGGTGGTCGGGACACTCCGGAAGATCAGCTTCGGGATCCTCTTCTGCTGCTGCTTCTCGAACCAAAGCTTCCTGCTGGCCTTCCTCTCCTTGCGCTCCGGGAACTACCGTTTCGAGCTCTGACGATCCTGTATGATGCATAGTGCGTATGAGTACCATGCATACATATAAATACAATGCCGATGGTGATGGTAAATGAATGCTCAGCTAAGATGAATGATATGATATTTGAAAACATGTATGATAAGCACATGTCATCTGCATTCTCTTCTTCCGACAAAACTTAAATAAACCTTGCATTACAAATTACTCGCACAATATAAGGAATTATAAACAACCATTATTTCGCACACTACACTCTATTGAACCAAAACCAATAGCAGATCATACATATCATAAATAGCATAAAAAGCATTTTTACATCCATGAAATGATAACTCAAAAGCATTATTTATAATTAAAAGAAATCAGGGTATAACTATCACATGACTTTAGACTACTCAGAAAATTCTGTAAAAATTACAAAAGCTTAATCAGGTCTAAAAAAGACTACCATAAAAATTTCAAGTCAAAACAGTAAATACTTTATCCTGCACAAAAATGACAAGGCGGCACAATTTCAGGGGCATAAAATACTTTGTACATAAAAGTATATCAAACAACAGATCTCAGAACATAATTAGCTCTAGATTGACATAAAAACACTCTCTAAAAAGTTTCATGCACAAATTCCTTATATATTATTTATTATGAATTATTTATCATCACATGAAAATAGGCACCATAACTAGACAGATCAAATTTTCCATATGACATAACCTCATAACATTTTTCACAGATAGAGCATGACATAAGAAGACTAACAAACTTGGTCTCACATTTTTCTGAGCAACAGAGAATTACTTATGCATTTTCTGAGATAAAAGCAATTAATAGGGATAAATAAAGCTATACAGAAAAGTTTCACAAATTCCACATTTCATATTTTTCATGCATAGATCATCTCATAAGAAAAATACTGCAAGTTGAACCAACTCATTTGGATAAAAAATGAGCAAGTTATGAATTTTCAAAGTTTAAACTGAAATCTGAAATCATTTGTACAAAAGAAAAAGGAAAAAGCACTTTACACCGGGGACCCTGAGGTTTCCAGAAACTAACCGAGCCCTAAAAAGAAACTTGCTGTGTCTGGCGACTTTGCACTAAAGTCCGGGAAAGAACAGGAATCATGCCCGAGGTCCTCGCGGCGGGGGATGGTCGTCGGCGTCGGGATTCCTCGCCGACGGCGAGGTCTCCGGCCGAGCCACGGTTACCAAAAGACTCAGCTCGTCAAAGCGGGCACATTGGTGTAAAAGATGTAAACTAGGAGCGAGGTTTCGATCGACGGCGACGCACGGCGGCGGACGGCGGCGAGGGTTGGCGGTACGCCGGCCATCTCTGGCCACGGCGGAGCAAACGGACTAGCCTAACAGCTCTAGCAGACCAAGACGGTTTAAACGGACTAGATCAAGTGACGAATGGACGGCCGGAGCAACATCGGCAAGGTACGCCGGCGAGCGGCGGCGCGAATCTGCGATGGCGGATGGCCAAATTCGCCGGGCTCGAACCCTAATCGGCATCACGAACTACACCAATCGACCCTACTCGAGCAGACGGACCCGATGCGCTAGCTAATTGAGGGAGAGAGAGGTTGCTGGCCACGGTGGACCGCGCGGCGGTCGAGGCGGCCATGACCGGCGAAGGAGAAGATGGTCGATTCGACCTCTACCTTGGGTCTCGGTGGCAGGAAAGGTGCGCAGGGGGTGGCTAGCGTCGAGGTGGAGCTTCTGGCAAGTCCTCGACAAAAAGTGTCAGGGCTGTGAGGTGTGGTGGCGTGCGAGCTTGCGGCGGCGGCAATGGCGGGGCGACGTCCGCGTGCTCGGGCTCTGGTGGAAGAGGAAGGGCAAGAGCGCGTCTGGTGGCGGAGAAGAGAGGGAGGGAGAGACTGACGCGGTCGGGCTGGCTTGAGGTGGCCGGTTGAGCTCGGACCGAGGCAGCGCGGCGTCGGAGCTCGTCGAGCGTGTGGCAAGCATGCGGGCAGAGCGAGGGCGCGTGGGCGAGCTGTGGGACCGGGCGAGCGCGGTGCGACGGATCCGTGTGCGGCGCTCGGGTGCGGGGGCGGAACAGCGGGCAGCGGCAGCGGCCCGGCGTACGGACGCCACGCGGCTGGCGTCGGGTCGGACAGCGTCGCGAGGAAGAAGAAGAGAGGAGGAAGAAGAGACTGTGCGGTGGGTCCCACTGCGCCAAGATTCATGCAGACTTGATGAACCCCATATTTTCCAAAATAATCCGAATTTGAAGAAACTTATAAAAGATGAAATGTTCCTTTTGATGAGTAGAACATTTCACTTTTAAACATCAAAACCTAATTCTGCCTAGAATTTGAATTTCAAAAATGGGGATTTAAAATTAAAAGAAAATTATTTTTACAAACTGTTTTTGACATTTTTGACCCACTTCCAAGCCTTTTCATGAAATGACCCCAAAATAAGTTTTGCTCTAAATAATTTTCTCTACAAACTTCATTTAACACTCAACCTCAAATAAGCAACCTATCACATAGCTCTAGTTCGAATCAAGGTAAGCACATATTTAAACTTTGTCATTTCATGTAACAAAAATGATGCAATTGAGATGGTTATGCTCATAAGGTGCAATATGATGCATGCTTAACACCAGAGTGTTACAGATGGTGACCAAGCCAGGGTAGTGCTTTCTAATCAGGAGGCCCTGGATGCCATTGACATGGCGTGAACTCTTCCTGTCAGTCACCTTTTCCCAGCCCCTGCATGAGTCATTAACAACAATTGTTAGTCTGCAGTTTGAATTTCAACATGTCATATGAACAACAAGTGAAATCAACAATGGTTACTTACATGTTGCCCACGGGTCGAATCACCGCGCGACGGCTGAGGAGCGGTGGGTCAGGGAGTGACGAGGCCCCGCGCACGTAGGGCTTGCTCGAAGCTGAGGAAGTCGAGGCATCTGGTGTATGCTCGTCGTCCCTATCGTCTCCGCAGAGGTCGTCGTTGTCACCGTCACTATCACCGTCATCGTCACCGTCACCGTCACCAGTCGTCGTCGTCGTCCCTTGCTGGGCGTCCTGGAACAGCCTCCTCGACGACGTGCGACGACGGGTGCTCCTCTCCACGTCAAGCTCCTCACCGACGACCGCCTCGTCCTCGACGACGGCGGCCACGGGCTCCGCGTTGGTGACCATGTACCGCGAGTGGATCCCTGTTCGCTGCGGCCGCCTTCCGCCCGACATCATGTCGAGTGCCTGCAATGACAAAGATTAAAGTAGTTAGCATAAATAAATGACAAGTACTTGTAAAGAAATATAATTGCAAGGTAATAATATTAACACTATAGTATTACATGAATTAGAAATTATCTCCGCAAACGGCAATATGGCTGGCGTGTACTCGTCATCACTACTGTCATCATCACTATCAATATTGTCGAGCTCTCTTAAGTGTCGGGCTTCATCTCCATCATCATCGTCATCTCCATCGTCATTAGGCTCTCCATCGTCATCGTGCTCTCTCATCAGGCACTTCATTTGCCACTCATCAAGGATTCGTAAGTCCTCGGCATCATGCACCTCATCACCATCGTCCTCATTGATGTCGTTGTTTACTTCCATACCCATCAGTGAAAGAATGTCTATCTCCAAACTACCTTTTAGCCCCTCAGGTTGATAGAACTCATCTGTCGTTGGGTCAAAATTGTAATCATCCTCGTTTGGGACAGCCGCTTTACCGTGCCGCGATACCAACTGCACAAGGCTCCAACCCGTAAGATTCTTGTCTTTTTGGCATGCCCATGGGAGGTAATAAACTTGTATGGCGTCTCAGTTAGCCACAATATAGACATCGTCTTCTTCATATTTGGAATCCTGTCAAATTTCAACTTGCCTAATCGTAAGGTCCTTTTTCGTGACATTAGGATCGAACCAATGGCATTTGAATACCACTAGCTTCCATGCTCCACAACCGTCCGAGACGGAGTTTCGACAGCACCTCCCCGCTGTTCTCCCGATACACGTCCCGACAGGGAGAGTGTGTATCCGAAGAACAACGGGGAGGTGCTGCCGAAACTCCGACTCGAACGGGGGCGGAACATCGAAGCTAACCCATCTGTATATGCATCCTCGGGCTGTCCAAAAAATGTGGACAATTCGAAAGAGATACCGTCGCAGATATGCACTGATCCCATACCAACGACCATGTATCCCTTTCGGACGGAAGACGCCTAACTCGGTTACGCGATCTACTTACAACAACTATAAGGCAGAGAGGTGATTTATACCTAGGGTGGCGGTGCAGAGGTGCTCCGGGTCACCTCCAACATGTGAGATGTCTGAGTTTTAGACATCCAGTGTCGTAACTTGCTCCAAATATTTTCCAATTTTTATCATAGACTCCACATGCGATAACATGACACCTCGTTAAGTTTCGTGATTTTCGGACTTCGTTTGGATTTTATATAATAAAAAAATACTTTTCATGCACGTAACTCGTCATGTTGCCAGTATGGTCATAGTTTGATGCGAGGCCCTGGATACGGTCTCTACATACTCCGAACATCATGAATATACTATTTAGAATCAACAAATTCCATTATTTCATGTACCTGCAGTTTAAACTTGGAGTTGCCGAAAAAATTCAAAGAAACAAAAATAAATAGCGCAATATAGCAAAAAAACTCAAAATTTGCCTAACTTTTGAAGTTGGGTTGTATTTGGTGTAAGAAGGCACTAGAAAAAAATAGAAAGAAAAAACCAAAAAAATTCTTTGCCGAGGGCTTAGTAATGGCCCTCGGCAAAGCTCCTTTGCCGACGGCTGGCCACGCGGCCGTCGCCAAAGGCGGTGGCCGTGGCAGGCTGTGCGGCCACCACGTGGCTGCGCTTTGCCGACAGCTTAACGGTTGTATTTGCCGACGGTCCGGCGGTCGGCAAATGTTTCTTTTGCCGACGGCTAGGTTTTACCGACGGCCGGGCTGTCGGCATAGATTGTCTTTGCCGACGGCTTTTCTTTGCCGACGCTCGGCCTTGGGCATAGACTTCTTTGCCGACGGCGTGACCTGGCCGTCGGCAAAGAGGTGTCTTTACCGACGGCTTGTTTCTTAGCCATCGGCAAATGTTTAAGCCGTCGACAAAGTTGACGTTTCCGATAGTGCATGGCGGAGAAATGGAGAAAACGCAGGCACTTGCTGATTGCTGCTGCAGCCGTGGCCCTGGTGGCGGCAGCAATGATGATGTCGTCCGCGGAGACGAAGCTGTCCCCAGACTACTATCGGTCAGACGTGCCCGGACGTCGAGACGATCGTGCAGGCAGTGGTGGCTAAGAAGGTCAATGAGACCTTCGTCACAGTCCCGGCCACGCTCAGACTTTTTCTTCCACGACTGCTTCGTCGAGGTGAGCAAGGATCTAATCAGAGAGTGTACCTACGTACGGCAATCACAGAGGCTCTTTTGGCTGAGACCAAGGATCCATTTAGAAATTAGAACACGGAGGGGATTGTTTTAACTTTTAACCGATTCCTGTGAAAGATCTCGTGTTCTAAACACCTTGCTTTAGATTTTACAATCTGAGTTGCTGGTGATTGAAGTTTCTTGATTCACAATGTCTTAGAGGTTCAGTTCGAAAAGGCTTTTCAGCTGCATTCAGATCAACTTGTAGATTACTGAACTTTTAGATCAGGGCCTCGTTTAGATGTCGAAATTTCTAGCCTGGATAGTACTGTAGCATTTCGTTTGTATTTGATAAATATTATCTAATCATGGTCTAACTAGGATCAAAAGATTCATCTCGTGATTTACAACTAATCTGTACAATTAATTATTTATTTTACCAATATTTAATGCTCCATACATACGGCACAATATTTAATATGATGAAGAGAGAGCGAAATTTATAGCTTTTTAAGGTAACTAAATAAGGCCCAGACTGAATTTGGTGCTAGAAGGAGGACTGGCTCGCGAGTAGGTTGGTACGAATTGCAGATCGATTGTTGGCTTCTAATCCGGCACTCTTCGGCTGTGCCATGTGACTGCACGACCTTTCCTGTCACCCATTTGTCAACGAGCCGAATACGGAGTTCATGCTGTCCACGTCATCGTTTCGTTCCACACTCTAAATGTCCAAGGATGATACGTTTTCGTTTGCGCCTGGTGAAATTGAACGAAACTGACATGTTTATTGTGAAAATCGGCTTGCTGGGGTGTGATGCGTTGCGTCTGTCATGATGGCGTCCCGCGACAACGATGCCGAGAAGGACGCGCCCGACAACGTGTCCCTCGATCGATAACGCCGTCGACATGGACCCAGTCACACCGTCCGCCTTCGATAACGCCTACTACGCCAGCCTCGCCGGCGGCCTGGGCCTGTTCGCCTCCGACCAGGCGCTGTACAGCGACGACGGGCCGTCGCGGCCGGCGCCCGGCGCTCTGCGGTGAGGGACTTCGCTAATGGTCAAGCTGGGCAGTGTTGGGGTGAAGACCGGGAGGCACGGGGAGATCAGTAGAAACTGCACCGCATTCAACGAGTACATCGAGGATGCTGCAAACTTGTGCAAAGATTTCATATTTTGACCCATTTTCTTTTGCAAAACAAAACAAAAACAAACAAAAAAACACAGCCACGTACGTAGGCAAACTAACCCGTCCACGTGACAGCACACAACTAATGCTGCCCTTTAGGAACGTCTACGAGAGATTGGAGGAGCAGCGAGCCAATATAATTGTCGTTCATAGATTTGGCGGACAGTGTCATCCGGTGCTTGTGAATTTCTAAAGGAATCTAATATTTCTATATAGTTCATACCCACTAAGTAATTAATGATAGCTAAAGCTTATCTCTCATGTTTTCATGTCACCATCTTTTTCCAGCCATCTGATCTTTATCAAGTTTATTTTTTAGCCGTCAGTCATCCCATCTTTCCTACACGTAACTCATGCAGGGAGACTGACCGTTTCTTATTCCTTCACCGTGTGTTTCAATGACATTTATAAGTAGCAGCAACCAGCGGTAAAACTGCCTCCACGCTCCACCACAGAATCTCAAAAGGCCCGTTGCCTTGGCTTCCCTTCCATCTATGTGTTCTTGATCTGATTTCTTAAGATACATACATATATATATATATATATATATTACACAAACAAACGAGTTGCATTGCTTCCGTCTGTTCCCAGCGCTGCAATATATGAACCAGAGCTCTAATAGTTGCGGAGAGGGAGACAACAAGGTGAGCCGTGAGCTGCAGGCGGGCGTTAGATGGATCTCTCCCGCTTCTAACCAGAGAGCGAGCATACAACGCGGCCCGGCGACGCCAGGACTGGGTTTCACAGGGTGGGGGCATGGCAGATGGGCAGCTGGTTCCGGAAAATAGATGCCAATTTAACGCCACATCGAGGCAGGATGGTTTTGTCAAAAAAAAAAAGAGACAGGATGGTCTTGTCTTATAAGTGGGCCATGAGCGCATGAACGTCCGAACCTATGGTGGAGTGTTGGGTTGGGCCTAAGTGGATGCTAATATGTTTTCATCCTGCCTCTTTTTTTTACAAGACCATCCTGCCTCGACGTGGCGTTAAATTGGCATCTATTTTTCGGAGCCAAGTTTGTTTGCATTGCTTCCGTCTGTTCCCAGCGCTCCAATATATGAACTAGAGCTCTAATAGTTGCGGAGAGGGAGACAACAAGGTGAGCTGTGAGCTACAGGCGGGTGTTAGATGGATCTCTCCCACTTCTAACCAGAGAGCGAGCATACAACGCGGCCGGGCGGCACCAGGACTGGGTTTCACAGGGTGCGGGCATGGCAGATGGGCAGCTGGCTCCGGAAGATAGATGCCAATTTAATGCCATGTCGAGGCAGGATGGTCTTGTAAAAAAAAAGAGGCAGAATGGGAACATGTTAGCATCCACTCAGGCCCAACCCAACACGTACTCCATCATAGGTTCGGACATTCATGCGCTCATGGCCCACTTATAAGGCAAGAGGCTCAATTCCTCCCAAAAACTCGAACTAATGGGAGAGGGATGCTCTCCCTTATAAGGGTCATGGCCCCTTAGCCTTGGCAAGGTGCAGGGGCAAGCTACGTTGAGCTTACGTGGTGCCAATGCGCCACCCTAAGAAAAAAAAATTCCACTAGCAAGACAAACTTTCACCATATATTTCTATCAAATTCTGTAATTATCCTTAGCAGTGCACCACCCTAAGTTCAGAGCTAGCTTCGCCCCTGGCAAGGTGATACTAAACCTGAGGTGCTCATCTCAACGACTCACAGCTAGCTTGCTAGTGCGTGCTCCTGACAGAACAGTGCGTGCTCATCTCAACGACTCACAGCTAGCTTGCCGAAGAGAGGCGACAAGACATGGCTGCTATTTTGGCCTTCAACCTTGGTCATGTATGTACGTCCGTCCAGCAGTGTTGCACTTTCAGCAATGCTCTATCCACGTAACTCTACTATAAGACTAATTAACCGTGTAGCTACAATAATTTGCTCTCAACAAATGAAAAGTCTGCCTGCTCGGCGCAGTGGCTATTGCTGCAGTGACGTGAGCAATCAAGGTCATCTTCACTGTCCATTTTTGCAGTGAGCAACATGTCTAGCACTCCAATATTGCAGGTTGCCCAAGGAGTAACGATTATCTTTTGAGCCTGTGAGAACAATTGTTTTTTGATATTACTTTTTTTCTAGGTTTCTTCCATGACAATTTTTCTTTTAATTTTCTATCCCCGAAAGAGTTTAATTGAATGTTTCATTTGTTCCATCTTTCGGAGTTCAACTCTCAAGATCTATATACGGTAAGCTAACAGTTCTCATATGGATGAAGAGCTCTCTTCCACAATAGATATGCACTTTCACATCCTGGAACGAGATCCTCTAAAGTCGGCAAAAACGACTTGTCTCTAAAGTCGATGATGATCACCCAATTCGCATCCAACGGTAAGTCAAGCGAAATCCGGAAACAAACCAATCTGATGGGCTTATAGCCGGCCCATAGCAGCCTAGCGCCTCTGCGACTCCTTCGACTTGCCCGTCCGCCGGCGCCGGCGCCACCGCTCGTTCCTCTTCCCGACCCTACGGCCACCGCAACGCTCGGAGGTCCCTACACCGCTGGAGCTACCCTCTCCTCCCCTCCACACGCAGCAGTGTGAGTGAACAGTCGTGGCCTCCGGCGAGTTTTCACTGCGGCGGGCGAGCGCTCGCGGCAGCCGGCGATCGAGCACGGCGGCGCGGGCTAGCACTCGAGACGGCAGGCCAGTAGCGCCGGCGATGGTGCGGGCGAGCACTTGCGTATGCAAGCGAGCTATCTCGGCGGCGTGAGCGCTGTGGCGGCCGGCGACGTTCCGCGGCAGGCCGGCAGCGCGGGCGAGCCGCGTGCGTGAGCTTGGTGGCGAGCGCGTGCCGCTTGTTAGTTAAGCTTTGCACTGAAAATAGTTGACTTGCATGTTTTCTTTCCATTATACATGCGCACAAGCATCTTCATTCTGTGATCGCCCTACGTGTAGGGGAAGTGGCCGAGAATAGCTTGCCAAGTCGCCATGACTCGCCGTGCGACATGTAGTTGCCGAGAGCTCTGCTCTTTCTCTGTATTATCGATACAATAAAAGGAGAACAATAGAACACAGAAAAGCTGCCAGTTCAAGCAGCACTAAAAGCTCGTGTCATCGTGTGTGTTTGCATGAGTGTGTGTGTTGTTCATCTTCTCGGGCGTGCTCTAGAGCTCGCCGTCGGCGTTCATCGCCGCCCCGGGCCTGACACAGCTTGCGGCTCTCGGGGAGCGCGGCGAGGAAGCCGGCCACGTGCGCAAGCTTGGAGGCGAACACGTGCAGCTGGAGGCTCTCCGGGAGCGCGGCGAGGAAAGCGGCCACGCGCGCAAGCTTGGCGGCGAGCGCGTGCATGCAGCTGGTGGCTCTCCTGGAGCGCGGCGAGGAAGGCGGGCGCGGAGAGTGCGGGGCAGCGGGTGCGCGGAGCCGTGCAGCGTGGGGAAGAGGTCCGCACGCCGGCATGCGCAAGGGAGCGGAGGAGGTTGACGGAGGAGCGGCCCTCGGCGAGCGCACCGTCAGCGGAGAGCCATGCTGATGTTGGGCCAAAGCCCAGCAAGCCAAGTCCGGTGCTAATTTGCTTGGGACGGTTGGATGTGAATTGGGTGGTTCAGATCATCGACTTTAGAGACCAGTCGTTTTTGCCGACTTTAGAGGATCTCGTTCCCACATCCTTTGCAAGGAAATCTAAAGGTTCTCATGGAATCATTACAGAATTGAGTCAAAGGTACAACTAAACTACTTCTAACTGCCACTGCTAGCGATCAACTTGTAAAAACTAGCGTGAGTTTCTAATGTTGTTATATTTATCTAATATTATCATTCCAATTTCCTTATTAGTTTATACTCAAGTGACTAAATTATTATTCATCTCCATAATTTTCCAACGAATTCCCGCCGCAACGCGCGGAGAATTCACCTAGTATTCATGGGCCTTTAGGTTTGACCAACCATGTCATCCCAGGTCCTAAACTTTTAAATTCATCATTGCTTATCGATAAACTTAGATAGTGATGTCATTATAGACCCTAAACTTAATTTTAAGTCTTATCTAAGTCAAAACAAAACGATCTATAAATTTTATATCAAAAAATAACCCATAATTTTTTTCATATGAACTCGCAAATTTACAACCTTTTAGTTATTTTTTGAAATTTAAAACTACTCAGGATTATAAAATTTGATCATAAGTTAATAGATTTTTAAATTTTAAAATTATCAAATAATCTTGACATTTTTTTTTTAGGGTGATGCTGGCGCTCGGACGTCCTAAGTATAGGACGCCCGAGCCCGGCCCACCAACGCCCCCGACACGTACGACAGTGTCTCTTCCCCGCCTGCCCACACACGAAATCGGTGCGAAAAACATATCCCCGCTCGGCCCCCGCACTGTCCGTGTCCACCGCCCCGCGCGCGTACCCCGGACCCAACAACACATCCCCCCGCCCGCCGCCGCCGCCGAGCACACCATCGTCGTCCCCTGCAAACACATGAAACAGATGCTTTGCAACATCAAAAACCGAGTCTAATGAAACAAAAACAAAACGGATAACAAAATGAAACATAACAGGGACACAACGTTTGAAACAATGGAAAAACGACATCCGAAACAAAAGCTAAGAAGATATAGAAACAACATGAACAAAACGTTTGAAACAAAGCTAAAAAACAAATATGGAAACAATAAGAAAACAAAAACCGAAACAAAACTGAGAAAATAAAGAAACAACAGGAACAAAACAATTGAAACAAAAACTGAAAAACAATAGAGAAACGATAGGAGAACAAAATCTGAAACAAAAGAGGAACCAACCCTGTAAATAGGAGATTGAAATCTACTGAAACAGGAGAAGAAGAACTGAAAACATTTGCCGAAACACATGCAGAAAAAAAAGAGCAACCTCAAATCAATTCTGTTGAAACAAACAACATAAACAAAGTGAAACAGAGAAGAAAAAGCAGCGTGAAACAAACTGGAGAAAAAGCCCCAGGAAAAATCACATTGCTAGTAGCGGAAACATCGCCTGCCTGCTAGCTGAAACATCCGTACTAACTTCCAGAAACACTCAAAATAACACAGTGGAAAACAATCCCCCAAAAACATCCAGAGAAACAAACGTATATTGATAGAAACATTCAAAAACATCCCTTGCCACAACATGGAGTATACTGCTGAACCAAAACGAAGATGTATTTTGAAGCACACGGATAGAACAGGGGAGCAGAAAAAAAAATGCTCGCCGGAACCCTAGGCCTCCACCGGAATCGGATGAGAGGAGGAGAGAGGGAGATGAGGGTGAAGGAGGAGGCCTACCTCGGCCATATCACCGTCGGATTTGCCGAATCTACCTCGCCGTGCGCAGCCACCACCGCGCTCCTCTCCGGCGTGCCAAACACCCGATCCAGAACAAGGATGAGGTGGGGATCGAGGAGGAGGAGGTGGAGGGAGGAGGAGCAAAGCTCGGATCCGCCGTCTGCCTGGAGGGGGAGCGCCAGCACCATGGCGCGGGTCTCCGGCGCACGGGGGAGAACGAGGATGGTGCCGCCGGTGATGCCTGGCGGGCGGAGAGCTCGCGGGTCACGGCTCCCATGGCCAGGAAGTCGGCTGCGCGAGGAGGTAGGCTGGGGGCGGGGAAGTGGATGGCCGGCCGCCGTCGTGTGCCATGAAGGCAGAGAAGCCTCCGGTGGGAGGCAAGGGGTGTTGCCGCCCCTACTCCATCGGGGGGATTTGAGGCGCCCCTGAAGGCCACCGAGTCGAGAGAGAGGAGCCGCCGTTGGGGCTGCTGGGTGCCGTCGTCGGGGATGAGTGGGGAGTCGAGCAAGCTGGGGGTCGTCGGGGATGAGTGGGGAGTCGAGCAAGGTGGGGGTGGTGCTGGGGCGGGGCGCCGATGTGGTCGCCGCGACGCCGCCTTGCCCGGATTGGGGGCGGTGGCGCTGTGCTGGGTGGATGGGGCGGATGCATGCGCGGGGTAGTTGAGAGAGGGAGCGAGTGAATGAGAGGGAGGAAAGACGGAGTGAACGAGGTGAACGAGTGGACCAGAAAAAGCGGTGCGGGAGCACGAGTGAGTCGGTGCAGTGGGCCGCGGTCGAATCGGCCCGCGAACGTCCGTCCGACGCATCGGACGTACGAGCACAAGCATTTCCGTTTTTTTTAAGCAGAATCTTGGATATTGACTTGTGTTCTGTAAAAAAACAAGACCAAGGCCAACCACTGAGCCCAAATCCACAGAACATTATAGCCCATTTGATCTTCCTTTGCTTGAAGGCCATACCACGGCCCAATCTTCACGGCTCATTAGTCATTAGGCTCCAGTTTTCTCCTCCACGCCGCCGCCGCCACCTTATCGACCCTTCCATTCTATTCCTCCCATCCGCCTGTTCGCCTGCTGCGTCCTTCCCACGCACGAAGCCCTTAAACCCTAAGCTCACCGGCGGCGAGCGGCGGAGACCATCAGATGGACCCCGACGGCGTGGCGAAGGCTTTCGTGAACCACTACTACACGACGTTCGACACCAATCGAGCGGCGCTGGTGGGGCTGTACCAGGAGGGCTCCATGCTCACCTTCGAGGGCGACAAGTACATGGGAGCCACTGCCATAACCAGCAAGCTTACCTCCCTCCCGTTCGCTGCGTGCAAGCACCAGGTCATCACCACTGACTGTCAGCCGGCCGGCCCTACTGGTGGCATGCTCGTCTTCGTCTCCGGCGCCCTGCAGGTCGGCGAGGGAGAGCACCCCCTCAAGTTCTCCCAGGTTATCCCCTTTGGCCTCTGATCTCGTCTCATCCGTTGCAGTACAGCCATAGATGGATTGTTCTGATTTCTGACACTGTTGGAACTATAGATCTATCTAGAATGCGTATTTGGTTGACAATTAGGCGCGAAGCTGTAGTTACTGCATTTACATCTCTGGCCTATAGTGTAAATTGCAGAATAATATTTAATATTTTTAAAGGTATGCCAGTAGCTACTGTCTCACTGAAGTTCTAGGCCTGCATCAGAAACGTCACGTATCAGTGTCTTGTTGGATTGGTTCTACTTGGCATTTCGTTGAACTGTTGCTGTGACCCATCAGTTCTTATAAGTACTTTAATTTATGTTAAGCTTACTCGTTAGTAATTGGTAACTGTAGTGCATAACGGATTGCCATGGCACACTAATCAGCCTAACCAATTGCAATTAGTTGGATGACTTGATAACATTGCTTGTTAGTAGTATTGTGGATTTATTTTACTCAATATCTGTTTGTTTTCTGGAGATCTAAAGATTTGTCTGCTGACTGCTGTACATCTCTTGTTGTCTGGACAAGTGATTTTTGTGGTGTTCAGATTGTCTCTAGGATTCATAATGTGATCTGTACTTTCCAGGATTTTACATTTGGTGCTCCAATGTCTCACTCCTTATTTCTCCCACCTGAGCACACCAGTTGTTTCTTTGTGAAACTGAAGTATATGTTCACTTTAACTGTGCTATTTCCAGCTATATAATAATAGCATCTGATCTGTTGTGGTCGAGGGTTTTCAGTATGTGATGATTTGGAGTTCCCTAGATATAGTATGTTACTCTCTCCGTCCGTGAATAAATCAGTTCCTAGAGTTGTCTGAAATGCAATTTTTTCAAGTTTGACCGAATTTGTAGAAAAGCGCACAACATTTATGACACCAGATTAGTATCATTAGATACATCATAAACTATTTTCATTATTTCATAATATGCTTATTTGATATCATAGTATTTGTATCTCTAGGAATTGATTTATTCAGGGACAGTCTTTTTTATGGATGTGCATGTCTTCAGGATCTCTTTTCAGTATGTGTTGATTGTTCATATGAGACAAGCTTTGTAGGTTTGGTTTGATTTGATTCTATGAGAGTTCTCATGTGTTTCATAACCTACCTTTTTATTTTTATTTTGTATGTTTCCGTCCTACCCTACACAACTACACATCTGATTTCAGAGTCTCCCAATCACAAGTATTAGATGCTGTGTCCTTCATGACTCTGATAACACTGATTGCAATCAACTGAGTTTATCAACTTAGCATAGCACATCTATGATTGGGGATGCTGGATACCATTTTGGTTTGGTGATGTTAATTGACAAGTTTTTCCCTTCCTAATTGTTATATTGTACCATTATGTTGACATCTCTCTTTATTATCCTATTATGTGCAGTGTATTCTTCTGCATTGACTGCTTGGCTTAAATTTATGGTTGTGTTTCATGCAGTTGGCTGTGTTTCAATGAACTGTGTCAGTATTTCTTTTTTGGTTGCTTGTGTTCCATAGATCAACTCCATTGAATCCAAACGGGGAAGAGTGTTTTCAGTTTTTTATTGTGTTATAAGCTGTACATAATGTTGTTAGTGTTGATTACATATGTTATAGTCTACTTAGAGTGTAGGGGTTTTCATTTCGTCTCTATTTACTTCTATTGATTTACATTCACGAACAAAATTTGTGACATCATAACCTGTTGTCTGTGCAGATGTTCCATTTGATGCCAACAGCAACTGGGAGTTTCTACGTGCAGAACGACATGTTCCGCCTGAACTATGGCTAAGGACCTCAGGACTTCCTCTCTGCCATGCAGTCCAATAGTGTCTTTTTTCGGAAACAATGTAGTTTACTATTGAGTGGAATGATGTAAACTTTATGCTGCTTTAGTTCCAGTGATTGAGTCATCTACAATTGCGAGGAGTTTTGGGTTCCAATATGGAACAGTTACTCAGATATGTCATTTCCCTTGTCTTCTGTTGGTTATATACTCTGGCAGCGATGTCAGGTTTATGATGAACATTGCCAGCAAGTTTTATCAGATTTATTGCTGTTGCAGTTGGGATGCGTTGCTGAATCCTTTGTATCTGGAGTGGTTCTATTTTCTTCATCACTACAGACTTTGAAAAAGTGCCGTTTTGACTTTTTTGGATTCTATGGAGTACAGAATCTTCTTTGTTCTGAATCTGCAAGTGGCGTTTCAGTGACACTCGTACGCGGCCAAGCTAAAACCGTCGTCCGCGGTCGCGGAGCAGCAGGACCAACGATTCGGTTGCTGGTAGCTTGACGGGATGCCCGCCGGCGCCTACTAGAGTAGAGCTTTCGTGTGGAGGGCGTTGCTTCACCAGGTTCGCCTACTAGCGTAGTAGAGCTGTTCGCTACTGGCGTACTCCCTTCGTCCTTTATCAAATCCAAGTGCATTATAATTTTTAGCTCGTGTCTCTAAATATATTATATTTAAAAATATATAAATAATTTTTTTAATAAAAATAGTGTGTGATTGGTTTATTATTGTTTTCTTTCATAATAAAAATAGATTACTCTCTTTAATGATACAGAATTGATTAGATTTAATTATATTAAGAAGTTAAGTGAGGAATATATGTATTTATCGTCATCTTTCTTATTTTATCTGAGAATGACCAGAATACATTTTAATTCAGCACGGATGGAGCAGTAGAGCTTCACCGGCACCTACTAGCGTCTTTCGTCGTCTCCCTTATGCTGTGTGAGAATGGATAAAATAACGATTTTCTGATTTTTTTTATGGAAATAACGATTTTCTGATGACGGAAGCAAACCGGTCGAACTGGCCTAATAATAATAATAAGTAATATAACTCTCTTGGGCTCAGACAGTCAGACGTGCTTCCTTCGGCCGAACACGGCCGAGAGCCCCCAACTCCCGCCGCCTTCAGCGTTCTGTTAGGCCGCCGCAGTGTCCCCCGCTCCGCCGCCGGCCGTTCGTTTCCCCTCTCCGCTCCGCCGGATCCTTCCCTCGCTCTGCTGGTGACCCCAATCAGTGTGACTCGATCCGATCTTCTCCGTTCCTCCCGTCCCGTGTCCCCTCCCCAAATCCACATATCTCCGAGCCCTAGCCCCAACCATGGCTGCCACCGCGGCCTCCTCGGCCGCTGCCGCCGCCGCCGCCGCCGACGCGTCGAACTCCGAGGAGGAAGACAAGTATGAGGAGTACATCCCAGTCGCCAAGCGCCGGGCCATGGAGGCCGAGCGCCTCCGCCAGCTCCGCCTCTCCAAGTCAGCGCCGACCTCCGCCGCTTCCACCCTCCCGCTTCCGCCTCTTATGCCGGCGCAGGCCTCCGGTCCCGACGCCGCCGCGAAGCCCAGCCTTCTCGTCAAGGCCACGCAGCTTAAGCGCGAGGCCCCGGAGGTCACCGCCACGGAGAAGATACTCCGGCAGGAGCAGGAAGTGATTGATAATCTAGTATCAGACAACAAATCCCTCAGGTCAGTTCGTGAGATCGCCAAGGGCATCATCTACACGGACCCGATCCAGACCGGTTGGAAACCGCCCCTCCGCCTCCGCCGCATGCCGCTCGCCAAGGCCAACGAGCTCCGCCGCAAGTGGCACATCATCGTCGACGGAGACGATGTCCCGCCGCCTGCGCGGGATTTCCGGGACCTCCGCCTCCCGGAGCCCATGCTCCGGAAGCTGGACGAGAGGGGTATCGTACAGCCCACGCCCATCCAGGTGCAGGGGCTGCCGGTTGTGCTCTCTGGGCGTGACATGATAGGCATCGCGTTCACGGGGTCGGGGAAGACTCTGGTGTTCGTGCTGCCGCTTATCATGTTGGCTGTGCAGGAGGAAACATTGATGCCGATTGTGCCTGGAGAGGGCCCGTTTGGGATGATCATTTGCCTGTCCCGGGAGCTGGCCAAGCAGACATATGATGTGATTGAGCAGTTTCTCATTCCACTTAAGGAGGCCGGGTACCCGGAGATAAGGCAGTTGCTTTGCATTGGGGGTGTCGTCACGCTTCACTTTTAAGGATAAAAGTAGAATGTATAAATAGTCTTATATGCACCTCAGGAACAATCATACATATAGGATGATAAATTACAAAGAGTATCATCACTCTGTTTATTACATAGTGTACCAATATTTATTACAGAGTATTACGCATAAATAATAAATAACTAAGATATCTTTATTACGGAAGCTCCACACAGAGACACGTCAACTGGTGAACATCAAGCCTAGTACTCATAACGATAGCTCTCATTCCAACTTTCATCTGTTACCCATCCGGGATTTTCCAAAATTAAAAGTAAAGCAAGCGTAAGTACACAATCGTACTCAACAAGCATAACATGGGTTAATAAGGCTCAAATAAGCTGACACGGTTTGACTGCATTTAGCTTTTATAACTTAATCATATTGAAGCATAGCATCAAGGTAGTGATAATTTCCATATTCTCATGATCAAAATAACATTAACCAATGTGTAGCAATAACGTTATTAAGATGCACACATTAACAATTTGAGAACCATTATCTTTTGTAAATGTGTCAAGGCCGCCCTAACCGAAGGACACGGACAATATATTGATTTAAACTCTGATCAGAGGTGTACACTTTCACTGTGAGTTATGTTTTGCAACTGAGTGGACTTATAACTTCCAAACCCCATGCGAAGGGTTACGGGCTGATTCTGGTCGTCCGATCCAAAACCGACGGCACAGATCGGTCGAGGCGTGCGGCCTCACCGGGGACGACGGCCAACACGGCGGCGGACATGGTCGGCGATGAGAAAACTCGCCGGAGTAAACGAATCTAGCGCTACAGGCCTCGGCTCAACACCAGACCTAGACCAAACGACTCAGGAGCCTGCGGCGATCACGTTTAGCACGATGATGGCGACCCGAGTAAACTAACGACGGCCGATGGCCGACAACGGCGGAGACGAGCTCGCTGGCGATCACATGCCGAAGGTTACGGATCACTACATGACTAGGAACCGGTACCAATCGAAAGAGGGGACCACAGTGATCTTAACCGAGGTGAAGATGATGCTTGGGGCAGTCGGTGGTGAGCTAATGGCGGTCGACGGCGCACGGCGACGATCTGCGGGTGACAATTCAACACAAGATGAGCAAATTGATCAAGATTAAGGATGCCAGTGTGTTCAGGAGATCAAGCTCGAGCTCAAAGACCAACTTACGCCACTAAATACCCTACGGCTGCCGTGAATTTCGAGCTCCGGCGGATCCTCGGTGGCGGCTAGGGTTTTGGCAGACGCTGCTGCACGAACTGAGGTGGCGACTCGAGTAGATGGGAATAGGAGGTTGTTGTGGATGTGGAGTCAATGAATTTATAGCCCGAGGGCGAAGGTGCGACCTGGCGTGCGGAGAACGGGGTGACGCGGTCGGGTTCGGTCTCCACGCGTGAGTCCGGGTCGGGGACGAACCAGAGGAGGATGACGATGATGGGGTCCCCACCTGTCAGCCAGACGGAGGGAGCGACGCGCGGGCACGACGTCTTGATGGGCCGCGGCCTATCGGCCCAATATGAAGCGGCGGCGCGCGGCTACTGCTGCGGCCTTGTTGGGCCGGAGAGGAAGCGAGCCGTGGCAGCAGAGTGGGCCAGAAGGAGTGCGGGGAGGAGAAGCAGGCCGCGGGCCGTTCGGGCCAAATGGAGGGAGGAGAGAAAGAAATAATTTTTCTTTTATTTGAATTCCTTTCAAATACAAAATTCAAATGTATTTTGAATTCCAATTCAAATTCAAACACCACACAAGAAATTATGCACCAGCATGAACGCTCAAGCATGTTTCTACCATAATTCAACCTCATTTTCATAAAAACATTTACTTTGCCTAATTATTTAATCACCATAAATTTATTTTGCCATTTTTGAAAATTTGCAAAAACCTAGGGTGTTACAAATCTACCCCCTTAAGAGAATCTCGTCCTCGAGATTGGATTCTGCTTACTCAAACAACTACGGATAAGCTGCCTTTAATGCATCCTCTGTTTTCCAAGTTGCCTCACCCTCAGAGTAACGATTCCACTGCACCTTACACATCTTAATAACCCGGCTTCGGATAACCTTTTCAGCGGTATCCAAGATTCTTACTAGAAACTCTTCATACGTAAGATCATCCTTAACCGTAAGTTCCTCCAAAGGTAAGTGCTCCTTCTCAGGTACATGCAAACACTTCTTAAGTTGAGACACATGGAACACATTATGCACACCAGCTAAACTCTCTGGCAACTCCAACTGATAAGCCACTTCACCACGTCTCTTTAAAACTTTGAAAGGACCAACATACCTTGGTGCTAATTTCCCTTTTTGGTTAAACCTCTTCACACTTATCATAGGAGACACCTTCAAATACACGTAATCACCTTCCTTGAATGTCAATTCCCTTCTCCGTATATCTACATAACTCTTTTGGCGAGATTAGGCTACACTCAAGTTATCCCTAATCACTCGTACCTATTCTTCTGCGGTTCTCAGAACATCTGTTCCAAATAATTGACTTTCCCCAGTCTGGTTCCAAAACAACGACGTCCTGCACTTACGCCCATACAAAGCTTCAAATGGTGCCATCTTGAGACTCTGTTGATAACTGTTGTTGTATGAGAACTCTGCATAACACAAATTCTTATCCCAACTTGTACCATACTGTAATGCACAAGCTCTCAGCATGTCCTCCAAAATCTGATTAATCCTCTCAGTTTGTCCATCGGTTTTTGGGTGATATGCTGTACTAAAGTTCAACTTTGTTCCCAACAAACTATTCACTGCTTCCCAAAAATGAGATGTGAATTGAGTACCTCTATCGGACACGATCTTCTTTGGAACACCATGCAAACACACGATCCTTTCCAAGTATAGTGTAGCCAACTGAGGTCCTGTATAGGTGGTCTTCACAGGCAAAAAGTGAGTGACCTTAGTCAGTCGATCAATTATTACCCAGATGGAATCATAACCACTCTTAGTTCAAGGTAAACCTGTTATAAAGTCCATACCGACCTCTTCCCACTTCCATTCAGGTATCTTCATTGGCTGCAATAAACCAGCTGGTCTTTGATGTTCTGCTTTCACCCGTTGACAAGTATCACATAAAGCAACATACTCTGCTACATCCCTCTTCAAACCAATCCACCAGTACTTTTCCTTGAGATCCATATACATCTTAGTACTTCCAGGATGGATGGAATAAGCTGACTCATGTGCCTCCCGCAGAATTGTCTGACGAAGTGCTTTGACCTCCGGAACACATATCCGGTTACCATACCATAGGGTACCCTCTTCATCAATGTAGAATCCAGGTGCTTTCCCTTCTGCTAACTTCTTGGCTATATACTTTAGATCCTCATCTTCCAACTGACCCTTGCGAATCTCTTCTTCTAAGGTTGGTGTCACCTCTATCTCCATGGCATTAGTAACAATAGTAAGGTTCAATTGAGCAAACTCTGCACACAATAGATCAGATTCAGGTGTCGTCTGAACCTCATTAACATGCTTCTTTCTTGCATTGGCCACGACATTTGCCTTCCCAGGATGGTAATACATATCAAAATCATAATCATTCAACAGTTCCAACCAACGACGTTGTCTCATGTTCAAGTCAGACTGGGTAAAGATGTACTTCAAACTCTTGTGATCCGTGAAAATATCCGTCTTGTGCCCAATCAGATAGTGTCACCAAATCTTCAAAGCATGCACCACAGCTGCTAGTTCTAGATCATGAGTAGGATAATTAAGCTCATATTTCCTCAACTGCCTTGAAGCATAAGCAACAACTTTACCTTCTTGCATAAGAACACACCCCAATCCCAAACGAGATGCATCACAGTAGATTGAGAACTTCTTGCTTAGATCTGGCAATACCAATACTGGAGCTATTGTCAATCTCTTCTTGAATTCTTCAAAACTAGCTTGACATTTGTCGGACCACACAAACTTGACATTCTTCTCTAGTAATGTTGTCAATGGCTTAGCAATCTTTGAGAATCCTTCAATGAATCTCCTATAATAATCAGCCAACGCAAGAAAACTGCGAATCTCACTAACATCTGTAGGCGGCTTCCAATCCAACACATCCTTCACCTTGCTTGGATCAACTGCTATTCCACCATTAGAAACAACATGGCCAAGAAAAGAGACTTCCTCTAACCAAAATTCACACTTGCTCTTCTTAGCATAAAGTTTGTGATCTCTAAGCTTCTGCAAGACTAACCTCAAATGTTCTGCATGTTCTTCCTTGTTCTTTGAGAATACCAAGATATCATCAATGAAAACCAAAACGAACTTATCCAGGTACTCCATAAACACCTTGTTCATCAGGTATATGAAGTAGGCAGGTGCATTGGTCAACCCAAAAGACATAATTGTATACTCATACAAACCATACCTGGTAGTGAATGTCATCTTCGATATATCTGAATTCTAAATCTTCAACTGATGATAACCAGAGCGCAAATCAATCTTGGAGAACACACAAGCACCTCTTAACTGATCAAATAAGTCAACAATCCTGGGTAAAGGGTACTTGTTCTTGATGGTAACCTCATTGAGAGAACAATAACCAACGCACATTCATTGAGTTCCATCTTTCTTATCAACAAAAATCACAGGAGAACCCCAAGGTGATGCACTAGGATGAATGAAACCTTTCTCTTCTAATTCCTTTAACTATTTCTTAAGTTCTTCTAGTTCATTAACCCCCATTCTATATGGACGCTTAGCTATAGGTGCAGTGCCAGGTAATAACTCAATAATAAATTTAATGTCACGGTCAGGTGGCATACCTGGCAATTCGTCGGGGAACACATCCAGGAATTCTTCCACCACCTGATTCTGAGGATCTGCATTATCATCAAGCTGGTTCAGGATAGCTGTAGGTGGCGCTTGTATTCTAACATCAACATTGATTCTATCTCCTTTTGGTGTAGTCAGATCCACAACCCTCTCTTTACACTTTATCACAGCTTGGTGAGCTTCCATCCAATCCAATCCCAGAATTAAATCAATACCAGATGCATTCAACACTACAGGGTTTGCTGAAAAGTCTACCCCCCTTAAGAGGAGTTTAGCTAAGGGGCAGTAGTAAGAAGCTGGTATAGCACCCCCTGGCAAATTTACTACCATTTGGTTCTTCATGGCTACAACTGATATGCTATGATTTCTAACAAATGCTTGCGAGACAAAGGAATGCGAAGCTCCAGAATCAAAAAGTACAGTAGCAGAGATAGAGTTGATGTTGAACGTACCCAGCATAACTTCTGATGCTTCCTGAGCCATCTCAGTGGACACATGATTCACCCTTCCATGATTGGCATAGGACTTCTGATTACCATTCTGCTGCTGAGGTGTGTGTTGGTTTGATTTCCGAGGGCAGCGATTAGCATAGTGCCCAGGCTCACCACAATGATAACACAACTGAGGAGTATTGGGACTACCCTTAAGAGGCGTGTTGTTGGGCGCAGTAATTCCTATTCTTGCGCTGAGCATGCTGACCCTGGTATCTCTGGCTGACTAGTCCATGGAACTTCTACTGGAAACCTTGATGGAAGTTAGAATGGAAACGAGAATTGTTTCCAAAGCCCTGTCCGTTCATCTTCCTCTTCTTGTCCTGTGCCAGGCGTTCATTATCCAGCACAATAGTACTATTCACCAATTCTTCAAAGGTGACATATTTGTTGCCCTTTAGTTGCAACCTGAGCTCATAGTATATGCCGTTCAGGAAATGACGCCTCTTATCAACGTCCCTTATAACTTCATGGGGAGCATAGCGAGCCAACTCCTCAAACTTAGCATGATACTCACTCATAGTCATAGAGCCCATCTTGAGATTCCTGAAGTCCTCTGCCTTCTGTTCCTTTAACCCTTCAGGAACGTGGCGAGCCAAGAAATCCTCTTTGAACCACTCCCAGGTAATAGCAGGAGCATTGTGAGGACGTGCAGCTTGGTATGACTCCCACCAGGTATGAGCAGCTCCCTGGAGTTGCCCCGAAGCATACAATACTTTCTCAATATCATTGCATTGTGCAAGATTCAACTGCTTCTTCACAGCACGCAATCAATCTTCAGCATCCAGAGGGTTAGTGGTATGGGTAAACATAGGGGGATGTCCTTGCATAAATTCCCTGCGTTTATCCCTTGGTGGTTGAGCATGTGGTAACCCTCCAGCTTGCATGATCTGCACAAACTGGGTCATAGTCTGCATTAGCTGCATTTGTGCCTCTCTCATTTCCTCATTGGTAACATGTCCAGCACCATGGCCTCTAGCACGGTTACCTCTTCCACCCCAAGCAGCCATCTGTATTCCAACCAAAAATCAAAGCTTAGAGAGTTTCAGGATACAAATCACTTATATAAAATAGGGATTGCAAAACTGAAAATTTCTGGGCGAGCTTTAATTTTAGTAGTATAGAAAAACAGTCATATCTCAAGATCCAGGTATCAAAAGGAGATGTTCTATACATGGTTGGAAAGGTTAAGAAATTCTCTACAACTTCCATTCAGACCATATTACCAGATTCTATCATATAAACCATCAAATTAATCAAACAACAAAAACTATTTAGAAATTCCAGACAGCACTGAACATCAGATTGTGACAGGAATAACTTCCAACTCAGAACTGATATCGACATGATTCTTATTGAAACTATTAGATAAAGAAGTCTAATTTCACCCAGAAAAATTTCATACTCATGAGATAAACCAATTTCGAGATATAACCAAAATATCATAGGTTGCTCAGAAAACAGCAAGGATGGAGACAGGATAAACCAACCCAAACTTAATTTATTCAAACTTTAACCTTAATATACTTAACTAAGGAATTTGCGGACATGCCCACAAAGCTCCAGCACTCACATAAAAATCCAAATCATCCATACTCTTCATCAAGCACTCAAGGTTCACACACACTAGAATGACACGACTAACTTGACTCGCGATACTAATGACGTGTCTATTACATAAGGGTTTTCAAGTTAAGGTCGAAGCTCATGGTCCAGCCGTCCATAGATCTTTGGTTGTCCAGTCATGGTTCTGAGCCTATCAATTTCTTCTTGCTTCTCCTTAAGCTTCTGCTCCAGCTGCTCCACCGTGCTTACCATACGCTGATGCTTGAGCATCATGTCACACGCAAAGTGTGCCAATTCCCATGACTCAAGTGGCAAATCTTGAGGATTCATCATACCCCATCCATCCTCCATTCTGTGGTCAGCGCGAGGCAAATAGCGAAACTCATGATCTCGCATATTCCCAAAGCGATGGCCACGGAGAGCAATCCAGGCTGTAAAAGCAGCACCCTCAATGCCATCCTCTTGAGTTGGGCTAGGACCAAGATGCTCATAAATCATCTCTATGTTGTAAGAGTTCTGCATCCCTCCTGGGAACATATAGCCACATTTGTCTCCCAGTAAGTACCTTCCAACGGATGGGTGTGTTGAAAACAAGTGTACTGCATAGCGGGGTCCCAATCAACATAATAGTCACGAAGAAGCTTCATGAGTCGTATATGCGATCTGGTGTGGCACTCTGATACGCAAGAGATCTTCACAGTCCATCCCATAGGAGCGTGCGGTCCACCTCCTCCAGCAGAACCACCAGCAGACGGCGGTGGGGATTGACCATCATCTTGAACTGCTTCCAGCTCTTCTTCTTCAGAAGCTTCCATTGGTTCTTCTTCTTCAACTCGAGGTGATGTAGGCACCGGGGTTGGTGATGGCGGAACAACTTCCCTAGTCTCCAGGTGGTTGAACAGATCACGATACGCAGCAGCAGTCATGCGGCGAGTATAAGGAGGCATCTATAAGGTTTAGACATGAGTTAGAGTGGAGTCAAGATTTTCTCAATAGAGTAAGTATAAGAGCATAAAAATTAAGAAAATAACAAGGTTAAAGTTAAGAAGCATGAACTAGTGAAGCAAAGGAGACTAAGAATGACCATTCTATCTAGGCTTGCGTCCTACAGTCAACACGGCTCTGATACCAACTTGTCACACTCCACTTTTAAGGATAAAAGTAGAATGCATAAATAGCCTTATATGCGCCACAGGAACAGTCGCACATATAGGATGATAAATTAAAAAGAGTATCATCACCCTGTTTATTACATAGCGTACCAATATTTATTACAGAGTATTACGCATAAACAATAAATAACTAAGATATCTTTATTACGGAAGCTCCACACAGGGACACGTCAACTGGTGAACACCAAGCCTAGTACTCATCACGATAGCTCTCATTCCAACCTTCATCTGTTACCCATCCGGGATTTTCCAAAATTGAAAGTAAAGCAAGCGTAAGTACACAACCGTACTCAACAAGCATAACATGGGTTAATGAGGCTCAAATAAGCTGACACGGTTTGACTGCATTTAGCTTTTATAACTTAATCATATTGAAGCATAGTAGTGATAATTCCCATATTCTCATGATCAAAATAACATTAACCAATGTGTAGCAATAACGATATTAAGATGCACACATTAATAATTTGAGAACCATTATCTTTTGTAAATGTGTCAAGGCCGCCCTAACCGAAGGACACGGACAATATATTAATTTAAACTCTAATCAGAGGTGTACACTTTCACTGTGAGTTATGTTTTGCAACTGAGTGGACTTATAATTTCCAAATCCCACAAAACATATAAAGCCTCCTATAGGTTCTCCTAACCAATCAGAGATACAGAAATACGTTATGTGTAGAAATCCCCCTTCTAATATGGCACAATCCTTCCCGGCTATACTCATAAGGACAGAGACAGTCCTATACCCCAACTTCCAGACCACTAACCAGCTAGAAAAGGGCCTACAAGTGACTAGAGCCAGAGCCATATAGCCCTCACAGCTGTACGGATTCTCCATGATAAATCACTTACAGATAAGAGTCCATGTTTGTTAAAAGTCATCGTTTTCGTTGATAGCATAACACATATCAAGCTATAAGATCATGACCATTAGAGCACTAGCATCATAACTACCCAATGCAACTCAAAAGGTTCAAGGAATCAGGATATCAAAGCTAGTTATAATTTCTAGGTCATCAAAGACACATGCATATGAATTGTTATTTATAGTGAATAGGTAACAAGGATGATCTATGCTATATTTGCCTTGATTCACAAAGTCCTGCTGATCCTACTGATCCTCAAAGTAGCCTTGCTCAACAAAAACCTCACCGTCTGAACTCGACATTAACAATCAACACCAGACAATCTAATCGAGCATACATACACGAAGCAAACAAAGAGTTATTAGAGGAATAGTACACCAATGTCATCAAAACAGAATAAAAAGTTTATAAAACTCTTCTACACATTGCTACGATCACACAGACGTCAAGTTCATCGAAAACGGAGTTATAACGGCGAAGATATGAATTTTCAAAGATTTCCTATAGATAAATAAATACTTTAAATATAAACTAAAATATAAAGTTTCTAAAATACTTCAACAGTAGCACCACTGCATAGATTATGAAATTATGAATCTAACGGAATTTGAACAGACCAAATCGGAGTTAAAACGTGAAAGATATAAGCCTTTGAACATAATGGCAAAACTATAAATAGATAAAAGCGTATTCTGAAACTGAAAAGAAGAAATATGTTTTCCAGAGAAGAAAACGTATTATGTAAGCTGTTACAAGGAAAATACGCTTTCCAGTGGATGTAACACCTCTGGTGTTATATTAACTAAAACATGCCATGTCATCATATGCACTTCAAAGCATTCATGTTTAATTCAACCCTAATGTGCATTAACTAAAACAAGTTTACATTTCATAGGTTGATTGAGCTTCTGTAATGTTTGGCCATATGAAATAATAAAACCCTATTTTCGAATGTCATCGCAAATGCTTAGTTTATACTCTATGTACTTGAGGTGTAAACTGTGTTTACACTAGTGTCAAGCATAGTGTATAAGTCTAAATCCAACCCTAAAAATGATTTCCATATTTGAAATTAAATTTGGATTCCAAAGCTTATTCCCGAGTCTGGCTATTCAAATTTAAATTCAAATTAGAAATGCTATAAAAGGTTTTTAAAAAGTTAACTTGGTCAACCAAGGGTGTCATTGGGTCAATGACCTAAAAATGTCCTTGGATGATGTTTGTGATCACTAATAACCAACCAATTAAGTTAGAAACCAAATTGAGTTTAAATTCTATTTCAAAAACCCTTTATTTCAAAACCTAGTTTTATCTCCTTTTTTATAATTCAAAATCTATAAAGAATTTGGGGATACTCTAAAAAGACAGTTTGTATATCTTGACAAGATCTACCAAGTTGGTATAGAAAGTTTTTCAAGTTTTCAAAAGGAATTTCAAATTAATTTGAAAATACAGTTTCCAGCATTTATTCCCTTTTGATTTTAAAACCATAATTCAAAAATTATGCATAATTTGAGAAAACTTTGTATGTGAAAAATGTTTGGTTTGACAAGATCAACATTTTATAGTTTCGAAGATTTTCATGTTTTGTTGAAAAATCAAAAGTAATTTTAAATGTTTGTTTCTAGGGTTTTATTCCCTTTTTAAATCTGAATTTAAATTTCAAAATCTATATAGAATTTGAGGATGCTAGTTAAAGGAAAAGTGTAGCTCTTGAAAAGTTATACAAATGATATTTTTGGAGATTTTTAAGTTCTTATATAAATTTTGGAGTAATTTGTACTTTAAAACAAATGGCATTTCTATAAATAACTCGAACAGTAACTAACCCTATCGGCGCCCGCCATGGCCGGCTTCTCATCGCGCGCCGCCGACCACCCCGCACCTCCTCAACCGCCAGAGCGCTCATGGATGCGAGAAACTTCATCGCCTTCGTGTCGCCAGTCCATCCATTGATTCCGTGCTATAAATACCGTCGCCGTGGCCGAGTTCTTCTTCTTTCTTCCTCCCGCCGCCGTCGCCGATGACCTCGCTCCGCTGTTGAAATTCATCGCCGACGCTCCACCTCTGTCCGATTGCGCTTGCCATTAGCTCCGCCACGTTCTCACGGTCATTTTGGGCCAGTCCGTGTTCGCTCTCCTCGCTTGAGCCACCCGCACGCCACCTTCTTCTCCGCGGCCGGTCAGCCGAGCCGCCGCGCCATCGCCGCCGTTTGCCGCCGTCGGAGGTGAATATATTTTACCTTTGACCCCGCTACCATGTTCTCTGTGTCATCTTGCACCTGATGCGCACCTTGGTTTGAGCAGCGCATTACCGGAGACCGCCGTGACGCCGTCTTGCCATCAGAGCGCCGCCGCCGCCATCAGCGCCGCCAACCGCAGCTTAGCCCAGACGCTCCGAGCCTCCACTAACGTGCGCATCAGCGCCGTGGTGAGCTCCTGCATCTATTTGTGCCATCAATTTCACTCCTCTCGCATCGTAGCCGCCGGTCACCGTGGCTCGCCGCCGGCACAGCCAAGCCGCTCCGCCGCGCGCGTTGCTGCCTTGGCTAGGGACCATGAAGTGCCATCATCTAGTTGTCAAACCAGTCCGTTTGAGTACCCTGCGTGAGTCCGTGTGGTCGCCGTCGCCGGAAATCGCTTCGGTGAGGGACGCCGCCGCGCCCGAGCTCCGCCGCGCCGCCATCGCCGCCGGCATGGGTGCCGCCGCTGCTCTCCAGCGCCGTTAGCCACCTCAATCGACGCGCCGTGTCGAGATGAGCCCGTAGGAGCAAACCGTGTCGCCGGAGACCTCGCCGTCAGCGAGGAATCGACGGTCAACCGCCGCGCCGCCGTCGGTCAGCGCGGGGGTACTGTGCCGATTTTTTTTCTATTTTTAGAAAATGATTTAAATGCTATTTTTTTTGAAAAATCATAGTAATTCATATATAGCTCCAAAAATTCTGAAAAGTTTTGTGAATGTTCCTTATGATGTCATCTACCTAGAAAAAATATAAAATACCAAATTTGAGTAACTTTTGCATATGTTAAAATTAGCCCTTTTAATTAAAAAATGGACGTTCAATGATTTTTAATAAATAAAATAATTGGCTTTTAATTCTGAAATTTATTTTGCCATCTAATTAAGCTGAGAGCTTTCTAAAATAAAATTTTGGGCTTAATTTGATAACTTTAATTTTGATGCCTTTATTTAATGCTTTTAAATAATTAATTAATCCCTTTAGTTAAGCTTAATCATTATAGGATTTGATTGACTTTGGGATTGATTGATGACCTTAGGTCATTAACCCTAATGACCTTTGGCACTTTAATTAGTTGTTTGCGCTTACCTTAATCATGTCATTAGGGCTTAATTAACGTTATTTTATGTGTTTAATTAACCCCTTAAATAGCGTAGTTAACCCTAATGAGTTATATAAGCGAAGTTTTGTTAGCTTGCAACTTTATCGTGAAGAAAAGTTATACTCAAGCCCTTAATCTGATCATGCATTCATCGAGCATCATGTTTACTATTCCATCATGTTAAAGCATATTAATTATCGAATAGTTTCCGTTAACGGAGAGTTAACGTTATCGCCCAGATCCGAAGGACGAGCAGATTCAAGAATCGAGAGTTGATCCAGAGTTCAAGATCGTCTACCCCGAACATCAAGGCAAGCCTCGGATACATTCAAACCCTATTCTATTTATAAAAGTTTTACTGCTTTAGCTATGATATGTTGCATTAGGTAATAGGAGTTGAGTGAAAACCCACCCAATTGCATTACCTGTCTTATTTCCTTATTCCTTGTTACCTGCTTAGAAAGATAAGTAGTAATGCTTAGCCCTGCTTATTTATTTAATTGTTCAAAGGCAAAAGAATGAAAAAGATGAGATTGGTTTTCTTGTTGAGATCTTGATGATAGTAATAAATCGAGTCCGGACGGCGAACTTGCATTGGGAATGAAGTCCCTCTGTAGTGATCTCGTCTGTTGATGCCCTAGGTCCCGTCCGATGGTGATCTGTCGATAATCGAGAAATTAGAAATCCACATGCATAAAGTGGTATACGGATGGTTGGAGCCGTGTATATCATGGAGTGACCTAGCGTGGGGCCAGAGATCCCATCTGTATCATAGTGTGTTTTACTGTGGGGTTTAAGTTCCCATGTATCTTGGTACGCTGGGCCTCAGAGCTCACGGGTGCCATGTGGTGATATACGGCTGCGGTTGTTATCCCGATATATCGGTTACCTGGGGTGCATCAGAGTTAAAGTCTCCGGTATTCCAGTGACCTAGGTCCCAGCTGGGTATGAAAATGGATTCGAATCACCGTTGCTTCTCGGAGAAGAAGACTCGATCACTGTTCATCATCGTAGTAACAACTTGAATAAAAATTAAGGATCAATAATGAAGTTGGTTGATAATGGGAGCTAGCCCAAGCAACTTCTCTTTCTATAAAGCTTTTCCGCAAAATTTCTTATCTCCTACAAACCTCATTTTGTCCCTCTAGCCTGCATTTCTTAAGTCTCCATCCTTCTCTTTCGTCGGGTCAGTCTTGTTGAGTACTTTTGTACTCAGGGTTTGTTGAACCCTTGTTGCAGGTGAGCCTCATGGGCAGGAGTGTTTTGCATCCTGCTGCATGACAGTCGTCGAGGAAAGTGACGATGAGTAAAGAGGTTTAGCTCTTGGGCAGAGCTTACTATTTGGTTTTGTAATAAGGCTACCTACTGCTACTCCACTACTATTATGGTTTGTATAATTTAAACTTAGGGTTGTAAATATTTGAAACTCAGAGGTTTGTAAACTTATGTTATTGTAAGTCTTCCGCTGTTTTACTCCATTGTATATTATTTATATCAACTGTTGTAATACTGCAATGTCTCTCTTCAACTATTGATCCTGCTCGGAAAATCATGGATGATTCGGGATTTACCCGACAGACTTTTTAAATTGTATGGAACACAGTCATGGTTATTTGGAGTCTGTTTAGACAATATTCATGCGTGTGGGCCATATAATTTAGGAGGTTCTGCCACAGTGGACAAAGCGTATTAAGGATCTGTTAAACAGAAATTACGTTTTCCAGTAGAGAAAACATATTCTGTCGAAACCGCCAAGGGTTCTTAACAGATTACATAGAACTCCGAGGAGTTTTCCACAAAACCGCCATGCAAAGGGTTACGGGCTGATTCTGGCCGTCCGATCCAAAACCGACGGCGCAGATCGGTCGAGGCGAGCGGCCTCACCGGGGACGACGGCCAACACGGCGGCGGACATGGTCGGCGACGAGAAAACTCGCCGGAGTAAACGAATCTAGCGCTACAGGCCTTGGCTCAACACCGGACCTAGACCAAACGACTCAGGAGCCTGCGGCGATCATGTTTAGCACGATGATGGCGACCCGAGTAAACTAACGACGGCCGATGGCCGACAACGGCGGAGACGAGCTCGCCGGCGATCACATGCCGAAGGTTACGGATCACTACATGACTAGGAACCGGTACCAATCGAAAGAGGGGACCACAGTGATCTTAACGAGGTGAAGATGATGCTCGGGGCAGTCGGTGGTGAGCTAATGGCGGTCGACGACGGACGGCGACGATCTGCGGGTGACAATTCAACACAAGATGAGCAAATTGATCAAGATTAAGGATGCCAGTGTGTTCAGGAGATCAAGCTCGAGCTCAAAGACCAACTTACGCCACTAAATACCCTACGGCTGCCGCGAATTCCGAGCTCCGGTGGATCCTCGGTGGCGGCTAGGGTTTTGGCGGACGCTGCTGCATGAACTGAGGTGGCGGCTCGAGTAGATGGGAATAGGAGGTTGTTGTGGACGTGGAGTCAATGAATTTATAGCCCGAGGGCGAAGGTGCGACCTGGCGTGCGGAGAACGGGGTGACGCGGTCGGGTTCGGTCTCCACGCGCGAGTCCGGGTCGGGGACGAACCAGAGGAGGATGACGATGGGTCCCCACCTGTCAGCCAGACGGAGGGAGCGACGCGCGGGCGCGACGTCTTGATGGGCCGCGGCCTATCGGCCCAATATGAAGCGGCGGCGCTCGGTTACTGCTGCGGCCTTGCTAGGCCGGAGAGGAAGCGGGCCGCGGCAGCAGAGTGGGCCAGAAGGAGTGCGGGGAGGAGAAGCAGGCCGCGGGCCGTTCAGGCCAAATGGAGGGAGGAGAGAAAGAAATGTTTTTTCTTTTATTTGAATTCCTTTCAAATGCAAAATTCAAATGTATTTTGAATTCCAATTCAATTCAAACACCACACAAGAAATTATGCACCAACGTGAATGCTCAAGCATGTTTCTACCATAATTCAACCTATTTTCATAAAAACATTTATTTTGCCTAAATATTTAATCACCATAAATTCATTTTGCCATTTTTAAAAATTTGCAAAAACCTAGGGTGCTACAGGTGTGAATATGAGGACACAGCTTGATGTGTTGAAGAAGGGCGTGCACATTGTGGTGGCAACACCTGGTCGGCTCAAGGATATGCTTGCTAAGAAGAAGATGAACCTTGACAACTGCAGGTGAGTGTTCGATGCAACAGAAACATTTTTCTGTAGCAAATTTTTGGGTATCTTCATGTTAACTGTTTAACGGTGTGCCGATTTGAATATCTGAACTACATTTTCTCTTAAGTAATAACCAGCGCTATCTGATATCATAGCTTAGCTTGGTCAATCTTGTCATGAACCCTGTTTCTAATAAATTGAAAAAAAAAATATGGACCTGCTTGCGTAATGTATTCGTGGCAGCACACGAGTTAGGGTGACTATTCAATTTGGTTCATTCAGTTTTCTTTGTACTTTAGTGGATAATAAGCCATCGCACATCATATTGTCATGTGGGACATGGTGTTATGTTGGATGCAACATATACCACTTGCACAAATAGATCCACATAAATTTGCACCATTTTCTAGGGAGAGGAGCATATGTTCTCATAAATCAGTATTCAGTACTTTCAGTCAGCATTGATTTTTAATTATTAATCTGATTAACAATTCAGTATCAAAATAAAGTGATATGTTTTTTAGTAAAAGTCCTACCGTGGAAAAGGATCATTTAAAGTATTTATGTTGTAATTATTTTTGTATCTGTCATTCAGCTTCTAGTTCAGCAATAGTTTTATCAAGTGCCGCAGAATTCTGTAGCAAGCATCTCAGCAGCTGGACCTGCAATCCAGTCACTAATCCAGATTTCTGATTTCAGCTTGCATTATCTATCTTTTGCTAATTTGTTCATTCCAACTGAATGTAGTTTTGGTATCCAAAAGTCTTTGGAAGATGCCCTTTTTCAAAATCTATATCAAGCAAATCCTTGCTTAAAAAAATATCCCATGTGTCAGTGCTTTATGTTTCCAGTTCAGAGTTGGCTTGATTGAAAATTGCGTATTGGTTGGACTATATAGAGCGTAAACTAGTCAATCTCTCTGACTCTCTTGAGGGTTCCTACCATTCCACCAATGGTTGTACATGGTTCCAAGTTACTTAATGTTCCTTTTATGATCTGTGCAGGTACCTAACCTTAGATGAAGCGGATATAGTTGACCTAGGATTTGAGGATGACATCAAGGAGGTTTTCGACCATTTCAAGGATCAAAGACAGACCCTTCTTTTTTCTGCTACTATGCCTCAGAAGATTCAAAATTTTGCGAAGAATGCCCTTGTGAAACCACTTACTGTCAATGTGGGAAGAGCTGGTGCAGCAAATCTAGATGTCATTCAAGAAGTCGAGTATGTCAAGGAAGATGCTAGAATTATATACCTCCTTGAATGCCTCCAAAAGACACCACCTCCTGTTCTCATTTTCTGTGAAAACAAGGTTGATGTCGACTACATCCATGAGTACCTTCTTCTAAAGGGAGTGGAGGCTGTTGCTATCCATGGAGGAAAAGATCAAGAGGAGAGACAGAATGCAATTGACTCCTTCAAGACTGGAAGGAAGGATGTTTTGGTGGCTACTGATGTCGCATCAAAGGGTCTTGATTTCCCTGACATCCAGCATGTCATTAACTACGACATGCCCATCGAAATAGAAAACTATGTCCACCGAATCGGTCGAACTGGTCGATGTGGGAAGACTGGCATAGCAACTACCTTCATCAACAAGAACCAAACTGAGACCACGCTTCTCGATCTCAAGCACCTGCTGAAGGAGGCAAAGCAGAGGATTCCACCGTGTTGGCGGAGCTCGACGATCCATTGGAGGATGAAGAAATAATTGCCAAGGAGAGTGGTGTAAAGGTTGTGCGTATTGTGGTGGGCTTGGCCATCGTGTCAGTGACTGTCCGAAGCTGGAGCACCAAGAGTCCATGGCAATTGCTGGCTCGAGAAAAGACTACTTTGGCGGTGGGGGCTACCGAGGAGAAATATGATTACTCTAGGTTGATGCTTGTGTGTGGTTATCAGGGGCTATAATGCTGCAACTTCAGCTCAAACATGTTACATGTATCAGCTGTCCAAGGCTCGCCTCATCATTGAAGGGTTTTCGTTATCAAACTTGTGATATGCTGGGTATAACACTGCTTGCCACTGATGTACATATATCTTGTTTGAAGGAGACAAATAGATTATCCTGCCCTCATGTAAAATGTAACCAGAACAATTACCGGCGTATGTTTCTTAAAGGAATGTCGTGAAGCATCAGTTTTAGCCCCCTTTCTGTAAGCAATCGACATTTCAGATTAAGCAATCGACATTTCAGATTAGTATCATTAGATACATCATAAACTATTTTCATAATATGCTTATTTGATATCAATATTTGTATTTTTTTTATAATTTCAGTCAAATATAAAATTTTGACTTATGACATCTCTAGGAATTGATTTATTCAGAGATAGAGGGAGTATTATTGTTTTTCTTTTTTCTGGACGTGCATGTCTTCCGGATCTCTTTTCAGTTTGTGTTGTCTGTTTTGTCATATGAGACAAGCTTTGTAGGTTTGATCTGATTCCATCAGAGTTCTCATGTGTTTCATAACTACCTTTTATTTTTCTTTTGTATGTTTCCGTCCTACACTACACTGCTAGACATCTGATTTTATAGTCTCCCAATCACAAGTATAGGATGCTGTTTGCAATCAACTGAGTTTATCAACGCATAGCACATCTATGATTGGGGATGCTAAATACCCTTTTGGTTTGGTGATGTTAATTGACAAGTTTTTTCCCTTTCTAATTTGTATATTGTATCATTATGTTGAAATCTCTCTTTATTATCTTACCGTCTGCAATGTATTCTTCTGCGTTGACTGCTTGGCTTTACTTTATGGTTGTGTTTCATGCAGTTGGCTTTGTTTCAATGAACTGTGTCAGTATTTCTTTTTTGGTTGCTTGTGTTCCATCAATCAACTCCATTGAATCCAAACGGGGAACAGTGCTTTCAGTTTTTTATTGTGTTTCTTACATAATGTTGTTAATATTGATTACATATGTTACGGTCTACTTACTTGAAGTGTAAGGGTTTTCATTTCGTCTCTATTTACTTCTATTGATTCACATGCACGAACAAAATTTGTGACATCTTGGTGGGTGCGCCAGCTAATTTATTTGTTTCTTTTTCCATGATGAAGATATTGAGCTGAGTTAAATGGCAGTGGTACTGCAGTGGAGAGATGTGCTACTCAACTCTGCAATTAATTGGGGTCCATGACCTACTGAAGGCATAAAGATTGCGCAAACAAAACAGTCCGCGTTCATCCTACGAACATACTAAGTTATTTTCCCAGATCGGCAAACCGTGGTCTATGGCTTCTTTTTAGATCAGATGGTCTATGGCTTTGAACTTTGCCAATTCTATACCTGATAGATCATTTTGAGACGAGTTTTTTTTTTGACCAAATTTTTTTTGAGACCAGTTAAGCCCTGTTAGCAGTGCCAGAAACAAGACAGATGGAGAAGGAAAGAGGTGTCAAAGGAGAGAAGACCCGGCTCCTGATCATCGTTTATTTGTTTCTAAATAGCCACTGGAATCTGCCTGCAACCAATTGTAGTCCTAATATATCTGTATAAAACTTTAATGAACAACAGTTAGCATGTAATTGAGAGACGTTGAACGGATTGTAGAAAAACTCACTATGTTGTGTTAGCCATCTTCAATGATGTTTGCGACATTTTAAGTATTGCTCTATCTTTTGAGGCATGAGGGCGATATGCTGAACTGCTGGCTCAGCAAGCGGCAAAAACGTTACAGTGTATCTGCAGCAGTTAGATAAAACCACTTACAAGTTACAATCTTGATACTTTGGCAGGATAAAACAACATTCTTCCGTTCTAAATTAACTTTTGTCATGTGCATGCGAGTTCGGCTAAAGGTTTAGACGGTTGATGCTGATTTGTTTTGAGAGAAAAACACGGTTTGCTGCAAAAGAACTGTGCTTCGTGGGCTGCCACTGTCACTCCACTTTTTTTTGCAAGCGCATATTAATTGTCTATGAGCCATGGGCTGGCGTGACACAAACGATTAATAGACTAGACCAACCTAAATAAGCTATTGCTTAATGGGCCCATGCTGAGCCCATAGATGGGCATAGGGCTCAAGCTCTACACGCCTTAGGTTGAGCATAACCGGCCTCCAGTCCACTCACGTTCCCGTCCACTTTTCTTTTGACGAAGAGCCGACGAGTCGGCGACTGGGCAAGGGCAACTGCCGCCGCCGCCAGCGGCCTAGGCCAACGACCCAATTGCAAGAGCGGAGCTCTACCAACTGAGCTATATCTCCCCCGAGCCAAATGAAGTATGTATGAAAGAGTCAGATGCTTCTTCTATTCTTTTCCCTGGCGCAGCTGGGCCATCCTGGACTTGAACCAGAGACCTCGCCCGTGAAGTAAATCATCGCCCCTACGATCCAACCAATTGGGAGAGAATCAATAGACTCCTTTTCGAGAGCGATTCATCCTTCCCGAACGCAGCATACAACTCCCCGTTGTACTGCGCTCTTCAAGTGTGCTTCTTCCCCCTTCTCCCCCTTACCATGGCAAGTCCTTGGGAAATAACTCCGATGGGCAGAAAAAAGAAGGGGTTAAGAGACCCTCCTGGCCCAACCCTAGACACTCTAAGATCCTTTTTCAAACCTGCTCTGCTCCTATTTCAAGTCAAGAGATAGATAAATAGCCACATCCCATTGCACTGATCGGGGGCGCTCGTAGTGACTTAGGGGTCGAAGACCAAGAAGTGGCTTGCCCAGGTATCCGGGCCCTTCTCCATCGATAGCAAACACTAGGTAGCGGTAGCCCGCCCCTTCTCTTCTCTGCGGAACCGAGAACCCTAAATATTTGGCTATTTGTATTGGTATACATATCTAATCGAGTTACAAGTGTATATTTCCATCATGCCTAATTTCGTTTTGTATCGGCTGAATCCATAGGAACGAACTGATATACAATAATTATTTGTTTATATGCAAATATACAATAATTATTTGTTTATATGCAAACTAATTGGCAGGGAATTGCTTGTTTTAGCAGCACATAACGGCACATAGAAAATGTGGGTTTGATGGTGTTGTGGTTAGCGGCGGAGCCAGAAGTTTTATGAAGCCTGGGCAAAACACTATACTAATATTAATAAGATAAACATGATGCAATGTTACAAAAGACATTATTAGGTGGTAAGCGAGCAATGACTCACTGCCTAAGGTTTAAGTGCCTAACCGCTACTAATCATTAAGAGTTTTCTGATGCGGTAAACATTTAGATTTTGATCTTAAACCCAATGCATGAGAAGAGAGTGAAAAACAGTTGAGCAAGAGCAAATGAATCATAACTAGTCCTCTATCTCCCTCTCTTTATAGAAAAGGTGTGAGGAGAAATTTTCATAACTTTCCCTAATTGTATTTAAAAAATACATTTAGGAGAATTATTATCTCACAAAGCTATGTAATTGGGCCCTGTAGACACTGATATGGTCCCTAACACACATTGATGAGGACATGACACCTTTGGATATGATCGTTGCTGATAAAGTGAGCTTATTCCTCAACTTGCGTAATTATTTTCTTGTGCAACTCACTTGATTTCATATGTGCATGTCATTTGCTTATAGGTACAAATGTGTCCTAAAGTGTAAGTCCATTCAAATTGAATCGGCATCACGATAGTGCTTCATTGGGAGTTACATCGTTGTCATGGGCTTGTTTTTATAATTGAGACCCTGGCCCAAGTTGATGCATGCCTCGAAGAGATGGAGAACACACCAAGAAAGTTGTTGGACGTCCTCCACCTTGGCCACCTCCTTAGAAGGCAAGAAAGGGTGTCCAAGGGTCATAAAGAGCAAAGAACTTGAAGAGCATGCACCACGCGTCATGAAAAGGAAGAGATGGAGACAATTTTGTCTTCGCTGGTGTTGTCATCTACTTTTAGCCAATCAGTATGCACCGCACAATAGGGACTAGATTATTTTTCAACGTGTTTTGATGCTACTCCCTTCATTCTAAATTGTAAGTCATTCCAAGAATCTTGTGAAGAGTCAAAGTATTTTAAGTTTGACCAAGATTTAGAAAAAATTATAAAGTTTGGTGCCATCAAGTAGGTATATTATGAAAATATAGTTAATAAAGAATCCAATGATACTTAGTTGATATTCTAAATATTATTATCTTATTATATAAATTTGATCAAAGTCGAAATGTTTTGACTCTCAAAGATTATTGGAATGACTTACAATTTGAGACGGAGGGAGTAGAATTTAAAAGATAATGATACCACTTTAGTTTCACATGCATGATTTTTCGATGGTTGTCTAGCCCATCCATACATTGTCTAACTTCACATATGGTATAAAAATGGTTCTTTACCATCACAAATTTAGGTGTCGTGGTTTGATGATCACTCACCAACTTTGACGCCATGGGATCTTCGGAGGCGATTTGCATCCACTGTTTCTTGGGGACAACCAACTTTTTAAGAAAGGGGTAGTGTCAAGGCCATGAAGGAGAGGGCAAAAAGGATCAAGAGTATCGTTACACATTTGACAACAGAGAGGAAATGTCATCGGTCAAGGCAGGGTAATGTTATCCTAAACCCTAAACCCTAAGCCATAGTGGTGTGAGTTGGTGGTAAGTTAACGAGTGTTATGGTAAAAATCGAACCATTATATAATGTTTGAGGCCATTATTATATCATAAGGAAGAAATGAAACTCTAAAACCTTTAAAGAAATCTATCTCTATTCTTTGTCTCTATTTTTGCTTTTGTCCCTAAATCTTCAATTCTTAAGCTATATGTCCAATTCGTTGCGAAATCATTACATTAGCCTAGGAAGCCTAATGGACAAAATCAGATGTCTTCTAGTGGAGAAAAAAATTAATTACAAATACACGGGTTAATAGAAGATAATAGAGCACCTGAGTAGCACTTAGCAGACCTGGGTTTGACTCCTCAAGGGAGCGAATTTAAACAGGTCTGCATTATTAAAAAAATTTAAAAAATAGGCATGAGGTTCCTATGCTGACTTGATAAAAATAGAAGATAACAGAGATTGGCGTGGATTTATAAAATTGCTGATAAATATATTATCTTATAGATATATAGTATATAGGTGTTTGTCGAATGATGTTAGTTATTAGAAAGAAAAAAAAAATAGAAAAGAAAAAGAAAAAGAAAAAAAGGATTGTATGGGCTTTTATTTAGTGGCCCATAATTCAGCACAAACCCACTGACCGCCGCATACATCTTCCATCTTCAGCTTCCTCCCCCACGCGCGCTCCGCACGAAGGGCAGGCGACGGAGGCGGCGCTCAGGCTCGGCGGCGGCGTGAGGCGGCTCTCAGGCTCGGCGGCGGCGTCAGCGGCTCCCCCTCCCGCCTCTCGCCAGTCGCCTCGCGCCCTCGCCTCCGTCCTCCGCACACCGGTCGGCGACCCTGCGTACGCACCTCCCTCTCCCTACCAGCCTCCGCTGTACCGTGGGAGCCCGGCCAGCTGCCCAGGGTGGCCGGGCCTTGGCTCCGCCGGTGGTTGTGGTTGAATTCCACATCGATGATTGGATTTGCCAACATTTTCTGTAGGATGTAGCATATCAGGTGGACTGCACAACGTGATCAAATAATGATAATAATAAAATATGAGTTACTCCCTCAAACAAAATACCCTGCATCAGCAATAATGTTGAGTGACTTCGATGATGATATGAGAGATTAACTGTGTTTTCAAAGACCTTGTAGGCTCATTGCGTTCAAAACATCTTCTAGGTTCTATCCCTATTGTATTAGCTGTCCCAAATTTTGATTCCTTTCCAACTTATGTTGAAGGACACCAGATATTTCAATAAATAACAAGAGCTCAAGGATTTCCCTTTAGACACAGGCTGACAATTCTGTTTGGTTCAGTGGGTAGCATTGCTAAATAATTTACAGTCTAACGGGATGAGTACATTCTGATGACTGAATACTTTTTGAACTTGTGGCATGATGACTTGAATTATCAGAATCGTAGTTAGTACTCTCAGAGATTGGACATTCTTGCAGTAGTTTGAACCCAGTGTCACGATAATCCGAAGGGCTGTGCTTCTGCAAGTTATGGAATTCTTTTTCTATATATAAACCATGTAATTAACCGCAAATGATGCTTAGATAGCTGACAAATAGGTTTTGTAATTTTGTCATTCTCAATTATATGTTAGCAGTTACATTTCTACTCCCTTCTACATTTGTGTTTGTCTGCAGTCTGTATGAAACTTTTTATTTGCTTTATATGTGTTACAAGCGCTATTCTGATCTCTTATTGTTTCTGTTAACACTGCAGGCATCAAATCAAACTTCCACACACTTATGGAGGATTTAGTTTCAAGTTTGAAAAGCATGGTAAGTTTACTGTACATTTTATTATTCTAAGGGTTGTTGCATCTATGCAAATTTTAGTAAAACCGATATTATGTGGCTTGAAGGAGATGGAATCCAGTCAGACGCCCAACTCAGGGATTCATCAGAAGCTGGGACCAGAGATCAGTCAAAATCCCATGGAAAATCTTATTAGCCCAGAAAAAGAAACCGACGAAACTCCAGTATCTGAGGTTAACCAAGAACATGTGGAAACATGTCCGGGCGCAGTGGTGGAAACTGATATTATCCCAGAAAAGCAAGCTGTTCCTGAGGCAGGCTTAGAGGTTAATGAAGAACCTACAGAAGCATGCCAGGAAACAGCTGCAGAATCTGATGTTAACCCAGAAAAGCGAACTTCTGATCCAGGTGTCATTTACCGCTGCCGAAAATGCCGGAGAATGCTTGCAACACAAGAATATGTTGTTACCCATGAAATAGGTGCTGGTGGCAAGAGCTTCAGAGCAGGGAAACAGTCTAATGTGCATGAGGATGGTGAAAAACCAGAATGTCCTTGCATCTTTGTGGAGCCCATGAAGTGGATGCAAACTGGTCAGCATTCCACGCATTATGTTTTACCTCTTGTCTTTAGAGTATTGTTATGAATCTCTGATTTTCTCATCTTTTCCGTGTTCTATTTGCATTGCAGTGGAAGAAGGATATGTTGCGAACAAGCTCTTTTGCATGGGATGCAAAGCTCGTCTGGGACAATTCAACTGGGCTGGTATGCAGTGCAGCTGTGGAGCCTGGGTGATTCCAGCATTTCAGCTGACCAAAAGCAAGATCGACAAATGTTCAATGTAACACCAGGCAATTAGGTGAAGTTTTAATCCTTTGCAGTGATGTTACAACATATATATGTAGCTAGGAAACAGTATCGTCTAGACATGTATAGGCATTCCAGTAGTTGGTTAAGTGGTTATCAGCTGTTTAATCTGCTGCTGACGATCTCATCCGGAGCATCAGCATTTGAGTTTCACCAAGTTGCAACAACTAAAAAAACTGAAACTAAGTAGCGTTAGGCGGGCCCTCAGTTTACTGATTTGTTTTGCCCTGCTACTTAGTTCTTTGGTGAATTCATATGATGAGGCAAATCTCTTGAGGTGATCAATGTGATGAGTGGGTCCATTTCTGTGAGACAGATACTACAATTCTGATCTGCTGGTACTTGTTATGAGGTTGCCTTTCGTAATGGTGCCCCACTGTTATAGTTATGAATTATGAGCATAGCAAGAAAGGATTATTGTCTGTCCGTGCAGCTACATAGTTGCAGAGCATCATAGATACATAGGAAGAAAGGATTTTTATGGGAGGCATTGCAGTCCGGAAGAAAAAATGTAGTGATGACATATTACACTATATAATTGATTATAAATTAACACGCATATGTAACTCTAGACCTCTGGCTGCAATTATATGTCATCACATCAACTAACCAAAAGTGATTGCACACATTATAAATAATGTGAAGATTACCACTTTGCAAGTACTAGTGAGCTTGTTTGGATGCAAATGTGTCTGCCTGTCCATGGAGGCATTATTCAATTGAGCTGGAAATTCATGGCAGACATGAAGGGAGCAGGGCAGCCCAGGAAAGGCAAAGCTCCTTGTCATCATGTTTGAGCGAAGCAATGCAACACTGTTTACTTGTTACGCGTTTCTCTTGATCTTACTGGTGCTGAACTGCTGTATCGAGTTTATGTGTGCTATGCTGCTGACAGCCTGACGTAAGCTTTTCTCTCTGTATATATTAGCTGACATAGTTAAAGTTAAAACATTTAAGGCCTTATTTGGATGTTGTAATAGTATTAAGAAAGTGTGGTTTTAGAACTATTGATGTGTAGAACTGTGGTTTAGAAAAAGTTTTTTTTTCTTTCTAAAAACACCAAAAAAATACTCCAAACAGGGCCAAAGGCGGTTTGGCACCCTCTCATGCACAAAAGCGGTTTGTTTCTTTAAGAGTTGTTGATTACTTGATCGAATCAAATCTTTGTCGAGAACCTGTTGTCTGTGCAGATGTTTCATTTGATGCCAACAACAACTGGGAGTTTCTACGTGCAGAACAGAACGACATGTTCCGCCTGAACTATGGCTATGGACCTCAGGACTTCCTCTCTGCCATAGCAGTCCGATAGTGTCTTTTTTCGGAAACAATGTAGTTTGCTATTGTGTGGAATGATGTAAACTTTATGCTGCTTTAGTTTCAGTGATTGAGTCATCAGTTGCGAGGGAGTTTTGGGTTCCAATATGGAGCAGTTAATCAGAGATGTCATTTCCCTTGTCTTCTGTTGGTTATACTCTGGCAGCGATGTCAGGTTTATGATGAACATTGCCAGCAAGTTTTATCAGGTATATTACTGTTGCTGTTGGGATGCGTTGCTGAATCCTTTGTATCTTGAGTGCGTTTCTATTTTCTTCATCTTCGTATCTTGAGTGGCCTTTCTATTTTCTTCATGACTAGACTTTGAGAAAGGGCCGTTTTGACTTTTGGGATTCTATGGAGTACAGAATCTTCTTTGTTCTGAATCTGCAAGTGGCGATTCAGTGACACTCGTACGCTGCCCAAGCTAAAACCGTCGCCCGCGGTTGCGGAGCAGCAGGACCAACCATTAGGCACCGATGTCACTTGCTTGTTGCTTGACGGGATGCCCCTGCCCGTACCGGCGCTTACTAGCGTAGCGCTTTCGTGTGGCGGGCGTTGCTTCACCAGGTTGTCCTCCTCTTGCTTTCGTAGCCATATCAATCTTTTGACCCAACAACCAAATCGTTTCTTTCGTGGGGTCTTGGTGGCTTTCCTGTTCTAGCAAGGTCTGGGACACGGGAGCACGGGCCAACGTTGTCAAGGGGCCCTTCCCCAACGCTCCCATTATGGGCGGTTATTACTCCTAGCAGTCAGCGTGTCCGATAGCGTTTTGGTGCTCAGGAATCATAAGGAAGGGCTCAAGAAAGAGAACTTTCTTCATGGTCTGTTATGCACCTGTGCTTGATGGTTTTGGATTAGACAATGTTTAAGACAGTTGGTGTGAGCTATAAGCTCGCTACAGTTTCTCTGCGTAACATCGCTGCTGCAGCCGGCGAAAGTCCAGGCAACAGTTTCTGTTATGGCCACTGACGAAAGCACCTTCTCAATTTTCAATTTAGGGTTCCAGTACACAAGGCATACAGAGTCAACTGTTAGTAGCACTTGTCAAACAAAAAACTGTTAGTGGCACTTCAATTTTACAAGAAATAGATACCGCAGCCATTCCTATTGAAGTCAAAATAAGCAAGTTGGCCTTTCAAAAAAAAAAGCAAGTTGGAGCACAGCAGCAGTCAGGTGAAAGGAACAGCAATACTGGTAAGCTGACACAAACTCACTGAAAACGAAAACGTATGGAATTTCTTCTTGTTCAGCCAAGGAACAGCATTTCTGAAACAATTATAAGCTCCACATGATGTTCAGACCAGATCATCTTTTTCCGTATGTACAGACAAGTATCCTCCTAATCACAATATAAAACCATTTCAAACTTAGTGCGGTGTTACATGGTAAAAGAAAAAGAGGTTGTCCGGCAAGGAAAATATAGGCTGGGCAACGACAACAGTCTGCTCAAACTCCCCTGCTTCTATACACCGCCATGGGAGCCTTACTTTTTAGTTGGCTTCACATCGACATGAAGGAAGGCTTGGAAAGTATATGCCCTGTAATAAGAAGTAAACAACCGCAAGGTAATATTACAGTGTTGTGTTGTACAGCCAAACGAGTGAAACAGGTATGTAAAATGGTAACGACGTAGGATTGACACTAAAGGAATAAAGACAATGGAGTTTGCCGATGTGGAGTCATTCTAGATGGTAGTACTAGTTCATGAACACACGGTTAATCTATATGCTTTGTACAGAATAGAAAAAAATTAGACTATGGACTTTTCACTTGCTTAAATATAATTTTTCTAGTCTAGTAATAATCGAGGCTGGCGATGACACTGAGGTTAAACTGTACAGTTATGTCAGTTTTGTATCTCTAATATTCTGTCCCCATTGGAATATAAGGAAGCTTGATAGTGAAATGCTGAAAGGAAATGGTACAGGCTGAGCCCACTTGCTTGTTGTTTTTCTGCTCTTTAGCTAAGAGTCTAGGAAAGCTCTTGTTCTGCAAGATCATGAATCCTAATATGTCTTCATTGCAAGCACTTTTCTTACGGGCCATCCCTGTCTCCCATGATCCCATCAGCATGAATAAATATACGAAGGTTTTCCCCCTTGGTCTAGAATTTAACAAGCACTAAGCAAGCAGTTAATAAAATTCCCATTTCACCTTTTTGACTTCACATGCATATTCTTTACTTCTCTCCTACAATTCCATTAGTAGATGACACAACCACACTGTTTTCCACCCTCATATTTCGTCAACTACACTTATCACAATCTTTCCAGATCTAACTTACAGAACTAGGCGTCTAAAATACACTCTGAATGAACTTGCACTGGCTTGCAGCAACAGGCAGCAGCCATCACTTCCTGAACCCCTTTCCCCCTTTTTCCCTGGGCTGGGCGGTGCCGGGCACTTTAATCCTAAGCTAGTTTTGTTAGCCAAGCAATTTGAAATGCAAAAAGTGAAGTATAGCACTTTTGCAACTAACCCCCGGAGGCTGTTCACATTGTCTGGAAATGAAATAGCCATGTCCGATGCCCTCTAGAACTAAAATTACCCCAACCATCCTATTCCTAACTTGCAGGAAGAATCTGCTGTCGTTTAAACATTCACAACAATTTCAAGCGCCCAAGGAACTTGTTAGGTGCTTGAAAATCTAAGAGAAGAATGCCAAATTTGGCGCAACAAACCCCGATCAGAATAAAATAAACTCCATTAATTCTCGTATTCATCACCAATTACGTCGAATTCACACTGAACTCGGATAATTGAGCACCCCAATCAATCATACAAGGGAAGGGGGCAACCAAGGGGGATCGTTTCGTCCCCCAAACATGTAAATCGGCGGGCGAGATCACGTACATGGGGAGGACGCCTCCTTGGGAGAGTCCGCGGCGTAGGGCCAGAGGAGGATGGCCCTCCAGATCCCGGAGAGGTTGGTGACGAAGCCGACGAGGAGGAAGAGGAAGCCGAGCCCCACGACCCAGGGCATGAGGAAGAAGCCGAGCATGAAGGTGACGGAGCCGCAGAGCATCAGCGCCATGGACGCGCCCAGCAGCATGGACGCCACCCCCGCGGGAGTCACCTGCCGCGGCAGCAGCGGCCGCGCCCCCGCCCCCGCCCCCGCCAAGTCGTCCGGCGACGCCCGGAGCACGGTCAGCAGGAGCGCGCAGAGCTCGCAGAGCAGCCGCGACTGGTGCGCGTCCGCCGCCGTCGCCGCCGCCGGCCTCATCCCCGCCGTCCCTGCCTGCCTGGAGTCTCGGAGCGGGGATGGGGATGTCGAAATGGGTTTGCTTCGCGTTGCGTTTTCTCGTTGCCCGGGGGCTTTTTTTAGTTGGGGTTTGCGCTTTCGTGCCGCGGAAAGGAAGACGCGAGGCGGAGCTGGAGACGAAGGGAGCATGGGCGCTCTTGAAATACTACTGCTGCAGGTGGGGCCCAACAGGGGCATGGGCCTACCGTCTTTCTCCAAGAGGATAATTGCGGATTTATAATTCTTTATTGGTTGGCTGATTTCGTTGTGACGTGGATAACCGTGCAGGTTGTTGATTGTCTAGTAGTCAAAGTTTTACCAATCGTGCTAATTCTGGTAGAATTGAAAGAAAACCGTTCAATTCATTCTTTCTAGCCGCTTTCTCCAAAGGATTTGGAAAGGGTGGAAAACGCTCTAAAAGTACCTCTGAAAATTATGGCAGTGCTCCTGCTCAACGTACAGTACTATGGACGGATTTCAAATTTTTGACTGGTTCTTGTGGGGCCACATTTTATTAATTATTCCCGTGGAGAAGTGGATTTCTTGATTCTAAAGGCACGCATGTAGACATATATGAGTTGCTAATAATGGTCATATCAACTCTGTTTGGTTGATTTGCTTCCTGCATCTCGTCCATCTATCTATGAGCAAATTGCTATTATAAAAAGATGTAAACACCAGTGATTTCACTTCTCACATGATCCTCGTTCACACAAATAAACTACATTAGGTGGTTGACATGACCCTTCTTCCTTCACAGTAAATTTGAAGGTTGCACGCAACGAAATCATGCGGTGACAACCTGCCGTCACGCTATAAACATGCGGAAGTGATGTTTCTTCGTTGTTTGGCCGAGTTAAACGTACTCTGCTGTAAATGCTGTAAGTTGCTCTGGTAACGTCGTTGACCACAATTTTCTTTTGCTGCTCCTAGGCGTTTCTTTAATAAAAAAGCAACTCCAGTTGATACTAGTGGGATATTGTTCATATGATTTATTATGGAACAAAAGAAAAAGATTTAGAAGCTCTATTTTGCTTGGAGGTACTCAACTCAGGCCCTGTTTGATTCACATGACTAAAACCAAAGTGGATTAAGCTTTAGTCACTTTAGGGACTAAAGTGCCAAATAAAATAATTAAAAAATAACTAAAATATTTTAGTTGTGCACTGGTCACTTAAGGTGTACTAATATATGTAGTCTACTTTAGTTTTAATCATGGAAACCAAACAAACCCTAAACAAATTGATTCGGAAGCTAAAGGTTGTGCATTTGCTGAAAATTAAGAACTCCCTTTAGTATCTTCACGAATGTAACTAGTTTGGTTCTTATATGCAAGGGAAATTATGGAGCCAAACATCAATATTTTTCAATAATAAGTTATGTTGTGATGTAATAATCCTGTCATATTTGTATGTAATGAAAAAAAGAATGTTTAGTCAAGAACCGTCACACACTTATGGTGATGATCACGGAGGGAGAAATGTGGAGGCGGGTGCTGAACCTCTAGTAGTAATAAAGCATGGAAATGGTTATTTGTTTTTCAAAAAAAAAAAGGAGAGTGGTACCGAAGCAAATGTCACACGAACTCACATGTCACATGCTCGTCGATCTCTAGCAACCATATATTTTTAAATAAACTATAGACGTGTGGCCAGCGAGGAAACCATGCCATCGAGTTCAACTAGCCAATATGTTTCATGATACTCAACTTAGTTGCCTTGATGTTATTATAATCTTGTTAGGGGCATAGGACACTGTTAGTTAGGGAATGAATTTGTGGTTTGGCCATCATTTACGCCACAAGCATCGCACGTTTTCCCGAGGGATGATCGATAAACACCGAACAAAATTACCCATCAAGATTACATCCTTGTGAATATACTTGGTAGATGGGAAAACTGCAGCTGGTTGAGCATATGACATGGCAGTGGCAATCCTTCTCCATGTCCCTTGGCTTTTTGCAAAGAAAGGAACATCCTGTGTCCTGTTTCGAGCAAATCCATCTCACGCCGTGGCAGTGGCAGCTTGGCCCTCCTCTGATTAGTGTCCCTCCAAGATTCCTGCCCCCACCCCACCCCGCTTCGGTTCTTCTTTCCCTGCCGGCTTACTGCAGCTGCAGGAGTGGAAGCCTGGTGATGGGAACATCTCCTAGTCCCAGCTGGATCATGATTAGTACGTGCCCATCGCCCGGTATGTCCAGTTTCTCAAATTTGACATTAAATTCCATTATGTAAAAAAAATTTCTATCACATCAAAATATCGACACATGCATAGAGTACTAAATACAGATAAAATTAAAAACTAATTGCACAATCTGGTTGTACTTTATGAGACGAACGTTTTGAACCAAATTAGTTAATGTTTAAATAATTTTTACTAAATACAAATAAAATATTACAGTTACGCTACAGTGTCAAATGACAACTTTGCACACCCTAATTTAAGGACCTAAACAAGGCCCAACGTGGGTGTGGCGCAGCACAGCTGCTGATCGGAGACGAAGCATCAAATGCATGCAGCGACCGGTCGTTTTTGCTGGGTCGCGACGTGTGCCTCGTGGTGACGGCGCGGCTGCTGATTTGTTTATTGAAGCGTGATGCGCATGGAAGACGTGGACGGGGGACCGGAACCGGACCCGACTCGCTCGCTCGCCTTCTGATCGAGCCGACGAGCCCAACGGGCCCGGTACGTACGGCGGGCGCACGGCCGAGCGAGAAAGCGGCTGCAGGATAGAATGGGCACGGGGCGGGTGCGTGCGCGTGCGGAGGAGCCGCGGACCTTGCGTCCGGGTGGCGGCATACTGTACTCGGTACGGTTGTGATTTGGAAGGCGAGAGCAAGACCAGGGCCTGCCGAGATTATTGACCGTGACCAACCGAGGTGGGTCAAGGAGGCCCCCCGTGGCTCCCTACGTTCCGGTTTACTCTACTTCATCAAAATTCGTGTATTTATGCTCCTTGAACATGTACGTACCACGTGCCGATACTCCTTTAGGCCTCGTTCGTTTCGGCCTGGAATGGCCCGGAACGCGGTGTATTCCGCCCGGATCAATTTGGCCCGTTTCAAAGTCAGGTTGAAAAAGAAAGGCCGTTCGGTTAGGTCCGGAATGTTGTAGGCCTGGATTGAAAACGGACCGGCGTAAGCTTTTCTTTCCCCTTTTAAGCCTGGAACGGAAACGGGCCAACATAGGTCCGGAATGGAAACGGGCCAGGTTTGAGTGAAACACCAGGATCCACTTGATCCGGCCCTGGAAGAGAAACAGGCCTGTTTTCAATTCCATATAAACCAACGAGGCCTTAGTGTGTTCATACTTCGGGGAATGAGTATTATAATGGATATACTTTTGAAAAGAATACAATGTCACATAGGACTATACCGCCTGCATGGCATCTAATGTGAGGGTGGGGGGGGGGGGGGGGGGGGGTGGGGGTTCGTGGTTTGGGGGGGTGGATACGTTCGTATGCGACGCCATGGTATTGTGCAACAAGCACGCTGTGCAACTGTGATTCGCCAATAATACACAACCCCACCTCGCTGATTGCTCTCGTCGCCAACCGCCATGCAAGCTTCAGCTCGCCTATGCCATGGCCTAGCTTACAGCATACTGCACCTCCTCTCTCCATTTCTATGATAGGTGGGGACCAAACCCATCTTAAACCTCAAGCTGGCCACACCTCGTGTTGCTGAGCAAACAAAGCTCGAGTCACAGTGATCTTTCGTCCTCGTCCCATCAACAAAGCCACAATAACTTACGCTCCAACGCTCGTCTTCATGAACCACCACAAACACGCCTCTCATTTTCACTCCCATTTTTGTTTTCTCGTTAGTACTCCACCATCAATGGCATTACCGTTGTTAATAGCACTACTACCTCTGCAAATGGTGCCTTTTTACGTCCACTTTGCTCTATATAACGGCTTTCAGGAGAACTTTGTCTACCCTTAGCTACCTTGTCTCCGTTTCTTTCGCCTCCTTGCACCTCGAATCCTGCGAACCGACGATGTTGCCACATTGCCAAGAACATCGACTGTCACATTAATCTCTCATCCAATCCTTTTTCTACTCCATCCACCCACCAACTCCCTGTGAGCGTCATAGCCAAAGTCGCCCAAGCTCTCTGCCTTGCCTTCAATCTCCATATGCAGGCCACCATTTGCCTCTCAGTTAAGCCCAGTTAAGCCCATTCGCCACGTCAAGAATATATGGTGGCAACTCCGTCTCCAACCGCGCCCACTATCATGGTTGAACCTGTCTCTACACTAGCCACTTTTTGCCCTAATTCTTCATTCGCCATCACCTCAAGGGCGTGCCACACGCTGGCCATGCTACTCCATGACACGAATCAGTCCCTGAGATGGGACATCCGAGCCTCACTAGAGTTTCCCTGTCGTCCCTCCTCACCTATTTAGAGCTCATCCACTACTTCACTATGGCCTTTGAGGTCAATAGTGGCTACCAAGGCGAGGGCAATGCGCTATTATCGAGCGCGTGGTGACGCGCTACACTCATTAACACCACCATGGCGCCACACCAGATTCTCCCATGTTAGATGGCACATATGCGGTTTCTAACCAACCTAAGATATCCTCTCATTCCAATACAAATAGTAGCTATTTGCTCTTCCACTAGGCCCTACGTGGCCAAGTTTGGATGACTGCTTGGGCGCAAGCATAATCTCCGTAGACCTAGACATGCAAGAAAAACTTCATAGACCTAGGTGGAAAGAGAGAGAGAAAAATTAAGAAGCCACGACGCAATTCACTAGGTAAAAAATATATTAACAGAATTATGTACTGTACTTTTTCGTCATTACCAACTAGCCCCAAAACCTTTAGAGCCTAGATGCACATGTCATGCATTGTAAACTACTATAGCCTCGAAAACTATTTCTACGAAATACATGCTAATACCAGTTGCATGGCTATTATTAATCATCAAAAGTGCGCGGGGCGCTTTTCATGTTAAAATGCAATAACTACTCGCCTAGAACTGCAGGGATGCCATGAGCCAGGGTCACGAGTCTTATCGTACGAACCTACTAGGACCGTTCGAAGTCCTTGCTGTTCCCCTTCCCTCCAACGGGTGCCCGGCACCTTTGCCGCCGTTTAGCTGTACGGCGAGACCGTCTACCAGTCGTAGATTTCGTTCACCACCGTCTACAAGAGTTTTATTGTTATTTTTACGTGGAGAAATGATGAATTTTCCCCTGTTGTTCTCGCTTCGAAGCACAGAATTTTACTGTTATTTTTACACGGAGAAACGATGAATTTTCCCCAGTTGCAACGGGCCAACGGGGACCAGGAAATAGAAAGGAGAAGCAACCACAGACGGGAGCGGCGGGGAGGGGAGTCGCGGCCACTTGACCTGGGCACCAGGCGGTCAAGTGCGCGGATAGCGGGGCGCGTCGCTCAAACCTCAAAGCCTGTGGCACAGCATCGGGACGGGACGAGGCGTGCACAGCGTATTGGTGGTGGTAGCGGTGGCACTGCATCGGGAAGGGACGACCTACCGCGCTGCGCGCGCCTCACGATACTTTTTCGGACTCCTACGCGCCAGACGACGAAACGTTCGCGCTCCCCCTCCCCGGTCATCCGGTGGCAGTAGCCAGTACGTAGGACTGTTGGTAGTCCTTGCTTGCTGTTCCCGTTCGCTCCAAGGTGCCAGGCACCGTTGTTTTGCTGAACGGCGAAACCGTCTGCCAGTGCCAGTCGTGCTCTTTCTGCACCGCGTGACTATGTGAGTAGTATACACGTACAGTATTTCGGTGGGTGCTAGGTGCGGTAGAAGTAATTTCTACACACTATAGCAAAAGTAAGGCTATCCTTTGTACTATCGGTGTTTCTGCTTGTTCCTGATGTTATTATTTTTTAATACAATATAAAATGTGCACCGAGTAACAAATACTTATAAGAAAGTTGTAAAACGTACGGATGGCACTCGAGGAGCCAAAACCCAAACGCCTTCTCGTCCAGGATAGCAGGAGGTTTTCATCGATTGTGTCATGTATGTGCATCAGATGCGGAACAATAAATCGTTTGGAATGTGATTAGTCATCACAATATAAAATAGCCGTTGGTCCCAACGTTGCGAGCAACAGAAGCGGCGATTACGCCAGCAACGAACGTAATTAGTGTCAGAGGGGTAGTAAGGGAAATCCGCCTGGAGCGAGGGCAGGGAAGGGATTTCCATGCCGTAGGGGTAGGGTTGGAATTTTACGTCCGTAGGGTTTCAGATTTGAAGAGCCACAAATAGCCCAGCCGCGCCTCCACGCCACCCTCTGGCGCTCCACTTTTCCCCTCCTCCAGCGCCGCTCCATCTCATGCTCTCACACACGCAACTGTCTTCCCTCCCTCCTGCGAGAAAGGAATCTTGCCTCTGGACTCTGGTCATGGAGAGGGAAATTTGCAGAGGTGACGCCGTCAGAACAGAGTACGGAGAGCTCCACCGGCTCCCGGCTATGGTTACTTTTGCACGCGTCTGTTGGGGTGAGTGTGTTTTGTATCACTGATTACTAGTAGTTACTAGTACAATCTTCCTTCTGCTTTTGCTTCTTTTGCGTGTCCGTGCAATTTCATTCCCCTCCCCCTCTCAATGTGCAGGTTTTGGAGGATTTGTTCAAAAAAGAGAAAAAAAGAAACCCCAATACATCACAGCAGATTTTGCCGGCTACACACCGCATGGCATTGCGCACTGCCACCACCAGTCGCATTGGCCAGCAGTTCCTACATCCATTCCAATCCATACCTCGTCCCTTGTATAACCAATCCGTCCCTCGTCCCTTGTATACGGTAGACCTCCAGCCCCCTTTCGTTCGAGAGCCCACAGCACAACGCTGCTCGCCTTGTGCCGCGCGGAGAGGGGAGCCTAGGGCGCGGCGGCGGCGGCGGCGCCTGAGTGCGGCCTTGCCGGCAGCAGCGTAGGAGGAGGGGCCAGTGCGGTGGGACTTGAGAGGCCGTGGACGAGACCCACGCGACCTACTCTACTCTCCTACCAACAGGTACTAGATTCGATCCTCAGATCCAGTCTACCCGCTCCCTCACTGTACTATCTCACAGTCCTCTCCACGGCCGCAGGATGCCTTGTATCCGCATGTCTTTGGGGCGCCTGCACAGGCATCGTCACTGGTTTCGGCCTCTTTACATGGAGCAGGCCATTCAAGGTAAGTATTGCAGCAAGAACAGGGCTTGATTGTCTGCCTAGTGCAAGAACAGTGCTTGATTGTTTGTCTAGTGCAAGAACAGTGCTTGTTGGATGATTTTACGTATGACCATGTTCTCCTTTGTTTATGCAAAAGTATGTATGGTGTTTTTCTTGTTATACAACTGTAGCTTGAAACTGTGCTTTAAACTTCATAGAAATTTATTCTGGAAAATGCCATAAGTCTCATGCTCTTGTGCAAAAGTATGTATGGTTTTTCTTGTTACATGCTTAGACATTCCCTTTGCTATAGGCAAACTAGCAAGCATGATTTTTTATTTGACCTAGTTCGTTCTTGTTGTAAGTAAATGCATGTATAGTCTTTGTGTTGCCACACCTGTAGCCAAAAAAGAAACCTTTAAAGATGATTGTGCTATCCTGTTCTTTATTATTTGGTTTTATTGCAAATTGTTAACCCTGTAGTCATGAATTGATAATAAAATTACCTAATTGTTGTAGGTGATTCCATAGGTAGTGTTCGACAAGCAATGCCTGGCACATTGGCTGATAATGGAACAAACCCTGGAATTCCAACTGCGTCAGATTCAGGTAAAATAACACTCCTCTGACAAGTGTACTTTGTCAAGATTTATGTGTTTGACATTTTTTGAGGTAGTTGGGTCTATGCTATTGTTCTGTACTTTGGGTGGCCCTACTAGATCCATTACCATAAATGCAGCTAAATTGTCTAACTTTCCTCTAGATCTATTATGCTACGTTAAATTTTCTCTGGTCCCTTTGTTTTTATTTGCTGACAAGCCCCAGAACTTTAATCTTCCCATACAATCTTCTGGTTGATTCATCTTTTTCCCTTTGTGATTGTATGGTTGCCAGTGAGCCATCTTAATATAAGTTTGGAAGATCATCACTAGTCATGGTCGAATGAGCATGTAGCTATAAATCTGTAATTAGTTTAATTTGGCCAGCAAACACAGATTTTCTGTACTATGGCATGCTACTGCATTATTACACTTTAATAGCTGGGGATCTTTTCTTAGTTGATTCCACTTGGTACTCAAACAGCCATATTGAAACTAGATTCCTGTGAAGGACCACAGTATAAATATTATTCATCTTTAGATTGTTCTGTGATACAGTGTGGTAACAGTCTGGCCCATTTCAGGATGTTTGGTTGATCCGGATTCACATCCTGTCTTTGGTAGATTCTCAGTACCTAAAAA
>CM041630.1:49659179-49748996 GCA_023333625.1 Bothriochloa decipiens | reverse complement strand
CCTATCAGCGAGAAACTCTTCATAGGAGGAGACCTCAACGGCCATGTAGGTGCGACTAATGTAGGTTTCGAGCGGGTGCATGAGGGTTTCGGGTATGGTAGTAGGAATCATGAGGGGGAGGATGTTTTGAACTTCGCGTTGGCCTACGATTTGTTGATAGCGAACACCGTCTTTAAGAAGAGGGAATCCCATCTAGTGACCTTTCGTAGCGGATAACACCTGAGTCAGATCGACTTTATCCTTGCAAGGAGGGGGGATAGACGTGCTTGCTTAGATTGTAAGGTGTTACCTAGGGAGTGTGTTGTCCCTCAACACAAGCTTGTGGTGGCGGATTTTCGCTTTCGGGTACGTGTCCATCGGGACAATCGGGCCAAGATTGCGAGAACAAAATGGTGGAAGCTTAGGGGGGAAGCAGCGCAAACATTTAAGGAGAGGATGCTAGATGAGGGGCCGTGGGAAGAAGGAGAAGATGCAGATGACATGTGGCTAAAGATGGCAACATGTGTTTGGAAGGTGGCTTCGGATGTGTTTGGAGTGAGTAGGGGAGGCAAACGGGAAGCAAAAGACACCTGGTGGTGGAATGACGAGGTGCAAAGGGCTATTAGGAAGGAGTGGTTCAAGCGCCTCCATCGTGACAAGATTGCAGCCAACATTGAGGGCTATAAAATAGCGAAGAGGGTTGCAAAACGAGCGGTGAGTGTAGCAAAAGGTCAGGCGTATGATGACCTTTATCAGCGACTAGGCACAAAGAAAGGGGAGAAGGACATTTATAGGATGGCTAGGATCCGCGAGAGGAAGACGAGGGACATCAACCAAATCAAATGCATCAAGGATGGGACGGATCAACTTTTGGTGAGGGATGAGGAGATCAAGGACAGGTGGAGAGAGTACTTTGACAAGTTGTTTAATGGGGAGAATGAGGGTCCTACCTTGGAGTTGGATGACTCATTTGACGATACCAACAGACGTTTCGTGAGGAGATTTCAGGAGGCAGAGATCGGGGAGGCTTTGAAGAGGATGAAGGGAGGTAAAGCGATGGGCCCTGACGGTATCCCCATTGAGATATGAAGATGCCTAGGTGCCAGAGCGATAGTATGGTTAACTAAGCTTTTTAACCTCATTTTCCGGTCAAACAAGATGCCTGAAGAATAGAGAAGTATATTAGTACCGATCTTCAAGAACAAGGGAGATGTTCAAAGTTGTACTAATTATCGTGGGATTAAGTTGATGAGCCATACGATGAAGCTATGGGAGAGGGTTATCGAGCATCGCCTAAGAAGAGTGACAAGTGTGACCCAAAACCAATTTGGGTTTATGCCTGGTAGGTCGACCATGGAGGCAATTTTCTTATTACGACAGTTGATAGAGAGGTACAGGGAGCAGAAGAAGGACTTGCACATGGTCTTTATTGACCTCGAGAAGGCACATGACAAAGTACCGAGAAATGTCATGTGGTGGGCCTTGGAAAAGCACAAAATCCCAACTAAGTACATCACCCTCATCAAGGATATGTCAGGGATGTGGTGACGTGTGTCCGAACATGTGATGGCGACACCAGTGACTTTATTAAAATAGGACTACATCAAGGGTCGGCATTGAGCCCTTATTTATTTGCTTTGGTGATGGATGAGGTCACAAGGGACATACAAGGTGATATCCCTTGGTGTATGCTCTTTGCTGATGATGTGGTGCTAGTGGATGAGACTAGGGCAGGGGGTAATAGGAAGTTAGAACTATGGAGGCACACGTTAGAGTCGAAAGGGTTTAGACTTAGTAGGACCAAGACCGAGTACATGAGGTGCGATTTCAGCGCGACTAGGAATAAGGAGGGAGACGTTAGCCTCGATGGGCAAGTGGTGGCCAAGAAGGATAGTTTTCGGTATTTAGGATCGATGCTACAAAAGGATGGTGACATTGATGAAGATGTTAGGCATAGAATTTCAGCCGGTTGGTTGAAATGACGTCAAGCTTCAGGCGTCCTCTGTGACAGAAGGGTGCCTCAGAAGTTAAAAGGTAAGTTTTATATGACAGCGATTCGGCCGGCGATGTTATAGGATGCTGAATGTTGGCCTACAAAAAGGCGACATATCCAGCAATTGAGTGTAGCAGAGATGCGTATGTTATGATGGTGTTGTGGGCACACAAGGAGGGATAGAGTCCGGAACGACGATATTCGGGATAGGGTTGGGGTGGCACCAATTGAGGAAAAATTGATTCAACACCGGTTGAGATGGTTTGGCCATGTCCAACGGAGGCCTCCTGAGGCACCAGTGCGTAGTGGGGTTTTAAAGCGGGTCGATAATGTAAAGAGAGGTAGAGGTCGACCTAAACTGACTTGGGACGAGTTGGTTAAGAGAGACCTTAAGGAGTAGAATATCCCTAAGGATTTAGCTATGGATAGGAGCGCTTGGAGACTAGCAATTAACGTGCCTGAACCGTAATCTTTTTCTTGTACCATTTATGTGTTCTTTGTTTTCATGCCTTTTTTGGGTTTTATCTCTAGCCTACCCTAACTTGCTTGGAACAAAAGGCTATGTTGTTGTTGTTGTTGGATCCCTACCAAACGCACCCTAAAAATAAAAAGAATACTTAAGCACATATATTTTCGATCTAATATGAACAAAAAGGTTCATGTCAACACCCTCGAGAGTCACTCAGCTCCAGTACCAAGAATTCTTGGATAGAGCCCCGGAAAAGAGCAGTCACCAGCTCATGTTTGCCAATTTTTCTACCATGCATCTCCCAAAAATAAAGAAAGAAAAATGACACAAGCACATGTCCTCCGTTCATGCACTATTCACAGAACTACAAAATAGACACAAGGGAAACAATGAACAAACAAAATTGGCATTTCACACCATTCACGTAAGGAAAAATGAAGATTGAGTGTTTATGTCACCAACAATTTTCACAATTTATGTGTCCTTTTATCTATTGTGAAATTCGCATTTACATGAAAAAAGCACAATGTACAGGAAAAAAGAATTGACATTTTCCTTATAGATGCAGTGTGCGACTTCAGTGCAAAAATCATCAATAGCTATCATGAACTCTATACCAATTGCCCTTCGCATGCACCGTACAATATCAAGCAGTTTCTTAGAAGTCGAAGTGCAAAGTGCGTTATTACAGTTTGTGCAGTGATGAGAAGAGGAAAAAGCAACCAGCCAGCTGATGTAGACGAGTATAGGGACCACTATTACTTGAGAGACTGGCTGTTACACGAGTATGTAGACAGCTAATATTTCGAGGAGCTGATTGCTTTGACATAGAACATTTTATTACGAATGACAATTACCATGGCTTTAGTTCCATCAGTTATTTTCTCTTGTTTCGTTATCTCTGCCATCACTTTTCCCAAAGTAGTAAGAAATAAGAGTGGTTTGTATCTCATTGAATTATATCACAGGTTAAACATTACAACATTACAACTCACGTGCTACCAAATAAGAAACCTGAAGTGGATGGGGAAGTTTCGAATCTAAATAACTCATTGGCTATTTGAGAAGAACAGAATTTAGTGATAAAAATATCAGGAAGCATGTTAAGTTGGTGTATACGACATACTGAAAAACTTTCGAAGTTCTAATATGAAACTTGATTCATTAATGACCATCAGCATAGGTGCAGAACAGCAGTTATTTATATATACTCATTTGCAAACAAAGTCAGCATTATCTGTATTCAAACATAGATGTTCTGTATGTACGCAACCACAACATGAATCAGTGACAGTTGAGTAAGTTTCACATATAGCATTTGGTACAAACTAAGAAATACCAGCCTGCATGCTTTGTCATTTGTCACTTGGGGCATGTATATCGTTTTTTTAGGTCTTCGAGTTGCAGGGACCGGGCTACCATAGTTTGCTACCTTTGTGCTTGGACACGGTAGTAGCTCGTTTTTCTTGTCACATGATGGTGGCCGCAACGGCTTGAAGCAGACGTGCAATGGCTGGAAGCTGCACGCTGGAACCATCGGGGAGGGAGAGTGGAGGAGGTATAAGAGGCTAGAGGGAAACCCTATTGGACTGAGAAAATGAAAGCCCAAGTGGCCCAGCTTGCTGTCCACCTACTCGTCCGACTAACCGTGATTAGACAATGACTAATTGAACGACTTAATTTCTGGTCAGCCAAACCAAGCCGTAAAGCCTAGTCAAGGTCAGGAAAACAGTTAGTTCCCAGATTAATCGCGTTTAGCTGGATGACTTCATAACATTGATATTAGTAAACATATCAACTACCTAAAGCATTCTTTGTGAAGGTTGAGTTTCCTCCAGAATCTTTCCTCTGAGAAGCTGATTGGGAAGATTCAGGGATGGAAATATGGAATAGGCCCCAATATCTACTCACATAACTAATGCGATCTTTTCCCAGATCAACCAGACAAAAGCTATCTTAAGGATGGGTGCTATCATTGGAGCAAACCTAGGAAGGTATGACCGCCCCTACTATAGCTAAACCGTTGGCCTAAGCACTAGTTGAGAAGCTCTAGTTTCTCAACACAATGGGGCTCTTTAGTTCTCATGAGAAGCCGCGACACTTTTGGTGAAGCATGATCTTAGGATAATTTTTAATGTGAGAAGTTGAAACTCTAAACTCAACAGAAGATATGCTAATCTATGCAACCAGATTCTGACAGGTTGCAAAACAACTGGTGATCTTGTGGAAGTCATAGTGTTTATAAAGTTCATTTCTGTAGAGTTTGTTTAAAAGAATAAATTGTGATTAAAAAGTTGTCAAATACAACATACACTATTATTTTCAGTTGGCATGAGAATTATTAACTATCTTCTTGCTAAACTTAGGGCATGTATTTTGTTTAAATACCACAACTAACAATAGTAGAGTACAGATTCTAAAATATTAAGCAACAGGCATCTGAGGCACTGAAGCTACAACAGAAAAGTGTGCACCTCTGAATGTGCCTGAATATATGCAGAAAGAGGTACACCAGTATGGGAAATTATATTAACAAGCAACCCAGTGCAATCAATAAGTGTCCTTTCCTTCAGAAGCTTCTGTGCCATTCCATTTGAACCATTCTCCAATCTCAAGGCAAATGAAAGCCTCAGTAGACGCTCATTGATAATGTCAAACCCATCTTTCTTACTACTGCCATTTATCTTGGAGGAACAGCCCCCACGGATCTTCTCGTGAGCAGCCAGTAGTAGAATTGCAGACTGGATAAGCTTTCCATTCTCAATGTAGTTCCAGAGCTCTTCAATTAGATTATTTGTTTTTTCAGCAAGCAGTCTAGTTGTATCCAAGAAGACCTTCTGTAAAACAACAAGGAACACAAATCTAAGTGCCATTTAGAATTCTATGCAAGCAAGTAGCGTTGAGTAAATCTAAATATATCACTTCATTTCCTCCTATCAAAGTAAATATGGTTTAAGGACATTCTCCCAGGCAAGGAAAAAATTAGTTAGAAGTAAAAGTTTCTGCACATTTTATTGAATATTCCTTGTCTTTAGCTATAAGAACATGCACTAACACATGAAGTAAGACAGAAGACTAACAACGGGAAACTTTACTTTCTCTGACAAGTGGAGATAGAGGATGCTCAATCCTTAGTATCATTAATCCATTATAACACCTGTCTCAGACCTATAGATGACTACAATTACTTTTTATGTCATGAATGAGACATAAGAACTCCGTATATGGAAGGGAAGTGAAACACACCATTTCAGGTAGACACAGCAGATGGATAAGCTTGTAGATATAATAATCCAAATGACTCTGGCTGGGAGAAAGATTGCCCTCCAGATACTTATGCATGCAAGTATTCTCAACTGCAACATGGAGCGGAAGTATTCTCAATGACATCATTGCCAACTGTGCGTACATTGGCTGATGCACCATGGCGCAAAAGCAACTTGATCATGTCACAACAGAACCTTCCAGCAGCTTCATGGAGTGGGAAGTATCCACATGGGTTTATGCAGTTGGGATTGGCATGCATTCCATAGAGCTCAGGTGCCTTGCCCTCCAATACAACTTTTGCACATCGCAGAGCATTATAACTGACCATGAGGGTTAATGTTTCTGAGGTGATGCTTGAATCCCATGACATGCCCCTGCCTAAACAGTCCTTGAATAATCGGAGGAAGCACCGGACACTATCCTTTTCAAGGATGGGCTTCAATTTGTCATAGTTGTTAAAGAGGGCATCACTCACACGCTAGATGGATGCATAACAGTTGAAAAAGGTGAAAGGCATCAGTTATCCAAAATTATATAAGAAAGCACATCAAGGTAAAATCTATGGAGGTGCATATATGACAATAACAATAGCATTAATGATAAAACCATGTAACCCAACATGCAACGAGGGAAAAGAAACAATATAAAGTGGTCTAAAGCCTATCATGGTTCAGGCATGTGATCAACATGTTCCTAGTCAAGGTTCATAACTTCATATATGACAATAATATATACTGACTTAATTACCCTATAATATTACATGATTAAATGAAATGATTAATACAATGGAACAAATCATCAACCAAATTCTGAATGAAGGTAGCAGAAACCTGCGGAGTAGGATCTGGGATGATTATGTCATTTTCCCTGGACTTGGCAATAGAAATAGACCTTTGTACCATGAACTGAAAGAGAATGCCAAGAGTCAGCGGCGCTACAGGAAGAAATTGAAAGGGGAGTGGAATATCACACAGATGGATAGTTATCATACCTCTTTGAACTTTTGCTTGTCATAGTATCCCTCATTAAAATCAAAATAAGGGACCGGGGGCTGTGGATACTCATTTCTGATCGGAATTGATTCATCTTTACCATTAACATTATCTTCTTTGCAGGAAGCTGCCTCATTCCAGATAACGTAACCAGGGGTCTTAAAATTCAATTCCATCCTTTCGTTTTTTTCTGAAAAAAAAGGTTTAAACACTATTACTGCAAGGCATGCCACAGTCAAAACATTAATCTAGAAGACCATGATACAAATTGAGTCGTTATATGCCTACAATCAGGGGGCCGAGCTAGTGCTCAAGTGGCTAGCGCATCCAGGTGAGTTTGATTCCCAGATTCGAACTTTTTTTTAGAATTCGAGGGCAGGAAGCCCCAGCCTTTCGATTAAAGCAACCAAAAGACAATATAATCTGGTTTTACAGCATTGGTAAAATAAAGCGACAGAATTTATTCCCTTATAAGGCCCCGTTCAGATATCACGGAATTGGCTCCCTAGAAAAAATCCACCTGGGTCCTTAGCTTTAATTATGCTAACCTAACCGAACGAGCCCTAATAGTCTGCAGCCTCTCTCGCATGGAGCTAGAAAGGGATTGTGGTGTGCATGAGTAGCGTGGGTGTGTGTTCGTGCATGAACAAATGCTACAGCTTTATCCAGATGAGAGGCTTCCAAAATAAAAAATCGAACTTTTACAAGAAAATCGAATGTAGTTGGCATAATACATGTATGCACTAGACATTAGACGGATCCGAACACAGATACCCAAACAGCTCGAGTTAGGGTTCGATAGCGCGGTTTCACACAGCAAGAGGGGAAGAGAAGGGGGTGCGCACACCTGATGGGTGTTCGTCGCCGGCCAAGGGCCCGACGAACACCAGGCGAAGGGGCCGATGAGGCTAGCTAGATCGGGGCACCTGGCGTACGGCGACCGGAGCGAGCGGAGTGCGAGAGAGCCAGCGACAACTTGATTTCTATTCGCGAGCAGCGATAGAGTACCTGAGGGGGCTGCGAGCTTGCGTTCTCCGCGAGCCCGGAACAGGAGGAGAGAGAGGAGGGTCACGGAGGAGAGCGAGAGCGGGAGGAGGGGAAGGGGGTCGCAACTCACGAGCAGACAAGAGAGGCAAGCACCGGCGGCGGCTGAGAAATGGTGTGTGCTAGGGTTAGAATCCTGGTTTTTTTTTTCTATCCAAGCCATTGCAATTCTTGGAAATTGGAGATATTCTGAGATTTACCATTGGAATTTTTGGTTCTGGACTCGGGCCCATTGTCAGGTCCAGAAACACGTACACGACTTTTGTATGGACATGGATGCCCCTGCTTGCTTAGTTGCTTGTTACAAGACATCGTAGCTGCCCCTTTCTCCGAGAAATTTTAATACTTAGGACTCAATTCGCGTGCCACGTAAGATTTGGGATCCAATTCATCTGTCTTTCAAGATTTAGGACTGGGCACGCGAATTGCTTCAAGATTTAGAATTTCAATTATTTTCTCATATTTTTTGTTTTCCTGAAATGTTTTCACCTATCCAGCCATTTAAAATGACTAAACTGCCCTTGGCTAAAAAGAACAGGCTCCTCTCCCTGTCACTAACATGTGGGGCCCACATGTCATATTCTTCTTCCTCCTCTTGCTTGCTTCCATTGCTGAACCTGAACGGCATCTGCCGCCGTAAATGGCGAGCAACAGCAGCAGCACATGGCCTGGGCGGTGGCGAGTAGCAGCACGCGGCTTGGGTGGTGGCGAGCACCGAGCAGCAGCAGCCCCACGCGGACGGGGAGCTCGCCGAGCAGTAGCAGCACACGGGCGAGCGGCCTACGGTGGGGTGCACGTGGCCAGCGGAGCACGCGGCCGGCACGCGGAAGCGGCACCGAGCTTCTTCTTCTGGTCCAGCCGAAACCCTAGCCTGTCTTCTGGAGCTTGAGGGGGTGCATGATGGGGTTCTCGGGAGGCGGAGGATGGCGGGGAGGGGCGACGTAGGGGTGACGACTTTCGCCGGCGGCGAATCTCCGGCGTAGGGGGCGGCGGATGGGCAGCAGGCGCTCGTCCCATGTGACGGGCGGGCACCGGGCGCTCGGCCTCTTGAGCTACGGGAAAAAGGACGGAAGGACGAAGCGATCGATATGTTCCTAAGACCATGGTAGTTTCGTCTGTATAAGTGCCAGGGAGAGTTAAAAGATTAAAGAAAAAATAGAAAAGAGAGAAAATAGTTGAAATCCTAAATCTTGAAGCAATTCGCATGTCCAGTCCTAAATCTTGAAAGGCAGACGAATTGGATCCTAAATCTTGCGAGGCATGCGAATTGAGTCCTAAATATTAAAATTTCTCGTTGCGCCACGAGCGAGCGGAGTGCGAGAGAGCCAGCGAGAGAGAGCGAGAGACAGAGAGCACGCAGGGCGAAGTGTAATAATAAGGCCTTGTTTAGATGCCCAATTTTGCCACCAAATTCACTATGCAGAATTTTTATTTCCCGTCACATCAAAATGTCGGCACATACATGGAGTACTAAATGTAGATGAAATTAAAAACTAATTACACAGTTTTATTGTACTTTGCGAGACCAATATTTTGAGCCTATTTAATCAAAGTTTGGACAATTTTTATCAAATACAAACAAAATGCTACAGTACGCTGATGTGATACGGTACTATGCAGAATGCCAATTCGGCAAGTAACTAAACAAGGCCCGAGGGAGAAAGGAGAAGAAAGGGATTGACGGGGGGTGCCTTTGCCTCTGCGGCTCTGCCTCGATGGCGTGGCAGTATTCTCGTTGATGGAACTGAATAAATCAGACAGATGGTTTTAAAACTCTTCGAAATTACTCTATTTTAAAATTTAAATTATGAGATGTCTTACAGCCTTTTTGAATTCATAGTTTCTACGTACTACGCACTTAAATATAGTAAAAACTATATAATTAGCCAATAAATAAACTATGTAATTAGAATATCAAAATGTCTTTACAATTTAAGCAAAATATTGGGACACGAGAAATGCAAGAAAAATATTCAGAGCTTATGAAACTAGACTAGAAGAAGCGTACCCGTTGCTACAAGATTTTTTTTTTCAAAAAATGGAAATGCTTACTTACAAACGCGTATAATTTGGATGCTCGGCGTGCACACCCGCACCCACCATCGATCTCGCGCTGGTGCTCTCTTTGGCGTCCACCCTGCTCGATCTTCACAAATCCGACGACCATAGAAGGAACATATTTGGGGGAGGAAGGATGGCCAGGCATGGGGGACGGCTAGAGAGCGATTTAGGGGCCGTTGCAGTGGCAGAGGAGGCTGGGCTAGGGCGCCATGGCCAGAGCTCGCCACAGTGGTAGGGTCTCGTCGGAGCTTAGCGGTCATGGCAACGAAGCTCCGGTGAGATCAAACCGATCTGAAAGAACCAAAACTGAAAAAAAAAACGATTCCAAATTGTGAGGAACTAAAGCATATCTTTCCCCAAGTGTCAATATCTTTCCCCAAGTACATTTTGTTTTCTAAAGGATTATTTTTAGAGTCGATGCTTCTTGACTTCTTGTGATTGTATCAAGCGAGATCGAGAGCGCCTGTCAACAATGTGCTGTTAACCTAAAAGACCGTGAGGGAGATCCCACCTCAAACTTTTATAAAAAATGACAAAGGGGTTAACCTACTGCTATATTAATATATATAACTTATATAGACGTGTTGCAGCACAAATGTGTCGAATGCAACCAAAACGCTGGAGCAAACCAAGAGCATTAAAGTCTGGGATCCGCCTAGCTTCAGCGTGTGGATGAATGATCTGAAGAACCATGGTGTGACAGTCAATTTAAACTGCAATTGGCAAGGAGGAGAAAACTTATCGGTAATTTGATGAACATGTCAATGTTGTTGGATAGTTCCGAATATACGGCTCTAAGAGCCAATGCGAAAGGAAATCAACTAAACAGTCGATTCCAACAGACATGACTAAGAATAAATCAATTAAGCTTTAGAACATGTGTCAATTGTCTTAACTTGGTAAAGAAATCATGATAACAATATTAAAAAATTGACCAAGACAAAGAACAGGTACAGAACACCCAATTTATGATAACTAATAGTTAAAGCATATAAAATCAACTAAAGAGACGATTCAGGCATAAAGTAAAGATTAGTGTATGCACAATAGACTATCTAGCATTAACAAGCCTATTGGACCAACCAGATCCAATTTATCATGGTTACCAGGGAGGACGGCGGCTATAGTAACAATGACAAATAAAAACCTGTGGGTTTATAGATCTTATTTAGGTTTCAATAATCTCAAAGCAACTATATATTTGAAAGCACAAGAAGATCGACTAAAACAACTGATTCCAAGCATAGCAAACAATAAGGTCATATCCGATCAAAAGCCAATCTATCAACTAATAGACTCTGATCCAAAGTACTAAAGTGGGGATCAAACTGGTCATTGCAGTCATAATAGCGAGCTATGAACATATTCTATTAGCTAATGAATCTACTCAACATCAGACATGCCTTAACCATATACTATGCACAATCAAGATTTTGACATAAAACAGCCGATAAAACGTAACACATCGTTTAAGATATAGGTTAAACCAATTTAGCAAAAGTAAGCTACGGGTTAAAAGAATACAAGGCCGATCTAGATCAATCTCAATTGGGCAAGTGATATTGCTGAAAATCAATTAATAATTAAAGAGATAGAAAGATGACCAGCTCCTAGAAAGGAACATGTATCCACGCCATAAAAAAAAAAGACCACCGTCAGATTTTACGGTGACCGGTGGAGATTAACTGAATCAGCTTCGGATCCAAATAGCTTCTTGTTTTAAAGGTCTATCTTCGGCTTCTCCACTAGAACATGGTGGCTTCCGGTCAGAAGCTGCAACTGGCTTCGGATTCTGGCCAACAAAATATCTACCTCTACTTCTCCCCAATCGGCCTCATCCTCCTTTTCACCGCCTCGTCCTCTCGTCGCTCTCTCTCCGTCTCCCCCCCGACGCGGGCGCGGCGGCGGCCCCAGCCGCGATCTGCCGGCCGCGACGATGGCGCCCGGCCTCATCCTCCTCGCGGCATGGCGAGCCGGCCACCCCAGCTGCGCGGGCTTGTCGTGCGAGGTGCTGACCGGGCACGACGGTGCCCCCGGGCCGGTGCATCGCGGCCCTTGGCTGCGGCCGTCGCCGGTGGTCGGCGGCGTGCTTCACCCCAACGCTGTCTTCTCATGCTGTTCCGCATCTACTTCCGTGAAACCCTAGGTGGCTGTTCTTTTCCTCCTCTATCTGTTGCCTCTTCCTCCAAATCCTTCCTTTGCACAGGTCGTTGGGCGTGTTGCAGTCTGCGTTACCTCCTCTCTGGAAGGGCACACCCTCTTTTTTTCACCTCGCAGTTTCATTTTAGTTTGCTCATGTATGTGAGTTCTTACTGTACGCGGATAGGGATTTGTTGGCTGATCCAAAAATGGCAGAGCCTTGGTTTCGATATCCAACTATTGCTACTGCATGTTGATCAGTTTGTAAAATTTATGTGATTCCTGCAGACTTTCCCTTGATAAATGCACTTATGTGTTGAGTGAAAAGGAAATAATTTCCATATTTGTTAGTCTGAAGCAGATCTCAGTAGCAACCAATAGTTGTTCCGTTTTTTTATCTCAAATTTCGTTATGGTTGACAACAACACTTTTTAGAGACATATAGAGAGGGTCAGAAACTGAACATGTATGCAAATCTAAATAGCAACCAATGGTTGTTCAGTTTTGTGATCTCAAATTTCACTATGGTTGATAACACCACTTTTTAGAGACATAGAGAGAGGGTCAAAAGCTGAACATTTGTGGAGAGTGTATGTTGCCTTGCTCCTTCTTTCCAATGAAATTCAGTTTTGTAATCTCAGATTTGTTCGGAGCTACAACAGCTGGGCCAATTGTAATTATGCTTTGGAATTATAATTAACTTTTCTGTGTTTCCATTCAATCTAGATCAGTCCCTTCTCAATTCGCTCTTCTATTTATTTTGGCTATGGACAGAGCATGCAAGGTGCAGACTAAGCTGCTATTATGCAGTCTTGTGCCTCAGTGAAGCTCAAGGATTTTATGTGCTCGCAGCCATGGTTTGTTAAAATAGAAGCTCCATCAGCTTCAGACTTAATATCTCAATGATGACATTTCAAAACATCAAAACAATGGAACCATGGTTAGAGACAGTGGGAAAATGAAGGTGTCAGGCTAATTCAAATGGTCAAGACTACAGATGATGATCCTATCTTCAACTCAAGGCTTGCATTATCAATCAACCAACTTTACATCAAGGCTACAGGCAGCGAACCGATGGGTATTTTCCTCGACACAAATATCTATTTTGATTGATTTGCAATCTTACATGTTGCTTTTATTTCCCCGTGTCATTATGATTGTGCATTTATCATTTGAACATCATCTTTTTTACCTGCTGTTATATGGTAGTTAGACCCTTTGGTTCTTTTTGGATACATATTGTCTACCAATGGAGGTGTTCAGTTACCACTCACCTACAGTACTCATTCCAAATTCCTTTCTTGAGCAATCTGACAGGGAAGTATGTAATTGTCGAACTTAAGTGGGGCATGGAGTACGAAAGTAAATTTCTATTGTTATAAATTTTATTTGTTTCAAATTTTAACGGTTATATTCATTCCTTCAATTGGCCCTTCCATAAATATATTGATGAACATTTCCTCTGTTTTCCCAGGGTATCTTACTTCTGTTCACTCATACATGAACTTTCAGGTACTACCTTTGGTCTTTGGCAGTTTGGCTATCGTATTATTAGACATCTATTTGTGTTTTATTGTTTTGCAAGTTCATCATTCGTTCAATATGGAAGAACATGTCATTACTACCTTTGCTACTGGTTGCAGCTTGCTAACACAGAGGAGTGCATTGATGGACAATTCTCTGGAAACCTGAGTGACATTCTGATCAGGTAATGATTCATGATCCTTATGTTTTCTTGCATCAGGTGTGTTAATCTAGATATAAAACAATAAAAGTTTGCTTGCTGTCCAAGTCTGATTATTGAAGTGAAAAGGTACTTTAGTGTGGATCTGGAAAGGTTGAATATAATATGGATTAGCGCCATTGCTTATCTTTGTATCAAATTATCCTTATCTGTATGCAGAGTCCTACCAGATTTTAACAAAATACAGAGGACAATTCTAGATGGCTATGCTTATTTGAAATCCGAACTAATGTTGACTAGGCGCTTCGTAATGGTCCTTCCATCACCTGTGCACATAATCAAATTAGACTTCGGAGATATCATTCCTGCAGATGCTCGGCTGTCGGCTCCTTGACAAGTATCCATTGAAGATTGATCTGCTCCTTTATGTCTTTGACATTTAGTCACTTTCAAACTTCATTTGATACTATAGTGGTTCTCTTCATCTCACGTTTTTAAATGGGTTAATTCGTTTCAGATAAAAATGATTGCAGGATCATACCAAAAAACTGGATAGCTTCATTTATATTTGCGCACCCAAAATGAATGATGCCTAGCGAAATGGAATTTGGGGGTCGTTGCTGTAGGTCCAGCTCTCGCCTTTTTTTTTGGCTATATTTTATGCTGCATGCAAGCCTTCTTTTTCAGAGGTCGTATTTCCATCCTTATTCCTATATGGTATGGTTTGAACTCTTTTATATCCATTTGCTTTTTTCCATGATATACCACATTATGCATTTCAGGTCCAGCATAACACGGTAGCTGCTTCGTATTCATTGGGTGCAAATTTAACCATCATCTCAGTGCTTTGCTTTTTATACTTCTTTGCGTTCTACCTAAGCAGCTAATTTCGCTACCTGAGCTTTTTTCTCTGCGCAGGCTGCGTTCCACAGTGAGATATGCTGGGAGCATCATGTTTTCTGGTTATATCTTGAAGGCATGGATACTAAATAATTGGCAGCTATTAAATGTAGGTGCTCTTTAACAACACCACAAATATTGTGGGCTTTTTTATTATAAATAAGTTCATAGTAAGGTGAAAATGTTAGCATATGCAAGATTTTTCCCAAGGCTAACTGCATTGTCACTAAATTACCTTCCAGTTCTTGGGCTCCTGTTACAGTTAAGTTCCCATGCTTTCATACTCTAGGTGCCTCAAATATCATCCATAGTGCCTTGCTCTACTCACAGACTTAGATGCTCAAGTTCTTCTGTGAGGCTGATGCAAATATGCTGCCATATTTGATCTGCCTATGGATTAGTAGTGATATAAAAAGGTATATGTGAAGTTAGAAAGAAACTGGACGATATCAACGAGATAGCCTCAAGGTTGTTGGTCTTACAGCCTTGAATTCAGTTCATAGATTAAGTCATGTGATCTAGAGTTTACCAAATGGTGGAAACTGAATTTGATTACATGATGCAGTTGTTGTTCCATTGCAAGTGCCATCAATTTGATTCATGCCTATTTTGGGGAGCTTCAAAATTTTCCTTCAGATTTTTATAATGTCAAACAAGTATGGAAACTACTGAACATATTTCGATAATGATCTTTCAGTTGCTACCTTACTGAACTAATGTTCTGCCGTTGGAGCAGGGGTGCTGAAAAGCAGGCCAGGGGTCCTAATGTGTCGTCGTAGTCGGCATTGCCACTCCCAGGTTACCTGAACTATCCATACATCTGTCCTCTGAACTTTGGTACAATGTGATTTGGTCTAAATCCTGTTTGCGCCCAATTTTAACATTGTGATTTGGTCTAAATCCTAATTAAAGGGCTTTCCTACTTAGTGTGTGTTGGTGTATGATTTGTTTTTATTTGAACAGATTTGACTAAAATGCAAGTGATCAATGCTATCCGTTTCCGTTTCTGTTTTCTTGGAGCCTGCAATTATAACCTACCTGCACCTGCATTTGCATCGCGCGCGCCAATCCACTAGTAATAAAAATAGGGGAACTGCTCCGGTACTCTTCTTTCTAACAACTAGGAAAATTCCCCGCGCGTTGCCGCGGGAATTAGTGATGGTTCTCATATTATTACTATGGAGCATGGAGTATTTAGAACTTCTAGAATGTATGTAGAGACGTAAGAGGCTACCTGTTCATCGAACAACTCAGAAATTATAATAGCACTGTTTTGTATCACGTAAAAAGGTCTCAAATATTAAATCGTTAGATCTGAATATGCAGAACTTTTCTTAAATAACTAATTAAACATGGGAGATGAAACGGAGATCAAACTAAACAAACCAACACATCATTCATGACTCATGAGACCCACTGATCAAGACAAATAATGTAATGATGATGATATTATTACAGGAAGAACCCTCAAGTATAAACATGAGAAAAGTTTTTGGACGCGTGCCTGCGGCAACAATGCACACGGTGGAATCCAAGCAGAAGCAACCATATTTAAAGAGTACATTGGCTGTGGCCAAAACGCGCAACCAGAGCATCCACGTCATCCCAAATTCTGCTGGCCGTCAGATCCTTGATCTAACGGTTCTCCGGCCTCCTCTGCATCATATATATCAGCTTCAACCCTAACCCTAACCCCTCCCTCCCTTTCGCAGACACAATAGCCTCCTCTCTCTCTCCCTCATGTCTCCCTCTACGGCGTCGACCAGATTTAGGATTGATAACCGTACTATCAAGAGGGGCAAACTTGTTTGTATATCGGTCATCTAGTGCCACTTGAGCGATCTAACTTTACGACGTGTTAGGATCGAGTGGCGTTGTGAGAGCAAGTGAAAATCCTTTGAAAATGATTGTGAAAATACTAACACACATGCACATGGTGATGTACACTTGGTGGTGTTGGCACATTTACAAAGGTGAAGGTTTTGGAGATGGTTCCGCGAACTCTTGTGTTGGAAAAGAGAAATGATGGCTCTTGGTTTGAAAAACTGCTTTGATCTATTGTGATATGGATCAAGAGGATATGTGAGTTGCGTAGTCCTCTGAGTAAGCTTTCCAACGAGTCTAAGAACAATAAAAACGGAGTTCGGAGTTAAGAGATATGTCCGTTTTAGCGCAAAGTGCTCTGCTGTCCTAAAATTCAACGCGTAGGACACGTCCTGAGCTGAGCGTAGGACGCGGGACGGAGCACTGGACACATAACAAAGAGCCTGCGAGTGAGGAAGAGCGTAGGACGCACGGGAGCAACGTCCTACGCCTAGCGTTGGACGCGTCCGGGGCCCGGGCAACGACTAGTTTGGCCGAAACATCTTTGAACGCGTAGGACACTGCATGTGGCAGAACCTCCTAAATCATATGGCCCACACGCATGATTATTGTCTAAACAGACTCCAAATAACCATGACTGTGTTCCATACGACTTAAAAAGTCTGTCGGGTAAATCCCGAATCATCCACAATTCTCCGAGCAGGATCAATCGTTGTAGAGAGACATTGTAGTATTACAACAGTTTAATATAAATAATATACATCGGAGTAAAACAGCGGAAGACTCACAATAACATAAGTTTACAAACCTTTGAGTTTCAAATATTTATAACCATAAAATTTAGATTGTACAAACCATAATAGTAGTGGGGTAGCAGTATATAACTTTATTACAAAACCAAATGAAAAGCTCTGCCCACGAGCTAAACATCTTACTCGTCATCGCTTTCCTCGACGACTGTCATGCAGCAGGATGCAAAGCACTCCTGCCCATGAGGCTCACCTGCAACAAGGGTTCAACAAACCCTGAGTACAAAAGTACTCAACAAGACTGACCCGACGAAAAAGAGGGGTGGAGACTCCAGAAATGAAGGCTAGAGGGACAAGGTAAGGCTTGTAAGAGATAAGAAATTTTGCAAAAAAGCTTAACAGAAAGAAAAGTTTGCTTGGACTAGCTCCAATTATCAACCAACTTCATTATTAAACCTTAAACTTTGTTCATGTTGTTACTACGATGATGAACAACTATCGAGTCTTCTTCTCCGAGAAGCAACGGCGATTCGAATCCATTTTCATACCCAGCTGGGACCTAGGTCACTGGAATACCGGAGACTTTAACTCCGATGCACCCCAGATGAACCGATATACCGGGATAACAACCGCAGCCGTATATCACCACATGGCACCCGTGAGCTCTGCGGCCCAGCGTAACGAGATACGTGGGAACTTAAACCCCATAGTAAAACACACTATGACACAGATGGGATCTCTGGCCCCACGCTAGGTCACTCCATGATATACACGGCTCCAACCATCCGTATATCACTTCATGCATGTGGATTTTCTAATTTCTCGATATCAACAGATCACCATCGATACGGGACCTAGGGCATCAACAGACGGAAACACTACAGAGGGACTCCATTCCCAATGCAAGTTAACCGTCCGGACTCGATTTATTAACTATCATCATGATTCCAACGAGAAAACCAATCTCATCTTTTTCATTCTTTTGTCTTTGAACAAATAATTAAATAAGCAGGGCTAAGCACTACTACTTATCTTTCTAAGCAGGTAACAAGAAATAAGGAAATGAGACAGGTAATGTAATTGGTGGGTTTTCACTCAACTCCTATTACTTAATGCAACATATCATAGCTGAAGCGGTAAAACTTTTATAAATAGAATAGGGTTTGAATGCATCCGGGGCTTGCCTTGGTGTTCGGGGTAGACGGTCTCAAACTCTGGATCAACTTCTGATTCTTGAATCTGCTCTTCCTTCAGATCTGGGCGACAATGTTAACTCTCCGTTAACGGAAACTATTCGATATTTAATATGCTTCAATATGATGGAATAGTAAACATGATGCTCGATGGATGCATGATCAGATTAAGGGATCGAGTACAACTTTTCTTCACGATAAAGTTGCAAGCCAACAAAACTTCGCTCATAAAACTCATTAGGGTTAACTACGCCATTTAAGAGGTTAATTAAACACATAAAATAACGTTGATTAAGCCCTAATGACATGATTAAGGTAAGCGCAAGCAATTAATTTAAGTGCCAAAGGTCATTAGGGTTAATGACCCAAGGTCATCAATCAATCCCAAAGTCAAACAAATCCTATAATGATTAAGCTTAACTAAAGGGGTTAATTAATTATTTAAAAGCATTAAATAAAGGCATAAAAATTAAAGTTATCAAATTAAGCCCAAAATTTTATTTTAGAAAGCTCTTAGCCTAATTAGATGGCAAAACAGATTTCAGAATTAAAAGCCAATTATTTTATTTATTAAAAATAATTGAAGGTTCATTTTTCAATTAAAAGGGCTAATTTTAACCTATGCAAAAGTACTCAAATTTGGCATTTCATATTTTTTTCTAGGTAGATGGCATCATAAAGAACACTCACAAAAATTTTTAGAATTTTTGGAGCTATTTATGAATTACTGTGATTTTTCAAAGAAAATAGCATTTAAATTATTTTCTGAAAATAGAAAAAAAATGGGCACAGTACTCCCGCACTGACCGACGGGGCGCCGATGGTTGACCGACGATTCCTCGCCGTCGGCGAGGTCTCTGGTGCCACGGTTTGTCCCTACAGGCTCATCTCGACACGACGCGTCGATTGAGGTAGCTAACGGCACGGCGGCGCGGCGGCGGCACCCACGCCGGCGGCCATGGCGGCGCGACGGAGCTCGGGCGTGGCGGCGTCGCTCACCGGAGCGGTTTCTGGTGACGACAAGGTCACGGGCATGCATAGGGTACTCAAACGGACTGATTTGGCAACTAAATGACATCGCTTCCTGATTCCTAGCCAAAGCAGCAACGCGCGCGGCGGAGCGGCATGGCCGTGCCAGCGGCGAGCCACGATGACCGGCGGCTACGACACGGGATTGATGAAATTGATGGCACAGATAGATCCAAGAGCTCACCACGGCGCTGATGCGCATGTTAATGGAGGCTCGGAGCGGCTGGGTTGAGCTGCGGACGTCGGTAGTGATGGAGGCGGCGGCGCTCCGATGGCAAGGTCGGTGTCACCGGCGTCTCTGTGTAGCATTAAGCCAGCCAAGGTGCGCATGAGGTGCAAGATGACACGGAGAACACGATTGCGGGGTTAAAGGTAATATATATTCACCCTGTGCGGCAGTCGGCGGCGAAAACGCCCGCGGCGGCTCGGCGACCGGCCGTGGAGAAGACGACGGCGCACGGGCAGCTCGGGTGAGGAGCGCGAGCACGAACTGGCTCAAAATGACCGTGATGATGTGGCGGAGCTATTGGCGAGAGCAATCGAATAGTGGTGAAGCGTCGGCGGTGAATTTGAGCGGCGGAGCGAGGTCGTCGGCGACGGCGGCGGGAAGAAGAAAGAGGAGAAAACGGCCATGGCTTCGGTATTTATAGGGCGGAGGCGACGTCTGGACTGGCGACACAAAGACGATGAACCTTCGCATGTCCAGGAGCGCGCTGGTGGTCGAGGAGGTGCGGCGGTGGTCGGCGGCGCGCGATGAGAAGCCGGCGATGGCGGCCGAGGATAGGTTTCGGTACTGTTCGAGAAAATTACAGAATTGCCATCCGTTTCAAAATACAAATTACTCCAAAATTTATATAAGAACTTGAAAATCTCCAAAAATATCATTTGCATAACTTTTCAAGAGCTACATTTTCCTTTAACTGGCCTCCTCAAATTCTGTTTAGATTTTGAAATTTGAATTCAAATTCAAAAAGGGGATAAAACCCTAGAAACAAACATTTGAAATTACTTTTGACTTTTCAATAAAACTTAAAAATCTTCAAAACTATGAAATGTTTATCTTTCCAAACCAAACCTTTTTCATGTATAAAATTTTCAAAAATTATGCATAATTTTTGAATTATGGTTTTAAAATCAAAAGGGGACAAATGCTGGAAAACTGTATTTTCAAATTCATTTGAAATTTCTTGTGGAAACTTGAAAAACTTTATATACCAACTTTGTAGCCCTTGTCATGATCTACAAACTGTATTTTTAGAGTATCTCCAAATTCTTTATAGATTTTGAATTAGAGAAAAGGGGGTAAAACTAGGTTTTGAAATAAAGGGTTTTTGAAATAGAATTCAAACTCGATTTGGTTTCTAACTTAATTGGTTGGTCATTAGTGATCACAAACATCATCCAAGGACATTTTTAGGTCATTGACCCAATGACACCCTTGGTTGACCAAGTTGACTTTTGAAAAACTTTATATAGCATTTCTAATTTGGATTTAAATTTGAATTGCCAGACTCAGAAATAAGCTTTGGAATCCAAATTAAATTTCAAATATGGAAATCATTTTTAGGGTTGGACTTAGATTTGTACACTATGCTTGACACTAGTGTAAACACAGTTTACACCTCAAATACATAGAGTATAAACTAAGCATTTGCGATGCCATTCGAAAATAGGGTTTTATTATTTCATGTGACAAAATATTCCAGAAACACAACCAACCTATGAAATGTAAACTTGTTTTAGTTGATGCACATTAAGGTTGACTTAAACATGAATGCTTTGCAGTGCATATGATGACATGGCATGTTTTAGTTAATATAACACCAGAGGTGTTACACTGCACAGTGAACGCACGGCGTCCAACGAGGAGCGTAGGACGTGTCCTACGCTGAGTTTGAAATAAAAATGATTCCCATGCTAATTTTGTATAGCGTCGGACGCGTCCCGCGATGGGCGTAGGACGTGTCCTACACAATGTATTTTGGGTGGTTCGACTGAGTGCTTTGGTGCACGAATTTGTATAGCGTAGGACACGTCCTACGCAGGACGTTGGGCACGTCCAACGCTCCCGAATATACCGTTTGAGAGTGTAACGGTTGGATTTCGAGGTGGGGCTTATAAATAGCCCTTTGGTCGGCCTTGGCCGGTAGGGGAGCACACTTTGGCCTTGGTGGCTTGTGTGGTAGTGCTTGGGAGCCCTCTAACTCACTCATGCTTGATAGTGTTTATCCGATCGAGTGAGAGAGCGATTCTAGTGCGTTGCATTGAGAGATTGCATCGAGTGGCACTAGGTGTTCGTGTTGCAAGCCGGTGGGCTTGTTACTCTTGGAGGTTGCTGTAACAACCCAAAATCCGAGCTACAAAATTTTTTCGACGAAACCCTGAGTGATGTGGTGCAACATGTCATCATACACCCCTTAACTTTGCATTAACCCTAGCATGTCATGTATGGCATTCATGTGTTTATAAAATAATCAATGTCTCATGCCAATGCTCTATGTTTCATATGTTATATTTCAATGTTGCAATAGCCTTGTTTCAATGTTCAAAAGATCAATCATCATGTTGCATTAAAGGGTGATTTGGATTTTATATGGTTTATGTGTTGAAAAATAAAAGTGACAAATATAATATTTATTTTGACAAATAAATATTAAGGAAATAATACCCTAACATTATTTGGGCCATGTATGCTCACTATTTTGTTGCTCATAATTCACACATCACAAATATATATATGTATATATAAAAGTATTTGAAAATAGGAAAAATAAAAGAAAAAGAAAAGGAATAAGAAAAAGCCTTCGGGCCGGCCAACCAGCCCAGCCCAGCAAGTGCCGCGCTCGCGCCCGCGCCACGCCGTCGCCCCGCTGCCGCTGACGGCCGGGACCCGCTGTGGACCCCGCCTATCATAAGCGCCGCTGAGGTCACCCGACCGGCCGCGCGCGCTGATGTCGCCGTTGCCAGGCGCTGTTCCCCTGCCCTGCGTCACCTTGAAGCAACCTGCGTCGGCCGCTCGATCCGCAACGACGCTTGCCCGCATGCCACCTGGCCCGACAGCCCCTGCACGCAACGCCCACGGCCGTAGGCAGAATCCTCCCAGCGTGCGCGCACAAGCGCCGCCGCCGCGGTGGAGCGCTATTGCTGAAAAGCTTAGGCTTGCCCAGCCCTGCCTAGCCCTCTCTCTCTGCTCCATGGACCCGACCGAGCACCCCACCGGTGACCTAGACCCCTCCTTGGCCGCTTGATCTAGCCAGAGCCATGATTGGCCATCCGCCGGCCACCTACCTCCGCCTCTGCCCTATATAAGCAAGGGGCCGGAGCTCTAGGGCTCCCAGGCCGCCGCCACCACTCTGGTGGAGCTCAATTTTGTCTCGAGTCGCTCAATTTGGGAGAAAGAGGGAAGGTGAGAGAAGAAGGAGGCGGGGAAGAGAAAGCTGTCTGTCACCGGAGTTGGAGAAGAAGAGGAGCTCCGCCATGCTACTGCGCCAGGAGCAAGAAGGGGAGGTCATACCGCAAGCCGGAGCCACAAGAACGCCGGAGCCTGGACTTGTACTACACCTCCTATCTGTGCTAACACCGGTGAGCACCTCCGCCATGCCCTTCTTCCTAACCTCCGCCCTTGCTTTTCCGGTCATGGCGCTTCGCCTTAGGAGCACGCAGGCCAAGACCTCCACCGGCCGTCTTGAAAACCCGCACACACGCACGTGGACCAGCCAAGCCCCTTGGACCATGGCATCAGGCGGATGCCGGACTAGAGCACCGCCATGTCTGCCGTCGCGTTGCACGCCGCCGCGGCGAGGCCACCGTGCTGCCTCGTCGTCGAGCTTCGCCCTCCATCAACCTCAGATCCGTACTCGCCTTGATGAGACGGACTCCATGCGCCCCTTGGCTCTGCAATTGCCCACGGATCACCGTTCCCGAGCCACCATGCCATCGCCGCATCTCTGCCGTGCCGCTCCAGAGCGTCGTCGTTCACCGTCATTTCCTGCCATCTCCGACCACCGCGGGGATCAAGAAGAGGCCGAGGAGCTCCGCCGTGACATGCTGCATCGATTAGACAGGGAGATGGAGGCCGTGGACCCTTCCCGAGAGCCGTAGCCATGCATCGTGGACACGCCGAAGTTCCGCCGTGGGAGTTGCTGCCTGCGCGGACTCCGTCGTGGCTTTTGGTCACCGCCGGCGCCTCAAGCAGATGCTCCGTGACTCCAATCACACATCTACGCCACCAATTGGAGCTGGAGTGACTCAGTGTGAAGTGTACACCGATCGCCATCGCCGTCGAGCCGCCGTCCACCATGGAGCTCGTCACCGGAAGCAAAACTGCCGCCTTGAAGCCCATCAACGTGACTGTCGTGAAGTCCCGAAGCCGATGGGCGGGTTAATGGCATCGGAGATCCATTGTGGCACAAGGAATCGAGGGTTTCCCCATCGCCGATCGCCGAGGTGGAACCCCGCGCTTGAGCCAGTCTCATCCGAGACGAACTCCGTGCTCGAGCCGATCTCGTCCGAGACGGGTCACGCGCTCAAACCGACCCTCGGGTGCTACCCCTCGACACAACATGGGGAAAGAAATAGAGGAGGGGATCGCTTCGGCAAAAGAGATAATGGACGCGCTCGAACCGACCCTCGAGATCGACACTTCAATACACCGACCCTCGAGTTCGACACATCGATACGCCGACCCTCGAGTTCGACACATCGATACGCCGACCCTCGAGTTCGACACTTCGACACACCAACCCTCGAGTTTGACCCCTCGACATACCGTGGGGAAGGAAACAGAGGAGGAGATCACTTCGGTAAGAAGATGATGGATGTGGTGATCATGGACTGAGTACCTGCAAGTGGATCCCGAGCCGCCACGTGTCAGCCTGATATTAATCCAGCCCTTTATCTTTTTTAGAATACACGTAAATCGTTGAAAAATTATAACTAATTCATACGAGCTCAGAAAATTATGATCTACATATCCAAATTTTCTGTAAATCAAGCCCTATCTATCTAGGATATGTTTGAGTGCATTTGGATCTTCTATTTGGCATTTGTTCCTTGTGCTAATCTATAGGGGTCGCTTCCATGACCATTAATTCTCATTACAGGCTCGAGCGAGGACAAGTCTGACGACAGTGACTATCAGGAGAAGTCCGACAGCTACGTCAGTGAAGGTGCCACACCTCATCCAACCTCGTAGATCCCATTACGCATGGCAAATGTAGTATGGCTAGTGCTTTAATTCCTGTTGCTATAATGCTTTGCCTGTGTTAGGATTGCATAATAGATTATTACTTAATGAGCCCTACCTTGTTGTAAACTTTCACCTGCGTACCCGCTGTTATGTTAGCCACTTGCTTATCTGCTATATATATACTTCACTCTCTTACATTTTGATGCGATGTGATGAACCCTGGGAAGGCCTAGAGGGTGCCAGGCTGGATGTGTGAGTTGATGGATCAGATGGGCATGTGAGCTGATGATGCTGTATCTGGGTTTTTGGGGTGGAACTTACGGCAGGGAGTAGGATGAGGGTTGAGTCGATCGAGCCAGGATCTACGATGAGCTTTTGGAGCAAGTCTTGCTAGGGAATGGATCTGGAAATTCCCATGAGAGGAGCCTGTGGCGGGCTAACTGAGATGTGATGGTGGTCTTTGGGTGCGATCCTCTGAGAGGTGGAGCCCGGGACGAAGGTGCCGTGGTAGCACGTTAAAGATAAACCCTGACGAAGATATCTCGGTTTGGTCACACTTAGAAACTGCTACGCTGGTATCTAGACCTTATGAATCTCTTGCTTTCCACTCGCTCTCCATGGAGGGTGACGGCCAAACCGCTGGATAGATCGATGCCATTACTGCTAGGCGAGTAGTGATAGGAAGGTACATGCATGGGACGGAGCTAACACCCTTCTAAGATGATCATGGCACCCCCTTCGGGAGCGGGTACATGCCATGGCTTTCTCTTCAGGAGAGAACACATGGGCTCTTCATAGTTCCAGGGATCCAGAGCTGGATGGTAGAATGGCATCGTAATATGGCAGTAGGCGCCCGGAATCTTCCTAGGTGGTGATCAACACCGATGATGGTTATCTAGTGGATTAGTGAAACCTCTGCAGAGTGTTTGGTTGATCGATCGATACATATGCCAATTCTTTGGCTATGGACCTTTCCTGTGTTCCGCATGCACCGGACTAATGAGTGGAGTGTTCTACCTTCCCCTGAGTATGTATTCCGGCTGTGAGCTAGGTTGAGGCTGCGGGCCGCTGAGACAAGCCGAGAGGGAGTTGGCTTGTCGACTTGAGTCTGAGATGGTGTTGGAGGAGTAGGGATGGTGCTACAGATATGGATGGTGATGGATGTGTGGGATGGGAATGTGTTTAAAACTTGTTTTACTATGTTGTTATTTATATACCTAATTAATGCATAGGAAACCCCAGCCTTATCAGTTCCTTTTGATATATCCTTTTTGCATCCACTCCCACAAAGCAATGCATAGGGTGGGAGTGTGGCTAGTACAAATCGTACTAAAAATTTGGTTTCAGGTTCAAGGAGTGAGTACTCATTTGGGGAGTACAGCGATTGAGGGTTTTGTGCCTACGCTCAAGTTGGATCGAAGATGATAGCTTTCGTACCTCAAGCTTTTATTGATATGCTGCATGAACTCTGATTTCGCCAAGTGGCGATGTAATAAGTTATTGTAAACCTCTCTATTGCACTCTTTTGTTCGATGTATGGATTATGGTATTCAACTGTTATCGGGTAATGTGATTTAAATGGTCATATTACACTTCGGCTCTGTGGATTTCCCTTTGTGGAAATCGAGGTCGTTTCAGTTGCCACCTCCTTGATGGCTTGGTGGCAGGAGAATCCGTCAAAGCACGCAAGGAGCTTGTGCGGTGCTCCGGAGAAGAGCTTGTGAGGGGTATTGTGCTCATCCCACGGGAGATCATGAAGAGCAACTCTAGTGGAGATTGTGGCTTAGAGGATCCCCATCTTGTGCTGGTTTCAATGCACCCGAAGCTGGGGGTTTGGCTAGCCAATGCCATTTAGCGTGTGAAACTCCAAGTGGGTGCATCGCCACAATAGGACATAGCTTGGTGGCAACCAAGTGAACCTGGTGAAAAATCGCTGTGTCATCTTGTTCCACACTTCGCGGTGGTTTGCATTTCTATTCACAAGCGTGTATTTACTTTTATATATATTGTGCTTGTGTTGTTGCTCTTGAAATTAGTTGGCTTGTGTAGCTATCTAGTTGCCTTTTAGGTTGTGTAGCATAGAAGTATCTCTTGTGTGGCTAATTAGCTTGTGTAGTCTAATTAGTTGTTTTGCTTAGTTTGTGTAGCTAAGTAATTTGAACTCTTGGGTTCGGTTTGTGTAACCTTGTCCTTGAGCATCTAGTGAGTTTAGGTTGACTTTGTGCTTTGCTCATTAGAATTGTGTAGGAGCTCCCTCGCTTGTTAAAGTACTAGTTGCTTAGGTTTGTGTGGCCTTGTGTAACATCTCAAATGTTATTGCACAATTGCATTTCTTAACATGTGCATAAGCATCCTGCATCAAAAAAAATTGTCATTTCATTTTATTGTGCAAAGGTGTTTGAAATTCAAATTCAAATTTAAATTTTAAAAACCCTAGTTTCAAAAAAATTGAGAATTTGAATATGGTTCAAAAAGCAAAAGTGAAATTCAGTTGATTTTGAACAACTTTTATTTTGGAAGAATTTCAAGTTTCAATATGAAATTTGGAGCAATTGAAAAGGGAGAAAAATCCCCTTTACTGCTACAGTAACACGACCTATCCCCTTTTCTTTCCCTCACTGGCGCTGGTGTCCGCCGTGGCCATCGCGGTCCTTCTCACGCTCGGTCACGCGAGCCGCTTGCGTGGTCGAAGTCGCGAAGGCTCCCGCCACCTCATCGCGCCGACCAAAGCTGAGGCCGGCCACTCCATCTTCTCTTCCTCCTCCTTTTCTCTCCCTCCGTTGCCACCGGCCGCCAACATGTCGCCCCGAAATTCGCCCTCACCGCGCGGTCATTTTCTAATTCATCTCGCCCCTAGCTTCGCCACAACCTGCTCTTCCTCCCCGACCCCGCCGTGCCTTGTGCCGTCGCAAGGTGAGCCCCCACCAGCCACGCCGCCGCCATGGCCGCAAGTCGGTCTCCCATGGCCAACTCATTCCCGTGTTTATTTTCTTCCTTTCTTTAGTGCTTTGCAGTCGCCCAGCCAAGTAGAAGCTAGAACCAAAGACCATGTTGACGGTAGCGCCTCGACCTCGTCGGAACGTGGCATGCCACCGAGTGCTCGGTGCGCCGCCACCGCTGTGTGTCACCGCTATAGCCCGGAACCCTAACTAGGGTCATTAGCTAGCCTATCGTGTGCGGGAGGTCAAGAGGAGCACCATGGTGCCGGTAGCGTCGTCGGAGACCTCGCCGTCGGCAAGTTCACCGCCGGCCGAGCGTCTGCCGGTCGCGCTCTGCTCGGGAGCCGACCAGGGGCGTCATTTGGTAAATAGGAATAAGTCCAGGGGTCTGAGTGCTAAGTACGTGACTCATTTGAATAGTGCTAAATATTAGTTTGGGCTTATTTGCAATATCTATAAAACACAAGGGCCTTTTTGCAAGTCTGCCAGGCCGCGCCGCGTTGGCCTGCTCGCGCGCGGTGCTGACGCCGCGCTGGGCCGGCCCGCTTCGCTTTTGGGCCGCTCACGCGCGCGCGACTGCGCTGCCGTTGCCGGGCCGCCGCTCACGCACCGCCGTTGGGCCGCTCGCCCACGCTGGGCCGCGCGCACGCGCACGCCGTAGGCCGAGCTGGCCAAATCGGCCTGTGTGCCGATTTTCCTTTTTAAAAATGTTTTTCCATTTAGTTTTTGAATTCAAACTTTGAGAATTTATATCTTGAGCTACAGAAGTCCAAAAATGGTGAAACTAGTTTTGTTAGTTTTGTTTTATTGTGATCTACTTAATGAAGTCATAAAACTTTCAGTTTGATAAACTTTTATTTATAGCTTTTATTTATTAAAAGAAAAGCCTTTTTAACTTGTAAAATTAATAACTAGAGGTTTATTTATCCAAAAATTATAAAACCAAGTTTATTAGTTTTGTTTTAGTATTCTCTAGCTAATAGGAAAGTTAACTTTGATGTTTAATTATTTTTTATGTATATCATATTCTTTTAATACATGAAATGATATGTTTAATTGTATTCCTTATATAAGACTTGTCATGCATAATGTCTTATATACTTAAACTCATTAAGGTAAGATCTTAGATGCAGGTGTTAGGTCCTTAACTGAGGATGAATTGTTATCTGTTGAGTTATGTAGTTTTGGTAAGTGGGTTTACTTTCTATAAGAAAAGTAAAGTGCTTTTGGTTTTAATGATTCGAATAGGACTGGAAAACTCGGTAAACGAGTGTCCAGTGATATGATCAGATCAACTTGTCATCATCAGCAGCATATCATCATCAACATCATAACTTATGCACCTATGGTTCTCATCCTATGCATATGCATGCAATAGGTGCGCCGGCAGGAGTGACCCTGTTGGAGTTCGAGGGAACGTGTCCGCAAGAGCCAGAGAATCCTCAAGAGCAGAAGGTTCAGGTGGTCGAACTCGACGTCGAAGAGGAGGTCGTTCTTGAGTGCCCACTGCACGAACCCGCAACATTCGTGAAAGGCAAGCCCCGGAGCATTTTAACTTCCTAACCTTTTATAATATATTAATTATGTTATGTTTGTTGCATTAAGTTCTAGGGTTTGAATTGGAACCTTTGCTGCATTTACATCCTTCCTTGTCCAGTTTATTACCCTTGAAATCCTAATGATATGACATCGTAGTATTGCTTAGCTATGCTTAAACGGTAGAAGTCGAGTGATTATTAATCACTTGCGAGAATTAGGATGATGGTTCACGGTTGGCTATATGTGCTATCGTGCAAATAACCATATGGATGTAAATCGATGGTAAGGCGGAACATGGAAGTTACAAGATTGACGGACCTTGTTAAATGAAGTGTACCGTCATGCCAATTAATCACCTACAAGGAATGGAGCCTTTCTTTGTCATGTTGAACAGTGCCTAGCACTTAGCTGGCTGGATCCAAGGTTATCTGCCGCGAAGCCTAGTAGCTCAACTCAGGCCAAAAATCGAGGAGTATCAAGTGCTCACTACTGGGATGGTATGTACATACTAGCCGTCATGTCTGTAAGTCCAGTGGCACGGTGGTACCCAGATGAGGACCATGTCCGTAAGTCCTGTATCAGGTGAGTTAAAATTCCTGATCTGGCTTGGTGACCCCCATGTGAGTGAGGCGCTGTTCGGATCCGCGATTCCTGAGTTGTACGAACGGTGTTCTACGGCTACCCTTAGCGGGGCTTGCTGGGAGAGTGTTAGGAATATTTCCTCAGCTGAGTTGTAATCGATTCGAATCGCCATCGTCTCCTGGATAGTGAGAAGCTTGACAGGAGTATCTCCATACTTGAAAATATTAAATTGCTTGGATGGTTAAGGACGTTTCACAAGAAAGCTGATGATGAACCTGATATGGTTATGTAATTCTCTTCTCTTTTGCTTATTTAGTACAGGTGCAAACATAGATGACAGGTTAATGAATATTAACTTGATGCTAATAATAATATGGTTACTCTTCTCACTTAAGGCTTTTTATGCAAAATGAGTAAGCCAACTTCACCTATAATAGCCTTGCATAATCCTTGGAGTCGTTATTTCTGGTTTACGACGGGTAAGTCTTGTTGAGTACAATTGAGTACTCAGGGTTTTATTCCCTCTTGTTGTAGATGATATATTCTATAATGGTTGCTGCAAATACTGCCTTCTCCCAGCCGGGAATGAAGACTAGACCTTTGGGCATGGTCTCTAGTAGTATCCTTATCTCATAATGCTTTTGTAGGATGTGAACTTGAACTGGCAATGTAATCTTTAAACTAGGGATTTGGTTTTAAAACTATATTGCTTCCGCTATCTTACATTTTGGTTTGTAATAACTAAAGTGTACTCCGATGTATGTAATCTATGTAGATTATCTTTGAAATATTGTAACAGATGATGTGGTTATGCTGAATTACTACGATCTTGGTTTGTTGCGAGTTGGTTTGAAATCCTTCGTGATTTTGTTGGACTACCGGGTTTATATAAGTGAAAGTATGTGAGTGTCAACGTGTTAGCGGTGACATCCGTACTTGATCTTGTATAAATTGGGCGGTTCCGTGACACCTTGCAAGCTAGACTTGTTTAGGAGAGCTCAAACTATATCGGCACCTTACTTTCTTGTTTAGGATCTTTTTCAAGGTGTGTCTAGAGTCATAGTTTAGAGGGGTGAAGTCTTGGCTAGACCGATAGTTTTAATTTCGCATTTGTTTTGATTAGCCAGTGCGATAAGTTTTTGAAAGGACTATTCACCCCCCTCTAGTCCAGCATCTCAACCTTTCAACAGTGCTCTATTTGATACGCAGAAGAAGATGCTTGCCTTATCTTGATTTAATCGTCCTCTATTCATCAGGTTCCTACTGTCCCGCGCGTGGACAGGAAGGAACTATTTGGCCTTGCTGCTCGCAAACTTGGCCAACTATTTGGGAAGTGAAGGTTGTACCTGTTGGTGAGGAGTTCGTCGCGGTTATCAAGACCGATGACCAATTTTATTTTGATTTTCTATGCTTCTTGAGCCACCGTTTCTATTGCATGGATTTATGCCTTGATTCGAGATCTAAGTCGCCTACATCGTACCTGACGCCGCCCCATCGCTCAAGATCCCCCACGAGTCCGAACAGCCACGTTGATCCGTGTACGCCGGACGGGCGAGTAGGTCTATGCATCATGAGCGGTGCTTTTCAGCTCTCGTGCTCTGAATCGAGAGCGAACAGGTATGAGTCCATAACTCTAAAGTCTGAATTTGGATTACCAATTGCAGTACCATCTGGCCATTTGTGTATACTCAGATTCTGAATTAGGTATGAGTTGTTTCAGCAGTATGTGATGTTTCACATCTGGAGTCGGAGTTGCCATATCTTTTTGTGGTTTCAATTCATACTCTGTTCATACTTTCCTCTACTTACAGTATGAGTAGAGTGGTACCAGTTCATACTCTTGATAGAATGCACGGCCTCTGCCTTCAGAGTTGGCTAATTATATGGTGCCTCTGTGTGCTCTGTTGGATTAAATTCTACTAAAGTGATAATTCTATAGGTTCTTAAATATCTACATTTCTAGCCGTTTGTTCTTGAGTTTGGGATGGCAGGTTTGCCTTCATTTATCATGCCTGGTCTATGTGACTACCTAATATAATTATTTTTTGCTCTGTTTTTTTGTCTGCTCAGGTTGTGGTAATCGTCCTTCCTTAATAGAAAATTGAGGCTGCAGCTATATATATGTTCACCTTTGCTACAACAGAAATACAAAATTGATCAATTTGTGGTGCCGGAACTGGTAAGAAGAGTTGACTGGTGATTGGTATTGGTATTTTTTTCCTTTTTTAACTGCCAATAAAGTAGATTTAATTGCTCACCTTTGAGAGATAAAATGAATCTTCTATTGATTCTTTGAAGTTTGATCTCTACGTAGGGAGGACTACAAAAATGACAAGAACTCATGCTTTCAAGAGGTCATCAAGAGATAACCTACGGATGAGGTAGGTTTGATCCAGAATCTGCATGGTTCATTTAAGGATGATAATTGGATGTTGAGGTGGGATTTCATTAATACCGATTTCATTTGCTCATTCAATTTAAAGATCTGGAGGTTGGAGGGGTTTTCGTTTGCTCATCAGGATTTGGCTATTTTGATTCTAATCACATTGTGCAAGCTAGGTATGGTAAAAACTGCCTCTCATACCAAATACTAAATTTGGCTGCTACTGTGGCATTTAGCCTTTCATAATGACATCAGTTGGTCATATCGTAGTTTCAACATTGAGGGAACACTGCTCATGGGTTAGAAAGCTCCCAATTCACATTAGCATCTCACATTTCCAGTTTCCTGCTGCAGGTCATTAATGTCTTCCTCTGATCCAGAATTGGACAAGGGTAATTTTTATTTGAAGGTGAATATTTCATGATTTGTAGAGTTAGGACTTTCTGCTTTATTGACAGAGTGGTTGGCTTGATACAACAATACTATATCCATATACCAGATAAAATGAATTGTTTACAGGGAGGCCAAATAGTAACATGTGGTTTCTAATGATTTGTTTGGACCCTTTCATGGTTTAATGTTATTAGATCAAAGCTTAATGACTCCCCTTGCTACGCGTGTGTTAATCTCCTATTGTTGTCATCAGTCTCATGTCATGTCTCAGTGGATTCAATTCTCGGAGCCACATAAGCGTAGATCCCTGTCTTCTTTTTAGATATAATGCTATGTAGGTTGCAGAGCTATCGCATTAAATAATCAATTGAGCAATTATTATGTGGACTGGTATAACAAAATTTCTATGGTGATTATTATATTTCTCTCAGCAAAATGATTAGTTCAAACAACTGTTAGGCCACCACAGGTTTAACCATATTACATTCTTACTATGGACTACCTACAAGTCCGTATTTTACTCATATTCAGATCTTTCTCTTGTGGTCTACTTACTTTTATCTTGGTTAAATTACCTTTTATGTAGTGATTTTTGGCAACATTGATGGAGCTTGCCGGATGCATAGTGAGAAGAGAGGTTCATTGATCTTTTTTCCATCTATTCTTACGATTGCACTAGTAATTGAAGTGTTCTTTGAAACAGTAGGGTATATATTGATTTATTATGTCATTTTGAGCAGGCTCTTGTCCTATCTTTCTTCAGCATGCAGGAAATTAATTTTGGTGCTATGGCGAGACCTGATAGTCATTGATCTGCAGATTAATTTGCACATCAGTCACCTGAAACTGTAGGTGCTTGGCTGGTTGCATTCAAGGGCAGTAGGGTGATCTTTACTTTCATGTTCTGGTACTATACCATATGTTGCTGATAGCAGTTCACAGTTCTGTCCAGTTACCTATCTCTATATAAATGAACTAATTCAATGGATGTCTGATGATCCAACCAAGCTTGGTGATTCCAATCTCCAATTCAGGTATGTAGCTAGGCAGCTTGGTTAGCAGCTAGATGAGAGGCAGCATATTTTAGATGGATGGCTGCAGTTACTGGATATGTTCAGATATTATAATTTTTATTTATAGTTTTGTAACACCCCAGTGTTATGCTTATTTAATCGCATTGTAATACATGAGCATAAGCACCATGCATTCATTTTTGCCATTGCATAATGATTGTGGTAAAGTTTAAAATTCAAATTTAAATTCAAATTCAAATTTTGAAAATCCTAATTTCAAAAATATCGAGAATTTGGCTATGGTCCAAAAAGAAAAAGTGTAGTTCTAATTAATTTGAGAAACTTTTGTATTTAAAATTTTTCAAGTTTCAATATGAAATTTTGAGCAATTGAAAAAAAGGGGAAAATCCTATCTACTGCTACAGTGCCCAAGCTTCTCCTTCCTTCTCCCTCTGTTCACCGTCGACCCCGTGGAGTTGCGGCCCTTCTCACGCTCGGTCGCGTGGTCGACCGCGTGGGCAACGTCGCAAAGCCGCTGCCACCTCACCGTGCCGACTAGGCCGAAGTTGGCCAATCCTTCTTCCCTTCCTCCTCCTTTTCTCTTCCTCGGTTTGCCACCGGCCACCACATTGCCGCCTCCTCAATTCACCCACGCTGCTCGCCCACTTTTCAATTCGTCCCGTCCACAGCTCCGCCACGAGATACCCTTCCTCCCCGACCCAGCCGTGCCCTACACCATCGCGAGGTGAGCCCTCATGTTGCGCCGCCACCATGGACGCCATGGCTGCAAGCTCAATCTCGTGGTCGCCAGCGCGTCCCATCTCCCTCCTTCCATTTGTTTGCTCTGCGTTCGTAATAGGGAATAGAAGCTTCGCCAATGCCCCCTCTGCACCATCGCAACCCACAGTGGCGAGCGACGACGTCCTCCGTTCGTCGTTCGTACGTACAGCGCCGTCGGAGCTGCCCCTTCCATCGCCGCTGGCCCAAACGTTGAAATATTTTATGGTAACCTATCCCGATGGATGCGTCTTGACTAGACGAGTCCGATGGTGCTAGTCTCATCGCCGAAAAGTTCACCATCGGCGAGCTATGGCCGGTCAAAGCGTCGCCCCTGCTCTGTGTGTATGACATGTGGGGTCGGTTTGACCCCGGGACCCAGCTGTTAGCGCCTCTGGGGATGCAGATCTGGGTACCATAGCGCTTTAGCTAAGGGTTTTCTTTAAATAAATTTCTAAAAAATGTTTATGTGTTTCTAAAATTCATACTCAAGGAATATTGATCCAATTTGAGTAATTCAAGTTTTGTTGGGTTCATGGTGATGAGTAGTATCTGTTAAAAATGTTGCATGCCAGGTTTGTGAAACTTTTATATGCATCTTTATTTAAATCTTGATTTGCTTGATAACTTGATAAATGCATAACTAAATGTAGAATAATCATAAAAATATGATTCCAATTTTGTTGATCTTCTTATGACATATAGATTTTGTGGAAAATATATCATATATGCTTTATATGTAAATTTGTGGAGATATAATTTTGGCTAGGTAAATGATTTATCATTTAGTTAATAAATATTAAAATAATTAGTATAAATCATGAAATGACTTGAATGTATTTTGGAGTTGATTGTAGACCATGAGACACTACCACTCTGCTGTTTCATGGCAAGTTATTGTCTCCTTGATCTGTGCATGATAAACTTTGTGTTAATGACAACTATTTAACTTGTTGTTTAATAATAAAGATAGTGAAATACATGGTTGGGTAATGCTGTGATAACCCTTTTCATGAGTAAGTCACTAAGTGAGGATGAGAGTTGAACCTTTTAACGATTAGTTATCCTAGTTTACCTCGGGCGTGTTACTTATCCTTCGTGCTTGTAAATGTCATTGTTATGTTTGTTTCAGTCAAGCATGCATCACATCCATGCATATCATCTAGGAACGATGATCGTTGATGGATCGATGAAAGGACGTCGAAGCCGAACTAAGAGACGGTGTCCTAGTGACCATCTTGAAGATGATGGGTGATCGTCCACTAAAGTTGGAACCTACTAACTTAATATGATATTAAGTTATTCAGGCAAGCCCCGGAGCATTCTAAGTCTCCTACTTTATTAAGCAATAACTATATATATGTTATTTATGTATTATTTCATTAAGTATAGGAGTTGGATGAAACCATTGCTGCATACATCCCTCCTTGTCCAGTAACATATATCTGGAATCCTATTAAGATGTAGAATCGTTGTAGCTGCTGAGCAATGCTATAAACGATAGAAGTCGGGCGATTACTTGTCACCCGCGAGATGTAGGAGATACCAGATCACGGTTGGCCATATATTTCTATCGTGAAATATAACCATGTGTATGTAAATCGACGGCAAGACGGGATGTGTAAGCTACAAGGTCGGCCAACCTTGCTAGTGAAGCGAATCGTCGTGCTGATTAATCACCTACAATGAATAGAGCCTTTCTTGGTCATGTTGAACAGTGCCTAGCACTTAGTTGGCTGGATACGAGGTTATCCACCGCGAAGCCTAGTAGCTCAACTCAGGCCGTAAATCGAGGGTATCAAGTGCTCACTATGGAGGTAGTAAGTATGGGTGGGAAGTCATGTCCGTAAGTCCAGCGGCAGGTGTTATAATTCCTGGCCCTCCTGGCATGGTGGCGACCCCGGTAGTGAGGCGCTACTTGGATCCCCGATTCCTGAGTTGTATGAACGATGACCACTGGCTGCCCTTACAAAGCATGCCTGGTTGGTGTTAGGAATATTTTTCCCAGCTGAGTAGTAATCGATTCGAATCGCCATCGTCTCCTGGATAGTGAGAAGCTTGACGGGATTATCTCCATACTTGAAAACTCAAATTGCTTGGATGGTTAATGATGCTTAACAAGATAGCTGAAGATGAATCTGATTTGGTTATGTAATTCTCTATTCATTTGCTTGTTTAGCACAGGGGCAAACATAGATGACAGGTTAATGAATATTAACTTGATGCTAATACTAAAAGAGTTACTCTTTTAACTTAAGGCTTTTATGCAAAATGAGTTAAGCCATCTCCACCAAAGATAGCCTTGCATATTCCTTGGTGTCTATTTATTTTTGGTTTATGACGGGTAAGTCTCGCTCGTACTCAGGGTTTTATTCCCACTTGTTGCAGATCATGAACCTGTTTTGTTGTGGCGACAAGATGGACTTGTATCCCACTACGGGAAGATTAGACCATGGGCAAGGTCATCTCTTATAGCTTATCTCAGATGCTTTTGTTGGATTTGACTATAAACTGGCACTATATTTAAAAGAAATATGAGGTGTGAGTATTTTCAACGTATCTTGCTTTCGCTATCCTTTTTATTCAAAAGGCGTTGAAATAATTTTTTATAAACTCCGATGAATTAAATTTATGTGTAAACTTTATGTAACATGTGGACTGTGGTTACTGAATCAGTACGATCTTGGTTGTACGTTGAAAAAGTTTGAGATCCCTCGAAATTTTTTGGACTACCGGGTTTATATGAGTTCAAGTATGAACTCGTATAAATTGAGCGGTTCTGTTACAAGTTTCCCCTTAATTTTCTATTTCTTTAGCTTTTCACCTTCAAGATTGTAATGAGCACTCATGAGTTTTATTTATGCTAACCTGTAGCAATAAATTGGCTGAGCATAGTATGTTTGATGATCTCAGTGCCCGTGGGTATAGGAGGGATCTGTGACTGACATTGTGGATAGCTTGTGGTCTCTTCTAACCCTTTTAAAACTGTAAATTAAAGATTATTGTAGTCATGTACAGTATGTAAGATTTGCAATAGGTCTGAAGAAGAATGTAGCCATGCTTCGTGTTAATTATATGTGCTCAGTTCTCTCGATTTGATGTGATGTGTTACGTATATGTCAACTTATTATATGGCAATGTAACGTGCCATTATCAAATATTATGTCTTTTGAGTCATATCTATTCTTTGTCATGTATATCGAAATTATTCTATTTATCAAATAGTCATAAAAATATCATGTAAAATTATCACGCAAATGACTAGTGTACTGTATTTAACAATCTCTCATGCTTCTCTCTTATTTCCCCATTGGCTTTTCACGTTCTCTCTTCTTATAAAAAACAAACTGGTGGAGGTTGTGCGCAGCCATGGCATCTGCGTGAATGGCGAGCGTCCATCGAAGATCGAGGCTGTGTGTCAGACTGTCAGGCTTCTCGCACCAGCCATTGCAGATAGAGAAAAACCCACGCTGGTAAGAGCTTGCGCGACAGGATGCATGTATGGCAAGGATCTCGAGGCATATATAGTGGACGTTGGCGAGGCGGATTTCTGCTCCCTCGAGAAGGCCCAAATCCCATCTCTTCCGATTCAATCGCAACCGAGGACCTGGGTGTGGCCATGGATCGATGCTACTACTTTTGCATCTGAGAGGGTGGAGGTGAGGCCGAAGATGAAGAATTTAAAGGAGGAGAAGCGGAAGGAGAAGTGGTGATTAATGAGAATGGACTGCTCCATGCTCCTCAACCATTCGGTTGGTATCTCCGGGTGGGATGTAATGATGCATAGAAGTTTGTGTATTAAATGGAGAATGGGACCGAAAGGCCAGCTAAGATTTAGTGCTATGGTTTAGGACGAAGAAGTGGACAGGTGGAGGACGTGGCTAAAGGAGATGTTAGAGAAATAGTTAGTGGGTTTTAGTTTTATAGGAGTTTAAGATTGCACATATCTCAAAACAATCAATTTAAAGAATTCTTATTTTTAGTATTTTTGTAAGTGGGTCCCGCATAGGCCCAGCCCATCCATCCCAGCCCGAACCCAGCCCTGATCTAGAGGGAAAGTCGATCGGGTGTGTGTGCAGGTCTTCCGTCTTCATCACTTTACTTCGACGCCGCCGTTTTTCCGGTCACGGACGACGCGTCTCGAAGTCGGCGGACGGACCTCCTCTCGCTCCTTCGATCTCTGCAAAAGCTTACGGCGCTCCCTCCACTGATCCCTTGCTGCGGCCATTCTCGAGAAACCGCGGCCAGCAGATCGAGCCAAATGAAATGCTTCAACAAAACCGTTAAACTTGGTGTACCTCCAGCTGGGAACACACGACGCCATGTCAGCGTCACGCAGTGCCAGTGGCCATTGGAGGTTCAGCGAAAACTCACAGCGCACTCACTTGTGGTACGTGCTCCTGGTGAGAAACTTGGCGTCGGGGCACGCCCAGGCCAGGGGGAAGGACACCACGCGCGTCGCCCTGCCAGCGCTGTCGCCGACGCCGCCAGTCACACGGAACGCGGTACAGTGCCGTGTTCCACGTTCCCGGAACTTTCGTTCCGGATCGCGGAACGGGGACGGTGCGGTACAGTTGCAGGAACATGCTTGGTTCACGATTGGGGACGGTGTACCAAAATGAACCGGATCAAGAGGAGAGAAGGAGACGGCGTATCAGCAGCTGCATCAGACCACGGCGGCGGAGTGGTCTGCCCACGTCGGACGGCGGCGCTGGGGTCGAGCGACGCAGCCTCCCCACGACGGAAGGTGGCGGCAAAGCCTCTCCACGACGGGACGGTGGCGCTGGGGCTGGGGTCGCTGGGTTCAGAATCAAGCGGCGCAGTGTCGAACTCGGACTCGGACGACGGCGGCGGCGTTGGTGTCGAGCGCATGGAGCGACCGAGGGAACAACTTCACAGTTCATACCCACGTAACGTAAATGGGCCTCAGCCCAGTGTGAAGCTTTTCTCTATAATTTGTATATGATTTTTATATTTATGCTTGTCAAGTTCAGACTTATATAATATAATTATGTACCTAAAAACTTCTTGTTACCAGATACGTTCCGGGTACACCGTCCCAATTATTTTGGGATCGTGATCCCATTCTCGAACCTATCGTCCCGAAGATGTATACCCCAATATGAATTGAGAACTTCAAATTATCGATCCACGTACCGCGTAGCACGTTTCTCGTACCTTGCGAAACGGGAACTTTGTGACTGCGCCACCGCCGCGGACGAACCAGGTTTTTTTTTTTTGACAACACGGACGAACCAGAGCCTTCAGCACCGCCCACACACATGACTTTTGCACTGGATCAGACCTGGACTGGGATGGGCTGGGCTCATGCGAGACCCAGCTGCAAAGAATAATAAAAATAATTCATTTAATTGATGCTTTGAGATGTGTGTAATTTTTAGAGAGAGGAGTACTGGAGCAGTTCCCTAAAAATAGTAGCAAGATCAGTAACTTAATGAATCTATCATGATGCCACACCTATAGGTAGAGCCGATAACTTGACCTAATTCGAGCAGTGGGGTATGAGTCAGGATCAATATAGGCCAAACTTGAATTAGGTAAGAGTCGATGATTAACTTGTGTCTAATCAAACAGTGGGGTATGAATAGATCAATACAGGTCGTGTAAGATAAAGGACAAGTCATGACGGTAGTCATAGGCAAGCTGGAGACGGTAGTCATAGGCAAGCTGGAGATCATGTAACACAACTTGTTGAAGAACTCGTCGAGATCTACCTTACTCCTACACCTAAGAGTTAGCATGAAGCCTATAATTTGTTTGATTGATGTGTTGGTTCCAATTACACTATCCGAGGTTCGTATTTATACTCGGGATTAGAGTATGACTCGACTACGGCTTGTTACAAACATTTCCCTAATGTAAACGATAACTTCATGAACCCCTCTCCTTTTTGTGGATTCCAATGTTCGGCTCTTCCTGATGCTTCACGGCCAGCGAAACCCCGATATTGACTCAAATCGACTGCTTTCAACACTATCCCTGTACTCCTCCTAAAACCTTGCAAACTAGAGAACACTCTTGTCAAAATTTGGTGCAAACAAGACAGAACGCACTAAAGGTCATTTACTTTATTTCTTTTCAACCATGTTGTGCCACGTCTATATTTGTTTCAGCGTTCTATCTTCAGTAGTAGTCGAGATCTTGGCCATGACGCCATCCATTTGTTGTTTCTCTTCCAATATGGCTGGCTCCATGGCATGTAGAAGAGAAATGACTTTTGGTTCACACATATAGTCTCACCTGAAGGGGGAATTATTTCTTTTCACGGGCACCAAATACCTTTTGTCACAGTTCATAACACCAATCAGAACTAAAAGCCATCTTTTACTTCTGGTTTGTGTTACGAACCGGGACAAAAAGGTTCTGCAACTTTTAATCTTGGTTGGTAGCGATGGCAACTCGAATCGGTTATTATTCAGCTAGGGAAAATATTCCTAACACTCACCCGGGATAGCCATAGATCACCTTTGGTACAACTTATGAGTCGCGGATCCGAGCAGTGGCGCACATCCTAGGGTGCCACTCTGCCATTGTGGTCTAGAATGTTTACGTAGATCCTTACTTCCTTCGGTGGTGCACACTTAATACTCCTCAATTTCTGACTTGAGCTGAGCTAGATCTTTTAGTCTCGGTTGGTGTTACAACCTGGGAATAAACGTCTTTCACCCGAAACTAAAGGTGTCCTATGGGTCAATTCAAAAGAAGAGTGTCCAGGACTTTGTTATATGTGATGCGCAACTGAGTTGGTAAGGAATCTACGCGTGAGACAATGGGTCCTAGGTTCGAATCTCACACATCACAAGAGAGGTCAATATGATTTCATTTATTTTTTTCATCCCGATGCTACGAACTAGTCCCGGTTGCATAACCCATGACAGATGTGGTAGTCCCACTTCTCAAAACCAAGAGCAAAGGGGGCTGGGAACCAGGACTACATCCAGACTGTTCACAAGTGATAGGCTTTGGACGCTACCTGCCTGCTCATCTGCTTCCCCTTCGCATCCCTGAAAAGTAGGCGGTACGCGTAGCAAATGTTGTTGTAAATGAAACGCTTGGAATCATGTCTCCCACTGCCTCCACCACGGTGTGTCATCCCTTCAAGGGCTCGTTCGTTTTGCCCTCATTCCACCACGATTTAATTTAGGTGATCAAATATATATAAATTAACATTCATTTCTAGTTGGAATCTTAAACTCTTACAAAGTTAAACTCACTAGTCTAATTCTCTCTAGTATATCCTTGTGCCATGTTATCCTGTTCTCATTTACGTCATCATCTGATAGTGCCCGTCCTCTCTCTTCAGGCCTTGTTTAGTTCCCTGATTCGGGGCTGCCTGAATTCATTGTGTGTGCACTGTAGTATACTGTAGCATTTTGTTTGTATTTATAAATTATTATCCAAACTTTGACTAATTAGGCTTAAAACGTTCGTCTCGTAAAGTACAACCAAACCGTACAATTAGTTTTTGATTTAATGTACATTTAGTACTCTATGCATGCATGTGCCTATATTTTAATGTGAACAGAATCTTCTTTTTGCATAGTACCAGATTCTGGATTTTGCGAGAACTAAACAAGGCCTCAGTTCCAGTAGCTTTCATCGCAAGATTGTGGGATAGCATGAAACGAACAGGCACATCTGCCACCATGTGTGCACCTGCTTGATCCAATTGAATAGTCGTTGGAATGCAAAAGGTTCATTAAAAAAATGCATGCGAAGGAAACTGAATCGTCACTGCCTTCGTGTTTAGATACATGTCATTCTAGGAGTGCTAGCAGAGTCTCAGGCCGACGAACCAGATGCAAGCGACGTTAATGATCGCCGTGCGTATTAGCTGCAAGGCCAAACGTATCTGTAGGATCTTATCGCTGTGCGTATTAGCTGCAGTGATGGCTGATGAGAGTCCGTGGGGCAGCGGCCTCCGTACGACGCCGTGGCTGATGAGAACAAGGACACAACGACTCAACGGGGATGTCGACTACGGGCTCAACGGCTCAACCACATCACTGATGCCGAGAGTATATCCAGTTTTTTTTTTCTTAAAGCAGATTGGAGAAGAAATAATACGCATGGAGAGAGAGAGAAGGGATTCTTTTCTGGGTGAGGAAAGAAAAGACATGTAAAAACAGCATATGTTCCTCTAGGTTGCTACGGGTTTCGTGTGTGAGGGGTTTTTTGAGTTTTCTTATTAATTAGTATACTCACGTTATGCTCCTAAATATAGCTTCCTTCGTGATCTGGATTTTGTCATTTGATTTTAACTTTTGATAGACCGATCTATGTTTCTTAGTGCCATTTCAAAAAAAATTACTTTACATCCAAATCTATATGTATTTCCCTCTTCAATACCTGCAGTAACACGTGAGGAATTCTCCTAGTAATTCTAGTTATTCATTTGTGGCAACCGATCAACAACTATGTTTTTCTTGTGAATTGGCTTGTAGTCCAATGACAGGACGGTCCAGTGGGACGCTACACACCAGAGTTTAAATTCTGGTGCTCTCACGTTTTTCTGGTATTTTTCCAAGGATTAACCAGCGTTATACGTTAAGTGGTAAGCGATATTCCCGTCGACAACGAGGCGCCAAAGGTGACTTCGGGAAGCTCCAGATCTACCGGGTGTTCAGTTCTTCGAAGGTGCTCGTAGAGGTAGGGGTAAGATTTACGTACGTGTGTTTATAAAGGTGAATGTGCGTACGTATTGTGATCGTCTGCTTTGTACTGTATAATTCTAAAAGAACAACTATGTTTTTCTCACACAAAAAAGTAGCGTTAGTCGTTGCAATAACCACCAGAAGTTCTGCCGAACAAGCTACATGGGCAGAAAAAAATATGGATAGGAGCTAGACTGCAATGTTTTTTTTGATTTGTTTTGGAAACTTGTGCAATGTGTCTTTTTGGAGGTGGGCGGCGTGCGGTGTGTGTGGGTGGCTAGACCAAAATAATAATGAAAAAAGAAGACATAAATTTTGTCTCTTTATTATTAGTATAAGCGTATATATAATTAATTAATACTATAGATGTAGATATATAGACAACCAATTAGTTCCGTATATACCCAATAAGATACTTAAAACTAGTACACCAATATGCGGATAACGAAATGTGCAGGCACCACACCGTGCCTTTAATTTAATTTATGTATATGCACAAAAGCAGCAGTACGTACGCATAATATGCTGTGGCACACAGCCTTTACACGGATACACAAATACATCTTCAAGCACGCAACTGGTCCTGCATGTTTCATTTGTGCTTACATTACATATAACAAAATCACAAACTTATGCGTTTCGACACATGGACACACAAACTAGGTCATATATGTGACTGGAACACAACAACTGTCACTCTTGCAGTAGAAGATTGTGCTGCCAAGCATCTTTATTTATTTCCTTTGCCTCAAAGATTCATCTTCAGGGTAGCCATGTCGTCATGAAGTTATTCATGTGCTCTGGAGCGAACCTGCAAACATGTGTGGATGCCAAACACAAAAGACATGATCAGATCGATGTACAGGCTGCGCTTTATGTAGCTAGGATGATATACTGAATCACATGATGCATCTTCCAGGTACATGACATACCCGATCTGCAGGGTTGGCTCTGCTGCAGCTTGCAGGGGATGAAAGAATAATCCATTGTCAACATGTGATGGGGCCTGCTGTGGAGGGGAGTGCCGCTCGACGTAGCCTAGTAAGTTGGCACCGTGCTCCCACACTTGGCCAGCATGCACCTGGTTGCTGGTCTCCTCCAGCTTTTATTTGCAAAACAATCACGTAAGAAATTAAACCTCATTAATCTCACAATCCCACTGAAATGCTCGTTTAGTTGGTAAAAATACTGCTGTCACATAGCAGATTCAAATGAACAATATGCAAATTATATATTTTAAAGAGGTTTTATTATATGAATTACATTTATGTTGCCACAGTTGAACTACTGTATTCCTTATGCAAAACTTGTTCAAAGATGCAAAACATTCTGGGCTACAAAAGGTCGTTCAGAGAGATATTAAAACAAACACCATGTGTAAGTACTGAGTACTATAAAGTGAAAGTTGGTTCAGCAAGAAGCATTATTAATATAATGCTTTTTTTGTGCAGTGCTAATGTGTCGATCGACATGTATTTGCAAGCATATATATACACAGAGCACGGTGCTAATAAACAGAGATGTGGCAACTTGAAGACTGAATTATTCAATGATATATATACACCATTTTATTTAACCCAAAACATGACATAGAGCCAAAATAATAAGATGCTTCCCCGAGTATCTGAACAAGACCAGGTAAATTATGTTTGCGGCATTTAAGGGACATGGTAAGGCATATGCATACCTTTCTTCTAAGGCACTTATTTGCTTCACACAGCATTTGTTCCTGGACATGGATAAACGAATCATTAAGTAGTTCAAACAGTACCTATGCTCTTATCTAAGCAGAAATTATCCAAAGAAATATCTACAGATATAAATCTTCATAAATTTTTATCATGTTAAGCATACCCTCCTCTGAAGATCAGTGAGCTGATCAAGCATATGCTGTGTCTGCAAAATCAGAAATGATTTTGATCAGCATTTGAAAGATATAAAATACTAAATCATTCATGCCTATATGAGATGAATGATGATCATTCAACATATTTCAAATTTCAAGCCTACCTAATTAAGGAACATTAGTCACAGAAAATATAGGAGATTAATGAGAATATTGTGAAATAGAAGTACTATGTTATATTATATGTATAGCTCTGGGTCTTCTTGGTGCATTAGGAAATGGTTTGTTCAACGAATTACCCTTGTGGATCTTATGTGCCTTAAGGATGAATCAAGTTGCTTCTCAAGCTGCTCAAGCTCTTTGATACCAAGTGACCCCAGATCTTCACCAAGCAAATTCCTGTAATTGCCGATAAATCCAAAATCAATTGTCTGCATCTTAGCTAAGCATTACCACATTCACATTAAGAAACTTTTTTAACTTCATTGCGATTACATTATGGTTCCTTTATTTAGCTAGCCTCCATAAATTGATATCTAATTCAGAGGGTTATGACTTATGAGAATTCTGAAAACTCCTTTAGCTATGCAACGAATCTATATGTACTACTTAATCACCAAAGTAGGGCAAACAAACAGTGCACAATTTTTTCCCTGAACAGGGATGCCGTTTACCTGGTAATGCGCATACGCTGAAAATAACAGTACCGCAAACTTAGTTTTCATGAAATTGTCCAAAACATGCATAGAAATTTTATCTAATGGTTAATTAATGGCAATTGGTCCTTTTATCATGAAGATAGAACTCAAGCTCGAGTAGACTCAACTTGCCTCTGAGTCCTCTGTAAATTATCCACCCTTGCTTTCAGTTTAAGGTACTCATTGCGACTGCTCTGGACTAACTGTAAAATAAGAGGTACTTCTTCAGTACAAAAAGACATGTTCACTTGAACAAAACAAACATGAACTGTAGTAATTGTGTGTTTCACTTGAACAAAACAAACATGAACTGTAGTAATTGTGTGTTTCAAATAAGAGCAAAGCCACTGTCTCTTAATTTTCACAAGGAGATGTCCACTCATGATGCTATTGATAAATATCAATATATGAAACTAAAATTGCTTTGAAGCAAAGAGGACCAAGGACATGTTTTGTTCTCCACCACACCACACCACAACAAATTGAGGCTGCCACACCTGCTGACATTGGATTGCAAGTAAAGTTGGCACGCCACATCAATCTTTGCATTAAGCTACAGCTCGCCACAGGTGTGGTGGCTGTTTTTGGTGCTGCAAAGTGTAGCTAGCGACACCACAGCAGGCATGGCTAGCTAGGAACCTGACGCTCTAGAATCTGTGGTTGAGAAAATACTAAAGCAGAAAGAGAATTCATGAGAAATTGAATCAGGAACGTGTCAAGCGCTCTTATTACCTCGTTCTCCTTGTTCTGTATAGATGTATCTGGGCCTCCATAACTGCTTTTTTCGTACCTCTCTAGTGTTTTCGTGATGCTACAAAAATTGGCATGGATTGTTAGCGAAGTAGAGAGAATTTGGTGCTTGGAGGCGATGCATGAAGCAAACTCAACTATAGGGTAATAATATGCAACTGAATTTTTATTTTTGGTTACATACAAGGGATACATACAGCTCATCACAAGTTCACATAATTTGTAATTTACTTCTATCACAGTTATATATATATCACATAAACTTCGATTTAAGCTTATGAGACATTCCAACAAACAAACAAAAGATAAAATTATGCATGGCTTCACCCCAGCTACCATAGAATATTAATTTTTTTCCCTATACTAACGGAGTGTCAGTTGCCCCGAAATGCTTTAGACTTTCAGTTTCAGAGAGGAAAAGATGACTTGAGTGAACAAAATCTAGTATACTACAGTATATGTTGAAGATATGCATACATATCTGACAGCATAAAATACTAGTAGAGCACTAGGCACCAATTGTATAGACCCTGGAAGGGACATATGATAAAACTTTGCCCTTGGAGAAATTTGCGGGCATGGGGATTGAAAACTGGTGAAATGAAAGGACAATTCGATCAGAAAAGGTGACAGTTGGACACAACGACTGACATTTGAAACCTGACACTTGATTGTACCCTAGTTTATACCTCCAGGTCAGTGTCCCAGGAATCTTGTGTGTACAAGGTGTTCAGTTATACAGTTAAATAATATACCTATAATGTATGTTAGTCCCCCTACCCCCTCCAAATGAAATTTTAGACGTGTAGAGATGGATTAAATACTTTTGCTTTACATTTTGAATGGAAACCTTTTAATATTAGTACATAAATTATGAGGGTTAGAGAATGAGCATCTTTATTAACTTATTGGAAAGAAAATGAAACTAATAATATAATATGCTGCTTACAAAACAAATTTTGGAGTGAAGAAACCAAAGTCTAGTAGTTCTGCATTGCAAATGACAAATATAAAATTGAGGATTCTAATTTCAAATTCAGAACTAAAATACTAACAAATGCCTGCACTTGCTAGATCTCATGCAAGCATGTATATATAGAACATTTTCAGCATCCCACCGATAATATTAAATACTGCAAGCCTTAGCCAAAAGCCAAGAGTTGGAACACAACGCCAATTATCTGGTTTTCTCACCTTTTTCAATAAATTAATTACAAATCCTTATGAAAATTATGAGATTTTCCTAGGGACGTACTACAGAAATTTTAAAAGTGTGTCCACAAACAGATTAACCACACATATGGTTTCCTTCTCAAAAAAAAACCACACATATGGTTTGACCTTAGTCCTCCCAGTTATATTAACAGATATGTGTTGTTATATTTTCTGTCCACAAAAATGAAAAAGGTGAGACAAAATTATCAAAATTTTGGTACATACATAGTTTTTTGTGTGAGGGCTTACTCTAATTAATGGATTAAATTTAATAGTTGTTAGCTCATTCAATCAAAGCATATTGTGATCTAATGCTCTGTTCAGTGCTAGAACTTGATCTAGGTACTCCTGTATATTATAAAAAAGGCTATAAACTGAGTATAAAAGCAACTGCAACTGAAAACTTTTCATAGCGATATCCTTAAAAGTATATTCCTATATATGTTTTTTTTCCAAGGGAGGGAGAAAGAGAACATTTACATCGTGTTAATCTCATGTATTTGGTGGTACAAAATTCATTCTTGTTTTCTCAGGAGTGAAACAGAATAAAATATTTTTTTGCAAGAGACTGATCTACATCGGTTACTGAGCAAGACGACGACGTTCATACATGCTTGAACTATATAGTCTGCTTCTAAGCTAAGATTGCCAAATATAGAGTCGAAAACAGACAAAATTAGAGATATCCGAGCAAAGCGGCCGGATTCGAATCCCGGATGCTTACGTATTCCGTGAAGTACGATAAATTCGCGGAGTCCTAATCCTCACCTTTGGTCACACCCGAATTTTGTAGCCCTCTATGAATATAAAAATATGCGATTAATTTAATTTAAATGGAAATTCGCGACAGCTCCAAACTGATTTGATTCAATACGAATCCACAACTTCCTAAAAAAATGAACCCACAGCGCCTAGAACAAACGAAAAAAATTGAAACAAATGGAGCAAACGAAAAAAATTTGAAACAAATGGAACAAACGAAAATTCATCAGATCTACTAAAATCACCACACTTCAGAAACCAAGGAGCAACCGAGAACCCTAATTCCCAAAGACATCCACCATGTTTCTACCCCAAATTAAACCCACAAAAACGAATCACAGATCACCAGAGATGAGAAACGATCGACGAGCTTGACCTCGCACGGATCCACCCCGTGAAACCACGCCCCGGCCTATAAGCGAGCTCAAAATCCGTCCAAGCTTCCGCCACCACCCCGCGCTAATTCTTCCGAGCTCAGATCCAGGATCTGCGGCCTCCGGCCACTGCCCGTACACATGTACCATGCATATATGTGCGTCGATGTGGTGATGACGCGTGCGTGCATAGTATACCTCTGTCCGCTGCAGAACTCATAGAGCTTGCCGCGGTTGGAGAAGATGATGAGCGCGACCTCGGCGTCGCACAGCACGGAGAGCTCGTACGCCTTCTTGAGCAGCCCGTTGCGGCGCTTGGCGAAGGTGACCTGGCGGTTGATCTTGTTCTCGATCCGCTTCAGCTCCACCCGCCCCCTCCCCATGGCTCCCAACCCTGCTTCCAGCTGGCCCCAGCTGCAGCTACACGACCCTCCACTCCACACACACACTATCACACACCACCGGAGCTCGCTGCTAGCTAAAAGCTTCTCCTCTCCGGCTCGTCCTGCGGCAACAACCGAGAGCAAAAGCGAAGTAGGAGAAAAAGGAGGAGAGCCCAGGCAGAAGGCAGCAGGCAGGCAGGAGATGGGTGGAGGGGCAGACGATGCGGTGGGTTAAAAGGGCGAGACGAAAGGGGTGGTGAGTGATTGGGGCGCGTCCCGCATTGCCATTTCCGGTAAGGTGGTGGGCGACCCGGAACCCTAGAGGCGAAAGGCCAATCCCTCCGGTCTCGTGATTGCTTGCCTGCCTGCTCTGTCCTCACACGCCACCTTTTGCATTAATCAAATTCAATTCCGCTCCTCAATATCCGGCCGGCCATGTGTCAGCCTCCCATCCGTCTCTCTCTCGCGCTCTCTCTCTCTAAAATATCTCTCTCCTCATTGCTGAGCAGAATAGACCAGTGAAGACTCGACAGATCGACGCCAGGGAGTGGAGAAAGGGAGTGGACATTTCCAGATGGAACCTCGGCTTATCGTGGTTTTGGGCAAAGGCCCTCCCTCCCCCTGCTAACAGCTAGAGCTAGGCACGGCGCGCTGCTTTCCTCTTTGCTCCATCGAGCTCGATCCGTTTTGGTTCCGGCCAGCCGGCTTCTTCCAACGGGCATGCTTTGCAGCGATGGAGCCTGCAGGCATGCCGTTCTGGTTTTTGGCATCATATCTCGGGAGAGGACGATCGAGGAGGTACGTCGGTCGCCATTGCCATAGTTCGTACAGACAGACGGAGCTCCTCGGCTCGGGTGACGTGGTGAGAGCTCATCTTGACCGATCCGTTTTGCGTGCATCGCTTTTTCCAGAAAGGAGACGCTACACGATCCGTTTCTGCCTAGGGATCTGGAATGTTCTTGTATCTTGTTCCAGGCTTCAACGGCATGTGTGCACTTGTGTGTAAGATCATGTGTGGAGTCCTGGACTTTATCACTTCCATTTCTGCTTGCGATTCTGAAAGGACGATGGAGATCTTGTTTCATCTTCAGAACGTTGATCTGCTCGATGCGCACCCTACCAGCAAATCATCATTGATTTGGTAACATTGCCATTGCCACGCCCTAAATTTATTAATTGATCTCTTGCAAAGCTCCTATGGTAGAACCGAATGCCCATGCGTTAACTATAAAACATTTGTGTATGCATCTCTATCTAACTTCAGTCGATTACTCATGCAGTGTGCTTCCAAGATTATTATGCTAGGAAAAATAAAATATCTCACTTTATTATTAGGAACATTTCTCAAGAACAAACATATTTTATCAAAAAAAGAACGAACTTTAACTGGTCCAATTTAAACACATGCATTCAGGAATGATAATTGTATTTGTGACGAGGGAAAAGTTTAATTTTACTATTCTTTTATCAAATTATATGCAAGTTTGTCGCATAAAACTTGCATTAGTAGATTTGTACTCATTCCTGGACTGGAGTAAAATATGAAAGCCATTGATTGTTCTAGATCCTATCTAGTGTTTTAATTATATTATTATCTCTGGTAAATTATGGCACGTTTGGACTGCGATCGGATTGGCAGAGAGAATGTTATTGGGATTATATATTGCAATGCTAAATATTACTAATTTCTAAGACTAACAAATAGGATCACATGTCTTGATTTAATATTTTATAATAAAGCCAGCATAGATGTTGTTTTATGATTAAAATCATGGAAAATTATAAGGTGAAAATGAATTAATGTGGATTGAAGACGCAATTAAAAATAATTTTAAGATTATTAACCAAATCTACGCCAATGTTCAGCCCTCATTGGTTCGAGAGTTGTAGCTGGTCAGTGCCAAAATCTACTTAGCTAAAGTTTGTCAACAAACCAAGTTATAGACAAAATCTCTCTGGAGCACCAAACAATTCCTTAGAGCAACTCTGAGGACATATGTAAAATTTGTATCTCTAAATTCTCTTTAAAACTATCTAGACTGGATATGGTCCACGTAAGCATTTGACTATGGGGCACCGCCTCTGCTCGAGAAGATCACGAGCCTACACTGTAGAGCATGCTGCTGGCAGAGAGGAAGATCAATGGACGTTGTCTTGTATGCCGCTAGTCAATCTCTTCAAGGATCTCCTCAAGGTTTCTAGCCACCGAAGCCCGCTAGAGGGATGACTCGACTGCGCAACACAATCAATCCAATTTTGGAGCCTGCTTTGGTACCGATCGTGGAAAACCATGCCACAACAGCGCCACATCCTAAGGTGATGCAGTAGTTTCTAAAGCCAAACTTTTTTGCAGAGTTTGCGCTACAAAAATAAAAATGTATGATTGTTAAGATGACATGAACAAAGCAGTTACCACACAGTTTTGTGCCCGCTTCATATACTAGGTGTGGTGAATGGTACGGTGGCGGGAAACCAAACATCCTACGAACGGGCATGTACATGGCATCTTGATTTCGCTTTTCCAACGAATATTCGTTTTTGCCATTAGAAGGAGGGGAAAGGGCAATGGGGACACAGTAGAAAGGCCACAACGTGCATCATATGTGCGAAAAACCTCATTAGTTTTATTTCTCACAAATGTATGTTGTAACATAGTCCAGTTTATATCAAGATCGTACAAGATGTACATTGATTAACGAGGTGAGGAGAGAGAAGGGAGTGGTCAACACAAGTAGATGCGACACATGTCATCCATAGAGGAGCGAGCGCAAGAGGTTGAGAGATTGGAAGGATGGTGAGTGAGCAACAGTGGGTCGTCGTCGTACCACCGGTGCCCCCACCCGCACCACGTGTCGACCGCCAGCAGGCTGGCTGCTGGCTGCCGATGCCGATCGGACGGCCGGGCCGCGGTGTGTTCTTGGCCTTGGCCTTCGCCCGTTCGCCGGTAGGAGTGGCGCGGTCGCTGTCGCGGTCGCGTTTATTCGGCTGCATTGCCCGTTTGCTTTGCTTGCTCCTTCCCCATGCGGCCTGCGACGGACCGGAGGGCAAAGAGGGCACGTAGCCGCGGTGCGGGGCTGCTGGCCATGGCCAGTAGGTCACCGGCGGGACTGCCGGACTGGGATCGTGGCGGGGATGGGCCCGGCCGGCGCGGGATAGATGCGCGTCTCTTTCAACGCTTTTTCGTTTGTTTGTTGCCTACTAGCTCGGAACCAAGGGCAATGACGGATCAATCAACCCGGGCCGGGTGTGCCGTGCCGTGCCGTGCGAGAGTGGAGAGAGCGAGCCCGGCCGCACTAATAACGTCGTGGCGTGCCAGACTGCGAACTACTACTACTAGACGAGATTGTGTACGTCTTGCTGTCGGAGCTAGGGCTCGTGTGTGTATTATCCTGCTCGCTCGGACCGATGCATGGTCGTCTGGGATGCATGGTTCGGCACGAAGTTTTAACGGAATCTATAAGTTCGTTTGGGGCAACACGTACTGCGCGCCGCCTAAAGTGCATTTCTTCGGATGCCTGCTTATTAGTTGTCCAAGATAGAGAATAAAATGTCGCGTCAACTTTAAAAGCGGAAGATGATCCTAGAAGGCTAGAAGACTGACGGACTGCATAGTGCTCAAGTGCTGTGTGAAGCTGAAATCCAAGACAAAAGTGCAACTTCGCCGTTCATGCCTCGCAAGGACCGGGAAAAAGGTGCGCGTACAGAGCACGCTCGTTTGGGCGCGCAGATATCGTACGTCCTCAGATCCTCTGGATCTTCTACGACGACCACGACTGTGTTCAGCCAGCTACCTGACTGCTCACCTGGGGCACGCTTCAGCGATCAACCATTATTGATTCTGAAGACGTGTCAAACGATCCCATGACACATGACAGACCACTACCGGTCGCGAGCTTGGCGTACATACATTTGACCACTACGTACGACAGCGGTTTTGCGCGCGATGTGTAATTTTGGGCAGTTTCGTCGAAGATACCAGCCAGAATTCAGGCGTAGCATTTCATCAGGTAATCAGCCTCCCAGCGACTGCCCTGGACCATCGTCGATTGCTGCCTCGCTGCTGAGTCGCTGCTACCCTGCTACAGCACGTGAAGGCGCTGTTTGACTTTGACGCACGGGTCGCCGGCCGGCCGGCCCGATGCGACGTATATCGTTATTCTCCCGGTTTGAATTTCGTATATACTCCAACAGAATATATGTACCAGAACGCGCGAGAAACCGTGTGCATGTGATGTTTTGTGACGTGGCCAACCGTGACTTTGAGCTGTGCCCCTATGCAGTGCTCTTTCTTCGCGTAAAAAGCGGACGCAATCTTATTTGGGCCAACATATTACAACGCAGCCTGCCTACCTGGCCCATCAGGCCCAAACTGAGAAACGTAGGCGAACCGTTTCAGCTTAGACGATAGATTCAGTAGGCCTACGAGAGCCCACTTACGTGGCAACCTTGCCGTTCGGGCCGGCAGTCATGTCAACCACCCGGGCCAAGGCACACGTCCAGCGAATTTTTTTTATTAATAAATTTATTTTTTAAAAAAATTACAAAATTAGTCTACGTTTTTAAAAAATTACAGGATTGGGCGACCAGTCGCCCGTTGGAAGGGCGACCAGGCCAAGTTCGCCCGGCCAAAGGGCGACCGGGCCCAGGTCGCCCGGCCAAAGGGCGACCAGGCCCAGTTCGCCCGGCCAAAGGGCGACCAGGCCCAGGTCGCCCGGCCAAAGGGCGACCGGGCCCAGGTCGCCCGGCCAAAGGGCGACTAGGCCCAGGTCGCCCGTCCAAATGGCGACCAGACTGCGACCTGGTTTTTTGAATTTTTTTAAATAATATTTATTTATTTGGAAATTTCAGGAAAAATTTCGATTTTTTTAAATATTATTTATGTGTTCGGAAATTTCAGAAAAAATATCGAAGTCAGAGAAATAGCAAAAATAATACGCAGTCATGCAATTGGCGTGCGAAAACGCTATTGTCGTGTGCTCGCCCAAGTTTAATAGATGAAAAAATACAACAGTGAAACATTAATTAAGTTCTAAAAACTAAAATAATATCAGTACAATATCATAGAAAACAACATCGGCGGCAAATCATACAAAACTAATATCGTCCACGCTTAGGTGCAACACCCCTAATCGTGCCAGGCTTTGGTGCTTTGCGGCCCGCTCGCACATGGCTGGCTGAGTAAGTAAGCGGCGAAGGAGGAACTGTAACACGTGCAGGACGGCCTCCAGCAGCAGGTGGTGTCGCGTACTCGTCCTGTGAGGGCTGTGTCTGTGGTGGTGCTTCACGTAGCTGCGATGACGCAAGTACGTCCGCCGGCTCCTGCTGCAGGTAACTCTCAAGGTCGAAGGGTGTCGGAGATCGCTGACGAAAAGTGTCAGCGTGCTCAGAGATGTCCGATCCCTCGTAGTCGTAACGGGTCGTCCCTAAACATATAAGACCAACGTTATGATAACGCTGATGGTAAAACTAATATATAACGTGTCGAACTCTTAAAAGTAGGTCATACCTGGAACCATGGGTACAGCGTGTGAAGAGGAACCTCCGAAATCGAACTGATGCCGCGAACCGTCGAAGTGCATACCTGACCATGCAGAGTGAATGTAATGTTACGAATAAAGCAGTATTAGATAATATAATTAAATTTCACCACTATATCGTACCTGTAGGCATGTGAGCAGGCTGCGAAGATGATCCAATGATATCGAACTCCGGACGCCAACCGGCAGAGTACGTAGGTGGACCTGAATAATGAAACTTATAAGTAACGAACAAGTTAGCATTACTACATACGAAGAAAATATAACTTACTCACCTGTTTGGTACGTAGGCCGCGGAGGTAGTGGCGCCGTCGGTCCGTCAGGCCTGTGTGTCACGTGTGAAGGTCGAGGGACGACATCCGGCTGTCGCCCGCAGGGCCGGCACGACGTCAACTTGACAATGTTTGCAGCAGAGTCGTACATCCTCTGGACCGCAGCGGTAAGCTCGTGGCTGGTCATCTGAATGCCCTCCCTCAACCGGTGCAAGAGCGATCCACCATCCACAGTGATACGATGACCCATGTCGGCCTATTAACAAAACGAGAACATTAAAGTAATTACGATAAAAAAAATATTAAACGAAGTGGGTTGAAGTTCATAAAGATCGTACCGCCAACGACAACGCCTGATCTCTGTGCACAGGGTACGTGTCCGTCAACCTGGGGACGTGGGTCCGTGGCTCCGCTGGTGTATACGTGACTCTGATCCGTGTGCGAGGAATATACCAACGTAAGTAGTCCCCGTAAGCCTGCAAGGAAAACGGTCTGGGCTCGTAGGTCACATCATGTAGTGCGTTGGCCCACTCGTCGACCCACGGCTGTATACGGGAGGACCAAGTAACGCCTGCCGGTAGACCCCTCCGCACGTAACTATGGATTTCAAAACATATTAATTATCTTTCTATATATATTAAATACTCAATCAGAACGAATTAATTGTCTTATACTTACCCGTGCACGGAAAGAGGAACAATATGGGCAACCGGAAGTGGGAACGTCTGGTTACGACCAAACTGCCGCATCACTCTGTGAGGAGCGTAGTCCTCGACAAAGATGTCGAAAACGACAGCCTTACGTGTCATCCAGTACTCCTGATCCCTCGTGCAGAACGACGACAACCCATTAGGCGCTCGTACGATAATCTCCTCCATGCTGTAAGGTGTCCAGCGGACGTCGTCTGGCCTAATCCGGTCGAACGCCGCCATGTACTCAGGATAGGCTCTGTGAACCTGAATGTTTGCCCAAGTAGGCTGTATAGAAAATAATAGTAAGGTGCAATTTATTCAAAAATAAATAGAAACAGGTTCAACCGCGATATAGAAGACTTACCCTGAGGTACCCTAGGCCGTAGAACAGGTAGCTCAGCACCTGTCACAGCACTCAAGTAGGACCGGTGGCGCTGGTCCAACTGTGCGTCCAACAACTCCAAGTGTCCCTCATCCATCGCCATACCTAAAATATCTTAATAATGTAAAAAAATAATGCATAAATATAATTAATACTATGAAACAAAAAAAATCAAAAAAAGCAGACATACTATTATTTTTAAAGAGCATTTTCGCCTTAATTCCGAAATCCACGACGTGCACGAGGGCGCCGGCCGTCTTGCGGATTCCCTGAAGGTCCTGCTTCTGCAGCTCCCTCTGTGGTGGTTGCACGCGTGCACTTCTTGTAAGTATGTCCTGTGCCATTGCACTTGGTGCACCGATGCTCCAGTCTTCCCACTTCTGAGTCATCCATATCATTTCTAATGCGCCGTGTCTTACGACGACCAGGCTTCTGTCTTAATTTGTCCTTATCGGGCCCCCGCAGGTAGTTACTTCTAGGATTGTTTGTAAAACTACCAAATATTGCGAAACCATAAATCTCAGCATTCCAGGTTGTCATGACTACCTCCTTCGTAAAATAATGTGAGACATACGGCTTCGGGGACAAATTAGTAAGTGAACAAGCTGCTATAACATGTGAGCACGGCCTGTGTAGAAGTTTCGGTTTCATGCACGAACAGCTGCATGAGTTATAACGAATAACACACTCTTGTGCAATTCTCTCTCGATTGCCACCACGACGGCCCCGATCTCTACACAGAACTTCAAAGCGATTCTCTGCTGTGCCCATAGGACGTGCACGATGCAAGCTTGCCTTCTCCACCTTTTTTTTCATGTAATTTGTCATGAATGTTGAAAAAATTAATGTATTATCTGACATCGCATTAAAAGCAACCATATATCTTTCACGGAAGTACTTGCATGTTCCATGCAAAATACCCTCTACGATTGCTACAAGAGGTAATCCTCTCATGCCTCGAATGACCCAATTGTACACCTCCGCCAAATTTGTTGTCATTATTCCAAACCTCGCCCCATCTGTGTCATATAATAATGACCACTTCTCCTTTGGCTCATACTCAATCCAATCTGAGAAGCACCTGATTGATGACCCCGACCTCCGAACCACGTTCCTCAAGGCATCCGTTGGAAGGCCTGAAAGAGGAACAGACATATCATTCGGGTCTTCATTCGTACGAGTCGCTAAATCTTCTGTTTGCTTTGTTGTTAATTCATCAAGATGTTTCCACATTGCATTGAATTTTCTTTGTTGGTTCTGATTGCACAACCTCTTAAACATATTCATAAGGTGTTTATTTTTGAAATGGCTGAAAAAATTTGCACCCAAGTGCCTCATGCACCATCTTGATTGTATGTCCGACCATCGAGGAGGAAGATCACGCTCCACTGAACCATATTGCATATCCGTTATCGCCTTCAACAAACCGGCATGTCGGTCATGTATGACACAAACATTAGGTCGCCCTTGCACCACTGCTAACTTCACACGCTCTAGAAACCAATACCAACTATCTGTGTTCTCACTTTCCACAAAAGCAAAAGCAACTGGTAGTACTTGATTATTCCCATCAACACCAATAGCAGTTAGAATCTGACCTTTATACTTTCCTGTTAGAAATGTACCATCCATGCATAAAACAGGTCTGCAATGACGAAATGCCATTATACATTGACCTAGTGCAAAAAAGGCTCGACGAAGTATTAACTTTCCGGCCTCTTTTGGATCAGACACATCCATGATATCATAATATGTACCAATATTTCTTTGTCTGATGGTTTCTAACAATCTTGGTAGGTTCTCATAAGATGCTTCGTACGAACCGAATCTCTTCTCAATGACCTTCTGTTTCGCTCGCCACGCCTTCGAATAGCTGATGGTGTATTTAAAATCTTCCTCTATAGTAGTCACTATAGATTTCGGCTCATACCTTAAATTATCAACAATTCGATTATACATGTACTCTGCAATGAAGCTCGATGTAAGAGCAGTATTGGACTTCTCTAATTCTTGTAACTCACATGTATGTTCTGTTACTATAGAGCACTTCCAAATTGTACTCCATTTTTGCTCATAAGCATGTACCCTAAATGGACAGTCCGAAAACACACATTTAACATCATATACTTTCTTGTTGGACTTCACAACTACAAAAGACCGCTTCATTGACAGAGACCAGTACTTCACGGCACTCATCACTTCATCTTTGCCTTTGTACATACCTCCCTCTACTAGTTCATTCTCATGATATTCCCACGGCACAGAATTTCCTTCGTTGATCATCAAATTCTTCGAACTGTTACTCTTCCACTCCAGTGGGACAGGAATTTCATTCTCATCTTCAGATGACTCAGTTTCAGATATATTCTCATTCTCCATATCTTCCATCGCCATCTCTTCAACTATATGTTCTATGCGCTCTCCTTCGTCCGCTTCACCCGTCGGTACCATAGATGACAGGTGATGATCACCCTCTTCATTATCTTCCTCATTATCATTGTCATTGTCATGGCTCGGACCTCCTTCTTCTTCTACACCGTGTACCTCATGAACCTCCTTCGTATATGCCTGAACAAGAAGGACTAGAGGCCACCCACATTCTACAGCTTTGTTGACGTATTTTCTCCATGTTGATGTTGCATTAAGCGGTACTAACTCCCAAAAAGTGCCCTCCCGAGCACGACTAACGATACCCATGACCTTAACGTCATGTTGGTTGCTGTCAAGCCCAAATATTCGCATCAACCAATTCTGCACACCACTAATTGTTCTCTCATTTGCCCTAGACACCCATCTAGTTACTGAGGAAAATCCTGACAGATCAACCCCGTGTACACCTTGAATAATTTCTCCTTCTCCATAATAAATTTAAAATCCTAACTTCTCCGACATCTGTGTAATCTAAAAATTTCAGCTAAAATACCTTTTTAGTAATATATTACTAATATTATTTCAACTGAAATATAAGAATATAAATACCTTTAACAATATATATAAAATAAGAATATAAATAATACTACCGAAATATAACATTAATCGCTTAACTGCTAATTATATTATCTAACAATTAATATAACACACATTAAATAATTATATATAAAATTATTTTTTTTACTTACCGAAAGTTTTCCTCTTCTCCTCTTCCTCTTCCTCTTCCTCTTCTTCTCTTCTCTTCTTCTTCCTCTTCCTTCCTCTTCCTCTTCCTCTTCCTCTTCCTCTTCTCCTCTCCTCTCCTCTCCTCTCCTGTTGCGAAATCCCAGCCGCGGCCGCGTTATATATAGCGGTGGCCACGTCGCCCCGTGGCCGGGCGACATGGGCCACGTCGCCCCGCGGCCGGGCGACATGGGCCACGTCGCCCCGCGGCCGGGCGACATGGGCCACGTCGCCCACTGGCTGGGCGACATGCGCCACGTCGCCCACTGGCCGGGCGACGTGGGGCCCACCCATGCCAGTGCACGGACAAGTCGCCCACTGGTCGGGCGACATGGCCCTCTTCGCCCTTCCAACGGGCGACTGGTGGCCTATTCCTGCAATTTTTAAAAAATAGAGACTAATTTTGTAATTTTTTTAAAAAATAAATTTATTAATAAAAAAAGTTCCACGTCCAGCTTTGTTGGCCCATCCGCCACAAACAAGCATGTTGCATGTACAGTACCAAGCATCGCTCATCGTGGCCAACCAACCTTTGCCAGGTCGCGTACTTTCGCATATTTCACACAAACCTTGTCATTTTACACAGAACTCGTGTTGATTCGGCTGATGGGCAAAGGAACTGAACTGCAATGGTTCAATTGTATTTAAAAAACCTACTAATATATACTCATATATGTTTCATTTATCGTTTATTTCACGAAAATGTGCACCAAACTTGTCTTGATTCGGTTGATGGTCACGCTTCCAGAATCAGTAAGGTATTGGTAGAATGGTTTCATGAAATTTGGCACTGATTTTATGCGAGTTTTTTCAGGCATGCAAAACGAAGAAACGAGCAAATGACCGGAGAAATTATAACAGGGGAAGGGAGCAGAGAATTAATAAATAAACACAGAAAGAACAGGAAACTGGTGACCACTACAGCTGAACACGATCGCTACTGGCCGCTTGAACAGGAAGAAGCTACTGCCACGAGAACGGGAGCGAAGGGGACGTCCCGTCGGAGGATCCCTCGCCGCCGACGTGGAAGATGCCGTGGTAGTTCATCTCGTGGACGGCGTCGACGGAGCTAGGCACCAGGACGGTGTTGAGCTGCTCGCTCTCCACGCTGGCGGGGCAGGCGAAGCCGCCGGTGCCGCCCGCGGCGGAGACGGCGCCGCTGGAGCCGGCCTGGGAGCAGGCGAACCAGCCGCCGGGGGAGCTTCCGAACTGGTGGTGGTGCTGGAGGCTGCCGCTGGGGAAGAGGGGCTGCGCCATGGGGATGTGCTCGGCTGCGGGCTGCTGGACCATCCGGCTCACGTCGACGCTGGAGGAGTTGGCGGGGGATGACAGAAGAGAGAGAGCACAATCCGAGTCGAGCACGGGGGTGAGCCCGTCGGAGAACATCTTGTTGCTGCTGCTGCTCTCGGGCGGCGGCGGGACCGCGGCGGCGGTGGCGGTGGCGGTCTTGAGGAGGGGCTGGCACACCGTGGAGACCTCCAGCGTCCCGGCGCCGCTTGCGCTGAAGCTGACATGGTCGCCGTCCTGGAGGAACGGGAAGCGCCGGCCTTCCTTGGAGTAGGCCGACGACGTCGAGCCGCCGGCGAAGTGCGGCCTGTTGCTGAGCACCGGGTGGGGTGTGTAGTATGAAGTGTCCTCGGATTTGATTACAACTCCAGACCAGCTTGGCTCCGGCCTTGGAGCCGGGAACGACGAGAGCCTTGTCCCTGCATTCGAAAACAATCCTGAACACTTATCATGAAACAAGCACGAAAACAATCCTGAACACTTGTCATGAAAAAATTCTGAACACTCAGCATGATACAAGACTGAAATGTGCAGCACTGCTCAACTCTTCTTTAGCAATTTGATCGTTGAGGCCCAGGTTGAATGTGCATTGTGCCCAAGTGGCTATTCATAAAGCTATGTATATTAGTACTAAAAGTTCAATTTTACATGACAGAATTGATGATCAACTGCAGTTGGAAAATTTGATGGATTTACGTATGGACCATCATATCATATAGAACATGTAAGGTGCTCGCTGAACAGAAACACAATATACCTTGCTGACTTGTCATAAAGCTCCCAGAGTTCATGGTATCTGGTTGTGGCTTCCTGCGACGCCGATTGTGCCCATCAAGCCTCTTTCTACAACTACGCTTGGCATCATCAAACTCCCCAAGCATGTGAAACCTAAATAAACAAATTAACCATAAGGAATCCATGCAATATGCAAAACTAATGGTAGTCATTATCTTTATGCATATTAACATTGCAAAAGTTCCAAGGAAAAATAAATAGAATTAATCTCTCAGGAGCCGGGACTATCACACCGCTGATGTTGATGTACATAATCTTCTGAATAAAGGCCACACCAAAAGTTAATGCCCGTAATAGGTAATTTAATTCAAAGTGTTGCTGAAATGCTGGTCCTAGCCACAGAAGGAAGACACACATGTTTTATCACCCACTATTTAAAAATAGTACTCGCCTGCCTTCAAAAATAAAAGTACACAGCTGGACCATTCAGATTTCAGAATGTCAGTAAACAAATTGGTTGCATGGGGCTTCAGATTAGATAAAAGCTTCACGTTCAGGACCTCTCGAGCACACAAAGGTTGTGCAACTCCTGGTGGGCATCTGGACCACGGTATAATAGTTCCAACAGATACATGCCAGTACGGCACCCTACCAACTTGTTGGGACACTGAGGAGCACTTGATAAAGTCTGCAAAGCAGTATGGGGATCTCACTTTGCTTTACTAGAGCAAGGTAATCAATCATTGGAAAAGCGGCTTGCAGCCCCACTGAATATAAAATTTTCAGCAGAAATGGGACAACACAACACAAGCATTGTATTTGCATTGTTTAAAGGCTAGCAGATACACAGGTAGTTGGTCAACATATCTAGGACATATAAAAGGCTGCACACATTACTGAAATATACTTGAGCAGCCGCCTGAGAGGCTGACACAAGGTTTTAGCTAGTATAGTATTATTAAGATGTCAAATTGGGGGCATTGTGCAGTTGTGTTTGTCCCAGGGGATAGCTAAATCTATATATAAATCTGAAGGTTAAACAAAAATTCAACTTCAGAGACAAAAGTAAGAAATCAGTTAAATTTTCTGAAATAGCTCACACTAAGGTGACAATGTACCCAAAAAACTAAATTTATACAGTGCCCTTTGTTAACTAGGCAACCAGTTGATTTCCTCTGGTTACTCACCCAAATTATGCAGAAAAGGTCTGCTTACTGTCTCTCAAATAGCAGATTTCTACGTCTCAGGCATATATATTTCCTTCCTGCACATAAAATGCATTGTTCATTTTTGAAACAAACATAAATGCATTGTTCATGGCCAGCACCTAGCAGACCAGGAGCAGGCAAGGTAGATGTGGTAGGCCAGTTTCTGCTGGAAATTAAATAAACAGGTTTATGTTCAACATCCTTAAGGATAAAGAGCCCCCCACCACCACCCACACGGCCACACCCACACACACAAACAAAACAAATACTGTTGCGTGAAAGAATACACGACAAAAATGCAAAAAAAAAAAACATACAGATCTCATTATTAATTCAGCAAGGAAAGCTCTTTTTTTTTAAAAAAAAAAGTACATATGCAACAACATCAAAGATGGGGCTTAAATATTTGAGAAGAGTTCTTCTGAAAGCAAAACTGCACAGATCCTGATTAAAGTGCCTATGCACCTTAAAGAATTCTATCAAAAAGACCAGCTTCTGGTCTCTGTGTTCGATTCAAAATGTGTCCTCTCTGTTTTATACTAAAGCATATAAGAATCATTTGATGGCGGATTCGAAACCTCATCCCAAAATTCATTGTTCACTTTTAAACGAAAGCTATACAGGGGTCAGGTGAAGAAGCACCAATTGCCAGTCTGCTACAAGAAAAGATGATCCTCCAGCACATGACGATGAAGTGCGTCCTGGCTTTTGCGGGTAATGATTCTCACTGATGGGTTAGAAAGTTGGTATGCACAAGTAGAAAAAGAGGTGGTGTGAATTCAGGTAATACTTGTTGACATGCTAAAGGGAAACAGGGAAAAGATCGGTGTACTACGTTCATGTGAAAAGGCTGAAAAGGTGGAGCCGGGAAAGGGAAAGCGGTGATGTGCATCCTTGAAGCAAGACAGCCCTGTAATTGCTACTAGTAATTGGGAGATGTATGCTACTAGTAATTGCTAAGCTCAAGTTCATCATATCTGTGACTGTTGGTGACAAATTGGCGAGAATCTGAAGCAAAGGAAGAGAGAGCCAGCGCCAAAGAAAGAAGTGATTTGGCATTTTCACTTTGAACAAAGGGAAAAGGCAAGGAACAATCTGCAGTAAAAGGAAAAGCTGTGGAGAAAAAAAATGACAGCCGTCAAATCAGTCAGTTTCTTGATTGGTAGTCGCAATTCCCATGGCAACAATTCAAGCAAACGACCCTCAGAATCAGAGCAGGCTCATGCAATTACAGCGACGTTTATTTACCCAACTGAAGTGAATGAAGTGAAACTGAGGGAAGGGCTGGAATTGGTATACGTATATACCTGCTGCACTGCTGGCAGAAGCGCATCTCGCGGCCGGCGACGACGACGAGGGGCGTCTTGGAGTGCGCCTCGCAGACCTTGTGGCGGCGGTGGTAGTCGCGGCACTTGCTGAGGTCGGCCCTGCAGCCGTCAACCGCGCACGACGGGCACTGCTGCGCCCCGGCGGCGCCACCGGGGCCCGAGCGCGGGCGCTTCATCGGGCTCGCGGACGCCGGCGCCGCGGCCGCTGCCGCTGCCGCTGCCGTTGCAGGCACCGCCACCGACGCAGGCTCGTTCGTCCCGAACTCGCCGAGCCCGCCGAGTTTCAGGTCGACGGAGCACTCCGCCCGGCTCCGCGCCCCGCCCACGGGGGAAGGCGCGGCAGCTGCCGCGGCAATGCCCGGTGCCGGCGCGGGGGAAGCTGAGGCCGCTGCTGTGGTGGCTATGGGCGGCGGCTGTGGCACGGCGGCGTCGTGCTCCAGGTCCGGCAGGTCCCAAGAAACCGGCATCTTGAGATCCCAATCCATGAATGAAATGGACGTTTGCCGCCCGTCGGCCAGTGCAGTGCCGCGTGCCCGTGCCCGTGGGCGAGGTGGAGCTGGAGCTGGAGGTGTGTGAGTGCGTGTGTCTTTCACGGTCAGGACAGTGGTGTCGCGGCCGGTTTGTTGGGTTCCCCCGTCCCTCTCCTCCTCCTCCTATAGGAGGCCGCTCTGCCGCGGGGAGGGTGGCAAGGAGCCAGCCACGCGCAGACACGGAGCACGGGGGAGTTATTGCCCGGGCACCACCGCGCACAGAAGCGAACAACAAATCAGGCACGGGAGCAGGGCAAATGCCGCAGATCAGCAGGGAGCTTATCCTGATAGGGAGGAGAGGAGAGAGAGAAACAAGAAACTGCCAGCCAGGCCAGAGGTAGCTGAGCTGAGCTTAGTAGCTGCTGGCTGCTGGCCGATGGCGAAGAAGCGAGTGGTGTGCCGGGATATGCTGCTGCTGCTAGTGAAGGAAGTGAGGAACAACCGAACAAGCAGCGCAACGCCAGCAAGTACCAGCAGCACCGAGGAACGGAGGAAGAGGAGGCCAGGCACAGAGGCACAGGCTACAGCCAGCCGGACAGCCAAGAATTGGGGGGCAGTCAGTAACCTGCTCGTGCAGAGGCAAGTGCAGTGCAGGTGTAGTCTTAAGTGGATTGCGAGTGGTGGGGAGGGTCTAGTTATATACTCCCTGTGCCAAAATACGTAACGTTTTTGGTTTTTGTGATACAAGTTTAACTTAATTTATACAAAATATGTGTAATATTTATATTTTTAAATAAATTTATTTAAAAAAATAGATTTAAAGATCTTTCTAATAATACTAATTATGTATTGTAAATATTAATATTTTTAAAATAAAATTATCAGTAGTTGTTTTTCGAAAAACGTAAGTGATAAACATTTTAAAACAGAAGGAGTAGCTAGTAGAGCTCAGCTCAGCTATGCATGGAGAATTAGAGATGGAGAGGGGGAGTGTGGGGAGGGAGATGACATCAGCCATTCAGGCCTCAATTGAGGGTGTGGATCAGTCATCAGTGGATGGATGGATGCCCATATTATGTTAACTACGATTCATCACTAAATAAAACATCAATTTTTGTATGGATATTTTGTTTGTTGCCATTCGCTGAAATGCAGCAATAATATTATTGCTTGCAGCCATGAGCCGTTCATCAGGCCATCAATCCCCGACAGGGATTCTAAAGGCGAGGGGCCCCGCAGCGGCGCCAGGTGCCATGTTCATCCTTTAACACCAGCATGGAACCCTTGTGCGTTCCCTCGCCGCAATTATTGGGGAGGAGGGGTTGTTGTGTTTGCTCTTGCCCAGGGCCTTTGCTGTGCTTCGCTTAGCTAGCTTGCAGGAGAGGAGAGGGTAGCATTACTTTTCTTGGCTTCTTGTTAGCGAGGTTGGTTGAGTGGGGTTTATCGAGTGTCATCCAGATCAGGGCTGCAGCAGTAGATCAACTAGTAGTGGTTTTCCTTAAAAAGTACTGGAGTACATTACAGTGTTTTACTACTGTGCTGCTCCTACTGCGGATCGATGGTGAGGCCGTTGTTACCTGCCAGCAGACACTTTTTGGAGGATGCATGCTCATGCTCATGTTTACTGACCATGTGAAGTTACTGTGCTGCAATAGTTTGGTAAGTTGCGTCCTTAGAAAATTCTAATCATGATTTTACCTTCCAAGCTATGAGGGGAGAAAAATCACACTTCTGTTGAACATGATTATTGCGAGGCTACTGTGCTGAAATGGTACGTAGATGATGGTTAATTAGATTGTTCATATATAGCTAGTCTGATCCATGAATGTGTGCAGGCTCGTTAAGCTAAATTTGCCGGCTGCCTTAATACGCCTCTTCATGTCCCTGGTACGGAATACTACTAGCTAGTTTCATGCCAAATATGTGCTTCATCTAAAAAATACATTGTGTGATAAATATATCCGATCTGCAACGACAAGCTAGGTATATTCAATTGCCTTTGACACTTCTCTCCTTGCCAGGGCAAAGTACGGTTAGCAATATCTTATCCACAAAAGCTCACGAACCTAGCAACATGGGTAGACCACACAATCTGATTCCATAAAGAACTCTCTGATGAGCAAAGCTTGCCCTTGAATACTAGTTTAATTTAATACTACTAACATACTTCAGTCTCTCCCCAACCCAAGATACCAGTATGTTCCATGCAACTGCATCTCTCCAGAATCCAGATCCCTCTCTGATGGTCCAATTCTTTTCTCCAAGAAAAATGAGAGAGTTGGTCCATGGTACGGTCCATTTCTCCAACACACAAGTACATCTTTTTAATCAAATATAATTGTATGGCATCAGCTTGCATATTGTCTCCACATGTGGCTCCAGAGTAGTCCAGAGTCCATAGACCTTTTTTTTTGACACCTCTCATCTGGATACAGCTGTAGTATCTGTTCGTGTATTTACACACACCTACACCACCACACACGTACATCACACTCACACCATAGTACACAACCAGACCTACAACTATACACAGATATGAAGACGCGTCCTTTAAGAGATCACTAGAGAACAGTCTCCGACGACGGGCACATCATACTCCCATTATGGCTCCACGCATGTTGAGAGGCTTCGCTGAAATTTCTTTTGGGGAAAAACCCCGGTGAGGAAAACGCTGGCCGAACCGTGGTTCGAACCCGCGTCTGACCGCTCGCCACTGCGAAGACCGACCACTCGAGCTAGCGCTCGCCCTCAGTCTAGAGACCTTCCTGGCAACGTGGTGGTTGGTTTTGTGCACCGGTGATTTTTTTTCTGGGGTGCATGGGACTAGTAGTAGTATGTGAGAGAGACGCATGTGTGGAATTTTTTCATTTTGGTCCTTTTTAGAAATATTTTTCATAAATAACCCCTGGCAAAACATTTTCTAAAAATGCACTGTTTTTAGGCGTATTAGGCCATCACCCCGAGGTATGAGGCTCGGCGTCAACTGACACAACGCCGAGGGCCTCGCCACATCACCAGCGACCGCGGTCGTCGGCCTCCGCTGGCCCACAGCTCGGCGTTGTGTCAGCCAATGCCGAGACTCATACCTCGGCGTGGGACCGATGTACGCCGAGATTTGGACCAGGCATGGACGGCCCACTTAAGCGCTGCGGCCCAAGAAGCTCGGCGTGCGTCTAGTTAACGCCGAGCTTCATACCTCGGCGTGGCCCGACTCAACGCAGAGGTCTAGGCATTAGAGGCCGCGGCGAGGCCCCTTCTTCCCCCTCCCTTCATTCTGTTCGTGCGCCGGCGCCTCCCTCTCTCTCTTCACTCCGCCGCCCGAAAACCCTAGGTGGTGAATGCTCCTCTAGGTGGCCCGAGCTTGTGTCCCGACAGTTGGCTGAGGTAAAGCTCCATCCCCTCCTCCAATCTGTCCGGATCGATTTACCTGCATTGTCTCGAATGTGCCTCATTCATTGGTATATGGTGGTGTGGTGTATATGTAACTTCATTTGTGAAATGGTAGGATTAGGATGATTGTTTGCAGTGGAGGATGATTAGGGTCTCGCTTGGATGTCATCATGTTGTTAGAATATGATTCCCATGGTGCCCTTTGGTTAGGGTTTGGTTAAATTATTACTAATAATTCTTATGTACTCATGGTGGTGACATGGATTTCTAGTTTTAGGGTTTGGTTAATTTTATAAATAATTAATTATTATGTACTCATTGTGGCCACATGGAGTTGTATATTTATTGTTGGTTAAATTAGTACTATTAATTATTAGGCTATGTCATATTTTTGAAACTATGGGAACTAGTTCCTACTAAGTGACAAGTGTTGTTGTGTGTTGGATGTAGATGGACAAATTAGTGAGGTTGCATCATGGAGGTCATGTTCTTAGGACAAGAGATGATAGTTTGAAACTGGTGGACATGTCCGAAGAGTTGTTTATTTTTCTAAAACCCCCTCTTTAAACCAAATAGTGGACCGAGTGAAGGAAAAGTTAGGTTGGAATGAAGTCAACGTGAATCTTAAGTTTGAAGGTTTGATAGATGTTGGGTCATCCAAAGGTCCACAGATAAAGAGGTTGTTCAAAATTTCTATCGAGTCTGATTGGATTGATTACAAGGCAGTTGTATTGGGCTCAGAAGTTTGTTCTTTGGATTTAGTGGTAACTATGGAGTCTAGCTTAGGAAATGATAACATTCAAACTTGGCCATGTTACCCAGCTCATACTAGTGACGGTGCAATGTTTGAACAAGAGGTTTATCTGACACAACCAAGCTATGGTGGTGGCGACTGGTATGCATCGCCCGATCATGATGAAGGATTTTTTTGAGGGCGACAGACATGATCACGAGAATGTGGTTGGTGAAGTTGAGGCCAATGATGATATTGACGAGGAGGATGATGATTATGTATTGGGTGGTGAAGAGGATGCTTCGGACGATGATAGCGGAGATGATGTTATTGAGGATGACCTTAGCGATGAAGATGATCTTAGTGGTGAAGAAGACTTTGGTGATGCTAGGGCTACCAACCGGGTTGACATTGAAGTCCCTGGAGATGATGAAAATTTTGAAGAGGACGTGGCTGAGGACTCTGATGACGATCGCCCTGCTCATCGTCTCAATGCTAGGGAAATAGAAATATTGTCTAGGGTCTTGCCTTGGAGGGATCCAGAAGTTGGTGATTTCGAGGACCTTAGTCATGCTCATATGGCAGTAGCTGATGGAGGGCCAAGTGATACAGCAGTCCCTGATGTTAGCGGTTGCTTCATCATACGCAAGGGCCTATTGTTCGGTACCATGGATCAACTAAAATCATGGTTGCAAGAGTACTCTATTCTCCACAACCGTCCCTTTAGGGTCGTCACTTTGTGGAAGAACAATAGGTACACCGTGGCTTGCGAACAAGAATAGTGTAGTTGGAGAGTGTGCTAGACAAAACAGGGCAGGCAAATGGAAGATTACCTCGGTCCAGCAACCACATCTTTGTGCCACGGCTGAGGCAGAATAGAGCCACCTACAGCTAAATTTTAGGTTCATTGCAAGGCAATTATGCCCCATGGTGAAGCATATGCCAACCATCACAGTTTCTGGTTTGGTTGAGATCATCTTCCAAGGCTACGATTACTGTTGTGCAAGCTCGGCGTCATTTAACTTAACGCCGAAATTCTCAGTCTCGGCGTCACTTGACTTCACGCCAAAGCCCTGGCCATACTGGAATTCAGTGGCCTACGGCGCCGAGGTGCTCAGGCTCGGCGTCAGCTGACTTAACGTCGATATAGGCCGGCGTCAGGTTACTTCACGCCGACCCCCGGGAGAAACTGGAATTCGATGGCTAACACCGCCGACATGCAAAATCTCGTCGTCAGCTGATTTCACGCCGACATACTCACCCACGGCACTATTCAACTCAACGCCGAGGTCCTCATGGTCTGGCAGGGGCCCAAAGGCACGTGGGCCGCAGTCCTCGGCGTCTTGGGCCACAGTAAGGGGTCGGCATTGTTTGGCCGGGTGTCGACGTCATACGGGTCGGCGTACCTTGATTTCACGCCGACATCTGGAGAAACTGGAATTCGATGGTTCGGTCCGTCGACATGCAATAACTCGGCGTCAGGTGACTTGACGCCGAGGTTCAAACCCTAGACAGCCCGGGGTAAGAGGTTCGAACTCAGCGCCGAGGATTTTTTTACTTTTGTTTTTTTGGTTTATGTGACTTAGTATACATACACATATATAGGCAGAGAGGTATAATAATAGTCCATTACAACAATAATAATAGTCCATTAAAGGTCCATTACAACATAATTAAAGGTCATGGGCAACAGTCCATTACAACAAAATTATAGGTCATGGGCACATAATGGTTCGCGGCGAGGGCGATAAATCTGAATTCATGTACCAAATCGGCCCTAATAATCCGAAACATAATAATAGTCCATTACAACACAATTAAAGGTCATGGGCAACAGTCCATTACAACAAAATTATAGGTCATGGGCACATAATGGTTCGCGGTGAGGGCGATGAATCTAAATTCATGTACCAAATCGGCCCTAATAATCCGAAACATAACCGGGAAGCAAGTCTTCATCTTTGAAACCATTATCCTCTCCCACAAACTCATTGGCATGGCTACGCTCAGCTGTGTTAGCTTCTTCTTCCTTTTTTTGTAGTAAGCGGCCTCGAATTCATCGAGGGTTTAGGTGAATGCTTCATCATACTCCTCGTCCTAAGCATATTGAGTAAGAAACTTGCCTTTACCTGCCGCTAAATTGGCCTCCGCTAGGGCGATGAGCTCGTCCAATCTGGAAGTGTCTTCATCGTCCTCCATCTCCACCTCAGCACTCTTCTTTTCGGCCTCCTTCATCTTCTCCTTCTCAAAAGCCTTCGCCTCTAAATCGGCCTCCGCTAGGGTGATGAGCTCATCCAATCTAGAAGTGTCGTCGGCGTCCTCCGTCACCGCCTCAGCACTCCTCTTTTCAGCCTCCTCCAGCTTCTCCTTTTCATAATATCTCTTCTCGGCCTCCTTCGCCATCTACTCTAGATAAGTTGAACGAGCGACCTCAACATCCCAGTTCCCTATGCATCCAATCTCTGTAGTAATCAAAACAAACAGTTAGAAAGACAAACCATAAACAAGTTTACAAGCTTTGAAAGACACTCACTGAGACACAGGTGAGCTTCTAGGCCTCTGATGCCCTCATACTCTTTTCTTTCCGCCTCAATTTTTGCATGCACTGCTGCCTCCTCTGCTCTCTTCTTTTTCACTGTCTCACAATCTTTTTTCCAAGCAGCAACACTTGGGGTTTGGACACCCAATCGGTGGGCATAAGCACGCTGCTCTTGCTTCCGCATCTTAATGTAGTGTCCACAAAATGACTACCAGACCTCATCTTCTGGTCCATGAATTGCTTATGCTTGAGTGTACCCATGTATTCCCTCTGGTCTTTAACATGGTTAAAAACCTCCCAGTTGCATTTCCTCAGGCTATGTGCTCGAACGAAAGAATTATACACAAGTCAACAAAAAGAACAAAGTTTCAATATTAAAAAGCAAGAGGTAGAACGAACGAACCTCATTATAATCAACCATATGGCCGCACCAATACCCTATTCCAAGCCCTGTAGGAAGTAGGCCATACTGCGCTTCGACACCATATTTGCACATCACAAGAGGAGCGGGGGTAACCACTTTTCTCTTCTTGTCCACCTTCGGCTCTGGCCATTTGTTCTTAGGACCCCAGAGCCACTCCCTAAAGTAACACTTCCGCAACAAGGTGTACCCACCCTACAAAGTAAAATATTAGTATATGCAGAAAGACTAAGAAAGACATGAAGACATACAATTTGCACTTACTCCGGCGGGGTTAGGACATTTGAACTGATTAGGCCTGTCTGAACTTATCACTGAATAATCTCCGCATTTGCAACAAGGCGGAGATTCAAGCCGTCTCAATTGGGCTATTTTCTTCTCTTTGTCTGTCATTGGTGGGGGGTCAGGGGGAGGTGGCACCCACCGCTCGAATTGATCAGGTGGATTATGCTTCCCTTTCCACCATTCGTCAAACTGGAGATACCTTGGGTCGAACATGTCTGGACCGTCAATCCACTAAAAGAAAAAGCACCGCTCATGGTCCTACAAAATATGATTCGTAGTGACGTTGTTAGCGAAGTACTACAATAAATAAAGACGCAATGCAAGAGATGCAATTACTTACATTGAATCCACCGCATGTGTAGTAGCAACGGACAGCTGTGTCCTCATGACGAGATTGGCCAATATCAGCCGGTTCTCCACAGTCGTAATTTGGAACAGGGAGTGCAGGAGGAACAGGGGCATCCTTGCTAGACACGTCAGGGTACAATTCTCTAGGGCGACCTCGGTTTTTCCAAAGCTGCGTCTGCCACAAGGTTTGCATCTAACAAAAATGAAAATGCTCAATACCTATAAATTTATAAATAACATAACATAGTTGACAATGCAAATGCTAAATATCTACAAATTCAACTACTCTAAAACAACAAGTAAAGCTAAGAAAAAAATTAATATAATCTAACAAGTAAATTCAACTACTCTAAATTCAGCTAATATAAATTTGTAACCGAGCATAGCTCACAATCCACCAATCCATTAATAATAACAACGAGTGAAGCTAAGAAAAAAATGAATATAATTTAAAACAAGTTTTTCATCCAACTACTCTACAGCTACAAATAAATAAGTTCATCCAAACCAACTTTGTCACCATGTTTCTAGGGTTAGCCAACTAAACAATCATCCTAATCAACGAAATCGATCCGGAAGAAACATATATACCACACCACCATATAAGCACGGTTCAAGCAATTTCGAGACAATGCAGTAAAATCCAACTGGACAGAATAGAGGAGGGGAGGGAGATTTACCTCAGGGAACCGTCGGGTAGGGAGATCGGGCCACCTAGAGGAGGATTATGGACCTAGGGTTTGAGGGGGGGGGCCGAGTGGAGAGAGAAACAGAGCACCGGCCACGAACAGAATGGGAGGGAGGAGGAAGAAGGGGCCTCGGCGCGGCCTTAATGCCCAGATCTCGGCGTTTCATCGCGTCGCGCCGAGGTATGAAGCTCGGCGGTAATTAAGGTGACGCCAAAGTCTTGGGCCGACCCACCAAGATGGGCCAACTGGGCCGGATGACGAGATGACCACAGATGTCGGCGTTCATCGACCCGACGCTGTCGTATGAAGCTCGACGTTGACTGAGATAGCGCCGAGCTATGGGACCCACGAGACTACGCGTCAACGAAAACCGCGGTCGCTGGTGACGTGGCACGGACCTCGGCGTTGTGTCAGCTGACGCCGATCCTCATACCTCGGTGTCATTCCCTAATACGCCTAGAAACGATGCATTTTTAGAAAATGGTTCGTCGGAGGTATTTGTAAAAAAGTTTTCTAAAAGGATCAAATTGTAAAATTCCACGACGCATGTCGAGAAGGGAATCTGTACGTGGCAGTCTGGTTTGTGGCCTCAGGACATGGGGCTTTGTTTGTTTGTTTGTTCCTTTTGGGTGTTCCTGACTTGTTTGTTGCTGTGTGTAGGATATCGATGGCTATAGAAAAAGAAACGGATGTATAGGGATGATAGCATAGGTGAAAGATTATTGCACTACTACGTACCATATGATTGTGGCTTTTATGACTTTGCAAAACACGGAGGCCGGCCAAGTGCACGAAATGATTGGCCACATAATACATGCTTCCTTGTTTCGCCCATCTCGCAACTTTTGCTCTAGCTTGCCTTGTGCATAACTGGTATGGAAACAGTTTTATACTATGCCACGGACGACACAGCAATGCTACTAGATCTTCTTGAAAATAGACATCTGAGTGTTTCAGAAGCGCTGTAGTAGGTTGTTAATGGATAAAAACAAGCTGCATCCCGTCCAAACTGTCCTTTAGGATACATATGCACACCACTCTGTACAACGTGCATCCAATTATTTGTTGTGGCCTGTAGGATATATATGGATTCCAGTTTCTTTTCTATATTATCTTCAACATTTCTCCTATAACTTAGATGCCTGATTCTTTTTGTTACTCGGACAACACACAATTTTGTTATTATTGTTTGTCTATAAAGAACTAATAATTATCTCTTGTAAATTGTCTTTTAAGCTATACTACGTTGATTGTGTGTAAAATTATTGCATGTCTGAAGATTCTTTTTAAAAAACAAACACCGAAATATAGCAACTCCCTTATCTTCAACTCGCCACCACTTGTCATTTCCGTGGAGCAATGGTTGCAATTCTAGCGAAACATGGATATGAATTTTGTAAGTGTAGTAGGAGTATACTTTATATACAACTCATCACGGCAACGGCATGCATATATGCATATATACATGTTCTGGAAACCAGGCCCCAAAATGCAAGTAAACCGTGCTAGTGATATGCTTTGAACACGAGACACGAGTTGGATCGATCGATCGCCCACCATGTCAACAACGTGAAACCACCAGTTTCCTGCCAACCGAACAAGAGGCCTTGCATTTTTGACGCTAGTCATTTCATCCTTGCACTACCGGATTCGGGTTCTTTGCTGAGTGTCCGAGACACTCGGCAAAGGCCGAATAACACTCGGCAAAGGCTTTGCCGAGTGCGACTTTCGGCAAAGCCCACTCGACAAAGAAAGTGTCGGCAAAAGAGCCTTTGCCGAGTGCCACCTGGCAAGCACTCGGCAAAGGTTTTGCCGAGTGTCCTAGACACTCGGCAAAGGCCCAAAATAAAAAATCCGAAAAAAACCCGAAAATAATAGAAAAAAATTTAAATCTGAGGGGGACACACTCGGCATTTTTCGCGCAAAAATCGCGCGCTTCGCGTCCGGTGGGATTCGAACTCGTGACCTCTCTCTCGCGTGTTTTCTGCCTTAACCACTGCACTACTCTGTCACATGTGTCTATAACTAGTTTCATTTCCTCATATTCTATACTAAACCGAGAGTAATTAGCTTGTTTAAGGGCCTAAATGAATTCAAATCCAAAAGTGGTCAACTATAGTATTTCATAACTTTTCGAGATCTACACTTTTCGTTTAGGAAGTTTTTTCATCCGAGGTCTTTTATGAAATTTAAATTTTAAATTTAAGATATTCACATATGGCTTTAGCATCGTAAGATGAACTCAAATGAAAAAGTTATCAACTACAAAGTTTCATAACTTTTCGAGATCTACAAACTTTGTTTTGGGTATTTTTTCATCCGAGGTCGTTCACGAAATTTGAATTTTGAATTTTGAAATTCACGCGTAGGTTTAGTATGGCAAGATGAACTCAAATGAAAAAAAATTAAACTATAACATTTCATAACTTATTAAGATCTATAAACATTATTTTGCTTGTTTGATCATTTGTTCATCCGATGTGGTGGTTCTAACGTAGTTCACAATTCTTATGAAACTATTAGTGAGATGTAGGTTTTATAAACAACATTACTATCGATTTATGAAATGAAAAAATGACCAATATAAACTTTGTAGATCCTAAAAAGTTATACAACTTTGTAGTAGAAATTTTTTCATTTGAGTTCATTTAGTGCTTCGAAATGTAATATTGAAAATATCTTTGCCGAGTGCCAACAGGAAGACACTCGGCAAAGTCTGCTCTTTGCCGAGTGCCGGTGACGTGGCACTCGGCAAAGAGCTCTTTGCCGAGTGCGAAGTCTGACACTCGGCAAAGACTTTCTTTGCCGAGTGCCCGAGATTTAGCACTCGGCAAAGAATATTACACTCGGCAAAGTCGCGATTTCTGGTAGCGTTGACAAATGTCAACCTCTTTCTTTCCAGATGATCGAGTGACCTTTTGTGCTTTTTGACATTAGAAGAGTAACCAGTTTGGGCTTTCACTCCCCTATATTAATTCTTGATGTGTGCTCATGTACAAATCGGATCTTGCTTGCACGTCGCCTTTAATTTGACCTTGACCAAACACAAGTACAGTTAGCGTGACAGTAAAATGTGGTCTGTCACAGAGGTGCGGCTTCAGATCATATATATAATAGTGGTTAGATTGTCAGGTCATCACCTGACTGTGAACAAGGCAACAAATTAAGCTATGCTCTAGCCGTATCCACAGAAGCTAGCGTGCTAGCATACGGGAGCTAGCTAATTGCCATGCGTGTGAAGCTATCGCAGATGCTGACTGTCAAATTAAGCATGAGTAATGTGGATCGTCAGCAGCTGTTAACTGATGTTAGACCATCAGTTTCTTTGTTGCCGACCAATGCTAACAGCCAGAATTAACTAGTATAGCGCAGTCATATTACACGAAAAGTAATATAATGGCTGGGGATACTGAATGAACGACACAACTAGACAGCGAACGAACAATGCAAATAAATCCCAAAAGCAGCTAGCTTGCACGAAATGGCCGGAGAGATATTTATACATGAGCCCGTACGTACGTACTCCACGGTTGGTGCCGGCCGGTTCAAAACCGTGGGCAACATTTAGAACACAGTACCAGCTAGCCAATTTAAAGCATCAGCTAGCCTCACATCACAAGTAGTAATTACTCGCCGCCCTCTCTTTACTTGAGAGATCATCAGCATTAATGAAACGCCTAGTCTTAAATCTTGCATGTTTACAGCTGACACTGCAAATTCTTCAGTACATATATAGCGCTAGAGATCTCGATCTCTCCCTGGTTCTGGTATACTATCAGTATCCGAATGCGCTTACAGCTGACACTGCAAATTCTTCAGTACATATATACTATGTTGTTGTAACTCTTATACAGCCAGGATTCTTTGGATCGCATTTCTACACCGCAACCATATATGTACACGCCAATTTATAATGACGTGTGTAAAAAGACGTACATGAAAGATTTTACTTACTGTATCGTCACCATACGTTTGAATCCCTTTGAGTACAGTAGAGCGGTAGTTAATCAGCGTGAAATTTATCATATGGAGGGTAACGCGTAACAGTAATCAGAAAATCATGCATGAGCAATAGCAGCTATCTACTCTACTGTACTCGTAGCTGAGGAAGGAAAGGAGCTGCCACGAGCGGCCGCGAACGATACGCACATGCAGGCGCTGCAGCAGCCTGCAGTGCAGCGGCGAGTGGGATCCCGGGGAGTCATGAATGGGCAGTTGGATTGCTTCCCACTGCGCAGGAGACAGACGGCTCCTGTTGCCCTTTATTGTGCTCGTGCCCGGCGGCCCAATAGATTGGTGGTGCCGTGCAGGAGGCCTCCGGAGCATGCAGGACCACACCGCAGCCGAACGAACTAGCTGCTCTGGCTACACTGCTACTGCTATGGATAATGAAATCGGACGACGACGACGGTGATACTAGTGTCGTCGTTGAAGCTAGCACCCGGCCCTGATTAGCAGCAAGTACTCGTGAACTGGAGAAGGATCACGACATGACTGCCATGTTTTCCTACCCTGCCTTCTTGTTACGACGCGCCGCCTCATGTTCCATTCGGACCGTTCCACGCACGCTACGCCACGGCGTCTCCATCACGCACGTCGCCGTCTAGCTATCTTGTAACGCCGCCGCGGAATGGACCGCTGATCGGAGACATTCACACGCCAGTCCATCCAGGAACAATAAGGCAAATTAAACACTACCCCACCCCATATCGTCCTGCTCGACCCCTAACACCGTACCCCCACCCCCCATGGCCCATGGGACCCAATGTCAGTGGCGCGCGCATTGGTACCGGCCAGGCCGCCGGGGCATGCAACCGAAAACTCCTGGTATGCAAAAACCGACGGCTCGCTACCTACGTTACATTTACATAGTAGTACATCCGGAGGAGAGGAGGGTAGATATGGGTATGTATCTGATCTGTATCTGTATCTCTCGGCAGCAGCGACCCTGGCGTCGCCGTCGCCTAGCGCCCGGTAGGCCGCTGCAGGCAGCTTCATTCTTCGATCCCCCGTGTCCGCGTGCGCGCGCAGCGCTCGTGTGGCCGCGCTCGCTCGGCTCGTCGTCTTGCCGAAACAGAAACAGTGCGGCCGACCGCGACGGCTCGGCCGGTCGCTGTCGGGGCACATTGCGTGCATGGAAATCTGCGTGCCGCGCCCGGCCGCCGGAGAGCGACGGGGGCCTGCGTCGTCATGCATCTCGTCCGTGTGCACGGTGCGGATCACCAACTGGTGGTTGTCTTGCATCGCCCACATATGCCCTGCCCTTTTAGCTTGGCTGGCTGCTTCCCTTCCTTGGCTTGGGCGGGCGTTTCGTTTCATCCACGGCTGCACGCAGTAATGGATATTGGATACTCCTTAGAAGACAGGGGCAGGACACTCGTGTCCTTCTACAACTGTGCTGGGACTGAATGGCGAGGTCTTCAAATAAAATAAAAAGTATAGCTATCACACAGAATTCTCTAGCCATTGACTAATTCGAGGTTCATTAAACTTCTTTGCTCCAAGAATAACCTCAGCAAAACCACTTCTCAAATGTCTTTTTATACTCGAAATAGACAGCTAAACAAATAAATAGGAACTGGAATTATTAATCATGAAAGAATTCATCTGCTCACCAACCATGAACCATGAGCAAAAACCAGTAAACCGTTTCTTTTTTAAATAAATAAATAGATAAATAAATAAATAAACCAGTAAATCTCCGGGTCAAGCAAAGCAGGTGTAGGCCACTGGGCACAGCAGCTGAGCAGCGCACATCTACACAGGGGCCGCCGCCGCCGGGATTGGAGATGGCCGCCTCTTGAGCAGCAGAACAGAGAAGGATATACTCACCTCCATGAGCCGATTAGCTTGGCCCCGTGGAATTCCTAAGGCACGCCCTCGTGCATGGTGACCACAATGACCTCGTCTCCCATCTCCCGCAGGTACTTGATGAAGTTCTCGAAGCGGTTCTTGTAGCCAGAGACGTAGGCGAAGGGCGAGGGCTCGACGAAGAGGGTGATGCGGCGCATCGTCTTGGGGAGCAAGCTCGGTCTCGAGGTCCGGGTCCGGCATCAAGGCGGAGGAGGACGGCGATGATGCGCACGGAATGGGGACGAGGAGGAGCAATCTTCGATGCCACGGGGAGATGCAGAACCACGAGGGGGAGGGGGAGGAGGAGGAGGAAGGAAAGGTCCTCCTGGTAGGCAGCGAAGGAGGCGGCTTGGGCGCTAGGACGGCCGCCGCCATGCTCTGGTTCTGGTGCTAGTGCCGCTCGCCCTCTTCTCCCTCTCGTCTAGTCGTATGTGTGTGTGTGTGAGTGGGGACAGAGCGGCATGACACAATCTGACAGATTATCTCATACTGTTAGTGTTGTCGCATATCGGATGATCCAGAAATGAAACCCAAGAAAGAAGAAGATGAGAGTACCACTTTGGTGTTGGCTGAGCTTGCTGCTAACAGAGATGAATGGAAGGATGATGCAGTAGAGTGTAGAGAGGAAGAAGATGATGGTACAGTAGTCGTGCTGTCGTTGATATAAGATACTAGGACACCCCTGGAAAGGAATATTCGATTTGCTTGATGGATTAGCAGAGAGATAGATGCTCTTTCGCAGTTTCCCACCCGATCGAAGCACTTTCGTGGTGCTGTGGATTTGTGGCCTTCCCCTGCCATAACACAAAATTGTCTCAACTCTCAACACGTAAAAAAACAGTCAAAACTCACGTGGGTGCATTTCTCTTCTTGTAAAAAAAACTTTTCAATTCGTTTTCTTTCCATCGTGATGTTGTTTAAACGAAAAGCATTATGATATCATTTTTTTTAGAAAAAAGATGCTTTTACTAAAAAGAACAAAAGTTTACACGATACAAAGGAAAAGTTGCAAATAAAATCATAGCTATCACACAGAATTCTCTAGCCATTGACTAATTCGAGGTTCATTAGACTTCTTTGCTCCAAGAATAACCTGAGCAAAACCACTTCTCAAATATCTTTTTATATTCGAAATGGACAGCTAAACAAATAAATAGGAAATGACATTATTAATCATAAAAGAATTCATCTGCTTACCAACCATGAACCATGAGCAAAAACCAGTAAACCGTTTCTTTTTACAATAAATCAATAAATAAACAAATAAATAAATAAACCAGTAAATCTCCGGGTCGAGCAAAGCAGGTGTAGGCCGCTGGGCACAGCAGCTGAGCAGCGCACATCTACACAGGGGCCGCCGCCGCCGGGATTGGAGATGGCCGCCTCTTGAGCAGCAGAACAGAGAAGGATATACTCACCTCCATGAGCCGATTAGCTTGGCCCCGTGGAATTCATGAGGCACGCCCTCGTGCGTGGTGACCACAATGACCTCGTCTCCCATCTCCCACAGGTACTTGATGAAGTTCTCGAAGAGGTTCTTGTAGCCGGAGACGTAGGCGAAGGGCGAGGGCTCGACGAAGAGGGTTATGCGGCGCATCATCTTGGGGAGCAGGCTCGGTCTCGAGGTCCGGGTCCGGCATCAAGGCGGAGGAGGACGGCGATGATGCGCACGGAATGGGGACGAGGAGGAGCAATCTTCGATGCCGCGGGGAGATGCAGAACCGCGAGGGGGAGGGGGAGGAGGAGGAGGAAGGAAAGGTCCTCCTGGTAGGCAGCGAAGGAGGCGGCTTGGGCGCTAGGACGGCCGCCGCCATGCTCTGGTTCTGGTGCTAGTGCCGCTCGCCCTCTTCTCCCTCTCGTCTAGTCGTGTGTGTGTGTGTGTGTGTGAGTGGGGACAGAGCGGCATGACACAATCTGACAGATTATCTCATACTGTTAGTGTTGTCGCATATCGGATGATCCAGAAATGAAACCCAAGAAAGAAGAAGATGAGAGTACCACTTTGGTGTTGGCTGAGCTTGCTGCTAACAGAGATGAATGGAAGGATGATGCAGTAGAGTGTAGAGAGGAAGAAGATGATGGTACAGTAATCCTGCTGTCGTTGATATAAGATACTAGGACACCTCTGGAAAGGAATATTCGATTTGCTTGATGGATTAGCAGAGAGATAGATGCTCTTTCACAGTTTCCCACCCGATCGAAGCACTTTCGCGGTGCTGTGGATTTGTGGCCTTCCCCTGCCATAACACAAAACTATCTCAACTCTCAACATGTAAAAAAACAGTTAAAACTGACGTGGGTGCATTTCTCTTCTCGTAAAAAATAAACTTTTCAATCCGTTTTCTCTCCATCGTTATGTTGTTTAAACGAAAAGCATTATGATATCATTTTTTTTAGAAAAAAGCATGACTACCAGCTTAACCAGTACATGCTGAAGACATTGGCACAGCCTGTTTCTTAAACATTCAGAGTTTAAAAGGAGAAAAGAAACCTGAAAATGCACTGAACTTGTGGCATCAATACACATTTCGGAATTGACAGTGAGGAACCGATAGATTAGGGACACTTGAACAGTGTGAGCTTAAGTTATAATCTGAGTTTGAGTCTGAAAAGATGGCAAGAGCACCTCTACTTTCAGATTTTCTCCAGCTTGGAAAAAAGAAATTATATACGGATTAGGTTGCTTGGTACGTTTTCCTGAACATTGGTTTTATCTCGTTTCCTTCGCCTTGGTGCAAACGGGGCATGTCTGTCGCTCATTCGTCCTTGATTGCTGTTTATGCATGATGAACTATCTATTTGCACTAATTTATCTGTTCAATGCGTTGAGTCCCCTTGGACTCTGATCTCAGCAAGCACATCAGATTTCAGCAGTTATGTAACTACAATTGACAAGGTTTTTTATATTTTTAAAAAAGATGGACAAGAATCAAGTATAGATGGTCTGAGTGCATCACCCATTCCAAACCTCCACCCAAATGCACCCGTCAGATGCACACGATAATCTGAATACGGCAGTGTTGACATCGTTTTTCGGCACGTGTCAGTAAGAATCAGAAATTGAGCTAATCGGCAAAGGATTGGTTATTATTTTGTCTTCGACATTGCTTTTGATGTTGCCGATGAATGGTTGCCAATAAAGGGTGGATTGGTCTGAGTTGTTACCGATAAGGATGAAGAGTTGTTACCAATGAAACTGGCGGGAAGCCAGAGGATTTCTGCCAATGAAGCTGAAGGGCTGTTGCCGATGAGACAGGCCGGAGATTAGAAGATTGTTGCCGATACCAGAGAGTATGCCGATGGAAAGATAACTTCATCATGACAGAAACGGACAGAGGATCGGCATCATGTGAGCTTATGATTTTCGTAGTGTAGTCTGAGTCCAGTTCTTATACGAATTTTATGTCTTTCCTTTAGAGATATAGTTCGTATAAGAAGTAAGTTTATTTTTCTATATTTAAGCTTTTCACATTCAGTTAGGATTCTTCGAATAGTAGAGTATAAATATGTGCCGAAGGGCATTGTAATAAGCATCCAAGCATCAATAAACAAATCTACTTTTTATCGCAATTTACTTCTACCAGCACTTTACTTTTCAACGACTTCGTCAAGTATTTTCTCTTTTTCAACGAGTTCTTTCAAGATTCGGCAGGCTGCATCAACTTGATCTCCGGCGACCTTGCAGGTTTTGCGTATACCGAGCACAATTTAGGCTTTGACTTTCGGACGTATCGCTGTTGTCTCGTCTGATCTGTTCAACAGTTATCGAATACATTCTAAGCTTTGACGTCCGGACGTATCGCTGTCATCTCGTTCGATTTTTATTCAAGTTATCATCCTTGTCGATTAATAGGTCAAATCGACTGGCACGCTTCGGATATCAAATTTGGGTATTAGCCCGGTGTGTTTGCAGATAGAACTTTGCATCAACACATCTTTTAGCATGCTCGGTGGGACAAAGTCAACAGATTTATCATGAAGAACCCTGCTGATATCAATCCAGAGAACATCATTGAGATATCAGAGTCAGATCTTAAGGAAGATCAGAAGCTAGCCATGGAAAAAGCTATGGAGGATTACAGGCAGCTCTACTTGAAGTCTTTCAGCAAGAATAGGGGCAGAGAAGTAATCCAGAAGCAAGATCTGTCGTTGCCTCGGCAGGTAACTTTTGACTCCAACCCTGGTAAATTACAGGAGATGGTTAATTCTGCATTGAATCGTGCTTTGATCAACCACTCCACCGTGTTGTCCAATACTATTTACAATGCTGTTGTGAAAACATTAAGAGAAGGACAAGCACCAGGTTATGTCGGGCCGGCATATCATCAGCCGGGATCGGCATCTGTCAGTACTCCATCGGCAATTCCAGCCGTTGAGAGTATGGAAGCTCCTGCTCCTCCAGCTTTATCAGGATCATCTAACATTGAAGCCACGCTGATAAGATCAGATCTAACATCTCAGGAAAGGCAGATCACTCAATTGGGTACAGATCTATCGACATCGGCAATGTCAGGTCCTTCAGGTCAACACAGCCTGGTTGCTGCTAATTGGTGGGGATATGGGATGCCTCCAGGACAATCTACCGCCAATTCTGGATTGCCTCAAATGCATGATGTAGCAGGAAAGAGTCCTATGGTATCGGCTACTCTGGTCGGACTGATGACCCAGGTATCACATTATTCTACTACACCTCCTACGATACAGCCATTGTCAATGGGATTCCACGCGCCTTCACAGCAGACATCTTATGCGAATCCATTGGCAAATTCCCCGCCTATGCAACAGAAGGTTTCTTCTACAGGACAACCCATAGTGCCGTTGGTATCTTAATCTGGGTTACCTGCAAATCAAGGCAATTATGCTGGTTATCATCCAATCATACAAGAGCATCAATTGTCAGCAAGCTATCAGCCATCGGTAAGTCAGATGCCGATGAATTATAATCACAATTGGTCAGGGCAAGTGCCAGCTCAGCAATATGCTATTCAGCCAAGCTACCAGGAGATGGGGACTCAGCAATATTGTCCACAGGCAGCTTTCCAGGATCAAACATCGGCAAGACAGTCGATGAGCTTTACTCTGCAGATTGGTGCTGTGAATATGCCGATTCCTCCAAACCAAGTACCACAAGGATACGTAGAAGCATATCATCCAGCACCTCCAGTAGAGAATCAGCCAGTGCATCGATAAGATCAAGATGCGTTTTGGACCGATAAGATTGCGGAAGTGATGAAAGAGCAATTTGGGATTCAGCCCAAGATTAATACTTACTCTTATCGGACTCTGTACCCTCCAGCATATGACTCAATTCCTTTTCCAAATCGGTACAAGGTACCAGATTTTACTAAGTTCTCTGGACAGGACAATACATCAACAATGGAGCATATCAATCGTTTCATCATCTAGTGCGGAGAAGCAGCTAATAGGGATAAATTAAGAGTTCAATTATTCTCATATTCATTGTCTAGATTAGCATTCACATGGTTTATCTCATTGCCGCCGAATTCTATTCATACTTAGGCGGATTTAGAGAGACAGTTCCACAAGTACTTCTTTGCTGGTGTCCATAAGAAGAAGCTTACCGATTTAGTAAAATTGAGACAACGAAGTGATGAATCAGTGGAGAGCTTTGTGCAAAGGGTACGAGATATGAAAAACAGATGCTACAACTTGGTGCTTGATGATTGCCAGTTGGCTGGTTTAGCTTTTCAGGGTCTGTTGCCGCACCTCAGAGACAAATAAGATTCTCAGGAGTTTGAAAGTTTAAGCCATATTGTGCAAAGGATTTCTGACCAAGGTGCTCAAACTCCAGAACCTAGAAAGACTTGGAGTAAAAAGGTGTCCTTTGTAGAAGAAGCAGAAGAATCAGACTCAGACGAAGAACCAACTATCGGCCTGCCTGAGTGGGTGAAAGGTAAGAAGCCAATATCTTATCCTTTTGGTCAAAAGGAGCCAGAGAAGTTCACATTTGACATCATGAAGGCCGATAGAATATTTGATCTGCTGCTTCAAGAGGGCCAAATCAAGCTATCACCTAATCATGTGATCCCATCGGCAGAAGAGCTGAAGAAAATGAGGTACTGCAAATTTCATAATGCAACTTCGCACAGTACCAATGATTGTAAAGTATTCAGGCAGCAATTACAATCGGCTATTGAGTCCGAGAGAATTAAGTTTGACAACTCTAAAGCTCAAAGGCTGATGAAGATTGATCAGCGCCCTTTCCCAGCGAACATGGTGGATGCCGTAAGCAAGACCAGAGTTTTAACATCGGCAAATGCTAAGAGGAACGCATCGGTGGATCCCAGAAATCAAGTAACCACCGATGACTTAAGAGGAAAAAGAGCAGCTGAAGAAAGCAGCAGTTCCAGAAGACCTCCTAGACCTGCTCCCTATAGAGTTTCAGGTGATCGCTATCGGCAAAGACAGGAAAAGTTGCGTCGGGAAGAATGGTGTCGGCATGAAGATCATTGGAGATGCCCGTTCTTCATTTATTGCTGTGAAGAAGGCATTAAATTGCCTACTGTTGATAGCTGTCCTGAGTGCAATGGTTACGATCGAGCCGATCAGACAAAAAGAAGATCGCATTATGGTGATCGGAAATGGTGCATCAATGAGCCGATCAGAGGAAGGGCATCAGTGCATGATCGACTGAGGGCAAAACCAGTGTACATGAAAGGATGGGTAGGCATGACGACTGCTTTTCGATGGATTAGGAAGAACTCGAGGTGATGGCCAATGCAAGAGTTCCCGATGAAGCAATACTCTGCAGAGATCTCAACATAAATTGCCCAGATTCAAATACGAAATGTTATCAGCCTATCTGGAAGACAAAGCTTCCTCAATGGTGCCCTGAAGGTCTGACAAAAACTCAGAAGAGGAAGATACAATGTGAGCGCAAAGAAGAAAACTCCCGTGGGGTGAAGTCTCAAGTGTGGCAACCAAAGCACAAAGATGAAAGCCCATCGGCAGATATCAACATGGTTTTCATGTTGCCGATGGAATTCCTGGCACTTATCGATGATGAAGAGAAAGCGGTTCCTTCTGAACAAGTAGCTCAGTTGACCTTGGATCCAATGATGGCTGTTTTTGAGAAGCCTACCGATGATGAGAGACAGCATCTCAAAGCTTTATTTGTCAAAGGCAGAGTTGATGGGCAGCCAGTATCAAAGATACTCATAGATGGGGGAGCTGCAATTAATATCATGCCATATGTCATGTTTCGAAGGCTTGGGAAAGGAGATCAAGATCTGGTCAAGCCAGTATCTCAAGACTTCTTGGGATTACACAGAGATGCCCGGGTTAGATCGATCAATTGTCGAACATCGGCTACCTATCAAACAAGGATTTTGGCCACATCAGCAGCCAGCACGCCGATGCAATCCTAAAGTGCTGCCTGATATTAAGGCCGAAATAACAAGGTTGATTGAAGCAAAGTTCATCCGACAATGCCGATATGCTGAATGGATTTCTAATGTGGTTCCTGTCTACAAGAAGAATGAGAAACTTCGTGTCTGTATTGATTTCAGGAATCTTAACAAAGCTACACCGATGGATGGCTACCCGATGCCCGTTGCTGATTTATTAATTGATGCTGCTGCTGGACATCGGATTATTAGCTTCATGGATGGGAACGCTGGATATAATCAGATATTTATGGCTGAAGAAGATATCTCCAAAACTTCCTTCAGATGTCCAGGTCATGTGGGGTTATTTGAATGGATAGTCATGACTTTTGGTTTGAAGAATGTCGGTGCTACTTATCAGAGAGCTATGAATTATATTTTTCATGAGTACATCGGCACATTGGTTGAAATTTATATATATGATGTGGTGGTTAATTCTGGAGACTTCGAAAATCATTTGGTTGACTTGTAGAAGATATTGGAGTGCACAAGGAAACATGGGTTGATAATGAATCCCAACAAGTGTGCATTTGGTGTATCGGCAGGACAATTCTTGGGCTTCATGGTGCATCAGAGGGGTATTGAAATTAGCAGGAAGTCCATTGATGCCATCAATAAAGTGATTGCTCCTACCGATAATATCGAACTACAGTCTCTGATCGGCAAGATTAATTTTATTCGAAGATTCATATCTAATTTATCAGGAAGAATCAAAGCTTTCAGTCCATTGTTGAAGCTGAAGGCCAATCAGGAATTCGTGTGGGGAGAAGAACAGCAGTTGGCTTTAGAAGAAATTAAGAAGTATTCGGTGAATCCTCCAGTGCTAGTTCCACCTCAACACGGAGAACCCTTCAGGTTGTATTTGTCGGGTGATGATGAAGTCATTGGGTCAGCTCTAATCCAAGAGTTTGAAGGGAAAGAACGTGTAATCTATTACCTAAGCAGAAGGTTGGTAGATGCTGAGACCAGGTATTCGGCCATTGAAAAGGTATGCTTATGCTTATATTTCTCCTATGTTAAATTAAGGCATTATCTGTTAACGGCCGAATGCACTATTATATGCAAAGACGATGTGGTAAAATATATACTATCAATGCCAATTCTAAGTGGAAGAATCGTCAAGTGGATTCTAGCATTATCGGAATTTGATCTGTGCTATGAATCAGCTAAAGCAGTCAAAGAGAAAGTGATGGCCGATTTTATTACTCAGCATTGCGGCATGATAAATTCCTTGGAGATTGCTCCATGGACACTTTTCTTTGATGGTTCTACATGTGGAGAAAGAGCAGGCATCGGCATTGTGTTGATATCACCTCAAGGGAAGAAATACGAATTCTCATTGCCGATTGCTACCACATCGACAAACAATCAGGCTGAATATCAGGCTGTGTTGAAAGGATTAGAGTTACTCAGGGAAGTCCGTGCCGATGCTGTTGAAATCTTTGGTGATTCAATGCTAGTTACTTATCAGCTAGCTAGAATGTATGAGTGTCGAAGTGAAGTTTTAATCTCGTATTACGAAAGAAGTCGACAATTATTGAAGGAGTTTAAATGTTTCCACCTTGGACATATCTCCAGGTTGCATAATGAAGAGGCTAATCGGCTAGCACAGCAGCTTTGGGGTACCAACAGATCCAGGAAGTGCTAACATCGGCAATTGATGCCGATGATTGGAGGAAAGAGATTGCTGATTACTTGAAGGATCCATCTAAGAAGGTCGAAAGGCGTATAAGGTTTCAGGCTACTAAGTACATGCTCCTAGATAATGAGTTATATTATCGAACAATGGATGGAGTTTTGCTCAAGTGTCTTGGTGAAGAAGAATCAAAGAGTTTAATGGGAGAAATTCATGAAGGAGTATGCGAGGCACATCAGTCGGCTTTCAAGATGAAGTGGATGATCAGGCAAAATGGATTTTACTGGCCAACAATACTCGAAGATTGTTTCAAGTATTTTAAAGGGTGTCAAGAGTGTCAGAAGTTCGATAATGTTCAAAGGGCACCCGCGTCGGCAATGAATCCCATAATTAAGCCGTGGCCGTTTCGAGGATGGGCTATTGATATCATCGGTCAAGTTTATCCACCATCAAGCAAAGGGCATAAATTCATCCTCGTTGCCACCGATTACTTTACAAAATGGGTTGAGGCAGTTCCTTTGAAAAATGTGACGTCGGCCAACATGATTGATTTTGTGAAGGAGCATATTGTGCATCGGTTCGGTATTCCTCAGACCATTACGACCGATCAAGGAACCATGTTCACTTCAGGAGAGTTTGATGAATTTGCCGATGAGATGGGAATTAAGGTTTTAAACTCTTCTCCTTATTATGCTCAAGCTAATGGTCAGGCTGAAGCATCTAATAAAGGGATTATTAAACTGTAACACCTCTGGTGTTAAATTAACTAAAAACCTGCCATGTCATCATATGCATTGCAAAGCATTCATGGTTAAGTCAACCTTAATGTGCATCAACTAAAATAAATTTACATTTCATAGGTTGATTGAGTTTCTGTAATGGTTGTCACATGAAATAATAAAACCCTATTTTCGAATGCCATCGCAAATGCTTAATTTATACTCTATGTACTTGAGGTGTAAACTGTGTTTACACTAGTGTCAAGCATAGTGTATAAGTCTAAGTCCAACCCTAAAAATGATTTCCATATTTGAAATTAAATTTGGATTCCAAAGCTTATTTCTAAGCCTGGCAATTCAAATTTAAAGTCAAAATGGAAATACTATAAAAGGTCTTGTAAAAGTCAACTTGGTCAACCAAGGGTGTCATTGGGTCAATGACCTAAAAATATCCTTGGATGATGTTTGTGATCACTAATAACCAACCAATTAAGTTAGAAACCCAATTGAGTTTAAACCCCATTTCAAAAACCCTTTATTTCCAACCCTAGTTTTATCCCCTTTTCTCTAATTCAAATTCTATAAGGAATTTGGAGATACTCAAAAAAGACAGTTTGTAGATTTTGACAGGAGCTACAAAGTTGGTATACAAAGTTTTTCAAGTTTCCAAAAGGAATTTCAAATTAATTTGAAAATACAGTTTCTAGCATTTATCCCCTTTTGAATTTAAAAACCATAATTTAAAAATTATGCATAATTTGAGAAAACTTTGTACATGAAAAATGTTTGGTTTGACAAACTCAACATTTCATAGTTTTGAAGATTTTCAAGTTTTATTGAAAAATCAAAAGTAATTTCAAATACTTATTTCTAGGGTTTTATCCCCTTTTCAAATCTGAATTCAAATTTTAAAATCTAAACAGAATTTGAAGATGCCCATTAAATGAAAAGTGTAGCTCTTGAAAAGTTATGCAAATGATATTTTTGGAGATTTTCAAGTTCTTATACAAATTTTGGAGTAATTTGTATTTTAAACCCAGTGGCAATTCTATAAATAACTTGAACAGCACCTAACCCTATCGGCGAACGCCATGGCCGGCTTCTCATCGCGCGCCGCCGTCCACCGCCGCACCTTCTCGGCCGCCCGCGCGCTCACAGACGCGCGAAGGTTCACCGTCGTCGTGTCACCTGCTCCTTCATCGGCCCCGAGCTATAAATATCGATCGGACGATGCCGTTCTTTTCCTTTCTTCCTCCCACCACCGTCGCCGACGATCTCCCTCCGCCGCCGAAATTCGCCGTCGACGCTCAACCTCTGTCCAATTGCTCTCGCCCAAAGTTCCGCAACTTCCTCACGGTCCTTTTGGGCCAGTCTGTGTTTTCTTTCATCGCCCGAGCTGCCTGCACGCAGTCTTCTTCCCCGCGGCCAGTCAGTCGCGCCGCCGCCGCCATCTCCGCCGTTTGCTGTCGTCGGAGGTGAAAATATTTTATCTTCGACCCCTTAATCGTGCTTTCCGTGTTATCCTGTGTCTGATGTGCACCTTGGTTTGAGCAGCGCATTACCGGAGGTCACCGTGACGTCGTTGTGTCATCAGAGCGCCGCCGCCGCCATCACCGCCATCGACCGCAGCTCAACCCAGCCACTCCGGACCTCTACTAACGTGCGCATCAGCGCCATGGTGAGCTCCTGCGTCTATTCGTATTATCGATTTCATCCATCTCGCATCGGGAGTTGTTGTAGTGCAGTTCGAAGTCGTCGGAGTCCTGCTCGAGGGCTCGGTCGACGAAGTCGAGGGGGTGACGGTCGAGGTGCGGGCTCGAATCGAGGGATCGAATCGAGGGCTTGAATCGAGGGGTGCACTGTTCTCGAAGGTGTCGAGTCGAGGGGTGCACTG